>JACBWW010000017.1:17351985-17489413 GCA_020086605.1 Lanius collurio | reverse complement strand
CTGGCAAAAGCAAAGACGGTAATGAGAGACACAAGATGTAAAGTGATTTGACCCATCTTGATTTGGTTGGCATACAGCACATGGAATTCAATATAGACAAATAAAAATTAATTAATCTAGGAACAAGGGAGCAATTTTGGGGTATGTGCCAACTGGAACAATCTGTCATGTGCTGGTCAGGAAAATCAGTGGGAAATTGTTTTAAAAATATATGAAATACCACTGAAATCATTAGCCTTACTAATACAAATGGTAAAAAGTAAACTGGATATCAGCTGTAGCAAACAACACTGAATCTGAGCAAATGAGACTCTGGATGTCATCAGTTTCTTAAAAGTGTTGGGCATTCATAAGCTAGTGATACGTTGCATATACCTATTAAAGATTTACACAGGAAGCTTTGTGTGTGAATTTATGTAGGTAGTTGAGTTGCAGTTACTGAGGAAGAAACTAAAAAGGATGATTAGGACAAACTGCAAGCTCAGTTGTGTAATAACACATTGACAGCTATGCTGTATTTCAGAAATAAATGTAAGTGGATTGAAGTCAGAGCTCTGAACAAAGAGAGTGCAAATCTGCATGCTACTGCATGAAAATAGTATTTTCTAAAATTATGGAACTGGTATTTGAATTTTTTTCTGTGGGCTCTGGAATGGGAAAACTGTACTATGAAGTCAGGGCTTCATGGAAGATAAACAGGAGATTTATCTGTATATTGTCTTTAAGTCCTTAAAGTATTTAGAGGTGAGCAAACAGAGGAAGATTGAAAATTACGGCTCTACAGCATTGTTTGGTTATATTATGAATAATATGCATAGATTTTAAACTACTTTTTCTAATAGTTTCTAGTAAACGCAAGGTTTTTTTTTCTTTTCTTTTTTTTTTTTTTAATGTTGGACTGCCATCTTGTGGTTAGTTTGGTGACTTAAGGTGCACTTCTTTTTTTCCTTTGTGCAATGCAGCTGATGCTCTCTGCAGGGTGGTGTGGTGGGTTTGGGGTTTCAGGAAAACGTAGCAGATACTGTTTTCTCCCTTCTAATCTTTAATCCAAACTATCTTGGTTGCAATATGTTTCATCTTAGAACAGTTCTCCACTAGACAGAAGAAGTAGGTAAGGAACATAAGCATATACTCTATGTGTGTGCACCCCATTTGGTTTACTTAATGTATTTTGTAATAATTAAATCTATTTATGAAAGCTTTTGGATTAATTGAGAATTTATGGGTTTACTGCTATGAACTGTTGACAGCAGTACAAGTTACAGACATTGTAGATTTTTGCCAGACAAATCTCAGTTCATCTACACTGAGATAGCTTTGCCTTACTTGTCTTTAAAAATGCTGGCTTAGGTGGTAGGAAAAACAAATATATTAATTGATAGCAGGCTACTTAGTCCATACAGATCCAAAAGGAATCACAGTGGTATTGTATTACTAAATTGTTCTGAGGATGCAGAAATAGATATTAAAATAAAGTTTTCTATAGTTCTCTTTTCTGTTTAGTCCTGTATTTTAATTACCTCACCCCCTCCCTCTGCCCTCTCGACCCAACAAAACAAAAATCGATCTGTCAATCAGATCTGTATAGAAAAAATGTTATTAAGAAGTTGAAACATCGAGATGGGCTAGAAAATGCTGTTGAACAAAATGAAGTGTTTAGTTGTCTGTGTTGGCATTGGATACCTACTTCCTACTGATGTGAATAAATCTGGACTTTGTTTATAGTGCAACATCAAGTGCTATATGACTGTTTGCTCTCAGCATGATCTCTGAGAAGAAATTTTAGTATCAGAAGTCATGCTCAAAATTCCATTGTGTGCACATTTGTGTCTGAGGAATAACAAATGTCACCAGTTTACAAAATGCTGATTACTCTGTCCCTTGCAGCAGATGTAAATTCTGAACTGTGGCTGACATTGATTCATACAACTAGTTCTTGGTGAAGAGGTAAAGATAATTGTAGTAGCAGTGATGACAAAGCAGTGGTGGGCAGAGATGCTGATCCCTGGTTTTTGCTGGGCTCAGACAGTGCGATACTATATGGAAGAAACGATGTGGTGTCATGCTTATCTGCCCAGTGTCCCCATCCTGAACTGGGGTAGCGTAACAGGGGGTTTTGTCTGGCAAAGGAAGAAGGTCCTCTGGTCTAGAGCAGAGTAGGGTGCTTTCTACCAGGAGGAAGACTGGGAGGAAGATTCGCGCACAAAATTTAAATTCTTCAGGTGTCAAGGGACGTGCTATGGCCCTGACACTTTCATGGTCTCTTTTGTCTCTCCTTAGGCCTCCTTGTTTTGAGAAGATGGTAAAACTTCTATTTTGACCTGTGTATCAGGACCAGATTCTCTGAAAATGTCTCCTATTTTCTCTTTTGAAATGATGAATTAGTGCTAGATTTGAAAAAGTTCTTAGTTTACTGGTTCCTACTGAAATTATAGAAGAGAGAAAAAGACCAATTTAGTAGTAGTAGGTATTTGCCCTGAGAATCTGTCGATGAGACTAAACAAGCCAGTGATTGTCCTGTGTGTATGAATGCTTGGGATTGACATCCTTGAGGAATGGGAAGCAATTTCTGGAGAATCACAACTTTTTTTTTACAGCAAGGTATAAAAGAGTTATTTCTTGTGTATATGCTAAATATAGAATGTCTTAATGCCAGAGACAATGCATTAGTTTTAGGTAAGCTGTTTAAAACTGCTGGAGCTAAAACTCCATCATTTGCAGAAACACCAGTGAGTGAATATCCCTATATTCCTAGTACAAGCTACATCAGAGCTTAACCATTCTACTCACTGTTGCATTTCATTTAGGATTCATAAGTGCATGGAAAAGGAAAATGGACTATTTCAGAAACAGTAATTTATTAATTTTTTTGCAAGTTACCATGGCATTTTCATATTGTTTAAAGACAAGAGTAATCTTTTCTCTACCAAAGCATCCCGAGGTTCTCTATTATTTTCAGATAAAATTATCTTACAGAGACAGGTAAATTTAAACATTCATTATCCTTACATGGTCACTCAGTGTGTAACTCTCAGCAAACTCTCAGCTTTGGATTATGGACTTCAATTTTTTGGGGAGAAAAAAGAAAAAAAAACAGACATTGTAATTGGAAAGGAAAAAAGCCTGTCATTATTAAGACTATTAGGAGTATAATTAAATTTAAAATTTAAAATTTCAACACAGTGATACTAATACTGTATCTCTGGCATTATTAGTTAGAAGTGGCTCAGGCAAGCTTAATGCAACATCAGTGGGCAAATAACTTGTGTGCAGTCAGTATCCTCTGGTTAATTGCAGAGTTTATCTAGCAGTGACAATGCACAAAAGAAAAGATATAAGGCATGTAAACTCATCAATTTTAGTAACATGACCTGCACTTCGAACTAAAAAGTTATTTGATACAAGGGACTGAATTTCTGATTTCAATAAAGCTGAATCAAAATATATTAATTGCACTGAGATGTTAAAAGAATTAAAAATGCATTATTTAGTCAAAATTAAACAGGAAAATTCCAGTCTTCTAAGAGGACTGGTTTCCTGCAGAAGATGCCATCAATGTGTTTAGACTGGCTTTACTTTTTTATCTTGGAAAGATTGAGGAAAAGTTGGTTTTACTGGGTAAGTTTTGTTTCCAAGCAGGTGATGTGTTGGAAGAGTTCAGAATGAAGAGGTGGTTCAGATTGCTGATAGGAGAAAACAAAGATACTCAGAAAGTGGTCTGTAGTAAGTAAGGCATCTCCTTCTCTAAGGGTGGCAATCAAAACCACTTTCCCATTTAAGTGTCTTGCTCTCTAAATTCTTTTTCTTACTTTTACAGATTTTCTGTTTCAAACTCCTCTTTTTTAAAAGCCTAACACACTGGTTCTAATCTCCCCTTCATCTACAATAATTCAGTTTAATAATGCTTGCCTTTTTATTAAATTTTGCATACTAAGCTGTTGTTTTGTCCCTTAAGTATTAATCTAAATGTTACTGCTTTTTTTTATTCTTGCAACGATCTTTTCTTCCTGTATGACGTCGTGTCCTTCAGATCTGTGATGAAAATTCATTATTTCATCTCTCTTCGCAGAGGCATCTGAAAATCCCATCTACCTTCCTATTGATACTCTATGCAAGAATCTGTGAGTTCTTCAGGCCTGTGACATATTTGTGTCTGCAGTGCAACCTTCAAAAGTATCACATACTTGTGACATTTTACGAATACATGAGGAAGAATACAAGGATCAAATTCAAAAGAAGCACCCATGTGTGGAAGCCTGGTTTGTTCACAGGAGATATGAGGCAGTTCTGAGAATAGCACCAATGAAATGAGAAAATTCAGGGAAAGGGGGTTCAGGAGTAACCTCATAATTGAGTTGAGATGATCTTTTCTTTCTTTATAAAATGTTATCATCACACCAAAATAAATAATAGGATTTTATAAATCATTATAGTTATATATAGCTGATTTGTGTAGACTGTGTATGGATGCATGCTGCACTGAGGCTCGACCTTTGGAAAAATGCAACCAGTGGTTGCTTTGGATCATTGAATTTCACTGGTTTTCTGTATTTGAATGAAAATTCTTTGCCCTATAGAGGGTGTTGTAGTTCTTAAAATAGCTAGAATACGGCAACTTAACTAAAATCAGTGGAAAAAAATCCTCAGCCCATTCTTGAGGTTAAGAAATTAAGGGTCAGGGAGTTTTGCTGATTTATAGCAACTGAACAGCTGCTTTGGAATACACGTAGTGAAGGATTCAAATTTACAGTTTCCCACAACAACCATGTCTCTGTTTTACATACTGTTGGCATTTTTACTGACAACTTTTATTCTTGAACATACAAACTGTGTTAGACTTTGGTTTGTTGTTTTGTTGTTTTTTTTTTCTTTTACATTTCTCCCCAGAGAAAATTATGTGCTGATATTTTTGTTTCCTTCCCATTCTCTTACTTTTTAAAAAAACAGAAGAGCAAATACTAGTAAAATCTAATAACCTCTTTCCTGTCGTCGTAAGTAGCAATTGATAGATATCAAAGCTTCAAGAGATGATTGTGTTCTAGAACTGTCTAGATTAATTAGGAACCTATCCTCAATACCACATTCCTCTTCCAGTTAAAAAACTGTGTAGATGAATAGGAGCATTTCCTCAACACTACCCTTCTTTGTTACTTAAAACCATCTATTCCTGAAATAAAATACTTGAAATGATTCATAGTCCTTACAGACCACAGCTGCAAGTATTAGAAAGCTTTTGGGATTTTTTAATTTTGCCATTAGATGGAAATGAATTATTTTCCTTGTTTTGTACAAATTCTGTTTTGTTTGGGTTTTTTGAAACTAACAATTCCAGAAACTGAGCCTATGAAGAGGTGTTTTTTAGTTCTCTTCTTGCTTCCCTCCTGCCTCTTCGAAATATACCGAGTAGCTTTAGGTATTACATGTTCTTAGAAAAAAATATATGAACACCTGAAAATTAAGGCTAAAAAGAAAACTGCTCATTCAGCACAACAGTGGGACTGCTGCTGCTAGCACTGCTTTAAGAAAAAATAATCAGCAGATAAATTTAAAGTATTATGGCAACTCTCACCTTTAGATGTCTGGCTGTGGAAAACAGAGGAGACAGTCTGATATTCAAGCATATTGTCATTTGAGTCACTAGAAATGGTTGAAGTTTAAATGCTTGTTATTAAATTGTATGAAACTAGTAGTGTCAGAGCCTGTTCTGCAATTTGACATATGGTACATCCTTGCACAGTGTTTTAGAAAACTTAGCATTACATGAAGTCCGTATGGATGGGTTTCAAAATCCATTTGCCTCTGCTATTGCCTCACTAATTTTTTTGCTTTAAAAATCTTCATAAGCACTCAGCATTAGTATATTTTCAGCAGCATCCCCTATGTACGGTGAAATCCTAGTGCAGCTTTCCTCTCCTCTTTTTGATAGCTTATTTTGTAGCAGTGCAACTGAAAGCAAAATTCAGGAGCTCATTGGGAAATGTGAATGTAAGTTAGTGCTGTGATGATTCACATGATGGCAGACAAACGTTTTTGGCTTGGAACATTTTTCATATGACATTGAAAAGAAAAATCAATGTGTGGCTTAGCATGGCAAAATTTTTAACAAGCTTTGTGTGAAGAAATCTGTTCATATCAGGAAATGAGTGATAAGGACATATACTCTAAATCTTGCACTTCTGAGCTTCCAGTGTTTTTATATTTGCATGAGAAATTGCTACAACTGACAGAGAAAATGAAAATCCCGACTCCTTTTTTTGAATTTCAGAGGGCATCGTACTTACAATGAGCAGAAGCTTTGGGGAAAGAGAAGTTTCCCAACAAAATTTCAGAGGAAACTGCAAGGCCAGCAGGTAACTAACTGGTTCTGGCTTCCCACGTTTCTGGGATTTTATTTTCTAGTTTGCACCAGTTGGAAACAGTTGCCGTGGAACTGCGTCCTATGGCACTTCTCAGCTGTGATAAACATTCTTTACCTATATATCCTTTGTGTCATGTGGTCTAGGAGGATAATCTGCCTTCTATTCTGTGATGAGATGACCAGCTAAGCCATTAAGAGCAATGAATGTTGTGTTGCAAGGCCTTTAACAATCTAATGTTCCTACAGCCAAACTGGTGAGCTGGTTAAATACACAGTATGAGGGGTGGAAAATTATCTCAGCCACTGAGCTCTAAGGTAGAGATCACTGGTACAAAGCTCACCTGGCAGCCAGGTATGAGTTGCTTGCCTCAGGGATTGATGCCGACCATGCTTTTTCTCAGTAACGGCTTGGATGACTGGATCAAGTGCATCCTTTGCTTGTTTGCAGACATATGAATTGGGAAGGGTGTTCAGTACACTGAGTGCAGGGCTGTTGTTTAAAGGAGCTTTGTCAGGATCCAGAAATGGGATGTCAGGCTGCCAAATACAAAGTCCTACACCCAGGTAGGAATAAACACATGCAACAGCACAGGGCAGCACTGGCTGGCTGGGAAGCAGCTTTGTGGAAGAGGACCAGAGGTCCTTGTGGACATTGAATTGCACTCAGTCACCAGTGAGCTGCACTTCTGGCAAAGAAGGGTGGCTGCATCATGGGCTGTGCTAGGAGGAGGTTAATCAGCAGCTAAAGAGAAATAGTAGTTCCTTCCCTCTATCTGGCACTTGTGGGACCACATCTATAGTGCTGTGTCCAGTTTTATGCTCCCCAGTGCAAGAAAGACATTGACATAGTGGAGCAAATGTATCAGAGAGCCATTTTGATGTTTAAGGGGCTGTAGCATATAATGTACAAGGAGAGATGTGTTTGTTCTGTGCTAAAAAGAGAAAGCTGATGCTCCATATCCCTCCCTCACAGGAGGGTGTTGAGGAGACCGAGCCAGACTCTTCTCAGAGCAGCCCAGTGGGAGAACTAGAGCCTATGACCAGAAGTTAGAACACTGGAACCTTGGAAACCCATCCGAGTGCAAAGGGAGAAGCTTTGCCCTGAGTGGTTAAATGCTGCAACAGAATATCTGCATAGATTGTGAAATCTCCACTCAAGGAGACACTTGACTCTCGACTAGCCACTGCTTTCAGCATTTGGATCTGAATGGACTTACACTGAGTAGGATGTTGGTGTGTTTTCCAGTGGTTCCTTCCAACTTACCTGAATCTGCCTAAGGGATTCATTACATGGCAGTCATCGAATGCATATGGACTGATGCTAGTAAGAGAGATTTCTCTCTTCTTTCATATTTTTGAAGTGACAGATACAAGTCAATGGAGTTTTATCTTTCAGTGAGCAATATAAAAATGAAACAACTAAAATGAAAGGAGAAGAAATCAGTTGTGACTTTTCATTTATATAGCATGTTACTTGAGTCTTAGAAGTGCATGAACGGTATTATATGTATTTTATTTTCTCTATGTTGTCTTGATATTTCATTCAATAACTTCTCTCACAAGAACTTCCTAGTAATTGCATTCACTTTCATGTTGCAGATAATCACATTGTGTAATTGTTTGCTTACACCAGTGGTGATCCAGCTGAAACCTAAAATTTTTGCTTTTTCTGGTCTGTTTTTTTTTCCATTTTTTAAAAATTTCTAATTCCCAGGATAATCATCATGATGATGATGGTGATGATGTGTATTCACACTGTTGAGAGAAGTTTACTAGTAATTTGAAGTCTCATCTTTGATGGAGAGGTGAAGTCGCTTTATTGTAGCAACAACATACAGAGATAGTGTAAGTTGTAAACCAAGTGCTTTGATTAACAACTTAGCAGTTTCCTACTTGAAGTATCTTGGTTCTTTCCCACTATATTGCCAGCTAAAAAATTAAGAGGCTTTGAGATTTCTCCCACTGACAGTCCCGTATTTGAAAGCTTAAAAGAGAAATGTTTATATGCAAGGTAGTAATTAGCTATGGGATCGTATTTTGTCTCTCAAACTAGTACTCCAGAGAGGAAAAGTACCAAGACAAAACCAATGTGCAAGTATGTTCAGATTTAGAGTCTGACTTCAGATAGCTTGACTGTTGTACACTTATAATGGATCTATTTCTAGCCTTCCTTGGTTTTCTCTCTTGTAACCAAAGTTACGCATTTTGGGTATCAAATAATTTTATTCAGAAAAAAATGGTAGTTATAAAGACATTATAATCTCACTATGGAATTAAATACATGGGCAGATCTGGGTGAAGTTATATAAATCATAACAGTGTACTCCATCAACTTCCATTTTTATACCCATAAGATGAGGCATTAAGAACAGTTTTTACCTTGTAAAATGAAGAAAGGGAAACAATAAGAATTTATTACAGCTCATAAACAAAAGGAAAGAAGGGGAATAGAATTTAAGGAATAACATGCTAACTCAAAGCAATCCAGAGATTAATATTAAATATATAGGGTATATATATAAACTAATTCAGTGTAATAAATAACATGGAAATAATGTCGTAAATCATAGGACCTTGTTTAGTTTTCACACAGTTTGTTTTATGTAATATCAAACAGGCCTTATAGGAAGCCATAGAGCAAAATTTTACAGTGCACTCCTTTGAGTGGGTTTGAGAATGTAAAGATTGTGAAATAATAATGCACCAAATGTTTCCCATGTTACCAAGTGTTATAGCAACCTTGCTGTTTGCCTATAGATCCTGCTATAGCTGGATCTTTTGCTGTCTTTGAGCCTCTCAATAGGCATGGTCTGCAACATTGGATTTCTCTTCTTGACTCTAAGTGTTGATATGTCAAAATTAATATTTTAGATTACTGAACGGAATTAGGATTCAGTGCAAAAATTTGTTATTGATTTGGAAATTAGGTCAGGCATCTCCTGCAGTATGTTTTTGAAGCATTTTTAAAGTAAAACTGAAAATAAATTTAAAAAATATTTTCAATAAGCACCTTACTAACACTTTTGCCAGTAAGGTTTTTGTAAGCATGAAAAATATATCATCCTCTTAATATATAATTCTTAGCATCCTCTTATATATAACTGTACATGGTAAAGAAATACAGTAATGCCAACTTACGTGGTCAGAATCTTAAGTCTAAAGAGGTCCAAATTTGGATGGATTTTCAACAAATGGTTTTGAAGTGTTGCCATTTTTCTGTGCTTACCTATGACTTGAAAACAAAGCTGTGTTATAGAGCTCCATTCCAGAACCAAAGCAAAAGAGCTTTCATGGGGGAAGCTGTTTAAAATTAGGTCCTATGTATTCACTTTTTGTAGCAATCACACAAATACTGATAGTAGTTCCCTAGTAAAAAGATGGTCTCTTTCATTTTTCAGAATGAATGATATAAAAATCTTGGTTAGGATGGAGTTGGAAATATTTTGATGTTGATTGCCAAGTGCTTTATAAAAGTCATCTTCATTACCCATCCAAATTTCTGTTAGTATAAAACTTGGCAGAAATGCTGGTGCCAGACCTTCAACCTTGTGTCATCTTAAGAGCTTGGCAGAGATTTGCCAGATGGTCTTCCAGCCACTCACCTGGAACACTGAAGGTAATAGAAGGTCTATTAGGTCTTTTGAAATATAAATTCCATTCTCCATATCTCAGTATGGATTCCCAGTATTGAATGTTGTCTTTACCTATAGAGTTTTTGAATACAAATGCTTCTTCAGAATTATGAACAGTTGAAAAATGGGAGAGAGAGCTGTTTAATTTCAGTTCTAAAGCTAACTGAGAATCTTTGCCAAAATAATTGATATATTCACCTCCAATTTTCATATTTAAAAATTTCTCTAAGCCATATTGTTATGGTTGGACTAAAAGGAAAAGCTTAAAGATCAATGACTCAAAAGATATAATCACCCTAAAGTGGTTAATAAATGCCAATATCTGTTTTCAAGATGGAGAAAACAATAAGCTGCACAGCATTAGCTTCCTTGGGTATTTATATCATGTATGATTCTAATCCAAAAATGGATAGAGTATAAGGTCCACTGTAAAATACAATACTCATTGAATCTCATTTTTCCAGGTTCCTTACTAGGTGTGAGAGAAGCAGTTATGTAACTGTGAAATGGAAGAATCTATATTAAAATGTGAGTTGTTCCCAGAAGAACTTCTCCAGTGTGGGTCCCTTCCACAAGATGCAGTCCTTCAGGAGCAGGCTGCTCCACTGTGGGTCGGTCCCCCATGGGGTCACAAGTCCTGCCAACAAGCTTGCTCCAGCATGGGCTCCTGCCTCCTCCTGTCAAGAGCCTGCTCCAGTGTGGTCTTCCCACAGCATGACAGACTCCTTCAGGCATCCACCTGCTCTGCTGTGAGGTTCAGCGTGGGCTGCAGGTGGATCTCTGCTCCGCCAAAGGGTCAAGCACAGCCTGCAGGGGCACAGCTGCCTCACCACGGTCTGCACCACAGGCTGCAGGGGAATCTCTGCTCCAGCACCTGGACACCTTCCTCCTGCCACTCACTGACCTTGGTGTCTGCAGAGTTGTTTTTCTCACATATTTTCACTTGTCTCTTCTGGCTGTTGAGCAGTATTTTCCCCCTTTTAATTCTATTATCCAAGAGGTGTTACCCCTATCACTGATGGGCTCAGCCCTGGCCAGCGGTGAGTCTGTCTTGTACTTGACTTTAGCTTTGTCACATGTGGGGAAGCTTCTGGCAGGTTCTCACAGCAGCCACCTCTGTAGCCCCCCCACTACCAAACCCTTGTTACGCATTCCCAATACAAATAGTTATGTCAACATATTCTGAAAATTTCTTGAAATGTATTATTTGTTCCGGAGATCATACTTTTTTTTCTATTTTTTCTCAACCTGTCTCATGTGATTTAGGGTTGATAAGGCATTCCTCATCCCAGCCCGTAAAGAATCTGTGAAGCAGGGCCATTGGACATTTTAACAAGTGCCCTGGAGGCCCAGCACATCCTCTGCAGCATCTGAAGTTTGCAGACTTGTTCCCTCTGCAGCAAACAGGCAGAAATCAAGCACCACAAATGTCGGGAGAAGAAGTCTTTTCCAGTGACACTGAAGAGTCTCTGAATGCAATAAAGTACTGCTGTGGAAAGCCAAAAGGTAAAGATTGTCGTCATTGTTCATTTATATTGCTTTTTTATAACTTGAATTCCTAAAGAAGCAAAGCATATGTAATTATTATTTTGGCCTATCTGTACATCTTACCTTCCAACTATCCCTCAAAACCTTTGAATCCTTAAACTAATTTCAAACAATATGGACAGGGTAGATCTGCCATCTTAAAAGTAATGAATTTTGAGAAGTTTTGTGAAAATTGGTATTTGGATCACTAATATCTATGTCACTGAGGAAAAAACAAAAAAACTTATATGCATAAATACATGTGGAGCTAATATGTCTGCTGAAACAGCTGGACAGTCACCATGTATGTGATACCTGCTGGCTATTGCACCTTTTGCCCAGACAGAAAGCTGGGCAGCAACCTCTGTGAGGGATGGAGTATGTAACATGTTTGGAGAAAAGGTTTCATTAACTCTTGTTCATGAAAAAATATTCATCTCGTATAATTCTTTTTATATTTCAAAGTAAAATATTTATGATCACAGTTGAAAATATTCATAGAAATGGACTAATAAATTTTGTCTTTGCTTTGTAATTAATTTTAACTAATATATTGTATTGAGATATATATATTTGTTTTAAACAATTTTTTAAAAATATAGTGCTTACAATGGGATCCTGTCTGTGTCAGCTAGGCACTTTTAAAAAAATAGAAAGACATCTTACTTTTTTTGTTTGAAGGTCATATGGTATCTTCCTTAAGTAAGTCATACTTTCTTAAAGGGACAGTTTGACCTGGAAAAATTAGAACTTTTTTTTTCTAATCACTGCAAATAATGAAACTTCCTTCAAACATTAATAAATCCTCTCTCTGTTTTGTGCAAGGATTATTTTAAATCGATGTGTACATGATTTAGTTCTGTCGTTTGCTGTACTATAAACCACATAATGCTATATTCTAGATCTTTGGTAGATATACAGTACAGATTTAGGGTCAGTTTGCAGAATTTATTTGTCTAGAATAAAGTTAAAATATGGAAAGTTAGTGCAATTTGTTTATAAATTTCCTTACTATTAAAAAAAAAAAGGAAGAAAAAAAATCAAGATGTTCTGCTGTTGCTATTCAAGTGATTAAGTAATTATACTGCAGCGATCCATTTCCAAACTTAAGTCCTCAAACAAACCCATTGTTTTGCAACACAGGGAGAGTACGTACAGATCCTGGCTTCGTTCTATTTTGATGAAACGTGTCATTGATAAAAGAGAGTTCAAGCTTCCCTAAACCAATTAAAATGTTCTTGCCTCAGGTGGTAAATAAAAGCACATGATAGAACTAAAGCAGACTGGGAGAGTGGTAATCAGTACAGTGGTTCAGTATTGACCAATATTGAACACTGTAACAATAACACATAATAAATCATTTTGAAAGGTACATTGGATATATTTTTTTCAAGGACAAATAAAGTGTACTCACAAGGATCAAAAGGACACCTTAGTTATTTTTATGCTTTATTTTAGAAATTATTGACAGTTTCTTTTTAAAGGAGCTTTACTTGCTTGACTGCAAAATGTTTATGAGAATACTTTTAGGTATTGGTCAGTTAGATATAAACATGTTTTATTGAAAGCTTTTTTCTTGATAACATCATACAACTGTAATATTTCATTTTTACGAGCACTAAGAGATTTTATACATTAAATATCTTGATCTCATAAATGTGAAATGCATTCAACCCAATTATATCATGCAAGCCAATGTGTTCTTACTGTACCAACTTTACCTTTATAAAACTGATTCACAAAAAATAATCATATTTATTAGGAGAAAATTTTTTTGTCTGTTCATAAGTATGTCACTGCAGAAGTAAAAGCAGTGCTATACAGAGTGTTTCTATTTAGAAAGAAGCTAGAATGGGATAAAACCCCTCTCTCCTAAAATTTCCCCTAAGGCTAAAGGAAATTGACCGTTCTTTACTATCAAAAGTTTACCATAAGATGCCAGGCTATCCAGATTAAAATACAGCTGGGATGCTGAGGGTAAATTTTGCAGGACGCCAGATTAGCTAAAAACATGTTGAAGTTGATATGGAGTTACTTTACTGCGTCAGTATAGCCAGAGATCCTGTGGGAAATGTCTTTGGTTTGGATCAAGCTCTCAGTGTGCAGCTTCCTTATCAGAAGGCAACATAGATGCTGGAGATGGAAGTGAAAGTGAGTTTTATTAGCTTTTGCTACTGCGTATCAAAGCTAAGACCAATTTTTCTCTCCTTCCCAAAGGACAATCAAGGTCAAGGACAGTAAATAACGTGGAAGAGGGGAGTTTGAAGAAGTCCTTGGTGCAGCACTTTCGTGTGTGGGATACCTGCTGCTAGTATGCATTAGTTGACCTCTCAAAATAAATATTTGCCTTCACAGAAGGAAAAGAGCAGCAACAAATGTATAATACATATCATCTGCAGCTTTAAGATGTGCAAGATAATACCCTTTTTTTTCTTTCTGGTTTTTTTTTTTTTTTTTTTTTTTTTTTTTCAGTGCCGCTGCTTGGTAACCTAAAAAGGGACAGAAGTTTCATTATTCTATGCATTTTATTAATAAATAGACGACACAAGCCATGTTCCAAAGAGTTTACCAGAAAATTGCTACATCATGCAAAATATGGCAAAAGCTAACAAATGTGATAGATCCAAAAAACAGTAAAGTGAGAAAATTTTTGCACGAAGCTAAAAGACTTAAATTTATTAAATGATGTCTGTATTTTAGCATAAGCTATAGTGCCTTCTGTATTTTTTTTCTTTTTACATCTCTGTTTTTTCTATAGACAACATAGAAGTTGATTAAGTGGTGGAAGAGAATGCCCAAATGATAGAAATTAGAGGTCTTGTTTCATCATTGTTACTCTCCAGTGTTCTGGACTCATTCTAAAGGACCTCCATGATATCAAAGCCATTACTGCCTTTCTGCGTCTATTTCAAACCCTTAAGATCATTGAGGGATTTCTTGTATTGGTACCATATTTTTCCAGACTTTAACATCTTTGTTCTAGATCATCCTGGAAAACTGTTCTTTATGTCCTTTAGATATTAGTGGCCATTCTTCATGCAAGGTTTGACTTCTTAGACCACAGCTGGTGTCCACCAAGCACACGCACAGTGTATTCCTGGGGGTCCTTGCCAATGAAGTGTAAGATGGTGGTGTGTTCAGAGCAGTTTCATGAATGTGCAGTCCTAAAAAGACATAAAGCTTACATGAGATTTATTTTACTGTGCCGTATATAATCTACGTTTCTTTCAGTGGCAATCTCAGCTTCTCTCGCCACTCTTTATTTCAAGCCATTCGCTCTGTTGTGTGCCTCCCCCACTGCCAATGGGTCCAGTAGTGGGTCCCCACTGGTAAGCTAGGTCAGAAAACTAATAAAGGGTGCAGTTTTAAATTTTTTAGGTTATTTTTAGGGTATCATCTATCTCTATAGCACCAGCAAGTCATTTGCTATATCAAAAGCAGTTGTGGTCTTCCGTGAACCATTTTGCACAAAGTGGTTTCTTGCAGCTCATTTCACCTCTATTTTGTTTACTAAAAACTGGAACAATAAACAACACAATTCTTAAAGATCCGCAACTAAAGTACCAAATACAAGTACATATTAAAGATATTTAATCATTGTGATTTCTTTCACTGCTTTTTAGTATAGCTATTCTTCTTTAAGTGTGATAATCTTAATTGTGCTGTGTTTTCCATTTTTCTTTGTTCCCAGTAATGTTCTCAGAAGACTGAAGATATATTGGCTACTCTTACCATAATATGTACACTTGAGAAAACACCAAAAAGGCATGTTTGTTAAGCATTCCAGGCAACAACTGAGCATTGATGCAACTCCTTTGGCCCTCTCACATGCTCACTGATTTTGCATCAAAAGGTAGGCTACAGAAAGTCAATTGTAAAGTGGTATTAAAAACACACCCCAGTGAGTGCACTCTGAGCAGATATTAAACACCTAACCAGAGCTCGCTCTTTCCAGATCTCATTGTTTCTCAGAGAGCCATCCTATGTAGCTAAGCTCTGGATTCTTCCTCATTGATCATGGTCTGCAATGCCTTCATTATTTTGTTGTACATAGAACCATAGACCAGTTTGGGTTGGAAGTGATTCTTAAAAGGCATCTAGTCCACCTCCCCTTCAATATGCAGGGACATCTTCAACCAAATCATTTTGCTCAGAGCTCTGTCCAACCTGACCTTGGATATTTCCAGGGACAGGGCATCTACCACCTCTCTGGTCAACATGTTCCAGCGTTTCTCCACCTTCATTGTGAAAAGTTTATTTTTTGTATGTAGTCTGCATCTACCTTCTTTTAGTCTAGCACCACTACCTCATGTCCCGTTGCAAGGCCTTGATAAAATGCTTGTCCCTATCTTTTTCACAGGCCCCCTTTAGATACTAGAAGACTGCTCTAAAGTCTCCCTGGAGTCTTCTCCAGGATGAATAATACCAGCTTTCTTCGTCTGTCTTCATAGCAGATCTGCTCCAGCCCTCTGATCATCTTTGTGGCCCTGCTCTGGACCCACTTCAACAGATCCATGTCCTTCCTGCACTGGGCACCTCAGAGCTGGATGCAGCACTCTGAGTGGGGTCTCACCAGTGTGGAGTAGAGGGGCTGAATCACCTCCCTTAACCTTCTGGCTGTGGTGCTGGTGAGGCAACCCCAGATACAATTGGTGTTCTGGACTGCAGGGCACATTGCCAGGTTGTGTGTAGCCTCTCATCCACCAGCACCCCCAAATCCCTCTTGTCAAGGCTGCTCTCAATTCTTTCATCTCCCAGCCTGTACTGAGATTGGGGTTGTCCCAACCAGGTGCAGCACCTTGTACTTCATTGTGGTGAACTTCATGAGATTCGCAGAGACCCACTTCCTGATCTTGTCCAGGTCCTTCTGGATGGCATCCTGTCCTTCAGGTTTGTCAACTGTACCACACAGCTTGATGTCACCTGCAAATTTATTGAGGGTACACTTGATCCCACTGTCTATGTCATTGACAAAGATATTAAACACTACTTGTTTGCTTGATTCTTATGTTTTACAGAGCAGGATGTGGTATGCCAAAGTTCTGAAATGGAAACAGGGTAGTTCACTACCGTCTTCCTGTCTCTAGTGTCTTTCAGTATTTGTCAAATCCCTAGAAGTTTTAGAACTTCTGAGTCCTTTGTAGATTTGACTTCTGATAAAATATATTTCCATCTTGACATATTTAAAAATTTCTTATGCTTAATGAAGAATGGAAAATTACCATAAAGTTTCACATACTTCTGGAATCCCTTTGCAATCATCTATATTTAAGAGCAGTCCAGATGTGATCTTTATGCTGCTGACATCTTCACTCTCCCTTTTGTGCTCCATTCTGGTGCTGCTTTTGGTTTTGCTATGACCAGACCCACTTACCTCCTTCTGCCTGGACTGCTTATTTGTCGTGTAAGTGAAGATGATATGTGAAAGGAGTGGAAACAACACTCCTATATCCTTTTTGTTGAATTGAGCAATTGGTCAATGAGTTATTTCTTCTAGGAAAAGTTGTTGAGGGAGTTAGGTATCTGGTATCATCCTTTTCATTTACAAAGAGTGCTCAAAATGACAGGAATTATAAGCCTCTTTCAGATAACACTTGGCATAACTCTTGCTGAGCTTTTTTAGGGCTATAATCCCAGTGCTGTTTGGTGCATATTGTTGGTTTATTGATTCTTTCTCTTCATATCTTTGAATTGCACAAAATGGTGTTCTGCAAAATTCCCTCCACCTGCATAATTGATGTGCCTTTTTTTGGCTGTCATACAGGCTTGCTCCAATGTTGATTCAACTATCACTTCCCATTATGTTGTTCCACGGAGGAGTTCAATGGAATGTTACAACTCACTTTTTCTGACTACTAAGGAAGCACTCAAGTGCCCAAAGAGCAGCCCTTCCTAGAATGGACAATAATCTAAGTATGTAGTGCACAGTGAGGTTCATGGTTGGTGTGATGGGTTTAAATGTTTTAGAGTAACCTAATTTTAATGGAAATATCTGATAAAAAATTGATAGAGTGCTATGGTTGGAGAAAATAGGAAAAAAATGGACTAATTATGTAAAATAAGTATAATAATGCAGCTTTTGTTTTTAAGTGAAAGGTAAGGATAATAAACTAAGGGAAGAGTCCAATGTCCTTAGGAGATCATAGTGGATATTAGTTAAGGCCTACTGAATGGAGGGAATGAGACACTTGGGGTTGAATGACCTGAAAAGGTCTCACAAGTTTGTAAGTAAAGCATCATGTTCCTTGTATCTTCCTTCAGCTGAGAGGGAAATCAGTGAAATAGTTTATACAATTACTCAGCTAATAAATTAATTACTATATCATACTAATTTCAGACTTCGTAATACAAACATTTTTTTAAAAATTTTGAGCATTTTGAAGCCACTTGCCTCTGCCATCACCTCTTATAATTTTTGCTGTTGCTATTTAGTTATGAATTGTATTTTCCAAAAATTCACCAGGAAACTGTCCTTAAATGCCTGAACTTGCTGCATTGCAAAATGCAAAAGGACTGTATCTTTTTAAACTTTGTTAGTGTCATACCAAAATAAGTATGTCATCTGGGAACACATAGCTACTCAAATGTTATTTTGTGGTGGAGTCTTTCTCCCTCAAGTCATACTTTGTTGAGAGAAATAACTTGAATAGCCTGCTTGGATAGAACCTGTGATACCTGCATTTTATATAGAGCTTTTATTCTGAGATTTTTCTACCTCACCTTTTATTCATAGAGCAGTGTTATTTATAAGGTAGAGAGGAATGAAAAGAAAAATATTAAATAATATTAGGATGTTTTCTTCATGCACTTTTAATTCCATGTTCCACAAACACAAGAAACAATAGGAATAGAGCCCTCTGGCTCAAAATCCAGTGATTTTGAATCTAAAACCAACAGACACTGACATAAGCACAACTCTTTTATTCCTCTGTAGGAAACTATGATAATGAACTTAGTTCTGGACTTAAGTATTGTATACAAGCTCAAGATGTGCAACAGCTTGAACAAAAACAGTAACAACAAAAAACATCTAGAAGAAATGGAAAAAACATGGCTATGTCATTGCCCAAATTAACAGAAATAGGTGTGTTTTTTTTTTCCTCTATTTACCAGGAATGTCAGGAGTATGGAATATGATGAGATTTTAGGAACAAAAAAATTTGATGCATTCATTGGATATGTTTGGTAACAACAGTAATGCAGAACTATGCTGTTTTCAATTAACAGTGGAGCAGTACTGAAATATATTTCATTAATATACCGGTAAAAGGACTTTACTGCTAATCAGAATAAATTGCTGCATTCAACACAGAGCTACCACAGGTCTTTAAATTACTTTTGCCTTGCTGCATGGATACAGCTGAACATAGTTTAATACATTTTTTACATGATGTAATTTTGTCTAGCTCATACAATGTCAGGGTAATAATAATGATATTCTAATATTAATGCAAGCACAAGATATACATATTGATGAATAATGGTCATATGTTTTTGGATCTCCTTGCCAAGTCATATTAAAATGACAAATAATTGCCATTGCTTTAGAGAAATGGTACAGGCTCTGTAGTCAAAAAGCACATTAGGGACCCACAGCGTCCATTTGTTATCCTTTGTCAGGAAAACATGGTTCTTTAATGAAAGTGAATGAAAGGACACTGATTGAGGACAGTGACACTAAACCTCTTTCTCAATAGGAGCCATGACATGAGTATTAATAAGCAGATTCAAAGGTTAAGACTCAGCTTTGAAACTCTGAAAGCACAGTAGAATCTGAAATAACTCACCCTTTATAATATGGGGAAAATCACAGTGTAAAATGCATTGTATAAGCCTTCTGGCCACAGGAGGATAGAGCAGATGGAAATTGGTTCCCAGACAATTCAGGCAAATGCCATTTAAAATAGTAAACCAAATATATTTTTGTTAAAGTTTTGCTTTTAATTCTGTATTGATAAATGATTCTTTTCCTTTTCATTCCCCTCCCTCCTTGCTCCTAGTACTATAAAAATGCCAACAAAATCAACCCAGGCATTTCCTGAGCATTGGTGAGAGCAGCTGAGAAAGCAAGGGCACAGAGACACAGCCCGAGTTAAGTATGAAACAGTCACCTGGAGCAATGCCTTTAGTAAGAATTCAGCATGTATGTTACTTGGGAGAATGAAGAAATATCCATATTAAAAAAAGATTTTAGAATGCATAAAACATTATGGTGATCACTTATTAATTACTGAGAACCCAGAGGAGCCAGTCAGAGTAATGGAAGTGTCTGAAACAGGCAGTCCCTGATCTTGCTGAGCTCTGTATTTGTGTGTGGTCACACCGGAGTCAGTGGTGCACGCAAGGGAGCAATACAGATGTGTGGGTCTCTGCCAAATAATGGCTGGAGCTGCTCTATCTGTATTGATAAAGTTTTTCTCTGAAACTCTGTGTGATCTGCTCAAACTCTGTATGATCACAATCTCTGATCACCTTTGTAGGTTTATGTTCTTTTTATAGTCCCACTTTTCTATGGAGAGAAAATATCTTCCAGGAATTTGATGGGTTCAGTGTTAGAGGAAAAATGCCCCATAATACTAAAATACGTTTTCCATGACAGTAGGAAAGCTAGGCAAAATGAGCTAGGGTTAGAGGTGTTTGAATGCAGAGACTGGTTCTGTTTATCACAGAGATAAAACGAGCTGGGAAATTTACAATGAGGTTTCAGTATATTCAAACAAAGTTAGAAGACTCTACCTGAATGTCTCACTTCCTAAAGATTTGACAAAATGACAACCTATTGCACACATTGAAGAAATGCATTCAAATTCAGATTTAAATGTATTTGAGATCTTGCAGTAAAACCAGGTAAGTATTTTTAGGCGAGGCTAACAACGTTGTGAGCCAAGAAAATTAAGAAGGCCTGGTACTATTTTCTGATGAAGAAGCCAACCGCATGGCATAACCCATGTTCATATTGTTAATTGCCTTTTGTCTTCAAAGAGGTTGCCTCCATGCATGCTGCTGATTGAGACTCTTTGCCAGCTTGTGGCACTTCCTAAGTGGTACTTAGGAGTTGGCTGAGACAGCTAGTTGAAACAGGGAAATATTATACCATGGACTTTTCTAATAATTGCATGATGAAGGAGTTTTATTTTTCAGTGAAGTTGTTTTGTTTAATGGTGTGTCTGTAGGGAACAGTCTTATTCTTCAGTAAACAATGATTGCATCAATACAAATGGATGTTTGACATTCAATGTAAGGGAACAGCAGAGATTTTAAAGATGAAATGGCTATAGAAAATAATCAAAATAAGATTGCAATATTTTTTATTAACTATAAGGAAAACTTGAAAGTAATATGCATTGGTCTTGACAACAGAGATCATTAGGAACATTTTCTGTCAAGAGAAGGTCACAATTTTTTGGAAATAACAGAGGAAAAAAGGAGTACACATCAATGTGCTGGTGAAATGATGGAATCCTCATATCTTGCTTTTCTCCTGATCAGCTGCTCTGCATGTATCTTTGACCTCACCATTAATTCCTTCCTATGTGTAGCAATCCAAACCTGTTTAAGCAAACCTGGTACCTCTCATATATCACCCACATCCAAAGTGTGTCCTTGGTATGGCATTACTCTGGCATACTCAGTTTCCATTTTATTTTGGGTGCCATAACTGGAAAGCCACAAGAGAATCAGTATTAATTCATAGGGCCACAGGAGTATCATGCAGACACCACAGGGAACCCAGATCCGGTGCTGTGCCATTTAGACACAGATGGTGCTCACTAGAAAAGGACTGCATGTCCCAAGCAGTGTGGACAGGAGTCATTTAGCATCATTTGTAGCTGTGTCCTCTGCTGTTGCCTGTAGAAAGTGTTTTAAGCCATGTGGACACAGTCTTAGTTGGCCAAAGGATAGCTGAAGCTGGTTGGATGTAGAACTGTGAAAAGTAAACAGTCTTAGAATATATCAAATGAAATGTTTCTAAGAGAGAAGGAAATGTGAATGCCATTTTATAAGGCCTTAGTGAGATCTCATCAGGAGTACTGATCAAATTCTTCTCACTTATATGCAATAAAGCTGAGATCAGGTTGAAACAATTGCAAAGAAAAGTTTCCTGGATGTTCAAGGAGCTAGAGATTACAGCAGGGTTTTATTAGTCTTGCAAAAAGTAAGCTGGAAGAGGATGTGATTGCTTTAATCACATCAGGGAGGAGGACAAAAGGAATTGAGAATTGCTTAAACTCAAGGGCATTGTTGACTCAAATGAACAAAGATGAGTAAACATGAATAAATAAATTTGGGTTAGAATATAAAGAAATATTGCAACCTTTAAGAGAGAGAGCTTATGAAATTATTGTGTGTGGGTGTTGTGGTTTAACCCCAGCCAGTAGCCAAGCCCCACACAGCCACTGGCTCTCTCCCCACCAATGAGAATGGGGAGAGAAACGGAAGACTAAAACCAAGAAAATTCGTGGGTCGAGATAAAGACAGTTTAATAGGGAAAGCAAAAGCTGTGCATGCAAGCAAAACAAAACAAGGATTTAATTTGCTGTTTCCCATGGGCGGGCAGGTGTTCAGCCATCCCCAGGAGAGCAGGGCCCCATCACGTGTAACACTTACTTGGGAAGACAAACACCATCACTCCAAATATCCCCCCATCCCTCCTTCTTTGCATTCAATGCAATGATGTCATATGGTCTGGAATATCCCTTTGGTCACTTTGGGTCACCTGTCCCAGCTGTGTCTCCTCCCAGCCTTCCACTCACCCCCAGCTCCATTGCCTTTGTGGCAGTATGAAAAGCAGAAGAGGCCTTGGCTCTGTGTAAGCTCTGCTCAGCAACAACAAAAACATCTCTGTTAACAACCCTGTGTTCAGCACAAATCCAAAACACAGCCCCATACCAGCCACTGTGAAGAAAATTAATTCTACCTCAGCCAAAACAAGCACAGTGGGCTGTGGACACAAGATACACAGATTTTTAGATGGAACTTGATGAATGTACTAAAGGAATAATATGACTGATGGTCCAGAGATCATTGTATGACTATATATTTCATGTATCCCAAATACTGTAAAAATACTGTTCATAGAAAGCATTCCAGTGTTATAATTTCTTAGTTGCTCTTTTAACCTGTAATTGAAATAATTTTCATTATTGAGATCACTATATTTTCATTGAACAAAATACCTATGTGATTTCCATGTCTAGCTGTATCAAGTAGAGAATAAACTACAGATACCTGTACCTTAACTGAGAAATTGCATGCATACACTCAGAAATGCCTCACTAATATATTTATGCATTGTACTATTTCATAGAAATACTGTGTTATACAATTTAAACTTTGCAAATTACGCATTTTTTTTTTGCCCAAATTTGAACTTTGAAAATTTAGCCCTTGATATATGGGTTGTTTGAATGGAGTATCTGCTGCTTGAAGTTTTTTAAGGTTATTCTTTTGTTTTGCTTCATTTCTGATCTGCAGTGAGGCTTGTTCTGGCAATGACAGGAGGGACAAATTGTTCATAGATCTTGTGTGCCATTTCTGATACAGTATATTTTCGGTACTGTAGTTCTCATGTGCAATGTTAGAAGTAGTTGAATGAAGAGACAGAATGTCAATATCTTGGTAAATAATAGACTTATTTTTCTTGCTGATAGTCTGATCTTTCTGGATCTCCCTCCCAGAGTCCCATGCCCTAATCAGACTGGCCTCCACAATCCAGTAATGAGCTTGTGTTGTGACTACCTGTATTTTTACCTGGAGAGGGGAAATTTTGAAGAAATTGAAGAAATCAAGGTAGAGGATCTGGTGCTGGTTATATTGCATTGAAATTCATGACAAAACACTTCCAGTATTTTCTTATACTATAATAGTGTTTACTTTTACAATTTTTCTTTAAAAACAAGAATTATCTATTAGTACATACTTTTACAATTTTCCTTTAAGAAACAAAAGTTATCTTTACAGCTGTGAGATAAACTCATTCAATGGTGAATTCAATTCAGTTTTCAAATAGACAATAGCAGGCACCTCAGACATTCACAATACTGGTTTTCTATCAGTTTTATATGTATAGAAATAATACACATGCAAAATGTCTATTTAAATGCACTCTGAAATTCAGTGTTGTAGGAAAAAGTGTCAAAAATAACTGTCATTGAAAGGAATTAGATAGAAAATGCATCCATGATTCCCTTTATATACCTTAGGTATAAAGAACATTCTTTTCCCTGGTTAGGCTGGTAGTGTTTAACACCCATAGTTCCACTCTGTCCTTATGGCCCACCATGTAGTCAGTGCCTGCTATTGTATTTATCCTAAATAGCAGCCTCCCTTGTGATAGTTGTATTCAGACATTTATTATACACAACTTACCAGAGTGGGAGTTAAAGACAGGTTGCAGTCTTTACGTTCTTCCTGGAGGTTACGCAAAAAATACTTCCTATGTACCCAACACAGAATCCCTCTACAGGAGATGCCATCACCTTGTAAAGCGTGGGTCCTGTAACCAGACAGCCCTTGGTGCTTCATCGCAGCTTGGGAAGTTCTCTTCCAGCTGGAGAGGTAGGTAACAGCATATGTGTACCCATACACTTGTTATAATTTTGGATATCATGTCCAGTGGTAACTGTACAATTTTGTTGCCCCAGAAAAGCACAAATAAAGCTATGGGCAGAGGCTGTCCTTGACTAAACACTGCTAGCTTCCCTTGAATTTTGTGGATGGGCTGTACTTTGGCCCTATGGTGCCATCTTTATGAACTTCTTAACAAATTACTAACATGTCTTCAGCAGAACTATGTAACTCCTGCAGCAGAGAGCTAATGAACCTTTCTGTGTGATTAGAGCTGGAAAGTTTCTGTTTGTAAATAAACAAATCATCAATATTTAAAAAAAAAAATTCCCAGTGTTATTTTGCTTTCTTAGTTTTTGCACTAACTGGACAGTCTCTTTAAAATTTATATACAAGTATTTCTTAGTGAAAAAAATTCAAATAATCAAAATCAAGACTCAATACATTAAAATACAAAATATTAATATTTTTCTTATGAAATTAATCACAAAAAATCATTAAAATACCATTTTGTTATAGCTTTGTTTACTGGAGAAACATGGCTTAACAGCTCTGAAGTACTGCTTAGCTTCTGAGAGATATAAGGTGTCCAAATGGGCTGCAAAATGTTGGGAATATGTGCCTTTGTTTAAACACGGAGAGAACTGAACAGACAATTTTGCCTATGTTTACCTCCATCTGCTTTTATCTTGCTGTGTCTGAAATGAGACTGCTTACGTGTGTAAAGTAAAGCCTGTACCTAGGTTATATTCTTGCCTGAATCAGGATCAGAATCTAGAATTTTTACATGAAGTCAAATACTTTCGGTCTCCAATCTCATTCCTATCTAAGATAGGTTTTTTCCCTTGATTTCAGGAGGAGTAGAATCAAATGAAAATATTTGACACCTCTTTGAAATAATTTTCAAGGCAGTGCAGAAATGTAGAAAATGTGGACATTTTTGACAAAAAGTAGTCATTCAATTCCATAACTGGAACAAATACAGTGGGTTTATATGTGGATTTTGAGTGGATGGAGAAGTCATCAGCTATCTTGATTTGGCAATGAAAAGAGAATCCCTTGATTTTGTCTATAGAACTTGTTCCCATGCATGATCTTTGCTCCAAGTTGGAGGATGCTCTGAATGGGAAGATAATGAAGGTGCCAGCTAGGCTGGAAGGAAATGAATAATTAAAGAAGCTTGTAAATTATGTTGCCATCAATTGCTGGAGGATATGATTCTGCTGCAGAAGAACTGGCTCTCATATGTCTGGGGCATTTTTCAGAAGATATTAAGAATGAATATTGGATGCATAATTAGGTTTTCTTGAAGGTGTATTAGTACATTAGGGGTAGAATGTGCAATAATTTCTATTATCCCACATTACCTATACTTTGATTGAGCAGTTGTATCACTGCTTGTATTTCTGCATTGCTAGTTGATATTTTTCTAGAACAAATGTATTTTAGAAAATGGAAGATTATAGTAGTTCTCTACATGCATCATGCTTTTTTGTCTTTTTTGTCTATATTTTATTCCCTTTACATATTTTCGTTCCCCCTTGAATTTAATGGGAACCATACACAGAAGGCAGGCAGATAAATGTACTGAAACCTTGTTAGCATTTAATCTCCTTTTAGATAAATGCAAATATTGCTGTCAATGGTATTGGAGCCCTGTCCAACAGTCATCTGAGGAACTTGCTCATCCATTTTCCACACTGTGTCCAGTATTATCAGTTGCTGAAGATTTTGATCCATAATATTCGTTCCTGATGAAAACAATAGAATTAAGCCACAGGGCTTCAGAAAATTGCTTTCATATTCAAGCAGTGCTACACATATACAGACACCTTGTTGATGATTTTCCTGCCCTGAAGAAAATATATTGCTGCTGCCACAAACCTGTCTTTTGGCACTTTGTCACTTACAAGTGATGATAAAATTGCAACAAAGAGACTTCTTTTTAATCTCATAGGTCATCGTTTGTTCTCTGGACAGTCCTCCCTTTGTCCTCTCATTTGGTTTAGATAAGGTGGAAAAATCCTTTTAGTTGCCTCTAAACTTATCTTAAAAATACAAAATCCAAAAAGCCAGCCTCAATGTACCCTCAAATTTTTAACATGACAACTTTCTTCACATTTCTCAGTTAGATCAAAAGCTCTGTGTGCATCTTAAATATATATTTCTTAGGCAGCTGAATTGCAGGCAGGCTTTTTGAGTTATAGATTCACATCAAACTATAAATCTTTAGAGAGAAATTTAATCCCTTTAATTTTGTGAAACCCCCAGAATTGTGATAACTATATTACTGAAATTATATTATATCCATTTGTTACTGCTAAACACTTAAACATATATATTTTTAAAATTCAGTTATCTAGTCCAGCAATTCACAGTTGCAGAAATCTGGTGATGGATAGAAAAACAGAAAAATTCTGAATAAATCCATGTATACATTGAATATTTTGAAGATAGACTTTCACACCTATATAAATAACAAATAAATAATAAATGACAACTAATCTGGCTACTTTTTTTTTTCCCTACATGTTCTATTCTTTCTGGGAGATGTTTTCCTCATCTTTGACAGCTTCTTCTTCAACTTTATATCACAATGAACCCC
Organism: Lanius collurio; assembly: GCA_020086605.1. Lineage (NCBI taxonomy): Eukaryota > Metazoa > Chordata > Aves > Passeriformes > Laniidae > Lanius > Lanius collurio. Next base: position 17,462,724 of record JACBWW010000017.1, on the reverse strand, counting down.
CAAACCTGTCTGTGTCATAAAAGGGCTACTGCCATGGGATTTTGATGCACCATGTGCTGTATTTTGTCTCCTGTCTACATTCTCTTCCAGTTTGAATCTCCTCCAGTTGGAGATATGGCAAGAGTAAAAAGAAGGTTAAAATCTCCTGAGAAAAGCAGCAGAAGAAGGTACTCCTAGAGTGTACCAAGCAGAGGCTGTGGAGGTATCACACCTTTCCTATGGTGAAGGAGGAGTCAGGTCCTGCACTCCCCATTGCACTCAGCAGCTTGAAGAGTGTGTCCAAAGGAAAAAAGAGAATGCAAGGTTTTCTGTTATGAGTACTACCTCCAGAAGCCTAGGACTTTCACAGTTCCTCCTGTGAGATAGCCAAGCATTAAGAAATACGGAAATGGACACTTAGGTGCCTAAATAGCCATTAAAGGCCAAACCCTCTGTAAGTGTCCAGGGGAAACAAGACTCATCACTCCAAATGAATGGATTGTTATGTTCAAACCAATCATTACTGCAGATAATGAACAGATTACTCATTTACATGGATTTAAGACCTATGGATAGAAGTATCCTGGGCCTCTTGCCTGTGTCACTTTCCCTCATCTCCTAAAACTACTGAATAACCAGCAAAAGCAGAAATAGGCAAAGAAGCATTCTTGCTTCTTTGTGGAATTCTTCATGATGTGGGCCAAATGTGAAGATAATGAACCACCATTTTCTAGTTAAATTATACTGCTTGACAGCCTGCACAATAAATAAACATGCGAGCCTAAATAGCAAAGGTCAGAAAAAAATTTTTTTTTCCCTTTTGGATTTACTAATTGTTCTTTTTCATTCTTATATTTACCTTCTTAATTTTATTTTTTACTGGATGTCGAACTTAAGATAAAAAATGCAATCCCTCAAAAAGAAGTGTAAATGTTGTTCAAAGTATTTTCTCTGTATAATATTGTATTGCAAATAATTATATAAGTGATGGGACATTACTCGTAAGTTGTCTTTTGAACTCTTTTATTACATAAGTCACCTCTTCCTGATCTTGTCCTGATAACCTAAGATTTTGCATGAATATAATGAAAATATATGTTTCCATGTCAAAAATAAATTAATTTAAATAAGGGAAGAACAAGGCAATTTCCTCAGTGGCAGACTATAATATAGAAGCAGAAAAATATGGAATAAAACCTAAACAAGACAAAATAATTAAATGCATGAGCAGTTTTATGTCTCTGATGGAATTTTCTCAAAATTTTAGGAGGCTTTTGAAGTGTTAGTGCAGTTTCTGAACTGATATTTTAAGGCTGTGTTTATATCAGGAGCTCAGTTTTGTACTCGGGTACAAGCTGAGTAATAATTTTGTAATAATGAGGTTTTTTGTAATAAAATTAGCAGACTCTTGCTGTGCTTATCCAGGGCTTATCCAGGGCTTATCCCTGACACACTCAGCAGCATGGCTTCGTGCCTGAGCCCTGGTCTTCAGCCCTGGCTACACTGTCTCACACAGACCTGCTGTGCCAAAAAGAGACAATGGACAGCAGCTATCCTGATTCAGTTGCTGCCTTACAATTGAACATGGAATTAACCTGTAGCTCAGTTAAACAATTCCTGGGTGAGACTCATTGCATCCAAATACAGGAGGAGCTGTGCTGAACCAGCCTAGGTGGCTGGAGCTGAGGTTTCATCTTGTCCTGCACAAGGTACAAGGCACATCTGTCTCCTGGTGATATAGATGGGATAAATGCGAGCATACTGTGAGAGTGGTAAAGGGTATAGCAGAGACAGAAATCTTACTGTAATTGTGCAAAAAATTTCCAATATTTAAAATTAACATGTAGTTCAGGATTTAGCAATCATTTTGCCAGCTCTGGCATTTTACCTATATATAGTTGTTAATGTTTTCTTCAGTTTTATTTATTTTTGCAGCAATCCTCTAGTATTTAATCATCTCTCTGTATTTTTTTTTTTTTTTTGTTTAGTGAAGCAAAGCTTCTCTATTACAATCCTGAATCTCCACACTCAGGTTCCATGTGGTAACCCTGGCAACCCCACTGGCAGGGTGAGCCACAGCTCCAGCACCTCTGACTGGGCAAAGCAGAGTCCTTTTGCCCAGCCCAGCAGCTGAGCCTGAGTGTCACCACTGCTGACATGTCACCCTCTCTTAGGAGTTAAGGGCATGAATGTGATACGGTCTAGTTCTTCATCAAGACAGGTGTCAGGGCCGAGTCTAAATGTGCTTTGTCACCTTCTGAGATTTTATCATTATTATTCATATTGGAAACTGTAGGGCAAGATCTTCTAAATTCTTCCTTAATTCTCTAATTGAGCAAACAGTACTGTGTTTGCTATAGACAAAAGTTTTTACAAAAGGAAGGAATTTTCTATCCAATTCTATAGAGCCCATAAGCACTCACTCTGTTAGCATTGTCCATAGCCTATTAACATAATCTATATTACATTCTCTGGTATCATCTATTAACTTATACATCCATAAGACATGTGAAATTAGTGTGCAGCATCCAAATCTTAACTGGATTTTTTTAGATATTTCTCAAGAGTCCTTCTTCTCATTTCCTACATGTATACTTGAAAAACTTTAGGAAGGAAATTTTCAACTGACAGGCATAAAATATGGGCTGTTTCTGTCTTGAGAGACATTGACAGTTGCTGTGGCTTCCCTTCAGAGGAAGAAGGCTACATGGTTAAAATTTGTTCAAACTGAACTACTGTAAATTTTTAAATCATAAATTCTCACTGCAGTTCTCTGTTTCGGGCAATCCTGCTAACTGGTCCACATCTTCTCTCCAATAGCTTTCTATTTTACAGGTTGCTTCAGTTTTGTTGTTTTTCAGGGTCCTAACTTTAGTGTATTCATGTTTTTGAGAGGCAATATAATAGTCTTTTTTTATTTAGATCTAGTATTTCTTGGAAGAATTTCTTTTATAAGTTTCCAAAACAACTGAGCATTCAGAAGAATAAATGTTGTTTGTAGAATATCTTAAATTTTGAAACAGATCACTTCATATACGTTAATGTCTTGGTTTACTCTTCATTAAAACCCCAAGGGATGAAAGTTTGCTTTTAGTTTTAGTCTTCAAAATTCAGCATATGAAATACATTGATTTATTGATTTTAGTTTAACCAAGCCAGGTATGGGGGCTTTCAGCAGCAATTGAATTGAAATTGATTTATGACAAAAGATTAATATGTAATTTCTTCTTGATATATTGCTATGTATGGGAAAGGCTGAAGTGATAGACCTACTGTTCAAATTTCTGTGTTGTACAAGCCTAGGACAAAACTGGAATGAGCAAGGGGCAAAAAGGTTTAGACTCAAGGTTATAGTGTGAATTAGGGTTGAGAGTGGGACTGAAGCCTGGGTTAATAGTCTTACATCTTAATCCTCTGAGACGTTGTCCATGTTGGTTTAAGAGCATTGTGAGTGCTGCTGGTGTAGCAGCATCTGTAGGGTTGTGAATAGGGTTATAAGCTTGTTAGATTTGCTTAATGCTTGGATTCAACTTACCTTCTACAGTGAGGATGATGGCTGGGGCGCACAGGGTCCTACAATTTTATGTGCCTATTGAGGGTGGGGTTTGCCATAAAGCTAAAGATGGGGTTGGTTATGGGTTAGTAATGGAAAATCATTGGAGCTGGAGTAGTTTGGAGTATGTGGAGTATGCAAATCATAGAGTCATAGAGTCATAGAATGGTTTGGGTTGGAAGGGGCGTTAAAGATCATCTAGTTCCAACACTCCTGCCATAGGCAGGGATGCTACCCACTAGGTCAGATTGCTCAGAGCCCTATCCAACCTGTCCTTGACCACTTCTAGGGATGTGGCACCCACACTTCTCAGGGCAACCTCCTCCAGTGCCTCACTACTGTCTGAGTAAAGAATTTCTTGCTAATATCTAATCCAAATCTAGTGTAAAACTGTTCCCATTTGTTTTATCACTACCTGCCCCTGTAAACCTGACAATCTTCCATATTCTTGCAGACTTTTTACAGTTTGTCATTAATTTATTCTGTACCAAGGTTTGTCAGGCTGCAGTTCAAGCTGCCTGCACTCCAGGCCCACTAGAGACCGTGCCACTGATGTCTTTGAAGGGGCCCTTCCAGGAAGGACTGTCAAGGAGCCTCAGGCATGAATCCCTTCTCAAGTTTATGATTAGGCACAATGCTGAAAAGACAGTGGACGGCTTATGGCTGTTGGACCACATGAAGGCCAATCTGACTGAGGCACAGTCTGGATTCTATCCACAAAAGAGGACTTCAGTTTAGTGTTAAGTGTTAGATAGATAAGTGGCTTGATACTGTTGTTGATATTGATACTGCACACAGACCTAGTTGAGGACTTACAGGGAAATTGTGAAATGGTTTCTATTCCATTCTATTCTGAGATAGGTAGCAGAGGCCAAGTAGAGTTAGATCTGAGGCAGGCAGAGGCCCAGCACATGTTGATTGTGTTGCTCAGTACCTGAGGGTTCTTGTTGTGGATCATAAACACTCTTTTCCAACTATGGAAATGACTGATGGAAAACTGCAAGCTGGGATGGCTTCACTGACTAGGCCATGGATTTCGCAAGGCAGAGAAATAAACCAGGCACTTCAGGCACTGCCCTCTCTGATATGGTTTTGCCAGCCTTTGTCTTACTGTTAATCCTTAATAGTAGTTTAGACACCTTTCCCCCGGACAAAATCAAACATAACTGGTTTTCCATGTCACATCAATTTTCAGCCTGTTTTCCAGGGGCTAAATTTCATACAGTAGTAATAAGACAAAAGTCAGTTCCTGGTGTCTATGGCACTAATCAGACTTCATCTTTAGAGCTAATAGAAGAAAAGCATAAAAAAAGTACTTCTTGCTCTGGCCCAGTCCTTTTCCTGCATGCCTTGTTCTTCCAAGATCATGTAGCAAAAGTAATAATTTATCATACACATTTTGTAAATCTAATCAGAACCCTTACTAGCGCTAACCATTATCAAGACACAGTTAATGGGAACAGTTAATGGGAACAGTTTGTTCCCAAACTACAATTGATTTGAGCATCAAGCTGTATAAATTATCATGTTTCTGTGACCATGACCTCAAATCAGTCCTAACCCTGAACTTAAAGCCAGTCTGAAACGCCTCCCATGTAAAGTGTTTGCTTTCCTCCAAGTGTCAGCTCTTCTCCTAGTTCTGTAGATCTTGAAGGAGTGATTCAGATTCTTCCTTTGTAACCACACCCCCAAACCCAAGATTAATTGTAGCAATTTTACTTTTATTGTTAAAGTACAATGCAGATAAAAGCAGTGTCTGCAACTTTAATAAACTCTCAGGCACTAACTATAATGCTTTAGTCATACTGCTTTTAAAATTCAGTTGGGTTTTTTCTGTGTTTTCTTCACTTCTAGGCCCTAGTTCTCAAATACTGCATAATGAGAAACTCTAATATGGCTTTGCTTCACATTGTTAAGGAGCACACATATGTGATCTTAGGTGATGTTATGTATAGTAGGGCAAGAGCTTGCCTAGAGACAACAGTAGGATTACAGACAAATGTAGTCAGGGAACGTCTAAACTGTAAAATGTTTCACAGTTAGAAACTCCTAGAAATAAAATACTGACAGGGTAAAGCATAAATTAATAAAATAAATACAAATATTATTAACATTCTAGTATTATGAAATTCATAATGATGGCACCCAGTAATATTTGTATTGCAGTGTCGTGTTTATAATGAAGAGACCTGTCTTTTCAAACCATTGAGCTGACAATTAGTGGATATGTGACTGCAGTGGGATGTGCGTGGCTGCAGTCAGCTCTGCACTCCTTAGCAGTCTAGCCAAAAAGATCCAGAGACCAGGGTACCAAATATAGCAGAAGACAGAACAGGGAATCTTTCATTAGATATGTTAACAAAAAAGTCATGTTATTGAGAGTAATATAGAAAAATCTGATATAGACCATTTTTGTGCTTCATTGCTCCAGTGTGTTCGATTTCCTTGCCAGGCTTTATGGCATGAGCTTTGTTCCAGGGTAGGCAGTTTAAGCCTGACTCAATATGCAGTTTTCCTACTGTTTATTTTGCCTTGGATGTTTAGCTTTTCAGAAACCATCAACTCTCACTGTTTCAGAAGGAGCATAGGAAAGTTCAGCTGACAGTTCTACATCTGTAAAATTATAGTATTACCGATTTCTACGACAGATTTAGCTTCCCTGTCAAAGATGACAATCATTCCATCTTCAATCATTAGAGTGTCAGGACACTTTAGTATTAAGAGAGCAACTCTCTGCAATATCCTATTTAGGGTGATTTGTCTCCTTAATAGTCTCCTGAAAAATTGGTGACAAAATTTGGAAACAGATTGTCATGCAGGGCATAATATACAATCTGTAACTTGCCAGTTTTCACAAACATCAAAGTGGGGAGATCCATTATACTTGTACATCACAAGGTCTTTCAAAACAGCAGTGTGAAACACACTGTATCAGATATATCTGTTCTCTGATTGTAAAAACCTGCAGCACAGTCAGCCATGGAAAAAAATGGCAGAAATCTTAGATCCTGTGCGTATCAATGCGTAAGGAGTTCGTCATGAGGTGATACTTTTAGAACACAAACTGTGATATACAGTCATTGCTTTGAAATGTTAGAGAATAAGTTGGGAGGAAAAATATAAATATCCACTGTCTTGAGGTACCAGAAGGCATGAAAAATCACCACCCGATAAATCTTGTTAGGTTAAAAAATGAGTTCCTGGCACCTCTAGGACTGAATACACAGGATTACCTGATTTATGGGAGTTATGAAGTTACATGGTGGCACTTGAGAAGCCCAAGGCAGGGAGCTGTTCAGGTGGAAGGATAAATAGTGATTATACTTGATTTTCAATACTGAGATAGAAAGGAAGAAAAAGTTCCATCAAGCCTCAATCACTCTTTGAGATCTTGTTCTGGAAATACCTTTCTACCAGATACAACAGCATTTGGGCAGCTTCCAGCTTCACATCATTGTGGTCCTTGACTGAAAAGGAGAAATAGCCAAAAACCAAATACTTAGTGGAGATGTAGATTTTCAAGAGGGCAACTAGGAGAAGATTTTTCTTCTGCAAAAATGGGATGTTGAGATCCTCATATAAGAGCAAACTTATTCCCCAAATGCACAGTTGGGCAGCTGAAAAAGGAAAGAATTAGTTTTAAGATTTTGAGTCTAGGTACATGGGATTGATAAAGAGCTCTTTCAAATTTGACCAAATTATGCTTGTATTACATTTGAAAATAGTTCTAGTATGTAATTAATGGAATAGTATGGAAATGCTAGTCAGTGCAAGTAACTTGATTACCAAAATAATAGTTTCCAAAGGGTGAGCATTTTTCATATTTCCTGTTTGGTTTTCTGATACTGTTTGCCCACATTCTTCACATTACTGAGACACCATTAGCATGATGTAAAGTAGATCATCTGTTAGAGATGATCTAGGTGTAGGTGCTCATGCTTTGAGGCAGGGAATGGAGTGGAGGATCTCTGAAAGTATTGTTTAGAGTGGTTAGAAGAGCACTGGAAATACAGCTTGGTTCTGCTGAATGCGTCAATCTCTTTTCACAGCAGACGTACCTGGTGTATCACTCATTGAGATGAAAAATATGTGAGGATTAAGGCTTATTTACCACAAAGAAACAACATGATAGTCTGCTTGAACTTAGGAACTTTGGTTGTAGGAGGTGTTGAGTGCCTTAACTCCAATGGGAATGCTAGAAATTACTCAGTAAGGATAAAAAACACAATCAGTTCTGTTTAGATTCCTAGCTTTGGGTAACAGGACTTGTTCTTTTCCTTTTTCCATTTTCCCATCTCCTGGAACTGAAATACTTTGAGAGCCTTTGATTGGAAATGTGGATTATTTATACAAAGCTATTGATAATACCTCTATTTCAAGTTCTTCCTCATCAGTGAGAACTTACAGTTTCAATTCCTGTAAAACTCCACTTCTTTGTCAGACATAAATTGCAGTTGCCATAATTTCCCTCAAAACATTTTCTCTCTCTTTCATTCCTTTCCTTCTATATTTTTCTTCCTCCTATCAGCAGTTTTCTTTGCTTTCTTTCCTTCTTTCCTTCCTTTTCAATAAAAATATTTCAGTTACTACAGAGAACAATAATAGGGATAAAGAAATTGTTGTCCCAAATATAAAAAGCTAGCTATGGGGCTTTTTCAGTGTAATCCTTCTGTAAAAAGTGCCAGTTATTTAAATCTAAGATTGCCAGATAACAGAAATTTTAACTTGGCAAGTTAATTTTTTTAGGCCACCAAGAGCATTTTCTATCAAATTCTGCCTGACTGCAATATACTGAGTGGGTGCACAACTCCTGCATGCTGGGCAAATAACACACCCCCACACCACCCTCCCTCCTCCCAGCTGGGTGACTGGCCTTACACTGTCTGGTGCTGTTGCCACTAAGGATTTCCCCTACAATAGTCCCCTCCCAGGGTGGGGCATCGGCTTGACAGCAAATGTAAGAATAAATAGTTCTTGAGAAATGAGGGCTTCCACTGCTGTTACTTGTGCTAAATGTAGATAAATGAAGTGAGTTCTGGTTTGCTAAGAGCTGGGCAAGCTGAGACTGATCAGAAGCCACAGGGCAGATGCAGAAGTATGTTTTATTTCACTTTCCTTTCTAAACTCGGAAACTGGGCCCACGTCGGAGAAAATCTAGTTTCATCCTTCCATTGGCAGAATAACTCATGGTTTTTTAATCTGTTAGATGTCCACATTAGAGATCACAATTAATGCATGAGTTCAATGAGGAAAAATCTGGGCTGTGAATATAAAATTTTACTCCTTGCTAAAGAACTATCTGGGGCCAGAATGATTCTCTGGCAGAATTCCCGTTCTTCCGGGCTGCATTTAGAGAATGTGCATATGAAGACATCACAGAAAAAAAGAAAATGGAAGTGAATATTGCTGTTGCAAAATGCAAAGTGTATTTTATTATGCATTTTTTCACTGTGTTTTTGCATACAATCTTGCTCTAAAAAATTCTAGCTTATCCTGTCTGTAGTATACACTTAGGTACAATTACTGGTTATCTGTTATGTATTTTTTTAAAATAAGCTAGAGAATTAATTTTTCCTACTAAGTAGAATTAAATTTTCCTTTCAGAATGAATTTATTTGCTTTGCTTCTTGAAAATACACTGCAGGAACCAGGCCTCAGTCAAAACAGAGATTCATGAAAAATTGAAAACTTCTTTTATTCCTGTAATTTTATGATCAAATTTAGTACTAGACTTTATTAAGCAATGTTTTACTTTTATAATTTAATACAGTAACAATTTAGAAGTGTTCTCTACTTCCAGAAGTGGTTAAGGAATCTACTTGTGCATCTAATAAGTAATTCTGACAGGTAAGAGCCAAAGCTCTGCTCTTTCTATGTGCACCTATGTATAATTGTGGACCTTCACAGGAACAAAACGGCATTACTGAGGATTTGTCTTGAAAGATTTATCTTATTCTGTTAAAACAAGTCATTATATTTATCTCTTTCAGTATCATAGTTCTTCATTGAGTCAAATAAACCATATTTTGTTTACCGCCCTGGAAATATATAAATGCTAAATACTCTTTAACTTTATTTTATGAGAGTGAATATTATATTCCTCTTTCCAGTGACCTTTTATTGCCTTGTGAATAAAAAAATAATTTACCAGACAGAAATAACATCCAGAGGAAGGTGGGATTTATGAGCATGCCAACTCCACTAAAACCAAAGGATAAACATAGTAGTCTCAGAATAAAAATGGTGAATTATCTGGTGCTCTGGTCTCAGAACTTTAAAGTAACTTTTCTCAGAAAATTAGAGGTTTGCTTTTGTCATCATGGCAGAAGCAAGAGAGTGCAGGGTCTGGGGTTTTTTGTCTTTTTTTTTTTCTCCTGTTACTTTTATCCTTTTGAACCTTTCCAGTCTATAATACATCATTATATATATGAGCTGCAGAACATTTCTAAATTCAGAATATTTTTATACTATCCCAGCAGTGTTAAGTATCTTATCATTGCAAATAACTGTCTAAAGTCTAGAACTTTTTGAAATAGGGCAAAAATCAAGTTTCCATGCTGGAATCTGTTTGCTCTATGGGATCTCTGTTTTTGAAACAGAGTCTGCTTTAAAAATTAAAATGGAAACTTTGTTTTTCCAGAGATAAGCTGTCAGAACTTTTTTTTATGCTACACAGAAATATTATTGAGGTGGCATCATGCTAAATTCCTTGCTGAAATCCAGACAGAGTAGTTCTTCTACACTTTAAAAATCAGTTAATCTTCTCAAAATACTTGGTTAATCTAGTTCAATAATCTCACTTTGCATTTTAACTCACTACTCAGTTATAGTTTAAGTCTCATTTTTCTTTCATTTTAAATTATCCCTGAAGTCTTGCACACTGGTCAGACTCACAGGTATAAAGCTCATTTTGTAATGTCAAGTTTTCCCTCTTTTCTTAAATGAAAGAAACTTGCAAATGTTAGTTTCATTATTTTAAAAATCATACGATGCTGCATCTGCATTAACAAATTAGTAAAAACAGTTGGCATTAACTACTGGGATTGGAAACAACTTGTTTTCCCAGCTTAGTTACATTTTGCACTTTGATTCTCTTTCCTGTTGGTATTTTATAGTTTCCAATTCTCTCTTCCTTGCATTCCTTTAGAGAGAAGGAAGACAGGGAGAAGGAAGAAAGGTGGGGAGCAGCAAGGCATCGCTTTGCAAGGTGCAGCACATCCTCCTGTCACAGGGGGCTTCAGGTTTACAGGTGGGATGTGAGGGGAAAGCATGGAAGGACGGGGAGAAAGGAACCCATGCAAATCTGAGGAAAATAATTAGTTTCTGTGGACTCAGGAGAGTAGAGTAGGGTCTGGCTACACTAGATCAGGGCAGGAAGCAGGGGTCAAGTCCTTTGTTAAATGGGGTTCAGGACAAACAACTGTAAGTGGATGAGATGGCTGCTTTCTCCCAGGGAGCGAGGGGTTCAAAGGGAAGCACATAGAAAAGCACTTGTTGCACCTTGTACATTCCCTGTCAAATTTCACTCTCCAGGTTCCGGTCTGTCTCCTGTGGAAGCCTTTGGGATGGAATACATGAATATTGCATCCCAATATGGTGCATCAGGTGAGCACTTTTACCCTTTTTTCTAAAGTTTTTAGTTTATATTGATTTCATTCTTATTTAAATTTTGTTCTTATTTCATGTTTCAGATAGTTTTTCATATTACCATCAAAGTAACACTGATAACACTTGCATGTATTTCCTAAACAACATATTTCTCTGTAAAAAAAAAAAAAAAAGAACTCATTCTTAGTTATCTCAAATCTGGAGAGAGTCCTTATCCATAACTGATTGAGAAGATCAGCGAGCAAGGTTGCTGGAGTGGGTGACTGGTGACCCTCATTCCCTCATAATTTCAAGGGAGTTTGTAGGGACTCTCACTGCTGTCTTCTTAGTGGAGACTGAAATGAAAGAGCAGCTTTGCGTATTACCTCTCCCCAAACCAGGCACATGCACCTTTGAGCACTACAGAGAATTTGCTAGCTTTTCAGCTGCACAAAATAACAAAGTCAAAACCTGAAGGGAATTATGATTTGTCTTTTTGTTCATAAAATGAAATGAGTATTCTACTGCTATGCTATATTTCTAGATTTCTATGCTAAATTAATAGATTTCTATGCTAAATTAATAAAAAAAAATTGTGAAGAAAATGTCCATTTTGCACCTGCAATAGAGTTTTCTTGCATCAGCAGCAGCTCTGTCTGTTCCATGTGGGTGACAGGCTGACAAATGGAAAGATTATTTCTGTTCCTTCTTTCATTTGAGAGTCATAAATCTGAAAAATACGGAATAGATTTTTTTCATGTATCTTACAAGATTTTATAGGGAGATCCAAGATGGCAGAGAGGGCACAGTTCTAGAATATAAATAAAGATTTGTATTGGTACCACAAGCAGTCACTCAACATGATTTGACAGTATCTTCGTCAAATCGATATACAATGCTTTGTTGAACTAGAGTGGATATGTCTGATAAAATAAACATTGTATTGTCCATGCCATTGACATGAATGCTTATTTAATAAGATCATTTTGATTCAAAGTCAATTTTCCTATTTATGCTATTGCAAATCCTGCAGAAGCAGTTGTGTCAGTCATGTGTATGACCTCATATTCCTTAGAGATGCAGATCTGCTCAGCTTTGTCTTGATGTTTGTGCTACTGTATCAATAGCAAATACTGTGATAATTTATATTTGCCCTGCATTGGCAGACATGAAGCTTTATTCTTTCTCAGTGGTGATACAAAGATCAATCAAAGTGGATGTTGAGTTATTGGTCAGGTCAGGAGCTCTTTGTCACAAGGCATTTCACTCTGTACTGCTCTGGAGCCAGCTGATTTGGGGGCAGTAATTACACCATGGACCTACTCTTCCACAGGATTTTTTGTCTTGCTTTTTGATGCTGCAGTTGCAATAGAAAATTTTCCTCAGACACAGAGCTACTATATTTTAAGAAAAATATAGACCCTTCAGGTCCTATAGATTCATACATCTGTGGCAATTCAAATGCAGTGGATTAAGTCGTATTTGTGCTTGTGAGCAGCTAGAGCCAGGGAAAATGTCACGCTTGGCCACATTCATACAGTCTTCAGGGCACATTGGTGTCAGTAGAAACTGATCTCTTACATCACTGACACAATTTGATTTCAAAATCCTTGATAAACCTGAAATGACATATCTAACATATAATTTTATTTATCTGTTCTGTTGACATCCTAAACTAATTTTTAATGATAAACCTTTGCATTCATTCTATCCTTTTCTTCTTTTTATTGCTATAATTATATGCAAGCACAGGTGCTCTTTAGTAAATTGATATATGCAGATTATATAATCAGAGAGTGCTTTAATATCAGCTTTTAGTGTATGAAAGGACATACTACAATAAGAATTTGTGGTTGTCTGATTAACCCAAGAAAGTCCTTTTGTTCTTGGTGTAAAAATGAAAGCCTGGTGGTGGCAGGTTCTGTTCTTTAACTGAGTGCTGATTTCTTCATCACTATAAACCCTTCTTATTTCAGGTAGTGTAAGGTAGTGTAAGTGGCTGCCTGAGCATGAGTGAGGTTTTTTTTTTTATATAGAATTTTTTCAATGGACAATTAAAATTTGTTTTAATAGGTGCAAAAAGACTGGTATGTCTTTCTCACAGTTACTGCTTCCACAGAGCCAGGCACGTTGCTTTCTACCTCAAATATCCTGAAACCTTTACCTTTCCTTCTTTTCATCTTCACAGGCAACAAAAATTGCCTTTTATGAGGGATCTATATAAAACTGACCCCTCATGTCCGAGGCTTTGAGCAGGATTCAAGGTTTGTGCTTAAGTTTTGCACACAGAGAGAGCCACAATGTGTTTGAAAATATAAAACTATAAAATAACTGTTTTAACTTGAATGTAGAATGTCTGTTTCAGTATGGCTCCCTGGTCTTCTTTAATATATGAAAGAGCAGCCTAAAGCAGAGAGGGCAAACCTGGGTGAGTGGGCTGGTGTCTTCAAATGTGATGAGTGGGAGGTACAAAACTCCCTGTGTGCCTCCCCTCTACCTCCTACTCCCTATGTTCAACATCCATCTGCAGATGGAGTAAAACAGGGAAGAAGCAAAGAGGTCGCTCTGTTCCTCCTCCATAGTGTGGCCGCCTTCATAGGATGATTCAGGGACTTATCCTTTTTCATGCATTCCACCCTCTGGCAGGCATCTTTCCTATGGAGGATGTCAGCAGCATTTCTACCTCCAGGAGGAAGAAGATAAAAATTGTAAATAACGTTTTAGAGTTAACTATTTTTGGCTGTGTTGCATAGGCTGAAAGTCATATTTTCTCTTTCAGAAATTTGTTTTGTGTGATCTGACTGAGGCAAGTCAGGGAAAGAACACAAAAGACACAAGACCACAGACCAGTGATTTAGGGCCATGGCTGTTCAGAGTTCTCATCTTGGCACACTCCCAGTTCTGGATACTTCACTGTTTGTGGGGTTTTTTTAAGCAATTGTATCTCCACTGGCTGGTACCTCCAGTTTCAGAATAACCTTCCCACTGACAGGTTCCAGTTGATTTTGCAAGTTTTCTCCAGTTAAGCCTAGCCTGCCAGGTAACACTGCTGCACTGGTGTCTGGGCTTATACCATGCCACCCTCTGCTCCTGGTTAAAAACCTAGGCACACAAACCAGTAACACCAGATTTGTTTGAGCCTATTGTAAATTGTAGACTTTGCTTAATTTTGTAGTCTACTTATAGCCTCTGAATTGCTTCTTGGGCTCCCAGGGTCTTAGTTGAGAAGGAAGAATATGGTAAACAATAATGGGCAAGAATATCTTAGAAAGCTTTCAGTCATTCATAACAATTTTTAACAGTGTACTTCACTATACTTCTGTTTACAGAACTGTAAACAGCACTAAGGAGTTTCCCTCCACCACCAAAGTGAACGTGAAGAGAGCAACTCCTGTCATTTGGTGCTTCCTCTTGAGGCTGCAGCTTTGGTACATAATGCTAAACAACTTAGTACAACCAAATATCAGGGAAAAGGCTACTACATTAAAAAAAACCCTCCAGAAACAGTAATATCTGAGAAACATCTTGGTGCTTGGAGCAGATGATGTGATGCTCAGTGCTGTAACAAGAAACCATTAATGAAGATAAACAGGATGATCTCAAGTAAGGATGGGAAAAGAGAAAAAATTCAAAACAAACCAAAAAAGGATTATTTTTTTAAATGTTCCATTTGTAAACTGCTAAACTCATTGGCATACAATAACACTTTTTACAAGGGTATGTAGTGATAGGACAAGAGATAGTGGCTTTAAAGAGGGTAGGTTAGGATGAGATATTAGGAAGATAGTCTTTGCTTTTGGAGGTGGTGAGACACTGGAATAGGTTGACTGGAGAATCTGTGGATGTGTGGAAATGTTTAAGGCCAAATTGGATGGGGAGCAACCTGGTCTAGTGGAAGGTGTCCCTGGCCAAGACAGGAGTGTTGGAACTACATAACCCTTAAGGTCCCTTCCAACCCAAACTTTTCAATGATTCTATAAATATGGAGACCAAAAGCTTATGCTAATGAGACAAATTCTTGTTAAGTAGATTTCATGGAGCACTCTTGAGCACAGAAGTGTCTGTATTTGTCATAAAGCTGGAGGCTGGCAGAGGATTTCAGAAAATATCACTCACTTCTTTTTTTAAAACTTTCCCTGAGTCATCCACTGCACACGTCTGTCAAAGACAGGATATTTATCTAGATGGACCTTGGGACTGACCTAGTACAGCTAGTCATATGTTGTTGTTCCTACTACTGATGTATTTACCATCCTGATATATGATCAGATCTCTAGTTCTGATCTTCACAGTCCAAGAAGGAAACTGAAAATTTGAGGGCTGTAAGAGTATTTTTAGTATTAAGAAACAAGTCAAATACTAAGGAACCCTCTTTATTCCTCTTAATGAGGGCAGGGCTAAGAGGCAGTTTGCTTATAATCCAAAAGTATCTAACTGAGAAAGCCCAAACTCTTCAACAGAAGGAAGTCATGCATGATGGTAGGATTCATCTGGCTAAATATAGATGTCTGTACCTGAGCCAGTCTGTCTAGAAGCTGTGTGTCAATACAGATCTAAGCAATACTCTCAGTAGATTGTAAAGCTCAATTCATCTCAGTCCAAAGGAGATGTCTAAAACAGGTTAGATGAATCACTCCCTTAAAGTTTCTATTTGTTCTACTGTCTGTGAAAGGCACCTAGTGTGACTGGCACAGTTGCAGACCACTACTGAAGTTACTCAAAGTTGGTTAAGTTTTACTCTTAATGTCTGTGAACTGATTGGTAGAGATTAGGAAGAGCAGTAGAGTGCTGCTCAGTGTGATTAGCAACTGGAATATGTTATGAAGGACTGAGATGGTTCTTCTTTCAGCAACTTTTTAAAAAATAGGGCTGTGCTTTCTTTCCTGTAAAATGTGCCCTAGAAACATAGTTTTTGGCCTTGTTCCAGGGGACTCCTCTGACCCATGTTGTATAGAAGATCAGACTATCAAATCATAATGATTCTTCCCAGTCTTAAACATCAGTGCTTTCAATCACTGCTAATAAAAAGTGGCATGTTTTCAATTCCTGTGTAAGTGGGTCTTGATCAATACAGATGTGCCATTTACCTGCAGGGTTTTCCCCACAATTGTTTGCTGCTGCTGCTGCTGCTGTGTTCATGTCAAAGGATGTAATGTTACAAACCAGCTGATGAGTCTCAGGCATTCTGACGTTTTCCCATAAGCACCAAAGGGTAGATTCAGCAGTGGCTCAGAGGGTGGCAGACTTCCCCCTAAGCACTCTGCTCCATGCTGTGCAGCCAGAAGTGAAGCTGCAGTGTACCACAGCCTTTTCTACCATATCATGGCAACACCCAGCCCCGTGTAGCCAAATTTATTCTTTTATCATTTAGTTTGTAATGAAAATGGCTGCATTTAAAGCTGGAAGTTTAAGGAGGGTCTTTCCCTACTCAGTCTTTCCTGTCTCTGGCAGGTTTATCTGTAGTACAGGATGCCTTAATGTCCAGCAGTGTCAGACAGAAAGAAAAGATAATGGTGTGAGCATGGCTAGGGCATGAGTGTATTGTATGCTGCCCTTGTTTTTATCAAGTACAATGGCAAGCAAACACATTAATTAATCTTAGTGTTCACAAATACAGTTTTACTTTGCATTGCTGACATTTAGGATGACTAACTAGGACTTGCACACAGTAGCTGTGTTCTTGGAGTAGCTGGTGTGAAATCATTTTGTGAGTCAATACAACATCAAAACCCCTTTGACTGGCCTGAATACTTCCCCAACTAAAAAGTTCTCTACTAGTTTTGTCAAATCTATGACATGCATTATAGTTCCTGATACTGTCTCTTGTTATTGCTATTATAAGAAATTCTGCATGTTTGGCTTTATTAAAGGGCTGATCAAGGATGTCATGGGGGAAGGGGATGTTGAAGAATATTACAACACCAGAACAATCTGTTTTTCATGGGCTGAACAGTGATCAGTATCACTGGTAATAATCACTGTTGTCTCATCTGGTTTGTTTTCATCTCACAAATAAGCACAGCTGGAAAAGCTATACCTGAAACGCTTCAATTCATGGTTCCTAAAGCTGGATCTTCAGCTGCAGGTGCTCAGACATCTCTAAGGTACTATCATCAAGCCCAGTCATAAATCACAGAGACTTGCTGTTTACCACTGTGACTGATCTCCAAAAACAGGATCAATGCAGCTCATTCCTGAAACCTGAAAACAAGTGTGTATATATATAAGAGAAAGTGCCGAGAAAGACAATTTTAAAAAGAAGGTCAAACTTTAATTCACCTTGGTTCCCAGAAACATTCCTTTAAGCCTCCTGATGAGAATAACTTCACAGCCTGTGTGGATTGCATTACGCCTACTCTTAAACTGAGTCCTTTAAAGATAGTAACTGACTCATTTTTATTCTAAAAATCTTTACTGTGGCGACATTCCTTCTTACCCAATAAGGTAAATGCAGATGAATTAAATGTAGTTTTCAATGGTATTTTTCTGCTAGGAGCCTCACACCATGTTTTGCCCCAATTTGGGGCAATGGAGGGGAATTTTTTGCACTGTTCCAGGAGAGACTTGGAGAAGAGGGAGGACTTTGAGGCAGTGATGCATGGAGCAGTCTATATTTGCTAGCACAGGGAACTGCCTTGTTGTGGGGAAAAGGCAAAATCAAAGCTTCTGCCAATGTAATTCCTTTCTCTTTGCACAAAGTAAAGTCATTACTCTGCAAAGAAAGATCGCTCTCCCTCTTACAATCTGGTCTTTAACTCCAGCATCCAGTACTGAGGCACAGGAGGAGTTTTCACAGCCTTTGGCTTCTCTTTGCTGGGTGCCAGCTGAACCACAATTTGTTCCTTCCTGAATGCATCCTGCAATTGAAGGAGCAGACTGTGCAATCATCATACTCATGTAAGGTGAGTTTAAAGATCCTTCCAGCCCACTATCCTGTTTCTGAGAGTGGACAGTAGCAGATGTTCTGGGAAGAAGTAAGATAAAGGCAAGCTACAGTGACACTTTCATGGTGTCTTTGCCTTGATTCCAGGGTTTTGTGCTTCACACATTTCCTCAGCTGGATCCAAATTCTGCCCAGCATTTTCTTCAGGAAACTGTTGCAAACAATATTGTATATTGTTCTTCCTGCAGTTGATCCTAAAGGCAGTGATTCCACCGTAAATCCAAGCTATCTACCATTCATCTGTTGCATTACATTCTCCACCAGTTGCAACAGAGTAAGACTTGCTCCTGGCAGGTTGCCTTTTTTTCCTTGGCACAACCTGAAACAGGAATCTCAATAAATGGGTAGACAAATCCTTCTCTCTGACAGGACTCACCAACAGCCTATTTATATAACTCTGCTGACTTTCCTGGAGCTGGACTACATTTTCAGGGAACTCTGTGTTATGTTTAAAAGCTGAGGTAGAACAACAGTTTTTGCACATATGACAGTTTTAGAGTAGATTTGTGCAGGCATGGCTTGGTAGATGGGCAAAGGAAACATTCACACCATATTCTAGTGCCAGCTTGAGCATTCAGCAGTCTTCTGTAGCCAAGAGAAAGAGAAGGCATGTACCTCATTTCTACAGTTATCCCAGAGAGATCAGCAGCCTTGTCTAGTTGCTAAATTTGGAATACATGAAGAACCTTCCCATTACTCCAACATTTTCCAGTTACAAATTTAGTTTTAAAAATAAAACAGAGTGACTAGATCTCTGACAATCTGTCGTGGCCCAGCATCTTGCCCTGCAGCAGTTTCAAGTCTGGCAACAACAACAGAACTTTTAGGAATAAAAGCTGTGACTGATTTTCTAGTTAAATTAATTTATTGTAATTAGCTTTACTTAATTATACATACAGCTGTTCTGCACCCTCAACATAGCCCAGGAGACTGTTTAAAGTGCTTAAGTCTAAATGTCATGTTTTAGCACAGTACAGAGAACAGAATTGTTCTTCTCAGGATCTGGTGGGAAGGAAGGGCATCCAGCAGCCCATCTTTCTTTCCTTTTGCATTCTCCATACACTCTCAGCACATTCTCCCCACTCCTGTTTTCTTCTTGCAAGGAAGAGCTGTCTTCTCTTGTGCTGCACCTGACCTGCACTTGCTCAGTGCACCGAAGGGTTGTGGAGCTCATCACTTTTGCCCCCGTGTGGGGCGCACGCTGTCCTCAGTAAGTCTCACCAGGTCTTGCCAGGGGAGGAATACACCTCAAAGACAATCTTAACCTTGAATTTTCTGCTGCCTTTACACCACTGGGATATAGAGATGTTCTTTTTTTCTTATCACAGATAAATTGTGGAAATATTTATGATATTGAATCCCATGTTACAAATCTCGTGAGAAGACCTTCTTTAAAGTAAAGCTTCATAAGGACTTTTTCCACCATGTTCACAAAGCATTCCTATGCCCCTGAAAGTGTTCAGTAAATTCTTTTTCTAAATCACCTCAGCACAAAAGGCAGCACAATTTCAGCAAATCAAGCATTTACTCACATAAACAATCAGCTGGACTCTTCCACTAGGTTTGTATTGTTTATTGAAAGTAGTAATTACAATAGTTGGGATAAATAGGAATTTTAATCTGCTTTTCTATCAGATGAGAATATGCAAGGTCACCTTCACTATGGTTCAGATACTTGCATGTGCGCATTTGCAACACAGATAACTAGAGCTGTCCAATTTTGTTTGTGTTGTCATTCCAGATAAAATAATTTATTTTCATTCTTTCCCCCTTATTAATCCAACAGAGTTTTATAGCCTTGTCTTTATCAGCTCCTTCCTGTTTTGTCAAACTTTTGCAAGCAAGATGTAGAAGGTGCTGGAGCATCTTGGGGATAATTACTCCCTAACTAATTTGAAGCAGTAATGATGATATTCTAGATTTTTATGGAGCAAATGTTTTATGTGTTATTAATTGCACTTGTTCTTTCCTTCGGTATTTTTCCTGATGTCTAATAGCCTTCCAGGTTTACTATCTAAACTAATCTTGTGCTGTACATCTTGTACCCCAAAAGATAGGCTTTATGATAGCACTCTAAAGTCCAGATGCTGCCCTTTGGAGAAGGAAAGTATTTATGAAGAAAACTTTAGTTAGAAGCATGTTCAGTTCTTGTGATGGGGAACGTCTGGCAGATTGTGCCCTTTCACAGACTCAATGTATAGAATCTGTTTGTCTAACATAATCATGGCTTGTACAACAATTCTATCTAGGTACCTCAGAAAGTCTAACAGGTATAATCAACAAAAATCCCTATACCTTTTTCCATACCCATCTGCCTCTTCTTGTCCTCTTTCCTTAACCTGCTCCTCACGGCCAAGAGTGTGGGACTTTTGATCAAATAATTGGGTAATAATGTTTTATGTTGGAAACATCACATCAAAGGTTTGAGGCAGAGAGAGTGACCTGGTGGTGAGCCAAGTTGTGTCCTGGCAGCTGTCTTGGGGTAGTGTAAGGGTGGGACTGGGGCAGAACTGGTATCTCCCTGGGAAGGAAGCTGTCCCAGATTCTGCAAATCTTAAAGGAATTTGCAGATAAACACTGGGCAGTGTATAAGGGGGGAGCACCTGAGTCTGATAGGAAATTATTAGAGACTTTTGTAAAAATCATCGAACATCTATGTTCTCAACACAAAAGAATCTGCCTTTTCAAGCCTCTGAACCAATGTTCAAAGGGGAACTTGATTTTGTATCCTACTTTTTATATAAATCATCCCTGTTCTCCACACATTGCAAGGCCCAGAATATGTCAGTAACTTTTTCCATGACATCACTCCTATAGCTTAGGAAAACACCATGTAAGAGATGGGAATAAAACTCAGAACCTGTAGGTTCCACATGATCTTTCAAGATGTTTCTGGTGGTGCACAAACTAGGGGGGGGGGGGTGACAATTTTGTCTTTTCAGTACTGGTGAGGTTGGAAACCTCAAACTGTAGCTTCTCAGGCAAACTAAGGCATATTTAAGTGAAGGTCAAATTGTGCTCTCCTAATGAAGAAGGTTGTTTCTTGTATACCTTGCAGAAAAAACCCCATAGCTCTGCACAACAGATGGAAGGCCAGTTGCCCTGCTGTGCCCTCGTGAGTCCCTGTTTTGCAAACAAACAAAACACAGAGGCAGATACATTCCTGACCTCTAATCACGACCCTTTCCAAGTATTTAGACAGGTTGAGGATGCAGGTGATACTATTTTCAATGGGTTTGGTTGATGTCTTGTCACAGACAGGAGTCCTGGAGTCAAACAGGACCAGGCTTGGCTTCCAGAGGGTTTCTGGCACAGAAAATTTTGGTGGGACTGTGTAACTGTTGTGATCATGCACGAATATTTATGGGCTTGTTACTTCAGGGATATCTTTGTGCAATTCCTTCTTTAAAAAACTGTTGAAGATTGCTTTTATTTCTGACAATTAAATGTAGGTTTTTTTCCCTGTCTCACTTTGCTACCCATGGAAAATAAGAGGTTTGTGAAGCTTAAGGTGTGGCATGTGTCTCACAAGGTAAACGCTATGCTCCTCTTCTGTGGCTCTCAAAGCCCCCTCTAAACCTCTCAGTGTTCTTATCTTCATTTTTGTATGTGAAACACAGAAAGTCTTTAATTGCAGGGATTACCAAGTGATTAACTGGCAATCTGAAAATGGCACCTAGAAAGACCTTGACCACCTCTTGTAATGGCCAAATGAAAAATTTGACAGAAGAATAGTTAAAGTTTCATAGAAGTTAGAATCTTCTTCCTCCAAGTGTAATAATTCAAACATTCTGAGACAAGTCCTGTCCCTGTTGCTAAATTTGTTCTGGACCCTTAAGCGTACTATTTTCTTGGTGTCTGCACCAACTTTTAGGGGAGGATCTCCTTCTTTTCAATGTTCTTAAACATTCAAGTGCCCAGGACTGTGGCAAGAGAAGCCCAGAGTCACAAGAAAACCAGAATTTTTTTTTCTGAGAAATTTTTCACTGAAAGTAGGAGCAGCTCATTAGCAATGTATTAACTCACACTTGTAATTTTACATCTGACATTTGACTGTCACCTTGTTCTTGATACCGCTTTTGTATTTGTTCACCATATTACATCTTCTGGTACTTAAAGAGTAAGGCTCAAATTCACAAATGGGCTGAGGGACAGGTGCTGATACAAGGGACAGTTGCTATTGCCTAAGATACCAGGATCCAGCAGTGCAATTCCCCAACGAAACTGTAGGTTAGGATTTAAAGTCATGATGCCCAACATATCCAGCTGGTTGGTAGGGAGTTATGCAGAAATGCTGAGAGAACTGCTTTGGGATTTACAGTCCAAGAGCCCTCCCTGAACCAAGTTGTCCCTTGAATATATGAGTATTTTCTTGGAAAAGATAATGATAGGGGAAGAAGAGGTGTGAGAGGTGGGCACAGACTTATTACCCATAATGATTCAGTGCATCTAAGCAGATCATGCAGCACTAGAGCTAATTTTGGCATTTTTATTTAATTTTTGGGATCATGTGTTCCATATCTTTACTGAGGTTTCCCAGTGCTTCCAAAATTGGGGAAAAAAACCCTGAACACAATCCTCAACCCCCCAACAACCTCAACCCAAACAGTAAGGTATACAGCAATGTTCCTTGGTAGATTTTCAAATTGGCTGTTATGCCAGTTAGAAATGTATTTCCTTGAAGCTGGAAAAAAAAATAGTAATATCATTTTACTACATTCTTTTGAGCTTAAATGCCTAAATCAGTGTTGGCTTCCTGTAATACTAAAACCACAAATATATTTTTAAATCACAAAATAGAGAGATGCTGAAGGGAAACTCTAGACCCAATGAACAAGTATCTAGTGACTGTTTTCTTTTAGTGGCCTCTACAAAACCTGTTGGGCAAACACAATCCTAACTAAATAATGCTGATTCTACTTCTTCCCAAGAAGAAATAATTGAAAAGAATCAAATGATAAATGAAATGAATGGTGCCCCATCAGAGCAAATGGTGATAAATAGAAACACCTTAGTGTTGCCAGCACTCACACTAATGTGAACTGGTCAGTAGAATTTATAATTATTTTTTTTACCTTTTGCAGGCTGGTTCTTTGTGCTGAATCTGATGTTAAAGTGATAAATTAGGAAGAGGGAGGTTGTCTAACGAGCAAGTAGGCAGCAATATATCAAAACACCCCAAACAAATCCTGGCTTCTACCAATCTGTAGGGTTTTTCTGATGTTCCTTTTAGGAGAGAAAAGCATGCTCATTCTGATGCTGCAGCTAGAAATTTATAAATATTTTATATTATTTTCCATAAAGATGCATATATAGATAGGCACACAAATACACATGTCATCTTCCAGTATGTGTAAAAGTCTGCAAGACTGGGGGACAATCTCTACTCTTGATCAGTGGAAGAATTTGCAGTTACTTGCCTATGAGTGTTTAAACATACAACAATACATCTGCATTTCTGAAAGTGAAGCCCTTCATGTTGTACTAGAAATATAAGTCACTTAAGTCAATGGGGAAATGCTCATTTAATTCCATAAATATTCAACCAAATGAATAATTTTCTTGCTTCTAAGGTTGGATGTAGTTCCTCTAAGGAATATATTTAATCACAGGGAAAGCACCCCTTTAAATGTCTTTATTATTCCATTCAAAAATAATTAATGAATAAAGAGGAGAAATTTTATCTTTGTACTAAAAAGATTCAGAAATGTTGAGAATTTAAAACATACAAATAACAGAAATCAAAATACTGAGAATTTTCATGAAGCAATAACATGGGTGAAATTGTCATTTCTACAGTTTCAAATATTTCATTTTGCTTCCAACTTTTATGTTTTAAGTAACTTAAATGTCAGTATAGAAGTAATTTCCAACTGAAAATCCAACATGTTCTTTTCTTAGAATAGTAACATCAGAAGTTTTGTGCTGTTTATGTAAATATTCTTTTCTTTTAGTGGGTTAAAATACAGACCTTTTCCCATATTTTGCTTTAAACACTTTTCAGCAAGAAAGCTTTTTATCAATAAATTAACTACTTATTCTGTAGAAAATCCCCCACAGCCAGGAAAACTAGCAGCATTCTCCCTTTTTTCCCTCCTATTCATGGATGAATTTACTCAAATTGTTTCCAACGTTGAGTGACATATCACATACAAGTCTGGGCATAATCCACTCTGCTATTTGTTTGCTGAAGACAACCTGATGAAGATGATGGTTTACCTCTGTGCTTTCAGCTCAGCATTTTGCTCACTATCAGAAAGAGATAACCAGAGGTATTATATCTTCATAGCCTTTTTTCCAAGGTCTGTGAATATCTACAGGAAAATCATTAAAAGCAGAAAAAAAAATTAGTTATTTAATTCTGATTCCCTGTCCTAGAAATGCTGCTCTGACATAAAGCCTGTCTTTGCTCTTTCAATTTTGTGTTTGGTTTTGTTGCTTTTCTTGATGGTGGTCCAATATTTTCCTATATTTTTGCTCTGTTTACTATCGAGGGAGAACCCAGATCTTTCTTAATTTTCAGTCTCATCCTAGAGGACATGTATGCCAGACAACCTTCCTCAAGCTGACTGCAAGGCTTCTCTTTGCCATCTCCTCAGCCTAGTGCAAGGGCACTTGGTAGTGTCAGAGAGCATTTCTGGCAGAGTGTATGCAGCAGACAGCTGTGAAGGTAAACTCATGAAGAAAACTTCAGAGAAATGGAAGATAACCTCCTGTGGCTGCAATGTACTTTCTTCTCATATCTCATGGACTAAAAATAGGCTTTTGTGTTTGTCTACAATTTGTATTTTTACTTTCTGTGGGTTTCCTATTAATAATGAACATAAACTAATTAAAAAAAAAAGCCTCTCTGTGTGCTTTGGCTCCCTTATAGCTGAGTTAGCAACTCTGGCAACATGCTGAGATGACTGGTAGAGCTGCAGGCCCTTATTGCCAAAGTCTGCATTATATTTTTTCCATTACTAGCAGTGAGCAGCTTTTACTTCATCTTTTGAAGCTTCTAGGTAATAGTCTTGTTATTCCAAACTCATGGAAAGGGAAAGACATTCAAGCAGACACCAGATGATAGCCTCAGTGAATCCTGCATTTTAAAAATTTCAGACTTTTTTGTTTTCAATTAAAAAAAATCTCATAAAAATTCCTTTAAAACTTTAGTTACTGCATCCAAATTTCCCTTTTACCTCCAACATCACATTTTGTGCTTCTCCTTGGTTACCACAGGTACTCAGAGCCTTGCAGGACCCCTAGGAGTTTGAGAAATACTGCCATTTTATCCACAAAGGCCTGTGTCTCATACATTAAAAGTACCATGATTAACCTGCCTTCAAATTTGGTTAAAATGCCTCTGATTTATTTGTGGCCATATAGGAAATGTTTGGAGAAGCTGAGACATAAACCTGGCTCATTTGGTATAACATGGTCTTGTCAATGGCTGAGTGCATCTTATTGTCTAGCCAGATGACTTCAGGTCTTAAAGATCAGCAACTCTTGTAAGGCTTTTTCTGGTTTTGGAAGGAGACAGACCAAGAATATGGACTTATTCATATCTGGAAGGGGAATATCCTAAACTTTGGATAGCATGAGGGAGCAGCTCATCACAAATCAAGGACTGGGGAACAACCATGGAGTGCAATCAGTAAGAAAGTAATGAGCTTTTTCATTTCTTAGGAACCATAAAATGGTTTTTGCCGTTGAGATACCACAGCATTAAACACAGTGGGTCTGAAAACTAAATACTAAATGTTTTTCGGTTTCTGAGAGAAATAAAGCAACCAATAAGTGGTACAGGATTGTATATTAATCACTCTCTCCTATTTCAAATGTTTTCTTCATACTTGCAGTTTGCCCTATGTAAATCTAGCTTATTCACATGGTTCTCATTAGCATTTCATGTCTTCAAGAATCCACACATGAAATTATTTCCTTTTCTCCAGCTGTAGCAGAGCAAAAGCTTGCATTAAATTAGTGCTGGTGTATTTGCCACTTAAAACTAAAGTGCTCTGTTTTGCTGAGTTGAGTCATCACTAAAGGGTATGCAACATCCATCTTGTAACAAACTGTAGTCAGATCCTTTAATTAATGGCTTGGGATTCTGCTTTGTCTTCTAAAAGGATAAAATCTAATTGCAGTTCAGATTAGGCTGTCTAATGAACATGACCACAAAGCAATTGATCAAAACTAATAGGGGGTATAGTTATGCCAATATTAAGTAAACCCCTTGTTTGTTTTGCATATGTAACATAAGGAACTATTGCAAACATTATTGATGCATTATTTGCTTTTCTGGAATTTCAGTCAAATGCTTTGCTGTGGTTCAAAGACAGAAGCTCTAGGCCCTATTTTTCTAGTACTAGGAATATTGCTTTTTCATCTTCCATTTAGTATAATAGAACAAAGATGATGTTCTGAGAATCTTTTGACATAGCAAATCTAACTTTAACTTACCACACGTTGGGAGAGATGCTGGAGCTGAGTAAGGCAGCCTGATCTTCTCCCTGTATAACAACCAGAGCAACTCAAAAGAGGTGCAGAGTGATAGTAGGAGGTGACTCTCTTCTAAGAGTTATGGAGCACCCATTTGCTGACATGCTCCAGGGAGGTGTGATGCTTACCTGGTGTTCCTATCAGGAATGCCACCAAGAGACTACCAAGCCTCTGACAGTCTGCTGACTGTTACCTGCTGCTGTTACTGGCTGTTTCACCTGGGCACCAGTGATACAGCCAGGAGCAGCCTGAGGAGTATCAAGGATTGCAAAGCACTGGGAGGAGTGGTGAGGAACTCTGGAGTGCAGGTGGTTTTTCATCAATCCTCCTGGTCAAAGGGAAGGGGTTTGAAAGAGCCACTTGAATGTGACAAATCAACAAGTCCTGTGGCACAGGACTGGTGCCACAGCCAAGGGTTTCACTACTTCAGACCATGGGACTGTCATTGAGAAATCTGGTCTGCTGGGGGCTGATGGAGTCTGTCTGTCAGAGAAGAGGAACAGCATCCTCAGCCATGGACTTCAAACTGGATCAATCTATCACACTCACATGAGTGTGATGCCAGTGCCCACAACAGATGCCCAGNGATGGAACCAGCCAGTAAGCCAGTTTCACTGGGGGGGTGTGTGTGTGTGCAGTGGCAATTTAATTGCCTCTATGCAAATGCTCACATCATGAGGAATGACCAAGAGGAGTTAGAGCTATGCACATGCCTGCAGGGCCATAGTGGCATTGTGCAGGTGTGGTGTGATGGGTCCTATGACCACAGTGTTGGAATGGATGGATACACCTCTTTAAGAAGGACAAGTAGGGAGACAAGGAATGGGTGTCACCCACTGTGTCAGTGACCAGCTGGAGTGCATGGAGCTATGCCTGGGAATGGAGAGAATTGGGCCAGGATTAAAGGGAGGGCAGAGACTGGTGACATTGTAGTGGGAGTCTCCTACAGGCCACCTAACCAGCAAGACTGAGCAGATGAGACTAAGCAGATGTGACATATTGGAGGAGCCTTGCATTCAGAGGCCTTGGTCCTCATGGGCATCTTCATTGACCCCTTTACTAGGAAGAAATTCTTTACTGTGAGGGTGGTGAGACACCGGAACATGTTGTCTAGAAAGTGGCTACCCCATCCCTGGAAGTGTTCAAGGCCAGGTTGGATGGGGATTGAGTGGTCTAGTGGAAATTGTCCCTGCCCCACAACAAGGTGTTGGAACTGGATGGTCCCTCCCAACCCAAATCACTCTATTTTAACTTTTGTGCAGGAGTATTCTAGAGGTTTATTTTCACATATGAAAACAAAACAACCCCCAATTTTCTCCTATGGAATGTTTTGTTTTTATTACTGAAAACAAGTCTTTTGTCCTAATTAGATAGAGTTGGAGATCAAAAGATAATCTTTACATTTTTTCTGTATGTTCATGGTGTACTTGTAGGCAAGAATTAGGTCACAGCATGAAATTCATGCTCGAAACACACAGAAAATTTTTCAAATTTACATAATGTAGTAATATATCTTCAAAGTACTTTCCTCTTGATCTTTAGTTAGAGAAGATTTCTGTTACCTGAGAAAGGGTTTCAAGATAAATCCCTTTTCAAAGATCATAAAAAATTAACTTGTATATTCAGATACAAGATGCTCATATTTAGATACATTCAGATCTGCGAACAGAAGTCCAAGCTTCTTTTACATTTTTTTTTTTTTGTGACATGAAGTAAATTTCTTAAATGTTAGGCAATTTTCTCAGGTTCATTATTTAGGAGTATTTTTATGGGAAGGTCAGTTTAAGAATATCCCAAAATCTTTGAAATGAGAAAAATGTCTTGAAATGTTATGCTAGAGATGTGGCACATTTCTTAAGATTAATGAAAAACTATAAAAAGAAACAAAATATGATATAAGAAGGTTTACTAGACTAAAAATAGATGGAATGAATTGGAATAATTCCCACAGAATCACAGAATTATGAGAAGGCACCTCTGGAGATGGACTAGTCCCACCTCCTGCTCAGAGCAGGGTCAATGACACCAGGTTGCTCAGGGCCATGTGTTGGCAGATTTTGAGTATCTCTAAAGATGAAGATGACATACCAATCTGAGCAGCCTGTGCTAGTGCTTGACTACCTGCAGAATAAAAAATATTTTTTATTATTTTTAAGCAGAATTTCTTGTATTTCTGTTTGTGCCTATTGCCCCTTGTCTTGTCACTGAGGGCCACTGGGAGGACTGTAGCTCGGTCTTAATTTCTTTACTCCTCCTCTTAATCTATTTATACACTTGGATAACATCCCTCCAGACCTTTGTCTTCTCCAGGCTGCATGGCCCCAGCTCTCTCAGTCTCTCCTCATGTGGCAGATTCTTCAAACTCTTCAGCACTGCTGTGGCCCTTCTCTGGACTCTCTGTAGTGTGTCCATGTCTGTCTTGTCCTGGGGAGCCCAGGACTAGACACAGCTCTGCAGAGCTGTCTCACCAGGGCTGAGTAGAGAGGGGGGAGCATCTTCCTTCACCTGCTTGCAATGCTTTTTCTGAACCAGTCTTGGACCCTGTGAGCAAATTTTGCCTAACTTTCAATATCTGCCAAGCATATATTAGCTCATTATACTAGCATCTAACCTGGCTACCCAAAGATGTCTTTGTAATCAATGGATAGAAATAGGATCACTTTTTGGAAGTAGTATCCTTGAATTGTGTCTTTTTATTTACAGTAAAAGGAATTTAAATTACTCAGATTAGAAGTATAACACCACATAAAAGGCCAATAAATCACAAGTTAGAATTTATGAAGCTTAATCCAACAAGTAGATTTGCTCTGCTTAAGGTCTTGGCACCTATTTCCATCTAATCATATCTGGGAATTAAAATAAATTTTCTGAGGTCACAATTTACAATGGATTACTTTTGCTTGGAAACATGATCAGAAATAAAGAAAGTACTCATCTTTCACAGAAGAACCTATCCACCAGAGCATTCACCCAGAGGGTGGAAGAAAGACAGGTTCAAAGCTCTAGTCCCTACTTGCCATAAAAGTATTTGAATGACTACCATATAACCTAGTAGAGCAGAGTATTTAGCAATGTGTTAAAGTCAAAAGATAGTAAAGAAAAAAGAAGGAAAATTCACAAGGTCAGTTAGAGATCCTGACTTTCTAGCTTTTGCATAGGCATGAACAGGAAGTTTACACTCTTGCACAGGGAATCAGATCCCTCAAACATGACTTCCAGTGGGTGTCTGGTGGTGGCAGGAATCTCTGCTGAAGGAGTCTTTGCAGCATTGTCTTTGGCTGGGTTCAGATTCCCAGAGATGCTGCTCTGCTCAGTTCTAACTTGGTTGGCTCGTGGTCCTACACTACCACCTCCAGCACATAATTAACTAGGTATAAAACAACTCTTAAATATCTTAACTACACATTTAAAAATGGGTTATGTGAACATTTCTGTAGCTGCAGTAACAGTTTCAACTATTAACAAGTGTCTTATCTATGCACACATACAAGTTCTACAGCAGAAACAGCCTGGGCATCTCTAGGACATTCCAATCAGGATACTAATCAACACATTTGAGCATATAAATTTTTGCCTGGGGAGGATCTCCATCATTGCCTGAAATTCCCATCTGGAGAGCTCCTGTCACAATCAGTCAAACACATTTCTGTGGAGGGATAATGTTAAACACCCATTTCAAACCAGTCTACTGTCTCTAAACAGCCCATTATCTCACTGATAGGTCCAGAATTTCCAGTTTCCTTCCTGGGGCATACATTTCTGGAGCACAGTGACTCTCCTCAGTAGGAAAAACTGGGCAGTTAGTTCCTATTATGCCTGATTCACAGCTTGCTTTCAGGGAAGTGTTTTGCAAAGTAGTGTATCTAGATTTGAGCATTACTGGACACTACAGAATTCAAATGTAAGATAAATCCATGGCAAATAACCTTTATTAGTAATTTTGCTTTTAGATAATATTTTTTAAATTCTACAACATTTTACAACCAGCTTTCTATCTTAATGTCTCCTTCACCCATTTATACAGAAATGTGTTGCTCTGAAATGCAGAAATTTCTGCAGAAATGTTAGAAATAGATACACGCCGTGAAAACCTCCACATAGCTTACATCTATAGTTCCAACAATGAGAAAAATCAATATATTTCTCAAAAATATTCCTATGGGGGAAAAAGGCAGAATTTCCTCTTATTTTGTGTAAAAACCAATGTAGAAGTACTATTTTTAAAGTACTATGTAAAAGCTGCAATGAAATTGAAAAGACAGTCTGCAAACAAAATGTAAAAATCAATGTTTTAGTAGGAATTTCAAGGGGTTTTGCTTTCATAAATAACTATATCAAATTTTGAAGCCAAACTGATTCATTGATGACAGGGAAAAAATAATGTTAGAAACATAAGACTCTCTGCTGTATTGAGGAGGAGATAAGAGGGATGACGAGGTGCAATAGATTTTTTTCATACATGTATATTAAATACATGCTTCATTAAAATCACTGCAGAAAGCCAACCTATGCAAAGGGAGCCAGAAAATAACATATTTTCCTTTTATGCACAAAAATCCTAGTCTCCAAAATGTAAGATCCCAAAATACAGGCAATGAATCAGCATAATACAAATAGAATCTCAGAATTGTTTAGGTTGAAAGAGACCTTTTAAATCATCGACTCCACCTGTTAACCCAGCACTGCCAGGCCCACCACTAAACCACGTCCCTCAGTGCCACATCTACAGGCCTTTTAAAGAGCTGCAAGGATGGTAACTCAAATGCTCCCCTGGGCAGCCTGTTCCAGCGCTTGACAATCCTTATTGTGAAAAAAAAAATCATAATATCTATTCTGAACCTCCTCTGGTGCTACTTAAGTCCATTTCCTCTTGTCCTGTCACTTGTCACCCATAAGACAAGACTGACCCCCACCTGGCTACAAGGTCCTTTCAGGATTGTAGCAGGCTGTAGTTGCAGAGAGCCATAAGGTCCCTATAAGACTCATTTTGCCCAGACTAAACACCCTCAGCTGCCCTCAGCTGCTCCTCACAGGACCTGTGCTCCAGACCCTTCCCCAGCTCCATTGGCCTTCTCTGGATTTGCTCCAGACCCTCAATGTCTTTCTTGCAGTGAGGGGCCCAGGACTGGAGACAGCACTCGAGGTGTGGCCTCACCAGCGCGCAATACAGGGGGACGATCGCTGCTCTGGTCCTGCTGGAAACACTATTTCTCATACAGGCCAGGATTAGCCTTCTTGGCCACATGGGCAGAGCTGGCTCATGTTCAGCTGCTGGTGACCAGCACCTCCTGGCCTCTTTCTGCTGAGCATTTTTCCAGACACTTTCCCCAGCCTGTAGTGCTGCCTGGGGTTGCTGCGAGCCAGGGGTTGAATCTCATACCATTGGCCTTGGCCCATCGATCCAGCCTGTCCAGATCCTTCTGCAGAGCCTTCCTGACCTCCAGCAGATCAACACTCCTGCCTGGCCAATTAGATGCAGGGCTGATTAGGCTGTCTTTCCACCAGGCACAATATTTTCACACTTTTATGAACACCTTCAGCTGGATCCATTCTGACACAAATATACTGTACATTGAGTTTAAAACATTTCCACAAAGAGAACGTGTCTTGTGATTTCAGATGAAAATCAGGAGTATTACCTTTAATATTACCACATTTGAAAGTGAACTTGCTTTCAGACTCCTTTGAAAGAATGAGATCTGCTAGCATTCACAAATGTCTCAAGAGACAGGTAACATATTAAATGAATAATTTTGCACTTGCTGGGTGGTTTTATTTCAAAGGTGTCATAAGCCTAAAATATTGAGCTTCCAAAGATTAAAAAAAATATTCCCATATTCCAATTAACATTCTGAGCTTTACGTTCAGGAAAATTCTAACTTTAAAACATTTTTATAAAGTAGTCTGAGAATGCATACAAGGAATGTACAAGGAATTTTACTTTTCAGTATAAAGCATGGCATGATAGAGTTCCAGGAGTTCGTAGGACTGGGGGACTGGAGAAGTTAAAATCAGGATAGATCACATCATTTAGGGGCTAGAATTTCCCAAGTCAGAGGACTGAGGTGGAGTCTGCATGACAGAAAATATATAGCTTTTCCTTCCCAATTCCTAGCATCAAGAGTCATAATAAAAGAACTCTTATAACTTTGTAACAGAGATGAGTCTGGCACTCCGCTAGCTAGTGAGATGTCCCCAGGACACTAGAAGAACATCAGTCTCTTACTAATGATTTGCTTCTGTGACATCTGTGCACCTGGGAATGCATTGCTAAGCTTCTCTAATTGTGAAATACCTTCTTGTTTTGTATATGGATCAGTGTGCTCAACACAGCAACAATTCAGACTTTCAACACTCCACGATTCACTATTGACTGCTATTTATTCCATCCCCATCTCATACTAATAATTGTTGTAGGTATTAAAAAAAATACATTGTTGTAACTTCCAGCAAATGATCAGAGTCAAACAAATCATTTTGCTGACAAAAAGTGATATTGCTTATATGAGGCTCTCAGATACTCGAAGGTGGAGTAAGAAGAATAAGATTAGGATCTAACAGAGATTTGATCGCTGTCATCTCAACAACAAGATGTTGACAGCTAGAATAAATAACTTCTCAGGAGCAACTTGTTAAACTGGGTTAAAAGAGGATCTGTAATGATGTGGCCTGCTTTAATACCTCCTGCCAATCAGATTATATTTTATTACTCTGCTGAACTGTACAGCATGATTCAGTTTGTGTGAAACCAGAGGGTGTCAGAAGATACAGACACTCATATTTCCTGAAAGCAATTTGGCAGAAAATGTGGATAAAAACAACAGCATGCTGGTGTCAGAAGAAAAGACAAAAGGCTTCATGAGAGTTATTTAGGGCTAGCAGAGTGCTGGTCTAAGGCAAAGTGGCTACACTTTGCTATCTAAAAAAATGTTCTCTGTGCTTCTGTGGCACGCATCAGGAAAACCTCTGAAAGTAGTACATATACATCAGCTCATATTACCATTAAATGTCCTTGAGAGTAAGTTATGGGGCACCATTAGCCTCTTCAAGCAAGTAAAAGTCCTTCCTGAAATATGAGTGGAAAAACTTAAACTACCAAATTCAAACCTACCCAAATGGTAAACAAGAAATGAATAGTGTTGCTCAGAAAAGGATTGTAGAGCAGAACAGGCATGAAAATTTCATAGCAATACTAGTACTAGTGACCTGAACATATTACGTTGTATCTTGTAGTTTAGAACATTACACCTACTTTTATAAATGGACAGAGCATATAGCTAAAAGGAGCTACTAGCTTTTAAGCAATGTTTTGATATGAAGCATCCTCTGTTTGCAAAGGTATACATTATAGTCAATATAACTTAGTTTCTTTGCTGGTAGCTGGATGAAAAGACATTCTGCAAGTGTTTTCTCTGGCTTTTGGATTGCTGTATCATTAGCCTGTGTTCTCTCTCAAACCAGCTTGTAAGTATGTGAATATCAGAACTGCAGACTTTCATGATTATCCTTACTGATATTAGGTTTAAAAGCAAAATCAACATTCTCCTTTTAGTTAGTGTCACCTCTTTAAGAGGAGATATTTGGCCATTCTGACTCAGCACCTTTCTGACTTGGTACCCCAAAAAAAGTCCCACAATTTAAAGCCAGAGGAGAATGCACCTTCCCCTTCTGGAACAGACTGGTGCTCAGAAACTTTCTGAGGAAGCAGAAGATTAACTTTTGGGCAGTGTGGTAGGCTCAAATCCAATTTTTAATTTTTTTTTAGAAATTGCCCTTCTGAGCGCTTCATAGTCTAATCTGAAGTGGTGGTCCTCTGAAGCTGTGACTCTGCCTCGGAAAAAACAGAGACTGGAAGGTGCAGAAAAGTGCTTGGATGAGACAGCCTGGGCAGCATGGCAAGTTACAGCCTCACTGGGAAGTCTCATGTTCCCATGTCTCCTTCAACAGCTGGCATTGTTTCACACACAAGGCTCTGTATATTTTTTCATTAATTAAAATATCTGTCTGTTCTGCTTCATTCGTGTTTACCATTCCACAGACGTTTGTGTTGATGCCAGTGTTTTTAGCAATGGTTTTGTGTGTAATCATGGATGAAATCATTAAGTAGTAACTAAGCAATGATACATGAGAAAGTTTTTGTAAAACACAACCCAGTCACCAATGCTAATAACCTGTGTTTAAGCATTTTAGATCAGTCCTAGAAACTATTTAAAATGTGCTTTACTACTAGAGTGCTGTTTTAACCTTTTAAAAATTAATGTTTTAGGGTTTTATTCCATTTTTTGGTTTTGTGGGCCCATCTGAAATACTTGCCTCCTGAAACAGCAGAAGAAAACTTAAAAACTCAGAATGTCAGTACAGCTTGATAAGGACACCACCAGTAGTGCATGGAGCTGGTGGTGGCTGAGGCAGATTAAAGAACACAGAACTTGACCTGCTTTTTGCAAAGACAAATCTTTACCAAATGCGGTAGTTAACGAGTAATGTGCATGTTCCTTTCAGTTACACTTCATGTCTTTTTTTCTTCATGCTAACTCAGCATTTTATTTCTTTCTTTCCCTCATCTTAACCCATTCATGTTAATGTTGAGCTCTCAGCAAAATGCATCATGTGTTTGAAGCAAAATTACAAAATGAGTGAAAAATACTTTTTTTTGCTCTAACCTTGTTGTTTTGCCGTGGATTGAAGAAAAGGGGGGTGAGAGATGAGAGATAAGAAATGAGCTGCTCTAGTGCCTTTTGTTTCAGATCATAAAATAAGAAGATGGGTCAGGGAATGGTTGATGGATTTAAACACTGAGAGGCAAGTACAGAAAGTATTTTCTCCTATAAACCTGCATGAAATGCCTTTCAAATATTTTGGTTTGTTTTAGCTTGGAAAAAAAAACTTGATTTGTAGTTAAGCTTATCCTGTATTAACAGGCATGCTGTCATTAACCTGGGGAAGAAAGACTGAGAATCCTCCTCTGTCTCAGGCAAGTTATTAAGATTCACAGTAAACCTTTGCAGGAAAAGAAAACAACTGTGAACAGCAGAGCTGAGTTTGCCAAAGGACTCTGGGCTGTGCCAGTGCCCTGGGGGCAGCACATTCAGGGTGGACGTGCTTGTCTGTCACCAATGAGAATCCTGAGGGACTCCTAAGGAGCAAATTTAGGACCAGGAGATAAAAAGAAAAAAAAAACTGTTTATTTAGGGACGCTATGCCACTAAAGCAATCAGCCCTCACTCTCCAGCTCCAGGGCTCTCTACAGAGCTGCCCAAACCTATTTTCAGTGATGCCCCGCAGCTTTCCAATGCTCCCAGTCCACCAGGGCTCTAACTGCAGCAGCTGCTCATAAACATGTGAAGCCAACAGGAAAGGACAAGTAACTTCCAAGGACTTAACACTGAATTTCTAAAGGTTTGGAGCCTGCTTTGATTTTCCCCACAATAAATTGGAGAGATACTCCTTTTCTGAGAACATTTTGGTCAAATGCTCCTGGCAGAACTGAAGAGTAACACAGAGTTGTGATCCGCCTGGGCCGAGTCAGAGTAATTTAACCTTTAGTGGTCTTACATAGGTAATCTAGTCTTCATGACAGTCTGGGTTTCGTAAAAAGTCGTCTTTAAATTTAGAGCTAAATTCTTTAATATTTTCTTGTAAATAGCCGATCTTCTGCTACCTGTTTTAGAGCTAAGGTTTCATCCTTCACAGCATTCTTATTAAGTTTCAATAGAAAGTTAAATTAACAGGCATTTTTTTGTCAAAGCAAGCATTTCTGCCTACTACTGAGACATTTATGTACATGAAACTCAACATGTCATACTTTTCCTCTTGGATTAAAAAAAGCCCCCCTTCCTATGATCACAGATGTGCACTTTCTGTAGTGCTTATCCGATAAAATGGGACAATTTTCACACTCATTTTACAGAGAGTCAGCTGAGGAAACTTGGTCAAAGAGAAGGTATGCAATGCAGGAGATGCATAAAATCCCTCCAGAGCCAGGTTGCCACTCAGGTTGTCCTTCCTCTCCATCATCATAGAAATTTAAATTGGACACACAGCTACTCCCTAACATGTGTGTATATGCATGCACTCTCTACCCATACCCAAGCAGGAGGAAATCCTGAGTAGGAAACTCACAGGAACAGGAAAGAAGGCAGTCACACTGAGCTCCACGAATCTCTCCACTCTAGATGCCAGAGGGTTGGATATGCAGACCACAAGCTGGAGCACACTTGCATGGCTGTAGAGACTTAGCACTGTACTGTAGAGATGTCAGGCTGTTACTGTCAACTACTAATTTGCAAGTCATAGATGGGCTGCATCTGAAAGAAGTATATTAAGTATCAAAGGTTCGACTTCCATGGCTATCCAGTAGCTGAAGGGAGGGGAAGAGCAATCAGATTAATTTTCTTCATAGCTTTATGTGGAAAAGCTTTGGACTATTTATAAGAACCCTCAGAATTATTTGGACATTATATTGCTCTTACCCAGTTTGCAGTTAAAAATTAAAATACTTGATTAGTACACAAAGTGAATGTTGATCCACATAGAAACAGGAGAAATGGGTTGGAAGTGTCTCCCTTAGTTATAAAGTTCATCTTGCTGCTGTCTCAGTCAGTCATATCATGAAATTCTTTTCATAAAATTATCTCATTTCATCGTAGAATGACTTAGAGTTTTTTTTCTGTTTCCAGTCTTTCTGCAGGAAGGCAATTCAAGAACATAATTCTTCTCATGGCAGGAGACTGCACTGGTGCCCAGTCCAAGTTTGTCCTCAGCTCAATATTCTTCACAGAATAATAATAGATCTGTTGACTTAAGCAGCTCTTTTTCCCCGATTTCTTCCTTCCATATTGCATCCATAGAGGGTGATCATCCCAGTCTGCATGTTGACACACTTTTCAAATCACGTGTTTCAGGGCCTCAGGCTTTTACTCCCTAGCTGTCTCCCCAGTAGCCTCTCCATATCTGCTATGTGTTTGGTCACTGCTCCTGCACAGAAATCACTGCTCCCTGCCATAGCATTCTAGGTAATGTCTTGCCAGGGCCTGTATGGACATTGATGGCTCTCTGATTCTCCTGAATACATTTTAAGCCATTGTTGTGGTTTTGTTCAGATCAGCTCTTACTTACTTATTTTACCTCTATGACATAAGAATTAGGAGAAAACAAAGCAGGCACAAACTTAAAAGACTCTAAGAAGTTTATTAGCAGACCTAAAAGAAGGAAACAAAAGTTAGAACCAGACTAAACCCTTAGAACACTTCTCCTCCCCTCACTTTTTTTTCCACGCTGATAATGTAGAAACAACCCTTGAGATTTCAGTCAGTTTACCCCCTTTATAATCTTTTCAGTTCACATAAAGAGATAGGAGTCTCTGAGTCTTTCTTGCTGACCTTATGGAGACATTCCCACTAGAGACAACTCTCTTATGGGTTCAACATCACAGCAAAACAGCCGTCTGGGAGGTTTCTGCTTGCAGTGAAAAAGTCCCTAACCTCGAATCACTGCTTTTCCCACAGCTGCTTTTCGAGGGTTTCAATTTGAGCTAACATGGGGTGTCAATTTAAGGCTGAGCTGTTCAGGAGCAAGGTCTTCTTTACTCATCTCTAGGAGCAATCCTCATCTCTAGGAACTGGGGTCATCCTCACATTCACCCCTCCTGGTTCCTTTCTATGGTCGGTTCAATCAGTGGATCAGTCCACATCAAAGGGTGGGACCATGCCCCCCACCCACTAGGCAGCCAAAAATTCCAAGTGTCAGTCCATATCAGACGGTGGGACCATGCCCCCCACCCACTAGGCAGAATCAACTTCAGGTGTATTGCACACCCCTCCAGGTGAAGGTAAACTGAGTCCAAACACTCTGGAGCCAAAAGAATAAAAGGGAAAAAAAATGCAGAGGCACCTTAGCTCCCAATTGCTCTACCCTCCTCCGATGCTCTATGAAATTACAGCAGGGACTCCAATAGTCCAGTTCATCCCCAAAGGGTTTCTGCAACAGAATTTCAGCTTCCAGGTTTGAAGCATCTCCTCTTTCTTTTCTCTCAGGGTTTCAGCCCTTCCATCTTTACTGACTTACACCTTAGGGTGTCTCTTCATGTTCTTTCACCTTTCTCTCTGGGAGAGGATCAGCATTTTCAGGCCCATCTGTTCTGAAGAAACCTTAACAGCACTAACAGGGTTAATCTCACCAGGCCGTGGCTGGAACTTCTCTTATCTCTCTCGGCCCCACGATCTCTGCCGGGCAGCCGGAGCTGAGCTCTGCCGTGGCGGTGAAGGGGGGCCGCTGCCAGCCCAGCTCTACCTGCATGGGGCAGGGCTGGGGGGCCCAGACAGAACAGGGCCAAGGAGGGGGCGGCTGCCTCCCGGGTTGGGCCAGGCCGAGCAGGGCCCGGCCCTGAGGGCTGCAGGGCCCGGGGGCACAAGTGGGTGTTTGATGGCCGGAAGTCCAGAGAGCTTTCCGGGGTTCTATCTTAAAATGTGATTCGCAGAGGCGTGTCAAACTCCTCAGTGGCTTAAAACTTGCCAATAATCAACCCAGAAAATTGATTGGTTCTGATCAGAACCAGAAGGACTTTTTTGCAAAAGAACCACTTCCGTGTCAAACCACGACAGCCATTCATCCCCTTTTTCCATACATCCCTTACCAAGACACTTCTCTGGAAGCTGTGATCCTCTGCAATACTCACATTTTTCCAAACAATCCTACAATTTTTAAAATTTAACTTCTAGAAAAAATTAAAATGTCTGCTTGTAAGGCCATGATTTTGCCATTTCTATCATTAACTTCATGACAGTTCTTAAGCTCTACTGTTCATCATGATCTGCCCTGCCCTCTTAATTCTTTTTAATTCCACATCATCTGAAATGTCATTCAAAATACCCTTGGTTTTCATATCAGGGTCATTAAGAAAATATTAAGCAAAACCTGCTGCAGATGATCCTTAAGATATGTCAAGTATCATACTTCTTCCTTCAAGATTAACTTTTGCCTTTTGGTTCATTTGATGCCATTTGGTTAATTTTCTACATTCCTTTAAGTACTGTGGAAAGCAACATTGTTACATACAACTGCTTCTGTGTTTACTGAAAATCAGATAGATTAGGCTGCCTGCAAGCCTTTTGCATGGGAAAACAAATTGTCAAGGGAAGATATAGAGTTATTCTGACACTATTTTCTTCTAGGATATCAGGAAAAGAAATTGGAACCCTATGTTGAGTTTTATCCTATCTTCTTCCTACAGGCCTGGAAACAGCTCTGCTCTGAATGGTGCCTTTTCACAGCTGCATGAGAGCCCTTCCACCATGGCCCACCACCCTTCCAGCAACAGCACCACCTGTGTAACACCAACCAGTGCTGCATGGAGGGGAGACACAAAGCCCCTTAATTTCTCTTTCCTGGCCTGATGAATCCTCATTTGTTTACCTCTGAGTCTTTCATAACACCATTTTCATACTTGTTCTCAAAACCCGCAGACGTTCTAGGAATGACCACGGACTACAGGGTAGTTGCTGGGATTACATTTCTCCTGCCTTCCTTTTAAAAAGAGATACCATATTTGCTGGTCTCCAGTTCTCTAATACAACCCTTGATTTTATGAGCTTCCAAAAAGCCTTTTTCTACAATTTATTTTTTTGAAATGGTGGAAAGGCTTTTAGTATATCATTATAGAAAATTGAGGACTTGTATTCATCAATCTTTAGGCTATACCCAGTCTATCTTTAATCATTATCTCCACTGTGAATACATAACAGCTAATTCTTCTATTTTTTTGTTGTATGAATCCCTATTTTTTATTTATTTTCCCCTTATTTTCTTTGGGAGGTCTCACTCAATGTTGTAGATGGTCAGAACTGTATAGTGTTTCTTTAAGTCACTGAAGAATTGATGATACTAACTGGGGAAAGCATGCGCTGGGGTCCTGATTCACTGGCTCAAGCAAGGGTTGACAACACAAGGATGTCTGGAAAGATATGGAGGTCTCATAGCTGAGAAGACACACAGAAGAGCACCCATAGCTCTGTACTCCTTCACCCTGAAAACCAAGCCTTGATGTAAAACAGGTCCATTAAGGAATAAGGATATGTGCGAGGACTCTCTGGCAAAGGTCAGACAGCCTCCACTGCTGCCTATAGCATGCTATTTTTCCATCCCATTGGGAAGAGACAAAAATGTATAATATAATGATGCCTTTACTTGGTCTTTAAAATTAAAAGCCAGACACAATTAAGAGAAAAAGGTTTCAATCTTGGTATTTAATAAAGATCCTCATGGTGCACCACTTTGCCAAGGTGGAATGTGCCGAAATGCACACCCGTGACAGATCGAGCATGCAACTTATAGACCTTGCAAATTAGCATATCTAACAAAGATTCCCCAATGAGGGGCTTGAATGAAGAGCATGATATCCCCCCATCCTGAGGAATTCCCCCCTGGATGGGCATATTTTAGTTTACAGGATGGGTTCTAGAGAGGACCTTGGTTTCTCAGGGTAGTGTAGGGCTTTCCGGCCTCCAACTGCAAGGTCTCCGGGATGTTTGGTCTCTTGGTTTTACAGAATATTAGGACTATGCTAAATTATTTGGTTTAAGGAATTACGAGTATGCATGCTAAGAGCACTGAGGATACATAAAAGGTATATAAAAGCTATATATAAAAGGTATGTAAAAGAAAAGGCAAAAAATCATCATGGCATCAATAAAAGGGTGGCTT
Source organism: Lanius collurio (assembly GCA_020086605.1). Lineage (NCBI taxonomy): Eukaryota > Metazoa > Chordata > Aves > Passeriformes > Laniidae > Lanius > Lanius collurio. The sequence continues at coordinate 17,421,478 of JACBWW010000017.1, read as the reverse complement.
CAGGGCAGAAAAGGTCACAGGGGGAAAACACCTTTGCCTGCTCGTAGACTGTGTCTCTTCTCCTCTCCTGAAAGGATGCCTTTAGGTGATCTTTGCACCTCCAACTTTGTTGGACCAGACCTGGGAATATTCATTTCATATATATACGTGTGTGTGTGTGTGTGTGTGTGTGTGTGTGTGTGTGTGTGTATACACACATGCAACACTGACAGATGTCTGTTGCCATGCTTTCTGTAGTGACATATATTAACACTCTCTAATTGTTTCATTTATCACCAGCAAACCTGAACCTTCCTGTTGCTTCAATGGACTGTACTATTCATGAACCTAGGTCATGAAAGTCCTTATTGAACACAACCAGACCTGAATTATTTGTGAACCTGTAGATGTGAAAGTTGATATTGAACTCAACTAGGCATACCATGCTGACTTAGCTACAATCAGAAATTAAACCCAGTCATACCCAGCCCTTCTGATCTCTGAAGACCAGCTGCAACCAAAAGTAATTTATTTTCTGCTAAATTTCTATACCTTTAATGCAACACTCATTTTTTGGAGAGTCTTGTTCTAGTTTGATACTTTCCAACACCTTAGTTGTCTGTACTGATCACTTCTTTCTTCCTTTCCTTATAGCCATATTTCTTAGCCCTACTATTTCCCTTAAAGTCTGCAGCTGATCTTTCCAAGTTTTTTTACCTCTAGGCTGGTAGTGTACGTTTTGAACATTTCTGCCTCTGAGATACAGAGGAATCTGAACCCCCTGTTACATGCCAGTTCTGATGCTTTCAGGTATCCTGACATCTTTAGCTAGTTACCTCAGTTAAAATTTTGAAATTGAGAATCTTAAATCCAGAAGTTTTTCATTATCAATACTTCTAAACTGGGCTGCTGGACCTGACATATCCCACTAAGTGATGTTGGTTTGGGAGGTGATACTAATAAGCTGTGAACCCCCTGGAAGAAAGGAAAAGCAAGGTTAACGCCGTTCCCTGACTCAGGTATGCTGCTGTCCACCCCTGAATTCCCCATTTCCCTCACATGAGGAGAGGCACCAAAGTGGTCAAGAAACAGACATTTTGGGTTTATTAATGGTTTACTTCCTAGCTTGCCATGTAGGAACAAAAGCAAATAACCTTGTGAATTTTTAGGAAATTAGGCATTTAGAGGACAAGCAATTTTCTTCAGGAAAGGGATTTGGTTTACCATAACGTTAGACCTATCTCAGATATTCAGAGACAAAAGCCCTGACTGAACCAGCCTGACCACTATGCCTTGCACTTCAGATAAAAGCATCCCCAAGAGTAACAGGTTCAAGCTAATGGTAGACATGGATCACAAGCTGAGTGTCAAGCATGATCAAGCTCCAGTAAAAGAGGAGTATGAGGTAAGAACAAATGAACAAAGATTGTCTAAACCAGACAATGAGAAAATTAATGATAGCAGTCCTTAGCACAACTGTAGTGAGAATGGGAGAAATCTATGCAGGAATAAATAGGAAAAGAAATAATGGACTTGAATTTCCACAAGAAAGTTTTAAAACATGTTAAAATATGTCTTTCATATCTGTATACTAAAAAATGAATAAGAATTGATTGGCAAGGAAATCTGCAACACATCCAGTATTGGAGTTCTCTAAAAACAGATTAAATAGATTAAAATCGTTTTTCTCAAGAGAGTGGTTATCACTGATTTTACCTTGAGGATGATAAACAGACTGCATGAGCCCCAGGGAAGCTTCCAGACCTGTGTGACCACTTCCAGACCACTGTGACAAAGACTGGGAAATCTAGGAAAGGTCTGGCCTTTCTTACACTTACTCATTCATCCTTTCTCTAGATACAGACTCTTCACTGTGGGGAATCACAAAAGGTGAAAGGCTCTTCGGTGTGAGAAATAAAAGCAGGTTTCAGAGAACAAAGTCAGAAAGAAGTTAGAATTTAACTTTGCTTGGGAAAACTAGAAGAAGATAAAATTATAAGCAGCAAAGACATTAAAAATGGTCAGTTCTTAGGCTTGGCCTAGATGGAAGTTGAAGTTGCAAAAAGTGTGCTTAGATAGATGGATAAGTTTAAGCTTAATATTGGAATACTGTTTATTGTTATACCAAGGCATAACAGAAGAGCATTGTGTGTAACTGGAGTACGTGCACTATTGTGGATTGGTTATGACAGATGTCTGTAACTTTTAGAAGCATGCTATTGGCCAAAAAGCTTTTAAGAATACTTTGCAACCAGGAAATCTTTGGAGGTTTCTTGGACTGTGTGAGCTCTGTACCAACTTTGTCTCAACCCTGAATGTGAGACTGATAATATAATAAAAAGCTCCTGGAACCCTTGTCCAGACTCCCAGTCCCATTGCAAATGCTGGGCCAGCATTCACCAAGAAATCATATAAGTGAAGTAAATTCAACTTTAGGAAATGTAATGGTTGAGATCTTGATATTTTTTGCTTTGATGAAAAAATACAGCTTGATAAAGGCCAAAACAAAGTTGCAGGAGCATCTCCTTTTGTACATAGTGGCATAAATAGTTCTTTTTCACTATGTGTGGTACCAGCTGGAGATCATTTTGTTTCCTAAAAACTACAGGACATATTATCTTTGTCTTGGCAGGTTACCATTTTGATATTGCTCCTTGCTTCCCTTCCCTCCGTATTACTCAGATAAAAGACAAGACTTCTTTTTTTCTGATAAATTTCCCATCAATGCCTCTATTCTTCCTCTGTCAATCCATTTTCTCGGTAATTTTAGCTGGCCTTTCTAAAATGGCCTTCATTACTATTAATCTAGGTCTTCTACAATATCTAATTGCATATGGCTATCATACACACGAGTTTGTATGAAAGCCTTTTATATTTAAACTCTATAACTCAGCTCTATAATTAGAGCCATCAGATGGTTTTTCATCTCTGTCTGCCATTAATTTTACCAATACCAGTTCACCAACCTGCAGCAGTCACTGCAGTTGTTCCCTTTCTGGGCTGCAGACCATGGTGGGATGGGGCTGGAGAGGTCCTGCCTGTGTCATCCTGCTCATCCCATCCAAACAGGACAAGGAAATTGCAGCTTGGCCTCCCCACAGCAAAAAAAGATGGCCCAGAACGGATATATTTTCTTCACAGGTCTCCCCATGATGAGGTATATTTATGCCCTGTTCCCATTCAGAGCCTTTGCACTTCAATGTCTTACAGAAACATTGCCATTTCTATATTTACACTTAGGGATTTGATGAGATAGATAGTGTTTTGGGGATAGTAAAATATTTCAATCTAAGGACATTTTCTGTAAAAGAGTGGAAAATTACTTTTTGAGGAAAAGGTCCATAATTTTCCAAATTTTTTTTCAAAGACAAACATTTCAGTTTTCTTTAATTTTTTTTTGCTTTTCAGCTGTTAACAAGATGAAAAAATGAGTCATGGATACCATGATAATCTGAGGAGAGCACAAACCATCATTGAGGACAAACAAAGGAACAAGACCGGAAAGAAACTTAGAAAATTTAAGCTTGTTGTAAGACATCAATTTAATATACAGAAAATAATGTTTAAGGTAGGGAAACATTAAAAATCTTACAGAATATGGATGCTAAAAGAGTAAGTAATCGATTGTTCAGCATGGGGAAGGATAAGATGACATTGGCTTAATTTGCAGCAAAGAAGACTTAGGTTTGACTTTAGGAAAACCTTGCTAATTCTAACAATAGAAAAGTACTGTTAGAGGCTACTCAGAGAGATGGCAGAATTCCCAATGGAAAGTTTCAAGAACATATTTCCAGAATGGCTTCGGTATGTTTGGTTCTGCCTCATTATGGAAAGATAACCTGACCCAGCCTTATATTGCTCTGAGCTCCCTTCCCTGTGTTGTTTCAAGGAGACAAAAGGGAACTTAAGAAAAACTTTCTCAAACTTTAGTTTCAGGTCAAATTCAAATTTTTCTTGTATTTCTGATTAAAACTAAAAGTCTTGGAGAGTTTATGTGAAAAACAGATCAGATATTTTTTCCCAAAGTGTTAATGGTGATTATCTTTCAAAACCTCTAATACGTTATTTTCAAAAGGAGAAAAAACTTCACCTCTATATTTCAGCATGAGAGACTTTTTACCTGGGCTGTAAGTGAACTTCTCTTTCTGGGTTTGGTTGCCATGTGAGCCTGGGAATGCACCACAGATTCTGACTGATCAGCGAGACAAAGTGCTTTTCTCCTAGTCCTAAGACTTACACTGCAGGAAGAAAGCCTTTAGAAAATTGGATGTAGATAGCAACATCTCTTCCAACTTGGCATCACCTCAGCCAGCTCAGAAGAGATCATAAAGCCCATCACCATAAGGAAAAAGGCAATTTGCTGGCTATCTAAAATGAACAGAGAGCTACTTCCTTCGCAGCTGGAGGCGCACTCCACCACTGTGTTGGAGATGGTGTTGGGGGTCGCTTTCTCCTTAGCTGGTTCCATGTTGTGACCTTCCTGAAAGCGTCTCCAGGACGAAGCCGCCCGGTGCAGGCAGCTTACACACAGAGCACACAGCTGGCTAAACCAGTCCGACAGTGAAATGAGCAGCAAGAGTCTTTGCATGGGGCTCTACAGGACAAATTTAATGTGTCCGCACCCCTGCAAGGGTTCAGGGAAGTCTCCGTGGGAGAACAGTGAGGAGCCCAGGGAAAGGGAACTGATGAAGCGACTCCCAGGGTGTATCAAATAACAAGGGTTGTAGCCACCAACGGAGCCAACCGGGGGAACAGACCTGGGGAACATTAACATAACAGAGCATTCTGGGGAAGCTTTCTCAGCAGGCCCACCGGCCTCTACAGTTGGGTACCATAGAGGGAGAGGTGAGAAAAATAATACCAAATTAGATCAATTCATGATTTCTTCTGCTCCCTGCAGAATAATTCCCAGGAACTGCAAGCAGCTGCCCCTGGGTGCGGGTTTCCAGATGCTGTGTGTCTTGAATCTCGCCACTCGGCCAGCGTATTCTTCCTCCCAGTGTCTGCTGACAGGTCTGGCCCTGCCACCATCTGGCTTGCAAAGTAATGAGACCAAATGAAATGGAGCTTGAAGAATTAACATTCTTTCCTTAATCTATTAATAACCGAACAGTGTTGATTTTGGTGACAGCTAGAGACTTTATTGTGAAGCAGACTGGTTAATTAGAAGCATTGTAGTGAAGGTTATATTGGATATGTGTATCCCTCCAGAGACACACGTTTTTAATAATGAGAGGTTGTTTTTTCTCACAGACAAACAGTCACAGAAAATGCTATTTGTGAAAAAGACAACAAATTTTTTTTAAAAGGACAATTTTCTCCAGCTCTCTGTTACTCCCTTTTTACTATTCAGAAGATCTGTCCATTTTTAATATGGCTGCCAGCTAAAAGCTATCAGTACACAAAAGGAGGCATCAGAGATATGCAGATCTCTGCACCAAGCCACCTCATTTTCAGGGTCATGAGGGCCATCTTCCTAGCCTGAGTAAGCACACAGACAGGCACCTTTCTTAATGAAGAAAAACATTCCCATTTACATAACTTAGCTCTGGTCATGAGCATCCCATTGGTTCTCTTATGTGCTCCTGCCACTGGCAGACACAAAACACAATCAACCCATGGGCATTTCGTAACTGTATTTAGAGAAGGTTCATATGGTTTCAAAACAGTTCAGGTTAAGTCTATAGGATCTCTGGATAAATTGGAAGAAATAGAGGTTTTTCTTGATTTAATTAAATTTATTTTAAGCTGATCTAAAGCCACAGTGGTAAATTTTGAATTTAACCATCACCTTCTGGTAACTTGCTATTCTGGGAGTAGCTTGCTCACATGTCAAGGCTTTCAGATTGAGGAGCTGGCTGTTAAAAATACCTCTATTTTTCTGGCACAGTTATTAACTGGTACAAGTCAATGCTTGTAAAACTGGTGTTTGTTATTTGAAATATCAGCCTTTAAGTAAATGTCTTTTCATTGCCTCTTTCCAAGTGAGTAAGGTGCTGAGAGTGAGGGCACAATTGAGTAGTTCCAGTGTTTCCTGTGGACCCCTGGCACTGCCATCTATGATTTTTTTGTGCCTTCTCCATCCTTGAAGACTGCACAACAGTGTCAGCTGCCCAGGTTAACTTATTATCTGTGTAAAGTTACAGGTTTTTTGCTCTTAATCCTTAAACATATGCTACAGTAATAACAAAAAGGCCTCATTAAGAATCACTGGTTTTCACCACAAGAGACAAGCAGGCACTCAGAATGCTCCTTTCCTTTTCTCCTCCATCTCTCCACTGTAATACTTTGTCCCCTCCAGCTCCACCTCTGTAAAGACTTAGCTCTGATTTCTGTTCCCGTTGATGCTCATCATCTACAATCATTGCTTTCTCTCCACCTCACTTCTTCCCTCTCTTCCCAGCAGCTGTTTTTTCACCTTTCAACTCTGGCACAGAATGGGTCCAGCAGTACTAATCAGAGGAATATATTTGCATAGTCCTCACTGGCTGCTCAGATCAGGTCCAAGCATCTCTGATGTCTCTGCACCAGGTGGGCCAGTGGGTCCCAAAGAGGCAACTGGGGCCAAAACTGTCACAGGCTGCTTCTTCCTAGTGGTCCCTTCACTCTTGTACTGGCATGGGCTGCATCATCCTTGGAGGGACCAGCTGTCAGGCACTGCTGCTGGCACTGCCATGCTGCAATAGTGTCCTCTTGCTCAGCAAGAACTCAGCACTGGCCCTGTCAAATGGCAGTCTGCGTTTAAGTAGGAGAAGCTTACATTTCGATTACTGAACCCCATCAAGAAAAACTTCGGGATTTTTGTGATATTTACCACACAAGCATCTTTTCTTTTCTCAAATCACTGTTTGCATTGGTAAGTTCAGGTTCAATATTCCTAAATACTGCTTGGTTTAGGAAGTGGTCTTCAGATTTGCAACTGTAGATCTGGTGAATTGTGGAAAACGGCTGTAGTTTTCCTTGGGCTTCTTCTATTCTCACAGGGCCAGTGGCAGCTGAGTTTATGGCCTCATGCCCCCAGGAATCCCTGATGATATTAGGAGTCCTTTTTCCTCTGGAAGAGAAAACAAAACGTATTTGTGACGTAATCATGATATCAACAGATAGGGAAAGGCAATGATGGTATGACCAAAATGACAAAAAAATGTGCATTTCTCTTTCCCATCCTCTGAGTATCCCTGTTTCAGCCTCCATATCTCTCTAACTTCAGGAGAAAAATGTGGAGCTAGCAATAACAACTGGATGGATCTGAAGTTAAGATCCTTTAAGAAATTTTAGATATCTTAGTAAAACACTGGCCTGATATCCAGGAAAGTCCAAACCTGCTTTATTTTACCTCTGCAGCCCTAGAAATTACATATCCCATATAGACGTCCAAAAATTAATTTAGTGATTTAATTTGTGTTTAAATCCATTGTCCCAGGAATATCTCACCTTGATTAAGAAAATTCTATTATTGCAATGTCTAAATAGCAGCAACAGAATGAAACCCCAGAGCATTTTATTCTACGTGGAGCAGGTGTTCAAGGATATACCAGAGGAGTACACAATCTGGACGAGAAAAGCAGATTTCAATAGAGCACATGTGGAAATGGACATCAGAGATGTTGGGCAGAAAAAAACTGGAGACAAAAGACTCAAAGTTTTTAATATATTTTCTTACTGTTCAGGAGATTTTACAGCTCCATCTGAAGAAGGATACTTCTTATCCATAGGTGGAATTGAATTTCTATATTTGAAGACCACACTTCCAATTTGAACCTGAGGAAATGGAACCAGAGAACCTAGCACGATCTGGTGAAAAATGTGGAAGAACAAACAGTTTATAACTCTACCAAGGGTTTTTTTGTGTACTATGGTCTCCAGGAGATATAGAATTGCCAGAAAAGGGCTGTGGGAGGAATCATACACTTCCAACCTATTTTTTTTCCTCAGATCTATATTTAAAATACTATAAAACTGACATTTGTTTCTGATAGTTTTGCCTGATCCTGTTTCTAGCTGTGATTTACCGCTGATATCTTGGTAGATCATGTTCCTTGTGATTTAGAGTAATGTTAAAACTAAGTGAAGGATCTCAGTGCAGTTCCTGAGCACTTACTCTCAACTTTTCAGCAACTGTACTGTTTGTGTAATTTTGTGTAAGAAACACCTAATCCTGCAAGTGATACTCAAGGGAATAATACCACTGACAACAAGCATCTAAGTTTAGTGCAAGATTTGAAAGCTGGCACGCAGTCAATAACACCGTCCAAAACTGCTGCCCAGCACTTCAACAACAGTCACAGCTGAAGACTATTGCACACCCACCAGACATTCCACAATAACACGCCTGGGAGGTGTTTCCGCAATAATCTTGATAGTCAGTGAAAAAGCAAAGTGGAAAAAACCCCCAGCTTCCAGATATAAAATATTTTGAGACTCCATTCAAGCTATTATAGCTGTGCTAAAACTGGCCTTGAAAATTTTAGACATGCTACTGATGGGCATGAAAAAACATTGTGTCACATACTAAATTGAGTATTGTTGATACATTCACAAATGGCCATGCAAAATTAGATAATTTAATGACAAAAAAAAAAAAAAGTTAGTGAACACTGCTAAAGAATTACATGCAATACCATCTGTTGGCTTTTTTCTTCTTTCCTTGAATCTTTGCACGTCCATTGAAGGTTATTGTTACCATCTAAGTTGCATAAACTCAGCATGAGTAAACAGAAATGATTTATTTTGTGAATTTCCAGGTTCAAAACTTGTGAACTGCAGCATTTAGCCTTGTCACTGATTAAACTGTTTTATAAGGAATTTCATTAATCTTACTTCATTGTGTAAGTTATTAATTTTAGAGGATTTTTTGCTATGTGTTTTCATAGTTCAGTAAAAAATGATCAAGTTAAAGTGGAGATGGATATGGAGCAGAAGGTCTGTGCCTTAAGGGACTGTCACCAGTTATTAGACACATATCTTAAAGAATCTGAAATTCCTCCTGGCAGGTGTATCATAAACAAGAAGCTGTAACTTATGGTCTGATGGTGCTGAGCTACTTAGCCATTATAATTAAACTTACATTAAAAGAACCCTCCTGCTGTTCCCCTCTCCTTCTGGAAAGGCTAGCAGTTTTCTTCAAACAATTATGACAGTATTTCTAACACCTCTGCATTAGTTTTCAGGATATAAAAAGCCACATGCTCCTTTACATGGCCAGACTGCAAATCTAGCAGAGGGGAAAGGAAGCACAGGAACTGGGAGCAGCATTCCCCATCAGAAATGGGAATTGCTGGGAAGAGCTAGGCAACAGCTAGAGTGATCTCTTCTTCCAGTTCTATTTTTAAGATAAAGTGACACAGATACACAGCTCTCTAGCTAAAAGAAAAAAGAAAATCCAAACAAGAAAACTATGTTAGTAAGAAGCAATTGCTTTCCTGGGTTGGCCAACAGCTGCATACTGAACTCATGATGTGGGGGATGGCAAAGACAAAGGTGAAGGAAGCTTCCCAAGTAGCGTGACCATTTTGATCTCTTCCTCCAGACAACCCCAGTCTTCAGTTTCAGGCTCTCCCCCCAGGCTGTTTTCCCTCTGGAGTTCAATCTTCCACAGACCTCCTGACTCTATTCAGGATCTGGTTCATACCTCATCTGTAAAATGCTCCCTCTCCCATTCAGTTCCATTGCTATTTCTTCACCTCTTCCCTTCATCTCTGTTTTCTTCTACCTGCAGGCTCTCAGTATACTCACACATACCAGAGTTTGCATATCATGACACTGTAAGGGCATTTAAAAACTAAATTTGAACCTCAACTGATCCTATGCCAAATGAATTTTCAAGTTTTTATTTGGGCAAAAGTTTGACACACATGAACAGAGCTTTCTGGCTCCCTCATGCTCCCGCTTGGGGCACTAGAAGTTTTCAGGCCCTCAGATACATTGACTTGTGTGAGAGCACTAGCTTTTCTGCAAACAGTTTTTGGCTGAGTTCTACAAAAATAAATTTATTCTCCAAATAGAAATTCATAGACACAGCACTTGCAGATTTGCAAAGTTATAAGCAACCAAAAGACAGGCTAAAATGGGAATCGATACCAAATCTTATCTGCAGCCAATGCTAGGATCTTGTTTGCAATAAGAACACATGCCTGAATACTATCTATATAGCATCCTGTCCACCTGCTGCTTCAAGAGGTATTCAGACTATGTCATAAAATGCCAGCAATTCTTCTCCAGCCAAGCCTTCCAACTGTAGATTTCCAAAGTGCACAGAAATATTTATAACTAGCATTCATATTGTTAATTGAAATATTAGTAGGAGATACCAGCTGCTTCATGTATCAAAATACTGACATTCATTATTACTGGTTGGCAGAGACTTCAGGGATCTTTTAAATTGTTGTACAAATTTGCATGTTAATGAAAGCATACTAGTGGAGTTGAGAGAGACCCAAACATGAGCTCTAACCCTTTGCTCTGCTTCTGCCTTTGTTAGAGCCTTACTCTGCAGAGCCAAAGCCTGGGCTGGGTTCCCTGGAAAGCAAAGGACTAGCATCATAATTTGACTTTTTCCAATTTCTTTTTCTCAGCTGTGCAGGAAGAGCACACCAGATATTTGAAAAGGCTTATGCTATCCCTAAGGCTTGGTATGCAGTTATATTAGCAAGAAGAATGAGATAAATGGAAAAAGAAAGTCTTGGGCAGCCTTGAAAGGTGTTGCTTTAAGGAAGCTTGACTCAGTCCCTTCAGGGCAAAGACGTGTTTTATCCCACACATTGCCAGTTTGAAGTTGCATGCCATTTTCTTAATTGCATATTCAAATGATTAAGAAGCACTGCTGCTAGCATTATGATCACAAGTGAAATTAATATAGGCTCTCACCAATTTTGGAATGATTTGGAGAATTATTACATGTGTAACATTACATGTATATTAAATAAGAAAATAATGACCATTTAGACATTTTACACAGTTTAGGAACAGCAGGTGAAATTTCATTATTCTCTTCATGCAGCCTGATAACTCTTATAATCCTCCTTCTTGGAAAGACTGACTATATAATTGTTATCAATCTTGTGGTAGCAATCTTGCCTAACTAGAAGAATACATTACAATTTAGATCTCCCTGTCCTAGGTATTGAACAAAAAGAGTGAAAAAGTGGATCCATAACAAACAGAAATTACAGTCTTAGTCTAAGACTAAAGTCAGTAGGTGGCAAGGTAAAGAAAAAGCATAGTTTTTGTTACAGTGTATTTTAGAATCTGAATTGCCTGTTTACATGACTTACCATGCTACAATTTCAGGATTGATTTTACCAGGGCAGTTTGTTAACTTTTCATTGTATCAATCCAGACGTTTATGCTGTATACTCATCATAGTGGTGCCCAAGAGATTTGGAAGTTCATGACAGCTTTAGTTGCCAGACTTTGGATAAATACATAGAGGAGCACTACACAATGAAAAAGCAGAGATTTAATTCTCAGCATCCTATTAGTGTAACTCTTAAATGGTGATAGACTCTCACTCAAGTGTGACATTAGAGGGACTATAAAACACTCATGGCTCAGAATCCCTCAGAAAAGGTGGAGGATTACTAATCCTTCTTTACTGGTTACTTAACAAAAATCCAGTAGATTATATAAAAGAACCTAGTTATTTTGTGTCTTTGACTGAAATATCTGTTTTGCTGTATTGGAACAAGGCACACACTGGACACAGCATCTCTGGTCCTGCCTTTCCTCCAGTTTTACTGCAATAGATCTTTGTGCTTTGTTTCTGGCATTGCTTCCAATGAAATAACATAAGTGAGAAAGCAAAGGTCCCAAAGCTCCAGAGACACTGGAGTGAACTGTGCTCGTGGAGGGACTTCCCCCTGGGCTCCTCTCCAGGGATCTATGTAGGTGGGCTCTTGCACACCAACTGAGTGCTAGAACTGACTGGAATATTTCAACCACACAATTTTGCCTGAAAACTTGTATTCGTCAAAAAAATACTTTCACTCAGAGAGAAAGTATGGTTTCACTGAAAAAGATCTTTCAGGTTTTAGATAGAATTTTTAACTGGAAAGGAAGTTTTCCCCCCAGAACTGGTCATCCAAGGCATAGAAACCATGATTCCCTTCCCTGCTCTACCTAAAGTACAGAGTATTTCAGCCTCCATTTCCCACCCTCTTGTTTAGCACCCTCAGTGCTAGTAATTGATTATTGCAGTCTGGGTCAGTTTACTGCTCTTCAGTGTTTGGAGGGTTTCTTATTTTGTCCTGCAATGAAAGCTTGTCTCTTTTGCAGCCAGCATATCTATCTGCTGATGAGCCTTACTACGACTGTCAAAACTGTACCAGCACATAGGAAGGCCTTAGGAAAAAATACTGGACTTTTAAGGTGGAGAGGGCACAGAATCTTGCTAGTTATGTCTGTCCAAAGTCACTGAGGAGGTCTGTAATTGAAGTAGTTTTTCCTGTTTTCTCTAGCTATGAGGCCATTGTAAGCCACAAAATTTACACAGAGATGTACAAGGATCTCCAGTAACTCTAGATCCACTTTTTTCAAATGAATTTATGAACTCAATAGCCCTGACTCAAGCACTTCAGCTGGACAACCCATTGCTGAGTGCAAATGACTTGAAATCAAGAGCTACTTTATCTCCTCTTGCAGACTTCTGCAACTAGTTCCTGAAATCATGAAGGCAATATGATTGCTCTTTCTGAGAACACAGAAGCTTTGGTTGTCTTGTTACTTTATTCCCTCTCATCTTTTCTAGTTGTCCTTAATTAAAGTTAATTAAAAATCTGATTTGAAGATCAGAAACAAAATTCAGTAGTCTTTTAATTGCTGTTAAAGCATTTGCATAGGTGCTTCCACTTTCTCTTCAGCTGGTTTAATTTTAATAAAATTTTGTCTGGAGAGTGGGGTTAGCAGACACTTTGTTAGCAAAACAGCAGCTTAACAGCTGGGGAAGCTGGATCATCTGCTGCCTGTTGCTATAGATTCTGTCTCTGGCTGTTTTGCTATTCAAGTATCATGCCTTCATATTATGCCTTTTAGGAATATTTCTAAGACAAGCTTGCATCATATTGGATTAAATCCTGACAGTTTTTTCTGACTATATGTAACCCCATATTATTAATTAACTGTAAGGTATGAGAGCTCTGACAGTTTCTGAAATGGAAGAGAGCAAGTTCCTTAGAGCTAGAGGCTAAGAATTTCAATCTGCAAAGACATGCAGGTCAGTGTAGTGCTGTGCTTTTGTACTTTTTGTTTCATTTTCAGTATCAAACACTGCATCCCAGCTGTATAATGCAATACATGTTACTGGACCAAATAACTGTACAGACATAGGACGCCGCTTAAGTTTAAATGCATCATGTAAAGGAGATGAACATACAAAATGGCAACAAAACACAGAGCACAGAACAAGAAAATAACAGATATGGAAAAATAAGACTAGGAAGAATCTTGACATATGATCCCCTTCTTCTCCCTCACTGCAAAATTAGCTCTGCCTTTGCTGTTTGCAGCAACTTGGATCAGAGCTCTGCATCTCCAGAGATGCTCTGGCTGCATCCCCTGCATCCTGCTGTCTTATTGAGTCATTGTCATAATGGAATTTAACCTGCTGTCTCACCTGGGATTCTTTTTCCACAAGTTAAATTCATTGCTCTTTTCTTCTTTGGACCATAATTTACTACTGTGTGATACTTCACTTGCTGCAGGAAGAAACTGTCAGAAATCAAAGATTTTAGACTCATAACATATCAGTCCTGACACATCATGCCCTCCCTATAGCTCTAAAGTGTGATTACATATTCTGCCACTGGTTAGCCACAGATGCTGCTTTTACTAGGTTTGCAATGGCTCTTGTAGCAGCATCACTGATGGTAGATGGTGCCAGTGCTGTGTTTTGCAATCATGGGTAGCTATTTTCAAACACATCACTCCAACATTGATAATGCATCACCAATTAGTCTGAACAGAAACTCACACTCCCAGCTGTACTGATTCAGTATTGTAACACTGTGCATTTCAGAGCCATGGCTTTTGCTGTTGCCTTTATTGTGTTCTTTTTCATCCAGGCATTCTCCATAGACCAGTTGTTACTGTTAAATTTTGCTCAGATTGTGGCAATTCCAACCACTAACAAAAAGTCCTTTAAAAACAGTCCACAGGGCTTGTGTGTCTTGTGAGAATACGTGGGCCTTGAAAGACCAAAGGAAATGTTTACCTTAGGAAAAGACAAGGTTTATTTCAAGAGCAGTAACATTATAAATCTTGAACATGTTTTAAAATATCACACTCACTGAACTCCTAATCACATTTGAACATGTAATGATGATGCCAATATTTTGTAAGTTATTATAAAAATAAATTTCTTCAGAGATCTACAGAGTAACCATTGACAACCAAAGTTTCATCCTGTTGAGTTCATTGCATCCGTTTGGGAAGAAAATTTTTCCAGGCAATCATGTCTCAAATGCACTCACTAATTAATCTGTTAATATTAAAGGCAAACAGTTGCAAATCCTGCAGGATAATTTTACCCCTTGTGCATTCTCTCTATAGTAGATCCATTACTCTGATGCAATTAAGATCTCTGCATTTTTGCAATTATTTATTAACAGTAATTTGTAATGCAGAATCGTATGGTGCCCTAATGAGCTGTACGTATAGTAAAGATATTTCTAGGTTTTAGAACTTTTATTCCAAGATTAATGAAAGACAGAGGTTGTGGCAGACACAGCCATGATATTGTAATCATGTGTTATCAGTTGCACCTTTAAAAATACAGTCTGTTTAAGGTATATATGATTTGTGGGGGGAACAGCACCAAAGTTTGCATATGTTACACTTCATACACCAGAATATGGCCAGTAGTATTTTAAACATGCTTCTGTCAAAGACAGGAACTCCCACATGCTCCTATTACATCCCAGGTTTGAAAGTAATTTATAAATGTTCAGACAATGTAGAACAGGCAAGAAATTCATTAAGCCATTCTTTAATAGATACACAGAGATTGGAGTTTCCATCTGGTACAGCCCAGTGGTTCCCACTGCAGTGAACTGATAGTATATATGATTTCTTATGGCAAATAGTTCACTTTTTAGAAATTTTCCTTTCAAGTATGGGGGAAAGAAAATAAAACAGGACAAAAAAATACTAACGCCTCCCTGCTTCACCTATGTATTTATTATACCACTGACTCTGTGAGAGTCCTGTATATTAATTCCACAGTAAGAAGCTATTGTTAATGTATCTTTCCTGCCAGTCTTTACAGGGTTGAATAGTTAATGCATCTGTGTCAGTATACTCTTCTTGTAACTACATTTTCACAGGCAGAATTAGAATTATGTATTTTGTAGTTGAATTTGGAATAGGTAAATTCCATGTTACTAGCTGAGAGCAGTGATAAGAAATTTCTTACTTCCATGCTGATGGGGTGTGAGACAGCCA
Organism: Lanius collurio; assembly: GCA_020086605.1. Taxonomy (NCBI): domain Eukaryota; kingdom Metazoa; phylum Chordata; class Aves; order Passeriformes; family Laniidae; genus Lanius; species Lanius collurio. The sequence goes on along the minus strand of JACBWW010000017.1, from coordinate 17,406,064 downwards.
ATACATGGTTTTTGTTACAGTTCCCCTCTCAGAGTGTGATGTTACTTGTTTTCATCACTGGCTTTCTTTGCCATCCCAGTACTCTGCAGGGTATGTATGCATATATCAGTGCTTCATAAAGTACCAGAGCTTGAATATGATTTAAAAGAATGTTGAAAACTTACTTTATTTAAAACTAAGATAAATAATATTATTTAAAATAACTTAAAAGCCTAAAAATCGATTACCTAGCATTAAAATAACAGATAGAGGTGCCATCCCCAACAACATTACTCGCAGAAATTTTATTAATATTTACTTCTTTCTTATACACTTTGCTCCACTGATAGTTGCTATGATTACCTATAAATGCCATTAATTTCATTACTTTATCAAAGTACACAAACCAAAAGAACATCAACATACACTGAGCTTTTTTGATTGAGTTTTGTTTGAAGCTTACATTCCCCCTGCACTTCTAAGCAGTTATATGCAATAGAATTAAAGACAAGATAGATTTTTCTTGTGATGATATTCTGAACCAAAGGTTTAGAGAACACTGTGTGTTACAGGAGACATGAAAAAGATGTGACAGTTGGCAACACTGGTTTTGTTTCATTACCATCACATCCGAATGCAGGGAAGCTGCTCCCAGCACTGCTAACATTTACTCCTCTGGAAATCACCCAGACCACCATCCTTCTCCAGGCTGCAAAGAAGGGAGAAGGTATATGGAAGCAGTGATGAAATCTGGCTGTTAAAAAGCATGCTCTGAGCAGAGATTTGTTTTGAGTCAGGTGGCAAAATATCTGTCTGCGAGTGAGACTGGCTTGTGAGGCGTCTGTGGGCAGAGCTCACTCAGGTGCTGGCAGGTTGCAGATTCTCCACCAGCTGGTCTGAAGGCTCTCCCGAGCCCGTGGAGGAGACAAGCTCCTCCTCTCCAACCAGCAGCTTTCAGTTTAACGGGGAATGAATAGCAAGAGTGCACCTACTGCTTATCAGCACAGAATAGCAGAAACCTCTTCTTCTCCTGGCTCACATAGAGCAAATCTCGCCAAGACTCTCACACTTCTCCAGAGTGTATGGCTCAGATCCTCCCGCTAGTCTGGTTTTACAATACTGTGATGTAATGTCACTGCTGTCTGGCAGTTTGTCTGGCCCTCTAAGCCACTCAGGGTGCTGTTGTACAAGACAACCATTTCCACTTCAGACCTGTTGTCTGGCTTGAAAATGCAAACATCTTTACCACACCCCTCAATGCACAATGATATACAGCAGAGGCATTCCCTAGCAACGAAGTTCAAGGAAAAAACTTCTTATTTGGAGTTTAGAATAGGAAAAAACAGAGAACAAAAAACCATGCACAGGCTGTGAAGTAAGTGTTCATTATAAAAGTAAATATAATTGAACTTCTTTAACTTCTGTATGTTTATAGCCATTTCACCAGAGGAAGGCAATTTTGGAGAGGTAGCTGAAGGCTGTACCACTGGGGATTTACCTCTGTAGTAGTGATGACTGGACCATGTATGGGTCTATTTCAGGGACTACATACTGATTTAGCAGAGCTTCAGTTTCCCTAGGGAGTAATCAGTGGTGAGGGTGCATATGAATGTGATTATGGGGACCTCAACATACCATATGTTCTACAGGCTCAAAATATGGGAAAATGATTTCCTAACTGGTAACACGTAACTGAAACAGCTGCTGTTTTAGAAGGAGCAAATCCATCACCTAGGATTCTCAAGAGGAGTTAAATCATTGCTTGATACATCAAAGTGTTGGATTAACTTTTCCCTGTGAGGCAGAGTTTAACTGCTGCTGTATTTGAGCTAGATATTTGATGGTCTTTGTAAATTGAACAAAGACCCAGCATGCCAAAATTAAATGGTGATTCTACCCAAAGAAAATAGGGGTTTTCCAACTCTCTCGAAGGAGGTTTTGTGAAAAGTAGAAATCTTTCAAGAGGAAATATACTTGAAATATCTTGAAAGATAATTGTTTGGAAATGTGGAACATGCAAACCAGTTGTCCAGGTTAACTATCAACTGAGGAAACAACTACTATTTTTAAAATACCAAAATACCTATAGAAGATGACCTCTGGCTTAGTTTTGCTTCAGCATGCAAGACCTATGCTAGTGAAAAACCCAACAATCTCTTTGAAGCATTCTTCAGATACTATTTCTGTCTCTCACAGTATTCAAACTTCTGCAGTGGACTGTGGATGCCTTCAGACTATGGTCACACCCTGTGGAACCCAGATAAGCAAGTAACGAGGAACCAGTTTTCAGAACACCTTTTTTCCCATTCAGTTTCTAGGAAACCTTGATCACTTTCCAAACTGAAGAGCAGTCCAAAGTGATCCATACACCTTTATGAGAAATTAAAATACCTAACTCTGAATTTAAGAGCAGCTTACAATACATCACCACAGCTTTATTGCTTAAGATAGAAAGTAACTCAAGACTTCTTTTGCAGGCTCAGTCGAGAGGACTTAATTTTGAATTCTTTAATATTCCTGAAAAAGTCTTCTTTGCCAAAGAGAAGCTTTCCATTCAAGTGACCTTTTCACTTCCAGGACACATTCAAAAAAAAAAAAAAAGAAAACAACACACAAATTAAACAAAACATAGGCAAAATTCTGTTTCAAGATGTTAATAATTTTATTGGGAACTTTGCTATAGGTTTATATGAAAGCTGTTTCTATATGATAGTGGTGGAAAATCATTTAATCCAATAGAATACAAAGTCAGTGGATAACTTTAAAGAAGGGGACTCTAGGCATCAAGAGACTAAAGATATTCTTCTCTTAGGACAGTTACCTTGTTTTCCCAGTTTTGGATGGCCAGATGTCAAACAAGCCTGAAAGTGTCACAAGAAGGAGAGAACTAGATGATGATGAACAACTGTCTCAGCTGCCACCACACTGGATTTAAGAAAGCTTTAGAGAATCTAGGGGGTATTAGACAGACCATAAAGGAGAGAAACTGGAAGAAGGAGGGAAATCAGAATTGAGGGACTCTGAGATTCACTGTAATAGACATAAATATGTATTATATAATATACCTATAGATATCAAAAGCAACTTTCATGAGCCAGAATTGATGCACTGGAAGGAAAGGAAAAGAATTTGAGATTTTGTCTTACAGTGACTGAGAGAGAAAGAGGGAACAGGGAGTCCATACAGCCCAGAGTATTGATAGATCAAATGCTAGGGAGATTAATTGGAAGAGCAGAAGGCCACAGAGGCAAAATCTTTCTGGAATTAAAGAAGAAATCTAATTTTTGGTCCAAAAAAAAGAAAGAGGTTCAAGGGGATGCAAATAGCAGCTCTGAGACTGGTTCAGACATAGGTTTCTGGAAGCAAGAGAGGAAAAACCTACGCACGAGAATGAAGATAGCAAAACAGAGATGAGATCTCAGAGTAAATTAATTTTAAGGAATTCAAGAAGCTCAGAGACAAAGTCAAAAAGGGATATGAAATGATCATTGGAAAAAGGTTGCTTTGTATTTACTTGGAGCAGTGGTGCTAAAAGCTGAACTGACGGGCAGGAGGTAAGGAACTGAAGAGAAGGAAGTGAACAAGTGAACAAGCTTACAGGAACAAGTAGCCAGAGGGGAAAATACGTCTTAATTGATGCAAGGTCTCTTAGTTTATTCAGAAAAAAAATACAATATTTTTCCTGTTAATTACTAGGGACAATTCTTGAAATGCAACAGCTTGTTTTAAAGAGCATATGGTAGGGGGTGCTAGCAAATGCAGCAGACAATGTGTTACCAAAAGAAGAAAATCTCTTTTACATAAGGAGACATATGTAATCCAAATTTATCTGCATCGTACCATCAAAAAAGGTATTTTAAATCATGCTGTCTATAACACTAATAGTCAGTCTGCAATTACTCTGTAAGGTATGTGCAATCAATACTTTCAGACATTACTCCAAGGGGCAGCTTGAATCTTAGATGTACAGAAAAAAATAATGGAATGGTACCAAGAGTTTGTGCGATAAGAGATGGGCTAACCTGGCTGTGATAAGTGATGTGCCAGCCCAGCCTGATCACATGCTGAGGGCAATAAGTGGTGCTGTTGTCTGAAAGCTACTCAAAACTCTGCAACCACAGGATTTGCCTCTTTTACATAAATACAATTTTTTCTGCCTTCCTCAAGCTCTCTTTGAATATATGCTAATAAACTTATTTTTCAGCAATGCTCTCTTCATGGCATTAGGTTTTTATATCTCTGGAACAACATGGTTCTCTTACTGTCTCATTGCCACCTTATGTCAGCTGCCTTCCAGTTTTATATTCTCTAGCACAGTGTGAAGAAGTTTCTGATCTACCTTCTCTTATATCCACCCAAATACTTTTGTAGATGAGCCACAGAGGGGAAAACTGGCAGCACTCTGCAATTCATCATAAAATTACCTCTGTTTAAAATAAAATTTTGTGTTCCTATGATAAAGTCACAAATAAACCATGTCACAGACTGCATCTTATTAAAGACAGAAACTAATTATGAATGCTCATGTTTCCAACATCAGTGAGCAGGATACAGACCTGAAGGAGGATATGGGGGACAGCGGCTCGCAGCAGGAATTATGTGGGAGAATAGGGTCCCACTATTCTGGGAACAGACATGCAGACTGCTGGCTGTTTGGGTTGGGTCAGATATGGTGCCCATAGGAGCTCTGGATCAGTCGGGACAGTTGAGGGGTGCCAGGGGGTCTGAGGGATAGAGTGAGTGGGCTGGCACAGCCTGCAGCTCAGGGGGCTCTGTGCTGTCAACAGGTGCTGGCAGTGTCACCTCTGAGGGAAAGGGGCTTCTGTGGCAGCCTCTGTGTTCAAGTGACCATCTGGATTCATGCTGTGTGATCTCCTCAACTCTTTGCGCAGGTTTCCAAAGTGGAGTAAGGATGAAGAGCACAGCCCCAGCTTCACTCTTTGTTTCTGCTGTGAAACCAAAAATCCTGCAAGCAGCTCTCTGCAGCCAGCTTGGAAGCCAGCCCCCAGGTTGCATGGCAAAGACAGTGCCATGCACTTAAACCTGAAATGGATTTTGATGAGCATTTTGATGAGTGCTGTAGAAAGAGAAATGATGAGTAGTATTTCCTTGTTTAAGATAAGATCAAAACAGAAGCCACAGTGACTTCAAAATGACAGTAAATCATATGTAACCGAAAGAAAATATGGCCTTCCCAGTTTTAAATCTCCTTCAGTCACAGCAGATACTGTGATACCTCACCAAAAGAGTGAACATTAATGCTGCCAATTCGGCCATCATGTCCTCCTGATTGCACTGTTTCTGCCAAAGTTGCAATAGATGCAGCTGCTTGTAAAGAACAGATTAAAAACACGCAAAGCTTTCATGAAGGTGAAGCACATGTACTAAGTTAACAGTTCAATATCTATCCACTCTTGTCTTAGCTGAGTGGCTCCAACAGCTCTTTATTTCATACAAAGCTAATTTGTGTAGCAATGTCTACTGAGAGAGTAAGGCCAACTTTGGAGATGGCATAACCACAAACAAAAAAATCTTTCGCATCTTGACATGTCTCCTTCCTGCACAATCTTGCAGTACAAAGCACTAGTCTTTTGTGAGTGGTAGTTTCCATACCAGCCTTGCTCTCTTAAGCACACTAATGAAGAGCAGAGATGAAAAGAGTGGAGTTGAACCTGAGAGCAACTGCACCCTGTGCTCACTACGACTGTAGGTTTGCAGCCCCCACCTGTGGAGGTGCTCACCAGAGAGCACTGCAGCAGGAGCATCATGCCTCCATTAAACCCAGTGCCAGGTCAGGTACCTACATTAGTCACAGGGAGAACTAGATATGGAGGAATGGAAATCACTACTGAATGAGGGGACACCTTATAATAGTCAATAGGAAGTGCTAAAAAGGGAAGAGTGTTTCTTCCAGACTTAGACATCTGTTCCTTCACTCTGGCCCCAGACTCGAAAAACATATGTGAGATTCACAGACCAACACTCTGTCACTTAAATCATTTCTTTGGGTATAGACGACCAACTCCCTTTGTTTCTTTAAAAAACATAGTCAGTGGCAACATAATTTTATCAGCTAGTCTGGTGTTCAGATCTGAGTCTTTTCCAGCATGAGGCAGATCAAGCTCATTTCCCAGCAGACAGATCTGTGTGGCACACTGGGATGAGCCTCCTGCCTGGTACACATTCCCTACCGTGCAAAAACAGTGGGAACAATTTCAGGGTCAGAAGGAGTGACAGTAGGAGAAAGTATGATATTGTAAATCTGAGAAGACTATTCAGATAAGACAGAGGGCCTTATTTCAAGCCTTGCCCAAATACATAAGTGAAAACATGCATTAAACGGTATTACACAATTGCCATACAATCACACAGCATAAAATAAATTATATGGTGATCAAGAACTAAACCCCAGCTATCTTCACGAAAAGTAAATGCTGTAAACATCTAGTACCTCCACATCCCTCTTTCTGAGCAGAAACTCTCACTGAAGCTTCTTCTATTTTAGTTGCTTTTCCCTCTCTTACCTCTGACTATGCCTCACATAAAAGCCATCTTTGCAGTTTTCCCTTTGCATCCCATTTCTAGTCCCTCTCCAGGTACAACTCTAGGCTTTCTCTGTCTTTCACCTCACCTTTTATTCATTTGTAGGCACTTAAGCTCCTTTCCATACCTGCACCTTGTTCTCAGTCATAGTTACTTTGAATTTTAGCTTTGGCATCATGACTCTGGAAAGATATTTTCTCACTGTCTTGCTGCTAATTAAAGCTAGCTTGCTGAGGGCTCTGATCCACAGTCCCAGGAGATTCCTCACCCTTTCATTTGGCACACAGTTATTTTCCAGGTTATTAGTTAGAGTATTTTTAAGTGGTTTTCAAAAATGTTGTTTGCTAGGTACAGTGCATTAAATTCTCCCATCAAAGTCATACTCTTTATATTTTTAAGAGGAAGTAATTATTAATCATGCTAGTTAAAGTATTCATTGTAATTTTGAATTTGTCTGGCACTTTGAAAATAAACAGCTTGTTTTGCTATTGCATATGTTTTAGAACTGCGTTTTTTAACACCCAGCTGTAAGCCTGAGTAAAAATCACAGAAACAGAAATCTGTAGGCAGATGTTGCATTTCAACATCCGTTCTCACACTCAGCTCAGAAAATCTTGTGTGCAGATTAGACTTTCCTCAAGATGATCCACTTCCTAACCATTGACTTGGCATCAACAATTACATCAGGGCAGCAAGGCAGAGTACATGTGTCCTTTGAACTGACTCCATGTATCATTGATCCCAAAAGTCATTGAAGGCAACAGGTGGTTAGGCAGCATTACAGGAATAGGTTTATTGATTCAACTCCTTAAATAAAACATTATGAAGAAAACAATATCACAAAAGAGCTGCAGGTTATCCAGAAGGTTTGTGGTGTGCATCTCACTCCTGATATAAAATATGCATGATACAAATGCCCTGGGAGTCTACTTCTTATCACTGGGATTGTGTCACACAGAGCAAGCCAAGCAAAGGCAGGATGTGTGTGAATAGCAGGTTTACACTGATAGGTGACTGAGCATTAGTGCTGAGTTCATTCACTTTGTGCCTGCTGAAGATCAACATCAAATCTATATTTGACATTTATTGCAGGCTGAATCTTTCCATATATTTACACTGATTTTGTTTTTTCAGCTATCTCAGCTCTCACTGACTGTCCAGGCTCTCCCATGCAATTTCAGGGCAAAATTGCACAGGTCAGTCATTATTTTAAAGCTGATTTTTCTCTGGAACGAAAACTCATACAATTAGGGACAACCACAAGGTGATTTTAGAACCTGTCATCTCCATAGAGCTGAGCTGGGCTCACAAGCTGTGTGATGTTGGAGCCCAGTTGTTTGGCTTGGGAGGGTCTGGAGGCACGTGGGTGATGTGGTTACCTGTCCAGCTCTTTGGATGCAGCACAGAGGGTCTGCTGAAATTGCTTCACAGCTGCAATACCTGGCCTGTTGTCTCTCTCAGCATTCCAAGGCCAGGGTGAGTGCTGAGGCTTAGTGCTGGTGTGCTTTTCACCACAGTCTGCCTACCCTGGCCAGAGTGCAATACCTCTGCTCCCCAAGGTAACCAGGAGCTCCCCATGCCACCAGTGCAGCTCACATCCCAGCTGTGTCAGGAATCACACGTTGACGCAGGTTGTGGAAATTATTCCCTCAACTTGGTGGCCCCACTTGCAAAAATATTTTTGGGAATGGCACTGAGTGATAAAAATATGCACCATAGTCTATGCCAAGGCAGTGGTAAATTTGCTATAGCAACATAGTATGTTGGATGGGATGTTATTCTGAAGCCTCAGCTGTGGGCCAGGACTCCTTCACACTAGATCCTGTACAAGCCCAGACTGAAAACTGTCACTGCGAATTTGCTTTTTAAAGTAAGTGGTCTGATGAATGATGATAGCCTCAGTTGTCAAAAGAACTGGTTTCAGAATACAAATCCTGCTATTTTTATCTTCAGTTGTTTGCTAAACCTCCAAGCAAGCTTTCAAGTTCCAGAGCAACATGCTTTCTCACAAAATATTTTTGAGCAATTTCCGACTTGCCTTTTAACTCTGCCCTAGAGGTACCCTAACGAAATCCTGACAAAAAAGAATTTCAGGAGGTTGTAGAAACCCTCCGTCATTGGCGAATATTGATATTTTCAAAGATGTTTCACACGGAATAAAACACATTCACATTTACCAAATAGTCGTTATTTCCAGCCTATTCATACATGACACTGTGCTTTCTCTCCTGTAGTGGAAGACCCAAAGCATAACTTCATGTAAGATCGTGTAGGCTAAGGATGACAGAAAAAGTGCAATGAGAAAGAAGGGGTGCAAAGCAGCCCCACAGGGAATGCAGCTCCCTCCTGGTGAGACTAAATGTCTCCAAGAGACACCAAAGGAAACTATTTCATAAATGGGCCCTCCTGAAGTATGAATGTCTGAAGGCATCACACAGGCACAAAAAAGCAAGCCATTTCAAACGAAGGGGTGGTTTTCATGTGCTGTGGTTAAATGATGCTGTGTACTCTGTTTAGTAATGCTCTAAATGGTTTTCTTATTTAGGTTACTTGTTTCAGATTCAATCCTGTTTCCAGTTGGCAGTGTAAGTAAACAGCTGTAAGATGAGGTTTACTTCCTGGTGCTGGGATGTAGGAAGGACTCCAGACTTACAGTGTACAGCTCCTAACTAGTGCAGAGTAGATGAAGTTCCATTTTGCATAATTTTAAAATATCAAATTAATCCTGATTATGTAACTTTAGCTTTTATGCTTACCTAATGAACCTGAACATGACACATGCACCTTAGACAGCTATTTACACATGGGCTGAATTTTGTCTTTAAAAGGCCTAGTGGGGTGAAAAAGATTTCTAAAACAAATTTTCATCCAATTTGATAAATATGCCTCTCTGTGTCAATCCTGTAATGATTTTAGATAGAACGTAAATGGTTATATGAATAAAAGTACTCAATTCCAATGGAACTTGTTTCATTACATTCACATGTTTTGTTTAACATTTTTATGAAACCACATGAAAAATGAATGACTGCTCAAACTTCAGTTTACATCACTCCTTAGTGATTAATTACAGCATAAACACCGTGATTCTTCTATGCGGAAATAGAAAAAAAAAATACCTCAGAGACATGTTTAATCATTTGGATCTAATAGTGCTGTGTTTATTCGTTCCTTTTTGGTCCATTAGAGAGTAAATTAGATTTGATTCACTTACTTTGATTGGCTTAATTGTGCCAGTTACAGATGAAGTCCAAATAAAACTGTAATAAATCCAGCAGATGTTTAACCTGCTCAACCAAGATCTTTAACAGTCAATTCCAATAGCAATTTACACTCAGCAGTTTAACCAGACCCTTAGGAAGTTGATCTGATTTTTCTGAAAACCAGACACTTTATTTCTGTGTTGCAGAAACAAGAGTGTTGTAACATATTTTCAAGTCTGGATTATTTTACAATTATTTTTTGTGATCTCACTCTTCTCTGTGCTGGGCATTCCCCTCTGCCAAGAGGATTTTAGGACCTGGTGTAGAAGTAAATCCTATGGCTTCTGCCCAAGGTAGAAACACTAAAGGTCACTAGTAGAGAAAATAACAATTTCAGAATAAAATTATAAAATAATGGTTTTTAATGTCTTTGATTTAAAAATCTGAAAATACTTACTTCTAATGCATAATGCACTAAACCACAAGGTTCATCAGATCACAATTTAAATTGCTGTGACCTTTAAATATGCAATTTAATATGTGCATGAGAAATTTTAATACTAAATACCATATCTTAGTCAAATTGGTCTTTCACGTGGCATTGCGAAGCCATCTGTATCCATAGAACTAAAAAGGACAATATACATGAGTGAACCAGTCCATGCTGGAGTTCGTTATGCCCCACCAAGCCCCACCAAGAAATAAAGTAGCTTATTAACATAGAAAAATGTCAGTTATTTTAATTATAACAGGAGGTGAAAGGAATCTTCTCTGAGTGTGAAATAACTGTGAAGCCATCCATTGATCCCTCTGTTTAATCAGTCCCTTGAGAACACCAGGAAGATGGAAGAGTATCTGATTGGTATGGAAGTGTCAGCCTGGGATTAGCTTCAGGCACCTGGCTTTCATATTGAGGGCTTTCCTCTCTCCACCCACAAACCTGGATCACTGGCTGGATTTACCACCTGCCCCTCTGAAGCAGGGTTCCCTCCCTATACAACACCAATGGAAAAAAACAGAGGATGACCAAACCTTTTGGTTAGCTTTTCTGACCAGAACCCAGCAAATTACACACCAGGTCCCAGTGAAGAGAACAAAACCAAAGCCCCCAAATCAGTTACTCCCAAGCCATCAAAGAAGGCCAAGCAGACCACTGTCCCTGGGATGAAACCCACTGAAGTGGGTCAAGGAAAGATCCTTCTCTCCCCAGCCAGCTCCAGCAAACCATGGGCTGACTGCTGCAAGGACATGGGACTGATTTTGGGCTGTATGGGGGAAAAGCTGTGCAAAACTTTCGGGACATTTTGAAGGGATTTAATGTAAAATGGCCTATGGGACATTTAGGGAAAGAACCAAGGTTGGGAAAGGTGTCCAGGTGGCTCAGGGTTTTGGGTGAAGCAGGGAAGAGGCCCACAAGTACCAGGTGCTTCCATCAGTTCTCTGCAAGAAAATCACAACTTGACCATGCAGGCAGAGCCTGCTGCTCATTCAGGTGCCTATTAGTGTGAGGAAGTTAAATTTCTCGTTCCTCTGTTGTAAGATCTTTTACTTCTCCAACCAGTAGCAGAGGCTGATACTCAGTGAACCATTGAATTCACATCCATTCAGAAAACAGTAATTTTGCAAACAAGATATAACCTGGAATAGGTTCTGAGTACTTTGAATATTGAGCAAATCTGTCAAAATCAAATTCTGTTCATAGATAATTTGTGAATAGCAGAAAAAGCTAAAACAGCAAAATAAATGTTTGATCTGCATAGTTTATGCTGTTCTGTCAACATCTGAATTATCTACCAGAACACCTACTCGGATTCTTCAATGTCAGATCCAAATTTACTGCCCCCAAGACAAGCCTGATCTGTTCAGAGGAAGGTGAGGTGAGCTGATCAGTGCTAGGCATGTATATACCTTCTGTTAGCACTACAATGGCCATCTCTAGGAAAAATCTCTTCCCTATAAACCAGCTTTCTGTTTTAAAACAAACTAAACTATGCAACATCTGATTTTTATTCTCTCTGTGTGTGTGTGCACATGTGGGCATTACATTACACTTGATTATTGTGAAGTGAAAATTTTCAAAGCATTTGAATTATCCACCACCCACATTATTTTGTATTTTATTCAGTTTACCATGAAAATCGCCTGTGAATTAAACCACAGTATCTAATATTTACTTCATATTATTGATTTTTAAAAAGTGTTTGCAAATAAAATCTGTAGTTAGGACATAAAACTTCTCAATACAGTCCTGAAACTCTTCATATTGAACTCGACATCTTACTCTCAGACTTCATCCTTGCTGCAAACCCTGTCACTTTAAAAGAAGGAGCCCTTTATTAAAATGGTATTCCTACACCAGCAGAGCAATACAGGAAGCTGTGATCGGATCTGACAGTTGGTTTACTCTTAACATTTGATCACAAAATTTCCGTGCCATCTGCGGGAAGCCACACAGGCAAATGTGTCATCACATCTAATAATGAAAAGAAGAAACAGACAGAACGTGCTGTAGAAACAGACTGCTTTAATTAACCCCCGAACAATGCTTTGCAGAATTTGCAGAGGAAAAGTCCTGTGTGGACAGGTTGCAAAGGAGAATGTCACAACAGCAAAAGAGGGCTTTACCTTGGATGAACCATAGATTTATTTAAAAAAAACCTTCTAAATGAAGCATTAGGGATTGCATGCCCTGCAGACCTCTGAATTCAGTGAAGGCAGGCAATGCTGGTAGCAACCAGCTACTTTGCCTTGTGACAAGGGCAGTGCCCAGCTGTGCTTGCAGACTGTCTGCCTCGGGCCACTGACTGCACTGGCCATATGAGATAAGGGTGTAGGAGACTTGAGAAGTTCAGTAGTTATGCTTAGGAGATAAAAAAGCTGTCTGATTTTTACTCTGAATGGGGTCTCCAGCTACAAAAAAACTAATGGAAATAGGTGCAGAGCAGCATTCCCCGGTACCAGTTGGGGTGAGGTATGGTGTGGGGAAAGTATTGGGGGATGAAATCCCAGGGTGATTCAAGCACTTGAAGCTCTGAAGGACTGGTCTGTGCTGATTGGTAGAATATAGCTGCACTTTACAGAACAGATTGCTCCTGCACAGGTCATGACACTCCTATGTGGTTTATATCTCAGCAAAGAAATGGTGCTATGCTGTTTTATCCTGACTGCATGTCCTGCTGCCTGGTTATTCTGGGCTGAGGACCAAGGCAATACCTTGCTATGCTTGTTCAAAGACATGCAAATCTCTCATTATTGAAGGTAGCCTGAGCACCAGGATGTAGTTGCGGTGTGAGCTATGCCAAACACCACCCGACAACCTGGCAGGAGGGAAATCCCATAGTGGCAGGATGGGCTCACTTGGACAGTGTTGGATGTCCGGGGAAAGCAATTCATACAAGATCCTTTTTATCTGCAAGTCAGCACCCTGTTTCAGCATGCACTTGAGGTTCCAGACTGTCCCTGAGCCTTCCCAGTTGCTTCCTCATTTACATCTGGTCTCAATCTCTGCAGCACCAATGTTTGGAGGAAAGCAAGTGGTGATACTACTATTACTTTCTTTATGTTTTCCAAGCACGTTATTTTTTCCTCTGCCTTTGGCAGGTTAGTCATCCTCCCCAGGTATGATCTAAAGAGGAGACACCCAATGGTCCTTCACAGTGAGTTGTCGGGATTTGGTCTCTGACAGGAAATAAAGTTTCTTGGGATTTTATTTGCAGTCCAGATCATAGCCGGGGTTGGCTTTGGACAGTTTGTGGAAGCACCCATGAGTTGTCTGCTCAATGCCAGCTCAGCAGAGCCCTGACAGGGGCACTCAGGTTTGGCAGCTGGAGCTCGCAGGGTACCGGGACCTTCCCTTCCCAGCAGCAGCAGCGGATGGACACGACTCAGGCTGCCCCGACCAAGGACAGGCAGATTTGGCTGGAGTTCAGCTCACGTTGCAGCCCAGGACCCATCTCTACCCAGCCCATTTAGCAATTCAGCACTTAAAGTAAAAAAGGAGAGGGTCTGTGGTGTGGCACAGAACTTTGTGGAGAAAGGCAGCTGACAGCTCTCAGAGCCATGGCAGGGCAAGTACATTTCCCATTCTGGTACCACTGAGAATGACACTGCAACACTCACTTAGGAAAAAATTAGCACCTTCATAACATTCCTGTGTGACCAAGTGTGGCAGCACTACACCTGTGTGAAAATTGGAGCAATTTGCTATCCTTGAATGCCACCTATAGGTTAATGTTTTCTGAAATAATCTTGATAAAAACCATGGAAGACAGAGGTCAAAGTGTAGTTTTGGATTAAAGTGCCAAATTTTTGTGTGCTTACATTGATTTTTGTAAGATCACTACTTGCCCTCAGGACAGTTGCTTCCATTGCCTGATCATAGTTCCTCTCTATATGATTTTACAGATCTTCTCAGTCATGGCCTTAATGGCTCATTTATGAAATTATCATCAAAGGCTAATCTTTTGCAGGAACACAACCCTACGTATTCATTCCTTATTGCACAAAACCATTTAGTTACTGCACAATACTGACACACAGCATCCTTTAGGAAGATGTCACAGAGCACTTTGCAACAAGTGAATTTCAGATCATTAAACAGGGAAGTCAGTAATTTTCAGCAGCTGTGTGTCTGGTCCTACTTTTTGGCAAGATATTTTTGAGCAGCTTGCATTTGACCCTTCACTTTACACTGTGTCCTTTCTATTTATTTATATTTTCCTCATTAGAGCAGAAATGTACCATTTCTCAACTCTGTAAAAACACGAGGTTTCTTTGGGAACCATTTTATTTGGGAAGTTTTTGATAAAATAATTGAAACCATCTAGAGATGGTCAATCCATTTCAAAGAGGATTTATCCTGCAAGCTGCTGGGCATGACCTGCACTGTGCTCATGGCCTTCCCCTACGTACCACCTTTTGAGGAGGCACCCAGTACACTGCAAGACCTCCATGCCTTACCCCAGCTCTGGCTCAGTGATTCAGCTACAACAATTTAAGAACATATTTTGTCCCTCTCCTAATATATGCCAACACATATTTGGTAGCATATTTGGGCAGTGCTGCTATTTTAGCACTATGAGACAGCATAATGAAACTTCTATTACAATAACCTACCTGAAATGCTTGGGAAAAAAGGAATACAGATTTGAGTTTTCTTCTTATTTTTTTTTAGAGCTTCTAAAAAAATTGGATAGATAAGATATTAGTACAAATTTTTTCATGTTCTTCACACCTGCCTATATGGAATATATAGGGAGTATAATTTAATAAAGAATGTTTCTTTTATTCACCATAATACCTTCAGGACATCTTCAATGAGGTCAATGTTTGATGTCAGCCATTGAATCTCTGGCTTTATATCAAATTAAATCAGCAATGCAAAATGGAAGCATAATGCAGGTTAAGAAATTCTGTTGATGCAGGATGTCCTGGGATATAAGACGTCTCCTAAAAATGTTTCCAGAAGTACATGGCAATTCATTACAACACTAAACTTTACTGATATGTGTAACAACAGTAAAAACCAGCTTTCTCATATAAACATCAGTTTTCCATTTTCAAAAATTTAAAGCACAATGAATTACTGCAGTCCTTCCTCAAATCCTTAGATTATTTCTTAGAGAACATAAAAAAAGGAATATGCAAACAGCCTGAGATCCCTTTGATGTACAATCTAATGAACTGTTAAATACATGAGCAGAGGTGCATAATTCTGTCTCCTCAACCTTTGTTGCTAAAATAAATACTCAATGGATCATTGTGAACCCATCCTTACCACACAGGCTGATATGTTCCTAAAGCCCCTGTTGTCTTCAAATTTTCTTTAAAACACTTGGAAAGAGCCTTAATATTTGCCCTTTTGGATACCAGTGATGTAATAAAGAAACAAAAGCATATGTAATCAGCTGAAATGAGAAAGAGTAACTTCTCTTTAGATAGCCTGATGTTACTTGTATTATGAACATTGCTTTTTTATTTCTCAGCTTAACCTATTTGCCTATCAGTTATAAATTTCTTATAACTGTGCAATTGTATATACCAAATGCCTTTGCTTGAATAGAAGTTTGGGCTGTTGAATTTCTGCAGTCTTTCATTTTTTATCACATGTGCTAAAGGTACTGTACAAGCATCTGTCCACATTAGCAGGCTCAGCTGCACACTTACTCTCAGGGAGTCAAGAGAAGGCAGTATTTTCCTGATGACATTCCTAGAGCCATCTAATTGTTTTTCCTCTGTTAAGAGTCTCTCCCAGGAGGTATAAACAACTTGCAGAGAGGAAAAAAAAAGCACTCAAGGCACCTTCCAAGATGACAAAGCACAAAAAGTTAGGAGAGACATGACTTTTCCTTCACTTTTTCTTATTTCAGTATTTGAACTGCTCCTTAGTAAGGCCTCAGAAGCAATATGTCAGGAAGGAAAACTCTTAAAATAATCTAGAAATGTTCAGAAGAAATGTATGTTTTGCAAAATCCCAGGCTGTGCCATCTCCAGCAATTTCTCTAATGACTGTTCTGTTGCAGAAGAGAGAAATACTTTCCATCAGCCTTCTCCTTGAAAGTATTGCTCCCCAAAACTCCCATCCTCAGCAACAGAGAGTTTGGGCAGGCCTGACATCTCCTGTTCCTGATGATGTATTTCCCACCTGATGGGTTTTTTGAGGTGGCAACCCATTTATTTAGGGATGACTTCACTGAGGGAACCAGTGTGAGGCTGGTGAGCAGCCACAGTATTAGTGGTTCCTGCTGTCTCCAGACATCACCCCCTTCACAACAGAGCCTTCCCAAAAGGGGATGAAGAAGAGAACAAAGTGGCATCCTAGAGGGGCTTCCCTGCAAGGGCTGCCTGTTGCCTGGCCACATAACCCATTTTCAAATACAAACATACAGAGCAGCTTCTCCTGAGCTAGGAACAAGCTTGGCTTTGTCACCTCTGCAAGATCATGGATGCCACCAGGACTCTGCCAGTGTGTGACCTGGTAAACTGGATGTTGAGATAAGGTAACGCTCTCTCATCCATTTCTGTCAACGAAGGCAGGTTTTGGCATGGCTAATGACAAAATTCTTCCCTTTGGACAAAACAGTGCATTTTTATGATTCTGGTGCTGGCTGTGATTCAGCTTTTCTGCATGTCAGTTGCCAGCAGCTTCCTCAGATGAATCAGTTTCTGTTCCCTAAACTGAGGCAGACAGATGTTAACAAAATCTCTGTGCAGTACTTAATTCCAAATACTACAAAGAGAACTTTCTTGGATTTACATTCTGTCTAGAGGACAGGTTGAGGCTGTGCAAAAAAAAAAAAAAAAAAAAATTACTTTGGAAACAAAAGGATCAGAAGGCATCCCCTTGTTCCAACTTGGACAGAAGTCTTTGGCACACTCACATAAACTGTATTTCACATGTTCTTCAGTATCTATGGGATTTAAATTTTTTTTTCTACATGGTTCTGAAAATGTTAAGATTCCAAATGATTTCTGCACATGAAAACTCTAGCATTGCCTTTTGGCCGAAAGGTGAACATAGAGCTTTTTGACTCACTTCTAGCCCAAACAGTAAAAAAAGCTTATTCAGCGCTGAGCAGAGGTCTATGTTGACAGATTTTGCAAGAATCCCAGCAAGAGTGAAATCCTACCAAAATAAGACTGTGCCAAGTTAATGGAGTATGATGCAGAGGCCAGCACCTGCATGTCCTCTTCCTATTACTGTCAGATACGAGAAGCCTTGGTCAGAGCAAGGTATTACATTTGGAAAAGTATCTGCGGTTTTCCACATAATCATACTGCTCTGGAACAGATAGCTGGACCAAAGAAGGAAATATGCACTGATATTGTTTTGATTTAAATTCCAGGGAATCTTTCATGTGGAAGCATAAATAATTCTATGGGGAAACTTGAAAAAATTGACAGCAGTATTAACTTGCACTCTACCTCAGGGGTTGCTTCTCCCTATCACTAGACTGAAATGGAAATATTCTGGGAATGATTACTTGATCCCCTAAATTTACTTTTAATGACAAAGACAGTTTAAGCCCAAGAAAAGCAATGGCAGTTTTAGGAAAAGGAAAAATACATACAGAAACATTTGCTGTATATCAAATGCATGCCCATTTATCACAATAAGCCAGAATGCATGGATTGCACTTTATCTGTCCTTAAAAAGAGTTCAGTGACTACTGAGGAGGCAATTATTTTAAAGGACTTTATCTTAAAGGACCAAAGGGCGAACAGATGGGTGATTCCAAACAGAGTAGACAAGGAGGTCCTCTGGTACAGCTGGTGTTTGCAGGGCAACCACCTCCAGATGAGCTCCTCACTCCAGCTCCCTGCAGGGTCAGTGGAGAGGAAGGCGTGATGCCCAAAACACACTTATGGCATGATCCACCCAACCTCTTGTACAGTCAAAATTGGAGAATCAAATTCAAGCACTGAAACAAGCTGCCATGGGGAAGTGACTGAGACACCATCCCTGGAGGTATTTAAAAGACACTTAAGGACATGGTTTAGTGGTGAACTTGGCAATGTTATGTTTATAGCTGGACAAGATGATCTTAGGCGTCTTTTCCATCCTAAATTATTGTCTGAATCTGAATTTCTCTCGCTGCAACATGGCAAGGTTTCCTTCCAGTGCTCAGCTCTGTGAGGATTCTAACTCCCCTCTCTCTAACCCCGGCAGGTAGCTGAGGACAGCAATCACATCCCACTTTCATATCTCTTCTCCAGGTGATTAAGCCTGGATTTTAAATACCTGTAGGAGACCAAGGTGCAGCTCCCACTCCACTCCTTGGCCAGCACTGCCTGCATCTCCCTGGAGCAAGGTGAAAAGCTCAGACTCATGTAGTGATGGGGAGCAGATTTAACAGGGTCACTTGTCAACCATCCATTCATAATTAAAGCTGAACACATGCCTTACCCTGTCTGATGGGCAGGGCAGTCTCTCCTCCCACCCAGAGGGCAGTGAGCACCATGCTTAGATACAGCTGACTTAGCATCCCCATTCAGACATTAGGCAGGTATCACTGAGAGTCTCAAAATTTACATGCCACTTAAATGATATTTTGAAAATATTCAAAAGTTTATCTATCAGGAGAAGTTTCAAAGAGAAAAAGGCAAATGAGGTGTAATGGCAAAACACTGCTTCTAGTGGGACTTGAGTCAAAGCTCATCTGTCATTGCCAGCAGTATGACTACATGCACAAGGTAGGTAGTTTCAAAAATAAAATGATTTCACCAGAACAGATAAATGTTGTTTTAAAAATGGCAGATACCATTTTAGCATTCATATGAGAAAGGTTATAAATAGGTAGTTTTGAGCATAAAGCATCCAAGCTACAAGAGAAGACAGACCCTGCTTTATGCTGTTCTTGCTGGGATTACCTGCGCTGCGGCTTTGCCCAGAAGGAATCAGCCTTCTCATGGTTCTCTGACCTCAAAGAAGAACAGAAATGATGTTGAAGATGATATAAGAATTGTCAATGAGACCAGCCTCCTCACAGTCTCTTTAAATCATGATGGGGCATTCTTCTTTTTTGTGTTTGTATTACCTCATGTTTTCCATGAAGGGCTATAGGTGGTCATCGGAGGAGACATGGAGGAGGAGAGACACACAAACAGGAACAGACTGGGATGTTGTTCTGCAGCTGGGCCAGCATTATTTCCTTGGATGGGACAGAGAGATCCAGGCTTTTCTCAGCAACACAGAAGAGTATAGGTAGAGCTGTTTCTATACCTTTGTGCTTTCACTCTGTCTAAAGTTTTCTATTTGATGTGTTCCTTTTTTTAGCATTACAGATTCCTTCCTTCCCTGTAGGGAATTTAATCTCAAAGCCTTGGTCCTTTTGGGGCATGCCACAGGAGTAGTCTTTCCTTGTTACCATGCTAAAGAATCCATTGATTGACCCGTACATGAAACCATCCTATATATTTAGCAAAAATATATGAAAATTTATACAGTATGAAAACAATCACAGGAAAGCTGGCATATGCTGGGCATCTCATGAGGGATTTCATTTTACCCAGCAATTTAATTTTTTTTTTCATTTGAGTACTGCAAGAAAGATGAGTGCCAGGGATAAAATTAAGTTAAAGAAAGTAGTAGCTTATTACCCTGGGGCGTGGAGGACAAGAGGTGTTGCACATGGGAAAACACATGATGAGAGATTCATGGTGTGCTGGAGCTTTGCAAAGCTTACCTGGCACAGCCAAGAAAATTCAAATGAGACAGAATGGGCAACAAGGAGTCAGTGGCGTGAATCATAAGGGTGTAATGACTCAGGAGCCAAGCTGATATTAACCAACTGGATAGACTGAATGGGAACAAAGCAAATCTCAGGGAGGCCAGATTCAATGACAGCACAATGTGAGTTGATGATTTGTAATTTTAATAATGCAAAATTCAGTAAATAAAATGTTAAAATAAGCAACTTTAATAATTCATTGCAATATTTACTATTTTAGGACTGTTATTTTGATTCAGTTGTTCAGTGTCATTGTATGTCCTTTCCTTGTAACCATGTCACAACTTAGACATTACAGTGCTTCATAATGGTCAGCTAATTGTAAGGTGTTTCTGGGTTTTTCAATAATGCAGAACCCTGTCTGTCACACTAGAAGATCAGCTTTGAACTACACTCTTGCTCACCGAGGTTTTGTGTCACTTCCTCTATTTCTAATCCTTGTCCTAAAGCAGCAAGTTTTTGTAGGTTTGAATACAATTTAGGACTTCAATAGTTTGTGTCTCCAAAGCACTGTGTAAATATTAACCAATGTACACATACGGTAACTTCACCCAATGATAATTGTGTTAACTGCAGCAGTTAGAGCCAAAGGCTCCATCAAAATTTAGAGGTTATGCTGTGATTATCTTTGCTGTATCTGGGAAAGCACTTGCAGATGCTTTTGGTAGACCTGACATTTTTGCATACAGAATATATATAACCTATACCAAAATCAATCTTTTTAAAAGTAGTTTGTCTATGCTTGATGCTGTACGATGACAGATGCAGACACAAGAACAGGTAAAGTGTTAGTGGTGGGCAAACTGCAGGGCTGACTGCAGGCTTCTCAGCTTAGCACTCATCACAAGCAAAATCATGGGAAAGACTGAGCCTGACATAAATATTGTTGTTAAAGATTTGTTTAAGTACAATGTAATATGCAAATATAAGGAACACTGACAACACAATTAAATGAAAACAATAGCATCCCATTTAAATGTTATATTAAATGTTAGCATTTAACACTGAAATATTGCTAGGATTTTTGACAAGTTTAGTCAATAAAAAGTGACAGCTGACATAATAAACTTAGATTTCCGAAGGTTCTTTCCCTTGATACAGTATGACATCCTGATTAAAAACATTTAACTGAACCACTGAAGCACAAACTAAAAAAGATCTAAAACTGTCTGTTTGGTGGATCTCTGAAAGAAGTCCTAGCTGGGGTTTCTTTTAATGCTCAAATGTGTTCAGTCTCTGTACTGCAGAGCAGAAACCAACTGATTACACCTACAACCCATCAAGACCAAGGCTGAGGAGAAGACTAGCTTGCTCAGTTTCTCACTAGCACAGAAAGCATCTCATGAAGGCCCCTACATTTTTAGTAACACATTCACGTCTGCTCTCTTACTATGGCATTTTTCCCATCTGACCTAGTCAGGTTTCACAGTGTTCAGGGCAAAGTCTTCACTCCTGAACTGCAACAGAATCTTCTTGTAGCCAATACCAGGTTTCTGTCAAGTTCAGTAGACTTTGGCTAAGGTCCTCAGTGAGTTACACAAACAAACAAAATTTCACCAATTACTTGTACCTAAACAGTGGTGAAAGCCAGCTCCCTGATGCCCCTGAGGACCTCTACAAAGAAAAACACTAGTCACAGAGATTTGGGTAAAAACAAACTTTCATGTATTACTCCTATAGAGGGGTAGCTTCCAACCGTAAAAGACAACAGTAGAACAGGTACATACACCTTGTGCTGCTTTCCAAAATAGTCTGCAAACTCTGTGTGAAAACAGATTTTGGTATTGCTCTCTGCATAAAATTGCAGGACCTGGCCTTGTGCACCCCTGAGTAAACTGATGTCCAGAGCCCTGACGATGGGTTAATAGCCTCATAGCAAGTGCACAAACTGACGTGACAGAGGGACACAGAGAATTAAAATGTAATTAACATTACATCCAGGAGATATGTTTACATTAGCTGCCAACCTGATTTTTCCACTATATAACCAATGAGAAAAGTTGAGAGAGCCTCAGCATAAACACAGATATTTTTATATGGGTACCAGTAGGCATGAAAAGTAAATCAGAAGAGCAATGGTGATCACACAATGCTCTCTGAGCCTGTGGCACAGAAGCAAGAGGCTTGCAATTTATCATGCAGTTAAGAAGGCAGCAGGAACCCTCCAATTCCTGTTGTGAAACTGCAGAATTGTCCTGTAGTCAGCAATTTAGTCTGGACCATTTTATTAAAATATCTTTTAGTTCTTTGCAACATAGCTTCTGTTTGAGACAATAAGCTTGAATTCAAAGTGAGAAGAGTCTCCAGGCTGCAGTGGAGAGCTCTGCAAGCTCAAGAGGACAGATTGCTATTAGCACTCCAGCAGTTCCTCACTGTGGGTAATCACATTATAATATGCTTTCTTCTCCTGTAGAGACTGATGAATAGATGTATATATAACAGGTCCAGGATGCATGTTTCTACCATTTTTAAAGTCTGACTTCTTACTGTGGCAATAACTTGTTTTCTGTTTAACACTGGCAAGTAAAAAATTGCTAGAACTTGGGCATCTTTCCCAGTCTCTTTAAACATACTGCCTTTATAGGAGGCATGAGGCTTTAGCTGCTCCCACTACAAACAGCATAAGGAGCTCACTCTGTCCTTTGTTGTATCAAGCTCCTTATGGCTTTCATTTGACAAAATTGCATATATGCAAACCTCAGAAAATGCAAAGTCGTTTAGGTTGATCTGATATTTGTAACACACCTCTATCTTGTCGGTTTGGAGTGTAGGGAGGATGGATTTTACAAACAGATACTCAATTTCAAAACTGACGTTAATGTCATGGGATCTTTACTTGAAACAGCCCTGGGGTAACTATGAGGTCCCTATTTAGCTGTTACCAACTCTTCGAAAGTATCTTAGGATTTCAGTGAAGATAAATAAAATGAATGCATTGTAGTCCAGTACTGTAACTTCTTATGGCATAAAGTAGCACTTCAGTGGACAACCAAATTTCCATCAAGAGACTGGTCTCAGGTCCTCCAGCCCTTTGCAATTCTCAGTTACAAAGGGTCTTTATAGTAGTTTTGAGATCCAGTCCAATAAAGCAGTGCAACATAAGAACACAAGACTGGTGTTACTGAGGCAGACCATAGGTTTGCTGATCACTGCCTCCTGTTCCTGTCTGTGGTGAACAGTGGAGGAATACCAATGCAGGGGAAGCAGGCACTTCTATTTCCCCCAAGTTCAGTCCCTGACTCCAAAAAACATTGTAGCTCAGAGACCTTCTGAACAAGGGCTATTGCCTTTTCATTTAACTAATACTGATGGGTTCTTTTCGATGAATTTTGTCTACTCATGTTTTCAAAGCCATTCAAATTCTTAGTATTCTCAGCATCCAGACTCAAGGGGCCACACAGATTACCTGTGTAGTATACAAAACCCATTACCTTTGTTTTGAGCTTTCTGCCTGCTGTTAAAATTAGATGTCCCTTAGATCTTTTAAATGGATGTGTCAGAGCCCCAATTCATTCCCCATTAACCTTTTCTGAGCTGCTCCTTAGTTTATAGATCTCACATGCCCTGAAACTGTCATGTATTAAAGTGTTTAGATCTTCTTTGAAATAAACTTAGCTTGCAAAGAGAAAACATTGTAAGCTTTAGCCTTCTAACAGGATAGGGAGAAACCATCACCATCTTCAGACATCACAACAAAATGCACATTGGCCATAAAAGACCTCAGCAGTTTTTTCTGTCTCTCTCCAGGACAAAACTTTTATTCCAAAAGATCATATCCTAAGTGATGCAACACCATTCTTGGTCCACACTGTGTTCTGCAGTGGTTTGCAAACAGGCCGGTTCTCTGAGGGTATCATCCCATCTTACTGTCCCATGCACACAGTCCACAGCATAAATGGTCTCCACAGATTCATACATATTGTAATAAGAAGGAATTAAACAACATGCTTTTCATGTTGAGGCAATGCTTTAGGGGTTTCTCTGAGTCTGTGCTTGCATAAATCAGTTGTGTTTGTTGGGATGGTGAAATAACTACCACATCTCACACAGCAACAAGTAGTATGGGAGCTTTCAAAAGAAAAAAAGTCTTAACTCACACAAATCTTCAATTCATACTGTCTCAGAACTATCTTCCATTTCCATAATTTACAGGAAATGGACAACTAGGAAGTTTCTAAGCCTGCTCATTTATTTTGAACCTATTTCAAAATGATTGCTGTCTTTTCAAGCCTGTCTCCTTTGAGTAACATAGGACTGTGATTAACAATAACCAAGCATAACTTGAGAACAAATCAGTACAACACTGAGAGCCATAGCTCGGGAGTTTCTCTCCAAACTATCTGCAATGCCTTCAACCACCAATCTTTGCTTCTTGTCTGACCACAGCAACATTAGAGAGGGATTTTCTATTCAGTTCCCCGTAACCAGGAGGTGGAGTCATGAGGCTTCAGCATCCAACCTAGCTCATAGCCCACAGGCCTCTCCAGATGATCAGTCTATTAGAGATCTATCTTCTGAAAATAAAAAATGTAAAAACATAAAGTTTTTAATGGATCATAGAGATGACAAAGACCCAGAGCCATCACATGCTTCTGAATTTGCTGCACAGACATATTTTGTGTGATTAGCAGAAGCCAGTACTTCTTGGAGGAAAACATTGTTGGGTAAATGGTTCAGAGAAAGGAAAACAATTTGAAATTGTCTGCAGCCAGCCTTGCTCAGACAATATGGATCTGAATTTCAATTCTCTGTAAACAAGCAGCCTATCTCTGAGTGTGTCAGCAGTTTTAATGTCATGTCATCCAATCAACGCAGGTTGTGTTCTGGGAATCAGAAAAAAATACCTTTGCATTCATGGGAGAGAAGACATTTAGTCCCATTTTACTAATTCCTTCTACTAAATTGTACCTCACTTCATGTCTTGCTGATGGCAAAGACCAGCATTTACTTTCTGGCACTCTCTAATTCCTTTTTCAACAACGTAATGAGTTCACACATGCTTCCAGACTGCTGTACAGAAAGAAGTAGCAAATCACTCTACAGGGAGTGACATTTCTTCTTCTGTGATGCAGTCTGAGTGTACCACTGCTGAACACACTTTTTAAGGTGAGCTGTCTATTTGAAATCACAATTTGCTTGAAAGTACTGTGCTAGTTCTTAAGCTGCTGAAGTCTGTCAGAGATCCATTCAATTCAATGGAGACATGCTAATTTGAACTAAAGAGCTGACCCTCTGTGCCTACCCATACTAAATTATTATTCTATTAGACAGATCACAGATAATTATAATCCTGCCTTCTTCTGTTTATTGACACTGTGTCTCTGGGAACACTCTCTTAAATGAATTTAGCTAGTCATCTGCCATTCATTTCAATTATAGAAACGTAAATACAGACTCCCTAAAGAAAATGGGAAAAAAAAAAAAAACCAACCTAAAAATAAAAGACCATAAAACCACAGCAAATTTCAAAGAAATTATAGGCAGGTCTAATACTTGGTCTGCTTTCCACTCATTGTAAAAATGTTGCCTACCAAGTTGGAGAGATTTTAATGATTCCTTAACAGGCAATTCATGATCCTTGTCATGCAGCATCAATCTGTACACATAAGCCTCATCTCATTCAGTTCTGGATCAGAACTGGCCCCAGCACTCTTCAGACGATAAGGCTTCCTCTTATTTTAATTTTGCAAGAACAAATGTCTCCTGCCTGGCAGAATAACACTACCTTTGAGCAGTGGAGAGCCACAGACTTGTCCCCTGCCACCCACTGACCTTGACACAGAGCCTTGCCGGCGTGGCACAGAGGGCCCATCATGTCACAGAGATGCTGCCCCACTGCTGCAATGGCGATGCTGCCTCACTGCTGCCTTGTGCCATATTCTGCTCTGTGATGGAGAATAACAGAGATAAAATTACCTTGTGTCTTCATGTTGTCATGAAAATCAGAAAGGAAAGGAGCTTTGTAGTTCATGTGATCCCTCCTTTCTGTTTGCTTTTTTCTCATTTGTATGTTCATTTCTCTGGTAAAAGACTGTGAACCTGGATTAACAAATAAACCTAAACCCCCTCCAAGCTGTAGTTAATTCTTGTCTGTCTTAGTAAAGCAGGCTTCCATTTAATCCTAAATCACTAAACAGAAAGTTTTGAAGTACACTGCACATCTCACCATGTTTGGTGGAAGAGGTACTACTAACATCTTGTATGCTCTTTATCAAATTTAACCACAGCAAACTTTACTCAAAAGGCAGATCATCTCTCTGGTACCTCAGCTAGTTCACAAATCACTGTATTGCCATACATCTGGGATGTCTGCACAGGCCAGGGCCAGCTGTGGGTACTGGTGGAGGGGCAGCTGAGCCCAAGTCTGCACTGGGGTCTGGGGGCTGGGAAGAGCAGCCCTGTGCTGGGCTGCCTGTGAACAGCACACCCAGCAGACGGAGGAATGTGTTTATTCCCCTCTTTCTGGAACTTGTGAGGCCAAGTCTGGTGTGCTGTCTCTAGATCTGGGTTCTCTTGTACAATAAAAACATTACAAATGGGAGATTCCACAGGAGGGACATCAAGAAGATTACAGGGTGGTAGCATAAATCCAGAGTATAAATGTGTAAAGAATTGGATTTGTTCAGTTTGAAGGTGGTCAGGCTAAGGAAAGATTTTACTATCTTGTTCAACCAACTCATGGGAGAATGTGGAGAACATGGAGCCTGACTCTTTCCAGTGATGAACTGTGAAATGGATGCAAATTGCAGCAAGAGAAATTTGACATGTGGAAACGTATCTTAACAGAGAAACAAAACAAATTCTGGAACAAGCAATTCAGCAAGCTTCTGGGATTCCCATCCTTGAAGATGCTCAAAATGCAACTGGACAGTAAAGCAACCTGGTTGAGGTTTGAAGCTAATCCTGCTCTGAGCCAGGCACTGGAGCATGTGATGTTCAGGGTCCCCGCCAACTTAAACCATTCTGTGATGTTGTAGGGGAAGAGACAGATGTTTTGGGGGGATGTAAGGGGGTGCAAGTCCTTTGGAGGCCATTGAATTCACAAGGTCTAGATGCTACTTCTGGGTCTGCCCTGCACATCCCATGTGACGAAGCACCCTGAGGCAGCTGAGGCATCATGTCTCCTGGTGAACCTGGAGTCAACAGGAACAGCTATATCGTCTGAGCAATTACCCACTGCCAGTAGCATTTAACCTTGTCTAGGATCATGCCACCATCTTTCCCAGGTGAAAACTAGGCACACACAGAGGGAGACAGATTAACTGTATTTGAAGGCTACAGGTTCCATAGCCATGGAGACCATCAGACAATAGAGGAAAACATCTACAAATAACACAAAGTAACATCCAATACTGTGGAAATCCATAATGTTGTCTGCCAACTTATCTGAAATGGAAATTAGCTGTCAGGGATTGCAGTTAAGTGGGGAATGTGAAAACTTGGTTTTAAATGTTTGGTAAGTACTTTTTAAGGCAGTACTAACATTAATAATTCCTGTTGATATTTGGACCTCCGTTGTCACCCACTCACTTTGGCATCATATCATACATAAAAACTTTTGCCATTTGAGCTAATTAGTAACATTCTCTGATATTGCCACTAGCACCTAACTTTCAATTTATCATAATGTAGCATTCCCAGGTCATTTATTTGTACAATTTTTTTAACTTCTTCTTCCACATATTCAGAATCATTTACAGGCTATGAAGATCCAAATTTTGCTAGATGGCCCTCTCCATGAATCTGAACTGTAGTACCATCTCTGGCTACTAGGATCTAGGAGCTCTTTGTCATTTTAAAGTAGGAGCCACTCACCACCCTTTGCATGTGTGGAAACTGCTGCTGCAAGTAGCAGGCCTGTGTGCATGGGAGGGATCATAAATGTGTATTCCTACTGTGGTCATCCTGTGGTACATGATCATGGCTTAGTGGATGTACACAGGGCACCACAGCGCCACGTAAAAATATCCAAATCAGCTGCAATACTGATACTTTAGCTCAGGGATCTATCAGGATGATTTATCTATTTGTCACCTTAACAAGAGGCTATATAGGATCTTGCAATCATGAGAGAGGTACCTCCAGATGCTGATTACCCTGATCTTGGCAAGAAAAACTGCTGGCAGGCAGTTCAACAAGGTCAGACTGACCTCAAATGCATTTGAGGTACCTTGGCATGAGAGATTTCTTTAGGGGATCACTGACCAATATAAGCAACGTGATGAAGCAGCTATATATGTAAAAGTAATAATATTCCAAATAAGCATCTGGCTTTTTATTGCTACAAGATTTTGAGTTTATTTTCTTGTAAGAACTCTACTGTAAGTCTAGGTCAGGAGTGACCATCTCCCTACACACCTAGCATTAATAATTATAATGAACACCAGTGAACAGCTATAAGTTTTTAAAAAGCACTAGATTTCATATTTTGCCGATATTTTACCATTACCTTTATTATAAGAAAATTGCAGAAAATAAGAAGTATGACTGCTCTGTCTTTATTGCATTTAATCTTGATACCTAAACAAATGCATTTTCAAGTACATAGCACAGCTGAGGACAATATGCTGGACTGTGGTGCACGTGCCTTGTGCAGCAGCTGAGGTTCAGGAGATGCTGCCCGAGCTTGCCTCTCCATGTGGTGCTTTTCCCACAGCTGGGAGGTGCCAAGGAGCAGATGGCCACCAAGGCAACTTCGTGCCTGCCATCCTCCAGAGATGCCTCAGGGGTGGCAGCAGCAGCCCCCAGGGCTCTGACCAAATAGGGACTAGCCGGCCTCCTGGGCCCTGCCCTCTTAATCAGGAGTGTTGGGGGAACCTGAAGCACAGGAAAGGAAGGGCAGAGAACTGATC
Source organism: Lanius collurio (assembly GCA_020086605.1). Classification (NCBI taxonomy): domain Eukaryota; kingdom Metazoa; phylum Chordata; class Aves; order Passeriformes; family Laniidae; genus Lanius; species Lanius collurio. Next base: position 17,377,258 of record JACBWW010000017.1, on the reverse strand, counting down.
AGTTGTAGTCTCATCCTGGGCAATTTATTTTCCAGTTTTTTCTTGCTGGCTGCATTTTTATGTAAATATGTGGGGGTTTTGCTAGAGAGGAAGTTCATGCATCATAACAGATACTCTACAAATTTATACTGGCTCTCTTAATTCCTTATGAGTGGCTCAAAAGTATATAGAAGATACAAGTTAAATACATTTTTTTTTCCTTAAGAGTATACATTCCATGAGAACCTACAATTTAAGGTCTATTATTGAGTGGCAACCAACACAGTCTGCAAAAATTGAACAGCTTTATCAACTGGATGATGTCACAGTCCAGTTTATAGTAAATACAGGAGGGCCAAGTCTGATTGTTAGCAACAAGACAGACATGGGCAGAAAATAGTTACAGAAAATGCCAGTCACTAGAACAAAAGAAAATTCTCTTTTAGTCTCACCCCCACAAACACTATATTCAATGCAAAGCAGGAAAAGATTAAAAAAACAAAATATTATTATTTCAAACAAAATGAAATGCTCAGCTCTAGTCTAAAAAAAGACAGTACTGATGTGGGCATACAGAAGATGCTACTTTTCAGGGAAGCATTTGCCTTGCTAACACCCTGTCTATCTGTGAGACAAAAATGACACAAACATATGAAGATGATAAAATGGGGTTATCCACGGGGGTAAGCACATTCACGAGAGGGGGAGGCTGAAAGCCTGCATTTGCCAGTTACCCAGCGCACTACTACTTGGTCTTTCCAAACGGACAGCCTCTGCTCCTCTTCTTAAGACTTTGTTGCTGCAGAGCTTGTTCTTCTCTGCCAAGACCCTGCCTGGTTGCTCCAAACCCAGGTGTGCCCGGCCTGGGGTGTTGCTGCTGCTCACTGGCACGCTGGGTCTGCACTTCCTGAGCACTGCCCTGTGTGCAATGGAATAACACCTCCTTCAGACAGCCCCTGAGGTAGCTGGGGGTGGGCTGCAGGGGTGGCTTCTGTGAGAAGCTGCCAGAAGCTTTCCCCATGTCTGGCAGAGCCAGCTCCAGCTGGCTCCATGTTGGACCTGTCACTGGCCAGGGCTGAGACCATCAGTGATGGTGCTAGCACCTCTGGGATAACACACGTCAGAAAGGGAAAAAACACCCTGAACTGAATCTGCAGGCAGAGAGAGGAGTGAGAATATGTGAGAAAAAACCCTGAAGACTCAAACATCAGTGCTGAAGGAGGGGAGGAGGTGTTCCAGGCACTGGAGCAGAATTTTCCCTGCAGCCTCTGGATGCCCACACAGGAGCCCATAGATGACTCCACACCAGAGCATGTGGATGCCAAAAGGCAAAGGCATGTGTGACCCCACAGAAAAATGATGTTGGAGCAGGTTCCTGACAGGATCTGTGACCCCACGGAGGGAGAAGCCCACACTGGAGCAGGTTTGCTGTCAGGACTTGTGACCCCATGAGACAACCTGGTTGGAATAGCCTGTTCCTGAAGGACTGCACCCTGTGGAAGAGTCCCTCACTGGAACAATTCCTGAAGACTGTGAGAAGAACTTATGCTGGAGATGTAAATGGAGGACTGTCTCTGATGGAAAGGACTGCATGCTGGAGCAGGAGGAGTGTGTAAGGAATCCAGTCACAGTCATCTCACCACTGCAGGAAAAAGCACACCAAGTTTTTCATTTAAATAAGACAAGTGAAAAACGCCAAAGGAAGTCTCATACCAAAATCTTTAACAGGACACAAAGGAAAAGAAAAATGATACCACTTTTTTCATGACCAGAGAAGAAACCTATAGTAATGTTCAAAATCCATCCACTCCTCATGAATCTTCACCACAGATCCCTCACCTATTGCAATCTAAACCTGACTAGACCTTCACCCAACCTCAAATAGTCTTCCTGGAAAATCCTTGTGATCCAGTGTTTGTGGCAATGCAGGCAGTAGGACAGTAAGTGCTATACCATGGAAATAGTTGCAGTTTCAGCAGCACCAATCAGGAAAAATGAAAGGATGCTGCCAAACGCTTCACTCTCTAGATGGAAAATAAAATGCTTTGGTCCATAAGAAAATGAGCTTCTTCTTCCTTTCAGGCTATGAGCTAGTTCTCTTATTGGTAATTCCAGATATGGGAGATTTTTAGACAGATATCAATAAGTTTATCTCCAGCTGGAGCAAGCCTTCCTGGTTTGTTGTTAACCACTAGTGTTCCCTAAATCTCTATGTTGAATTGTTTGTCTCTTTACAAAACTCTGTTCAGAACTGTCAAAATTAATTCCTAGGATATATGCTTGGGAAATTTTGTCCCTTCAGACTCTGTTCTCATATAGCTTCTACTAGATTATTTCAGTCAACTGAACAAAGTTTTCCATCCCTTTCAATTATTCATTTTTTTCCCAGAGATGTTATTTATACAGCAGTGTACACAGTGCTTTGCAGTAAGTAGGTATGTCAGGCAAAGAACAATGTCCTCTTGACAGACTTTGCAGCACAAAGAAATTAATAAGGTACAGACCAAAACAGTAAGAGTAAGGAGGCAAGGTGACTGCAGTTCAAATATTTCGTGGAACAAAAGCAATGTTATGAATGTTTGAAAATGCGAAAGTATTTGTCACATTGAGAAGGGTTCGTTCACTTCAAACATCTATAATGCAAGGATCCGTGTCTGAGCTAGTCACTGGAGGCTCCTTTCTGGTGAGAAACAAGTGTTTTAAGCGCTGAGGTTCATCTAATTTGGACACCTTTAGGAAGAAAGGAATCATGCTTTATGCTCTACTTATCATATCAAGCATTCCTCCATTGACTGTAACTTAGTCAAGCTGACCAACTCAGCTGAAGATAGCTGTATTTAGTTAGATGATTCCAACCTACTATTCTAGCCACATGACAATGTCTCTTTTAAGTCCTTTGTAAATTATATTTCTGCTTGACAAAACTTCAAGCAGTGGTTCCCCATTCTTTTCCACTGTGGGGAGCTTTTTTTAAATCCCCTATGCATAAAAATTTTTTTCCTGGAGGTAATTTCTAGATTAGCTCAATTAAATCAGCTATCTCATAGGCTGCCCTCTAAATAAAATTTGGTTAAAGAAGCCTGTTTCTTAAAAGCTGTCTGCAGATATTTTTTCTTTTTGTTGTAAATAGATGCCATATAAGTGTGGTTTAGAGCCCTGCCATGGAACAGGCTGAGTCAGAGCAAACTGGAGTTGACCTGACTTAGCCTTTTACATGACTGGTCACAAGCTGGGATGGAGTAACTAAGGGGAGGCAGAAACCTTTCAGCTGTGTCTGTAAGCTGCGGATTACTCCATCTCTTCATCCATTACTCCATGTCTTCAGCCTCCACTGCTCCCACTCCTAGTCCGTGTGGCCACACACTGGGCAGGGACAAAGCAGGCAGACATCCGGTGGGGTTTTGCCTGACATCCTGTGACTGCTGGAATTCCAGCTGGAAACTCACACCCGTGAGGAAGGGTGTGGAGTGCAGCACAGAGAACACAACTGCAGCCCACACTGAGCACCTTCAGGTCCCTGCAGCAGCAAGGAAAGCTGAGGTTGCTCAGAGCTTGGTCTCACATTTGAGGCTATAAACGTCATCAGTGGAAAAAATACTGGAATTTTTTTTTTTCCTTCTGCAAGTAGAAGAAGCCACTTGTGCTGTGGCACTGAGCAGTAATGAGATTGCAATGATTTGGTGGCAGTTGTTACTGAAGCCCATTGATCTGGAATGGAAAGCCCTGCTTCCCTTTAGCACTGCTAAACCTCAATCTGTCTCCTCTATGAAACATCCTTTGTTTTTCTATTTAATAATTTCAGTAACTCTTCAATATGAAACTTTCTCAATCCAGTCCTTGTGTGTGGGAGGGTATGAATATTTCCAGCTCATAGTAATGAATGCTTTGGCACAGGCAGTTGCAGCAGGCAGAGGCCTGCGAGCTTTCCAAGCCCAGCTCCAATATGCTTCTCACTGCACCCCAGTGCTAATGCAATTAGCTTTGCTTTCCATGTGCACCATGGTGAGACAACACAGGCAGAGCAACAGAAGAGTACTCAGAAGACTCTGCTTTTTTTACATACTAAAAAGTAAATCACGTTTCTTACATTAGGCTCTTCAGGCTGAAAAGGGTGTCTAAAAATCTGAGGCATTCATGAAAACAGAATGTCCCTCTGCAGTGGTTTGGTGGCTCAGAAGAATGTACCCGATCAGCTCAAAGCTGGTCTCACCCTAGCAGAAGGAGGCAGCTACAGATGCTTCCTGCTCTCTTCCCCAGTAAACAAATTCTCTCTCTGCTGCATTCAGGAGGAATTTGGATTAAATGTCTGTTTTCGATGTGCACACTGCCTTCCTTTTCAGTCCTGAACCCAGGCTCCAGGAAGACCTTGAGCAGCACAGACAGTATAAAACACTTCTGATTTGCCTTTTCTGTCACTACCCTATGAATTCATTAACATTTTAGCATTTTTCTGCATTATGGCAACACAGAAGTGTTGATGCCATTTAAAATTGGTCCCAAGTAACTAATGAAGTGAATAGATGTGGCCATGGTATGTTAATTAGATGTGCAGCACAAAACCTGTCTATTTAGCCAATCATGCTATTTCTTCTATAATGAAGCCATACATTTCAAACTTTAAATAAATAGAATGAACAATATGAATTAAGGGGAGAAAACCTCAAAATATCAGCTAATGAAAGGTGTTGATAATGGATTATTATACATAGTTTAATCATGAAAAGCACGTTGTTTTAAACAATACAGTAAATTCTAAAACCAAGTAGATGTAGATGCTAATTGTCTTCTCCATTACAGAGAGAGAGCTAATGCCAGAGTTTTGAGACAAATGGCACTTAACCTCCTGAACCCCAGATGAAGAGGGAGATAGATGTTTGCTTTTGATCATTCTGGTCTTTTCATGATCTGAATCAATAAGTACCCCTTATAGCTTTGAGTCATGTTTCTAATTAGTCAGCCTCTTGGGCCTGGTTTACAAAATAAAATATAAATCAACGCACATTTGTAAATTCCAACAAGCATGCTGGGCCAATGCCATCTCAATAAAATAATTAAAATGCCATCAGCATGTTAACTTACTCTCATCTCTGCCAAAATATATATACTATCAAATGCCAACTCATTTGGAATGCTAAGGAGAAAGGTATTTTGAAGATACAATAGATGCAATAAATATAAAATATAAAATACTTGAGTCTTGATAAAATCAATTAAAGATTTACTTTTCTTTTTTTGGTGCAAGGAACTGCATAAAGAGAATTAGCAATTAATGTTCTTGACTATGAAGATCACAGAATCACAGAATAGTGGTTGAAAGACGCCTTTAAAGGTTATCAGTCTAACATCCCTGTAATGAGCAGGGGTATCTTCAGCTAGATCAGGTTGCTCAGAATCCTGTCTAGTGTGTTGAAAGTTTTTAGGGCTGGGGTATGCACCATCATTCTGGGCAACCTGTTCCAGGGTCTCTCCACCCTCATTGTAAAAATGTCTACCTTAGATCTAGTGATAATCTATGCCCTTTCACTTTGAAACTGTTATAGCTTGTCCTATCATAACAGGATCTGCTAAAAAGTTCGTCATCATCTGTCTTATAAGCTGTCTTTAGGTACATGGAGACTGCTAGAAGGTCTTCTCAAAGTATTCTCTTTCCCAGGCTGAACAGCCCCACTTCTCTCGGCTTTTCCTCACAAGTCACGTATTTCATCCCTCCAATAATTTTTGTGGCTCTCCTGCAGGCCTGTTCCAACCCATCCATGTCCTTCCTGTGCTGGGACCCCAGAGCTGGATGCAGTGTTCCAGGTGGGGTCTCTCTCACCAGAGTGGGACGGAGGGGCAGAATCCCCTCCCTCCCCTGCTGCCCACGCTGCTTTTGGTACAGCCCAGGACATGTTCAGCTCTCTGGGCTGTGAGTGCACATGGCCAGGTCATGTCCAGCCTCATCCACCAGCAACACCAGGTCCTTCTGGGCAGGGCTGCTCCACATCCATTAATCCTCTAGTCTGTGTTGATACCAGACAGTTGCCCCAACCCAGGCAGGTCAGATATCTATGATACAGAAAATACTCAATGAAGCTCACAATTAGTTTCTCTAAAAGGAAATGCACACATTCCTGAGTGAAATACATATGGTGACACATGGGGCATGAGTTCTACAAAGACAACAGCCTGTAAGGGACCCCCCTCATTGGAGCATCCAGGAGCCAAATTGATTAAGATGATTAAATTTCCCTTCTTGTGCTTACTGTTATGCCTCATGTGTACTAGGACAAATGTGTAAGGACAAATTATCAAAAACAGTCTCTGAAATCCCATCTGCCCCTCTCTGAATTCCCAGCTTTGTGTACACGCTGTTGCTTGCTGCTTCCAACAAAAGGCCAGATTCAATTCTCATCGGAACCAGTGAAGGAAGGGAGATAGAAAATAGCACATTTAAAGTGGAAGCCAAATCCCTACAGCTCCAAATATGTAAAAGAAGGGACTGGAAATTTCCCATGAAGACTCCCCAGTGAACTAGTCAAGCAAGTGGTGTATCACACATCAAGCATCAATTAATTGAATATCTATAATTATGAGGCTCATCAGCAGTATGCAAGACTTGAGAAAGAATTCTTAAGCAAAGAAAAGTGGAAGATATGGAAACATGTGGGAAATAAAATAGAAATTTTTTTTCCAGAATAGATAAAGGCAAACTGTCTTGATATTTTGGGGGTTTGTATGCTAATTGCTGATGAAATGTCCTAAATTTAATTTACCTAAATTTTAGATAATCTACATATGGTGCTATATGAGGAGCAGTTAAGCTGGAAGAGATCATCCTTTGTGTAAAAATCATAGATTTGCTCAGAAACTGACTGTGATAGCAATGAGAACGGGAACAGAAAAGTTACTGGTGGAAATCCCAAAACACAAGTCTTAGGATGTAGCATGCTTAAAATTTTTGCTAATGGCACAGACACAAACAAAGATGCACAAAACGATCTGGGTGCTTCTGACACCCAACTGGGAAGTGCCAACATCATGATGAGGATTCAAAACAGCACAAAGGAAAAAAAAACAAATTACTTAGAGGCACAGAGGAGAGGAACAGAATAGTAATGCAAGTGGCATGAAAGGTTTATCAGGATTTGGTGGGAAAGAGCAAAAAATTTGTTTTGGCTACTCCAAGATAGCAGTCTAAATCCTGTAGTAAATTTTTAACAATGATCACCCACATCTTATCACTATTAAATTTTAAATCAAAGTGATAGAAAATGCTCAGCAGAGCATTGTCTGTTGTTCTGTCCTGAGTTTCATCAGGATCAGAAGCTGACATCTGACTCCCTTCCTGGGTTAGGGCAGCTTCCCTATTCTAAGGCAGGATTCCTGCAGGAGCTGTAGGAAACACTGGGAAAGGAAAAGGTGCTGATGCTCCCATGGCAAGCAGGTCTGCATGGGCTACCGATCTGCTTCCAGCAAGAACTGAGGGCTGATACTTCTTAAACACAGCCTGAATGTTCAGTGAGCTTTCTTTTTGGCACACTTTCTTTTTTTTTTTTTGGCAAACTGTTCTCCTCTCTGCAGTTATGCTTCAGCTTTGATCTGAAAGCCCTAGGGCCTGAGAGCTGGGAGGAAGGATTCTGGCAGCGCTCACATCAAAAGCCCCTTTCCTCTCAGAGCACTTTCAGCTCCAGTCCCCAGTGGGATTTACTGGGTCACCTCCCCAGCACTGCAGTGGGGAATGAAAGGGATGGAGAGGGATGTGGTCTTGCTGGATGTCATGCTTGCTTTGACAGTGCTCTGTAATTCTGAATGGGTGGTTTTGGACACAGAGGCTCACAAAGGGTTTTAGGTGTTGGTTTGCAATCAACTTTAAAAAAGAATTATTGCCTACCAATGAAATAATGCAGAATTACCCTGGAAGCAAAAGACTGGAGAGTTGGGACAGAAGCTCCACTTTTGTTCATGCTGATGACCAAGGAATCAGAGACTGCATGGCTATATTTTGTCACCCCACCATAAAAGTCTATGGGACACAATATAACAATTGCTGTTCAGAAGACACATAGGTGAGGATGTTCTTGAAAAGTAGCATCCCTCATTTGGATGGCCCCAACCTGAGCAACACCCCAATTGGAAGTCTCTCTGTTAATGTGTTACATATATCAACTTAAGTTTACACACACAAATTCCACTTTAAGAAGCTTAAGAATTTCTAACCATTTATTCCTTTGCAGAAAACATTGTTTTGTAAGCACACTAAGAGCAGGAGTACAGTAATGTGTTTCTAGATCCTTGGCCTTTTGCAGATTGTTTGTGATGAACACCTCAATACCTGAGGAAGTGACAATATAATCATCTTTATAAATAATAGAAAGGACTCATTTTCGCTTTGCTGTTCTCCTGCTCTGAACTTAAGGAAAGACACAGAGAAGCAGAGAAATGCAAATTACATCTGTTTCCAACTCTGTGGCCTTATAACACTTCATAAACAGACAAAGTAGAGATACCACCCACTCATTACAGGAAAGGGAAGGCAGCACACTGCTTAATGGCTAATAGAGTAACCAGTGTGCTTCATTGCCTTCAAAGACCATAACATTCAGGAGAACTAGTGAAATTTAGAGCAAGAAAAATCTTTGAAGCCCCTGGACCTTGAGGGAACTCAGCCTTCTGTGGGATTAGGCACAAGAGGGTGGAGAGGGCATAGAAGGATTTTGCCTCTCTTATGTTTACCCATCTGCCAGGTTGCTGCTTTGATCTTGGTTTTCTTACTTATAAAGTATTAGGATGTGATTTTAAAGGCTTGTGATTTACTCTGCTGTAATTTTCAGCAAGTAAGAATGATTGCATATATTTGCTAATTATCATTATTTACAACAATAATTTCAAAGACTAATTGCTCACAGTATTACAGAAAAAAATAGGTTGGAAAGACTTTTAAGATCATCAAGTCCAACCTATGACCCAACACCACTATGTCAAATAGACCATGGCACTGAGTGCCACATCCAGTCTTTTCTTAAACACCTCCAGGACAGTGACTCCACCACCTCCCTGGGGAGCCCATTCCAATGCCCAATCATCCTTTCTGTGAAGAACTTCTTCCTAATGTCCAACTTAAACCTCCCCTGGTGCAGCTTAAGGGTGTGTCCTCTTGTCCTGTCACTGGTTGCCTGGGAGAAGAGACTGACCCACACCTGGCTACAACCTCCTTTCACAGAGTTGTAGAGAATGATAAGGTCTCCCCTGAGCCTTCTTCTCTCAAGGCTACTCTTAACAATTAAAATAATTTTCAAAAGCTGGAGGCTGCTGATGTTATAAGAACAGAGTAGAAACAAAAGACCCCCAGTCTATTTTTTTACAATTCTTCTCCTGAGCAACTTCAACAAGTACCAATGAACACCCTGCTGACTTCTTGAGAATAAGAAGAAGCCTCAAGTGTCATCTGAGTTGTACCTCTCATTTGTAAGACTGGTAGAGAGGCTTAGATCATCTGTTGCAGGGCAGTGATAACTACCAGGTTAAAAATAAACATGGGACCATGTAAAACTGACAAGAGAATAAACTCTCTACAGAAGAAGGATGGGTTACAAAATATTCTATGTCAATGTTTAAGTGAACATATTCAGCCAGAAGAAATAGAGAAATTCAGCAGCAAGGCTAAATTTATATTTAGTTTTACACTGGTGATAAATACAGATTTAAATGAATATCAAATACAAGCAACACACAAAACAATTGTATTTCTTCTTAAGAAGAGGCTGTGTTCTGGTCTTTTGCCTAAGAGAGGGTGCTGGGCAGAGACTGTAGGCCGCTCCTGCTTGGTGGAATATCATGAAATGCCAAATTTTAAAAAACACAGGCCATCTAATGAGTACAAAACCCTTATCCCATAGCTGTAGTTGCATATGCGGTTTTCTTCCACTGTAGGCACAATATTAGCAGTACTGTTGTGCAAGTCTTTTCTATTTTGTTCCTAAAGATAGCTCAGTCTATCTTGGAGCTAAGTTTTGTGAAATAGTAAAATCATTCTCCATTAAACAACTCTATTTTTAAGCTGTGATTAAGCTTTATAGCAACAAGCAGACAGGAATCTGATGCAAAAACAAATATACCAATTGCAAAATATATTATTAAAAGCACATATATACATCTTAGGATCTTAGGAAATTATTTGGGGTTTGGTTTTGTCTTGTTTGGTTTTTTTTTTTTTTTTTTTTTTTTTTTTTGTTTTGTTTTGTTTTGTTTGGGTGGGTTTTTTGGCTTGTTTCTTAAGTACCTCAGGTGCTAAAGTCTCCGGAAAATTACCCTAGCTACTGAATTTTTTGTAATGTTTAGAAATGAGGCAGAGGGAAGTGAAATGAAAGGAAGGAGTTCAGGTAGGGAGGTGGTGAGAGCACTGTAAACACTTGGAAAGATTTCTTGTAAGTTAATAAAAGTTTTGTTAAATGGCTACCAAAGCACTCCGGTCACACCCCAGGTGGATCATCAGCTCTGCAAGGGCACAGTGAGTGCACAAGGACGGTGCATTAAGGACAGCACTTGTCTACATGCACACAGCCAGGGCTGTAACTGCTGGAGGGAACAGAGAGCTGCTGGCCAGGACATTCAAGCATGACAGCACATGTAGACATTGAAGCTCAGCCTCTCCTCTGCTCCCCTTTCTCACAGATGTAAAAAGCCTGGAGCCCCTTCTGCTCATCACACAGGGAGACCCCAACACATCAAGGCCAATGTCAGCTGTCACTGCAGGTCCTGGTCCTACAACACTTTCCCTGGAGACCAGCTTTGTAGATTTTCTTGTAAATACTTTATTCTTGTAAATACTTTGTTTATTTAGAGGCCAAATTTCCACCATTTGCCTCCAACTGAATAGCAAACCCATAGCACATCATAAAATACGTTTCATTCCTCAGCAGATGCAGATAATGGCACAGATTTGTTAGATTAGGCAGGAGAAATTCTTTGATACTTCAAAATAATTAAAATTATCTGGCATGCAAATGTCAAAATGGAAGAAATTTAGCAGAAAATGGAGGAGAAATGGCCAGATCTTCCTATTATCACTTGCTGTACATCTCACAAGACAGCTGATTCCCAGCTCTGTATGGGTTCCAGCATTCAGTGATTTATTGGGTAATTCAGCATTTGCCAGTATGTCTTGTGCTAATTAAATGCATCGCACTCTATTCAGAAATGTCACAATTGATTTGTCTTTTGCAAGCACTGACTTTATTTCAATCTTCTAAAAAAGATTTTATGAGCCCCAGATAACTTATCCTGGCACATTCATCTCCCAGGGCAGCTTCTGCATCTGAGGGTAGTATGGGAAGAAACAAACAGTGAACAACCAATACAAATGTCTTCTTCAGACAGCTTATTTATCTCATATATGCTGTACATCCAGGAGTGTGTAGCCTATATGGTGAAATTACAAGCTGGTCCATTAATGTACAAAAACACTTAAACATGACAGAAGTTAATATATTGTATTGGCAGGCTTTATTGGCTGATAGACTGAGCCAAAGAGCCATGAGACTGAAAACACTGTAATCTGTAACAAGGTGTTTATTTACAAGTGGTTTTGTGGCTGAATTTGGCTATTAACTAAATTGTGTCAAGAGGACACAAGCATAAAATAACTCACTCTAAATATAAGATGCCAAAGCATGCTTAGTATAATATTCAGAACCTGAGGACAATTCTGTCATTTTAATTCAGTGCTTTTCCCCACACACTATGCATAACTGAGTGCTGAGGGTGAATTGCAGCTTTTGCGACTCAGCCATGGAGAACACATTTACACTGTACAGTAGAAAGCTGCATTGTTCCGAGAAAGTACAATTCCTCACATGGAATTGTAGTTGCAACTTAATCAGACTTGAAAATCTGTGATGCAAGACAAGAAAGGGCACTTTTCATGTGACACAGAGGTAAATAATTACCTGTTTTAAGGCACGGAATGATTATTCAGAGAGCCAGCAGCAGGGTCAATGCAAATATTTTGAATGTTTTACTAAAACCAGTAATTTTCTCTTACTACTATCCTATACCCTTTGTAGCTTAGATTCTTCTGTGACAGAAATTGTTGCAGGGAGGGAACTTGCTGCCTTGACAAGAAACTTTATGGAATAGGCTCGAATCAGTTAAACACAGTTTGAATTTGTCATTTGTCACATTAGCAACTGAGTGTTGCATTTGTAGCAGTTTGGTGTAAAGCAGAGGGAGGACACAGTGTCTATTTTTTGCTGCACAAGCTTCTGCTGCTGGGCCCTAACCAAAGATGCCTCCTATAAGTGGCTGTCTGAGATATTGCAGCAGTGGTGACATTTAACTGGAAGACAGTGATTCACACAATTTACTCCCTGGTGACAGACAGTGACTCTTTACACACTATCTGAAGAAAAGCCATGGCCATGAACATGGTTATTTGGCTATGGCTGTTCATCTTGCCAGAGCATGGATAAGTGTGGAGTGCAACTGGATTGTTGGTTCGAGGTTGCTGTTCATTTGTACACCCTTGTTGTCTCCTCTTTGCTGATTTGTATGTGAAAGTGAGAAAACACAGTATGTAAACCGGAATAGGAAGGTCTTGGGTCCTTTATTCTGCAACTTCAGGCAGACCTACTACACACTTCTCCTAAACTCATCACGTTCAGGCTGCTGAAATTACCTCTTGTGTGAGGCTGTTCCAGAATCTCACCAACAATTAGAAACACTTTTCTCCTGATTTCCATCTTAAAATATGTATTTATTTGTTCTGTGCTTATATGATTCTTCTGCTTAGATATCTCTTCTTATTCTGACTACATATGTCCTTTATGCATTTATAGAGCACTATCATATGCTCTCCCACTTTCCTCCCAGCCAGTCTGCTAAGCTGTACCAACCAACTGTTTTAACATCTATTCCTCTGGTCATCCTCGCTCCTTGCACCAATTCTAATTTTATTTAATATTTCTAGAACACAGAGAGACAGAATTATTTTAAATAATCTATATTGTACAATGACTTTTATACTTTCCTCTCTTTTTTTCTGGTTATGCTTCATATGCTACATTAGTACCAAATCCGATTCTTTCACAATTGCATTATAATTATTGCTTACAGGGACTCTGTCATTAAGTAACACACTCTGGTTTTCTTCTCCTTTTTCATTTCAAACCTGTGAAATCCGAGGTTACATGAAAAGATCGTATCACTCTTCCTTAAGTGCAATTACATTTTACCCAATTTTCTATTACCTAATATATTTAATCCTCTGGTTATCCAGTTCTTCATAATATTCTGATTTGTTGCTCTTTTCTGGTGCAACAATTCCGTTTTCTATGTGCATAATGTATTTCATATAAAAACCCACAAATATACTGTTTACATGATGGAGGGGCAGATTACACACCAAACGTGTTTGCTGCGACCATTTTAGTATTGCTTTATTTTCCCACGTTACTGTCAAAGAGGGTGCCATGGAAGTAGCTGTACCTTCACTACTAAAAGGAGCATCTGCTTCTGTAATAAAGGGTAGGCATTTGTCTCCAGAAGTATTTTAGGATATCATTACTGCAAAAGGCTGAGACAGCTCACAGGAAAGCAATATTTTCAAAACCACAGTTTTTCATAACTGACTGTTGGAAAGTAAGAATTAGTAGTTCACCCAAACTGGTATTTTAGAGAACTGAAACGAAGGAACAAATCTGGTTAATGAAGAGGATCATATCACATATGGAAACTTAGCTGATTAGTAGAGTCATGGAATATGCTTCTATTTCATCAGAAAAACTTTCTGGTGATCCAGAAAGCTCAAATCTAACACAGTATCTCGTGTTCTGGTAAGTTTGCTTTCAGTTGCAATTGCCAAGCCACTTTTTCAAGTCACCCGTTGTAGGTCATGCAAGGTACTCCAGAGCAGTCACTGCTCATTTGACAACGCAAGAAGTCATGGACCTCCTACACTGTTGTATCTTCCAACACAAATTTTTACCATCAGTAATCACGTTTTCAGAAGGGGCCTCCAAATTCACAAATTGAGTTTAGCATCCCACCTATTGTGTTCATAAATCTTCATAAAACTTTTCCTAATTGGGTAGTGGCACAGATGTGGTTGTGTGAGATGGCTGAGGATTGATACCCCTCCCCTGCTGTATATGCAGTAGTGAAGGTCATGTTTAAATGGGGTCTCCCTGCATGGGTAGTGGAGACACAGACAGCAGCATCACTTCTTGGTCTGCCCATGGCACAGGTCAGCACTTGCAGGGGAGGGACTGCTGGAGTCTTAGTCACTCTCTGAAGAAAGAACACTCTCATGCAGTGCTGTGTAAGTCTTCTCTCATTTCATCTAAGCTTAACTTCCATCCTTACTGCAGTGCATAGAGGGTGGGAAAAAGAGGAGTGCAGACCAATTAAATGTTCTAATTGGAAGTTAGAGTAAAAAATGTACAATTAATGCCTGGAAGATAGAAACAATGAATCTCGATCTCCTTGAGCACTTTCTAATGGGACAGTTGCTAATGCAGCTGCTTTTTCTTCTATACATGCAAAGCTGATGCACTTCTTTGCAAATATTTCCCATTCTCTTTCCTGCCAATTCACTCCCATTTGTGTCATTGGGAAAATTCCTATTGATCATGCAGGCAGAATAATCAATGCCTTCTGGACCTGGATGTTTGTCTTCCTTTTTAGGACATATTTGACTGTTTTTCCTCTTACTAGCTCACTTGTTCTGCCTATATGGGCTTCCCTTCATGGCACTGTCACAAATGAAGATGGTGATTTAATAGAGGTGAGCAAAATCTTGGCTCTTTCTAGGTGGTAAGACCAGAAAAGGAGAAAGCTAGACAGGTCATAGTGTGCATTTCTACTTATATTTAGAATAAGAACTATGTAAAAAGATCTTGGTACATGCCTAGTTGCTGACTTGCAGGGCTCATGAATCAAACACAAGCCATTTCTTAGACCCCCAGGATACAAATGCACCACAGACAATTTCTATGTTAGAGCATTCCAGAGGTCCACAAATCCATCACTGCTAGCTCAAGTCCTGGGAGAAGCCTGTCCTTTCTTCCTGGCTTTGCCATTCCTCTCCTCTGCCTTGGAGAGGTCATAGCATGCTATTGCAGGCAGTACGGGTATGTTTCTCTTCTCTTCCTTCCCACACCATTTACCCTTCTCAGCCAGGAAATGAACAACATTTTCTCTATTTCTGCATCTTCTTTTCGTATTCCCTCTCTCTCTGTCATGTCCCAATAGCTCCACTCCTCAGTGCAGTTCCCCAGGGTAGGTTACAACGTGCCATCCTGAGTGCATTTCTTTCTAAGAGTGTCAGTTTTCACTGGATGAGAGGTAAACATTGAGGACAGAAAAGCATTCTCTCTAGGACTGTGCAGAACTGTTCCGCCCTTATTTTTATTTAGACTTCTGTAAAATAAAAGCAAGCATTCGCTCTCTGAGTTGTGTCCTCTCACTATGGCAACAAACACAGGTCTTAGAGAGGGGAAGGGAAAACAGGTTATGGAGAAACCACGTACACGGGACAATGGCCCTGAGCCCGCCTTTCTGGCTCCTTGAGCCGCCCCAGCTCCGAGGAGCCGCTGCGGGCTCCCACGGGGCGCTCTCAGCCCCCGCTCCGCCGTCCCACGCAGCCACGGCGCCGGTGCCAGGGAGCCTCCCGCGCCAGCTGAGTCACACCGCTCCCCACAAACACAGCCGAGCAGCCCGCTTGCCCCGGCACTACTGAGCTCCTTCGTATTCCTCATCTTCCCCAGAGCTTCCGAGGAGAAAGCCCAAAGAGCCTTCTCCTCTCAGTCATTCTTGGAAGACGAGCACTCGTCGCGCGAAAGCAAGAAGGCTATGTTTCTTTTATTTGCAATTAAAATAGAGTTCTTAAGCACCACATTTTAAAGCTGAAGCAAAATAAACAATAAATCAACAAAAAGCATAACTTGTTAGTTGAGAGAAAACTGCTACATTCTGCCTTTGCTGCTCGCTTTCTGGAATATGAAAGACTCCACTTGGTCTCTGTGTGCCAAGGATTCAAATAAAAAATACATACATAAAAACAGACAGTTACTTCTAGCAGAAAGCCAGAATTCGTGCTTGATAGGCTCTAGAATAGATATTACTCACTAGTTGCATCTGCTGAAAGTCTGGATCGTTCCCTGGAATCTGTCATCTTAGCTTTAAGCCACAAACTGAACCAAGGGGCATCACAGGGACTGTGAGCTCATATCTGCTGTGTGGGTGAAGATGGCTACAGGTGCTTGGGACAGCTAAGACACCTGTATGCAGCTCGAACACTGAAAAATATTAGTCCTACTGCCAGAAAACTGTCAGCAATAGAATGACTGTCCTTCTGGTGTACAGACAATCACTCAGTTTATTTAAATTAGCTGTACACATCTAAATGAGCTGAACTTGGCCACATCCCACTTTCCAATCAGTTTGCAGCATGAGAAATTACATGTGGTAAACTGCAAGTGGGTGGCTTACCCTGAGCAAGGGACAGAGTTGTTGGAAGTGGCCTTAAAACCACTGAGTAAACTTGCTATTTCCCTGAACCCTACGCATGTTTCCCCATTCAGTTCTTCTGTCTGTCATTCTTTTGGTGGTAGAAATCCATACCAGATTTCTGCACCTGCTACTCTCCTAAAACACCAGAAATACCTTCCCTTAGTATAAGTGTGACTATTTACAGTGACAGGAGTCTGCAGAGCCTCAACTCTGGTTGAAAAGACACCCACTGTAATTGATAGATGAGGTGATTACCACCAGAAACACTACCCCAAGGAGGGGAAAAAACCAGCTAAGTGCTGATGAAATCCTGCCTTCAAGTGGCAACCAAGTTTCAGAATATGAGTCTTACCTGTTAATCGTTGTGAACTGAAGGTCAGCAAGAAAAAAAAACATTTGTTCAGCAGAAAATAAAAGCCCTTCTGTAACAAAGAAAGTTCTTTTGATTACTCACCTAGGCAAGATCAAAATCAAATCTCATAATTTTACTTGGAAAAGAGTCCTAATGAAGAAAAGATGTTTAGGAGACTGGGAAAACAAATCCCTCTTTAGGATTCCTGTGACTTAAACTTGAGTGAGAACTAACCCTTGAAGTCTGGACAGCAGGAAGTAGAAAAGGCACTGACAAGCAAGACATTTGTTTCTCCCTGACTTATTGTGCTGACTCTGTCAGGGAGCATGGTGACAAGCAGGAAAGACAGAACAGGTGTCAGATGTTGCCTAGGAATAAAAACAAAATGCTTTTTGCAGAAAGCACAGAGAAATGAGTCAAACAGGGAATTAAAAGGAAGGTTAAGAAAACAAATCACAAACAAAAAGAAAAAAAGAACACCCAAACCACTAATGATTAAGAAGGAAGAGGGGAAATACCAACAAAATAGGAAAGGACCTACCTACAAATTTACCTGTGGTCCAAGAGAAGAAAATAACTGGACTTTTAGTAGAAGCTGCTCACTCAAGCCATCCATATGAAAAAGAAGTAGCAAGACAGGTCTGTGTAACTTCCCACATCCTCAACTGCCTTCAGGAAATCAGTACATGTCAACTGAAATGACACTTATGGAGTTCCTGGCTCAAAGATTTCAAATGTTTGTGATTAGCTGGCTGTCAATAGATGTGCAACTGAAGTAAAATCCTTCCTTAGGTGAAGCTGCAAGAGCATCATCAAACACAAATCACAATGAAACCCAAAAAGTGGAGGATTTGTGTATGCTGACTCAGCGATGTTTGAGAGATCCAACTTGCTCACGGAGTTTTTCAGATTGGACAGAAAAAATATTTACACTCTGAACTTGGGAAGCCTTAGAGCTTTGAATGTAAGCAATACTTACATGAAGCTGGACCAGATGATCATCTCCACTTGAATGGTGGGATTATGGTGACAAATAGTCACATCTGCAGAGTCCCTTGCTTCTGTTATCGCTGTGCATGCTCAAATGTCTCTCAGCAATAAAATTGCAACTTTACATTTGAAAAGCCTTGTTAGAAGGAAATTAAGATGGCATGTGGGAGGCCAGCCAACATATCCAGCAAATGAATCCTCCTGCTTTTATTGGAGGGCAAATGGTGAAATATGACAATAAACAATAAAGTTGCAGTGAGAGAGGTGAGGGTTGATCAAGCATACTGATTTTGGGGACACTTAGAAACAAATCTGGCCTGATGTAAAGCTCCTGTAAAGATTCTGCCAAAGCAGAGTCATTAAATGTGACTTCAGTGCCAGTCAATGTTTCCCATTCAGTATTGTTCACAGTGTAACAATAATTACTTTTCTCAATACAGAAAGTCTAAAAAAAGTCTGCTAATGACAATGAGGAGAGCAAAATAATCTTCTCTCATTGCTAGTCCACTTCTCTTGCAGATGCAGGTGAACCTATATGTTGGTGAGAACATTGGTTAGCAGGCAGTCTGCAACACATGAGAACTTCATGTAATCAACTCTGCATGAAAGGCTGCTCTCTTACAGGACTCTGAAAAGTCTAACAAGAATTTCACTGAACTTCAGTGCCAAGCAAATTTAAACAACAACAACAAAAAAAGTTGGAAATAGTTCTTTTCTATTTTTCCATCCTTTTACTTTCCATTTCATGAAGTCCTTCCTACTCTTAAACAGTCTTACTTTAGAGTATTTGCAATAGTTTCAGTCCAGATGGAGTCACTCACTGATAGGCAATGCTGTATAACAAGTGTCCAATAATTAATAATTACTTGGCATTTCATAATTTGTTATAAAAATCATCATACACTAATTTATTGCAAGTATGAATCCAACAGGCAATTCCTGATGACTGCTATAGCTTGGCATCAGCTTATGTTCTTCATGTACGTATGGTACAGCATTTTCATTTTAAGGAAGAGCTCTAGCAAAACTTTACAACCAAAATACACAGAAAAAAAAAATAACCAGGTCTCTTCGCTGCACTGGGCTTTTCTGTGTCAGTTGAGAGTGTAGATCTTCTGACAGAAATGTTGTACCTTTCTGGTGGAAACCTTGTCATCGCATCCAGGGTGATGAAAATTTTTCTGTGCAACAGCAGTAGGCTGAAGTTTTACTGTATTTAAAGTAAACCAGGATTTCTGGCCCACAGCCTTGTCAGAAAAACTTCCTAAGGAGTATTATGACTCGAGTACAAAGCTTTTTCAGCTACATTGCATGGAACATAGAAATGTGGGGATTTTTTCAACATATTGGTGAGACCTTGATATTATAGAAGCTATTTTGAAGGAGCAATAAGAAATCTGTTCACCTAACTATGATGTGACTCTCACAATTTTCATACAATACAATTTAATAGGCTATTTTGTAATCAACACATGATCCCCCAGGAGCCTAGAAGTAGGAGTAGAGCATAATTATAAAGGTTGTCAGCACATTTCTGCAAATAAAGTGGCCAGAGTCTCCTTCTTGTAGTTCCAGTTTATCTCAGGAGCATAACTAAGGGAGTTCCTGAGATACAGGGAAGTTTCAAATGCTTCTGATCACAGTTTCCCCAATATGGCACAAGGCAGCAGTAGTGGGTTTAATCTCAGGTGTGATCTTGAATGATTTTACATCAAGTTAAATCAGAGCTCAGGACAAGTACTCAGAGAAGCTGAACTTCTTATTCATCCACAGGTGCGAACTACTCCCATCAACCTAGGGTCATTATTTCTTATGATCTAACAGTATCTCTCAGTGCAGCAAAGTATCTAAGAATCTTTCAGACATGAAGGAGAGTAATATCTAAAACTAGGCTTGCAATTTTCCATGACAGGTTTTTGCATGTTTCAGATATGTTGGTGTACACTAATTAGAAATAACTATACAGTTAATGAAAAAAATGCCTATATGGGCGTACAGATGCAAGGTCTAATTGCACAAATCTCCAGATGTGCTCTGACAGTACATGGCAGGTTTGGTTTAGGCCATCAGGACATGGGCTTTCACCTTTCAGAGGGATACTGCACAAGTGTCCCTGCCATTGCCCACAACAGGATCTGTGAAGAACGAGTGTCCAGCCTGCATCTAAATATACAATTTTGCTGTTGAAACATCACTAGCCCCTTGCAATATTTCATGGTGATTCTCAAAATGTCATCTCCTCAAGTAGTTTAATCTAAAAATGTTTTGTATTGGTTTGAAAACCAAAACAAACCAGCATACCTCTTCCTCCCCAACACTTCTAGCCCTAAGAGGACCTGCTGAGAAAACCGTATGAACATAATCCAAGTGCTTTCAAAGGCTGGGAGGCTAAATGAGAGCTCAAGCTGCATAACTTTGTCACCCAAAAGTACCCCTTCCCCAGCTGCTGCAGGAAGCGTTCCCATGACACTGGGGAGTGAGCAGCAAAGCTCCCTGGGGCTGCAAAACTCCTGCTGCAGAGCAAATCCTTCACTTACCCTGTAACTCTGTGGGCAGGAGCACCCATTCCAGCAGCTCCCTGTCTGCTCCCACCTCAGCTCCCTGAGACACAAATGGTTCAAATGTTTTGTCATGTCTTGTTTAAAGCCCTGGAAGAGCCTTTTTGAATAAGCCTTGTTTCAATGTATTCTGCAAGCTCAGTCTGCTCTGCAGACTTCAGATTCCAGCTTTTGCCTAGCCTACTGGCAAATTAGAAATACATGCACACTTTAGGAGACTAGAAACCTCAGAGGGACACCTGAAAGGAACTGGAATGGTTTCACAGTTAAGTCACACCAAGGGATCTTACCTTTATTCAAATAACCTTTACATAAGTGATCATCTGTACTGCTTGTGCGATGTCAAGGCAGTCGAGACAATCAGCAAAATGTCAATTCTCCTGCTTTCAACAGACTTTGCTACAGACCCCAACAGAATCCTCTGGCCCTCTGGGAATAGAGTTGTCATGCTGCAAGAGCCAGAAGTGAAGGAGGGGTAGTTAATATCCCCAGCAAGGCACCTACATTGATCTCCAGTCTACTCCCGTTCATATTTCTCTCATTGGGATTAGATGCAGGGCAGGCTCCCCAAAGACCACTTAGCAGGCAGGCTGTGATTTGAACCACTTCAGGGCTTCTCGATCGGGTTGTTACCAAACACTAACAGCCAACATTTCTCAAGCTGCTCTGCCCTTTTGCTTAAGGTTGCTTTGTGCCTGCTAACCAAACTGATATCTCAATCATGGCAGATTAATGTCACTCTGCTGTACCCTGAGAAAAAAGGGAGGAAAAAACCCGTGTGGTTCTTTTTTTATAAAGGCTGCCATGCCAGGAGGGACTATGATGAATTTGCACTATCCTCTTGCCCATCTGCCCTGCACCCTCTCCATCAAGTGCTGTAATTAATTCCTCCTCAGCAAGGGCGACTATCCTGAGGAGTAAAAGACACTGGGTAATACAATTAGAAAAACTATCAAGCCTGTAAATGGGGCAGTAAGTGATAAATAATTTACTTTTATCAGAATTCTTGAATCTTATTACAAGTTCAGCAATTGTATGTCTTTCTAGTGCACAACCGTGCCAAAAAACTGAAATAATTTCAATAGTCTTGTGGTTAAATATATTGAACTGCTGTACAAGTATTGAACTTACCACTCTTTTACCTTCTGTCCTTTTAGAGTTGCCAAGGCTGCTATTATGGTGGGGACTGCAAAATGCAAAATAGAAACCACTTCAATTTGATTTTTTGCTGAAGATTTTGTCATAAATAAATGACAAACTGTCCCTGGAGGACAGGTATATCTTCATCTTCTTTTCAATCCCATTGTAAAGCTTATTATATTTTATATGATCAGAGATACATTAAACTGCTCTGGTTGTCTCCTTTCTCCCTCTCCACTATTAGTGTTGGTGTATATAAAAATATGTGTGACCACAATAGAGCTCAGGCAAGGGAAAGTAGAGGGGACCTCCACTAGCCCTGCAGTCTGCTTCAGAAGTGACAGCTGAAACCCCTACTTTGACAAGCTAAGCAGAAAAAAACCTCTTCTGACACCTCATAACTGCCAAAAGACCCAGGGATGGATTGTACTCACTCCCATTCTTGGTTTTCATAACCAAATGTGGCAACAGCAACAAAGAAACCTCTCTCATCTCTTCTCTTCTTCAAAAAGCTGGAAAAGACTTTTTTTACATGTTGATTTTCATCTTGATTCCAGGAAAGAAACAGCTTGAGAAAGCACATGCCTCCGATGAAATAACCAAAATTCCAAACCGCTTCTCACTGTCTGTTCTTTTTCTGGCCTTCTGATCTATGCTAATTGCTAAACTTTGAGTATGTACTTGAAATTTTCTGTGGGCAATGTGACTCTCTTCAAATAAAAATAGATGCCAGAATTTTTTTCTAACTGAAATACATGCAAGAGAATGACATTTAATGTAAGTGTTTAATCATTATTAATTGCTTTGGTATTCATTGAAATCATGATGGGTTCATTTGAATGTATAGCACCATTTAAGAATAATCTGAACAAGTAAATATGCCAGATCAATGTAAAAAAGCATAGTGAAGCCTTCTAGGAATGTTATTTAATCCACAGATGTGTATGTTGAGATAGTGAAAAATTCTAATTAATTGCATGAGTTACCTTCAAGAAATAAGCCCACCCATTTCATGGAATAAAGAATTTTGTTGAAAATCTGAAGTTTAAAACATTTTAAAAGCAAAATCATTGTAGTAAGTAAGTTTAGAGTTTGAAATTATTTTTTTCTTAACAAGTTTTGTGATAAAGCTATGTTTTGTATTTTCTTTAAAATATCAGCCACAACCAGAAAATACCCAGCTCTACCCCAGGTAGGCAGACAAAAGTCAACAGCCAAAGTACCCAAAGTAATTTGACCTGTCAGGGAATATGGCATCCCAAAGCCTTGCCAAAAAGGTCTCTGTGGAGCTCTTTCTTGTGAGTCCAGGGAAAACTGTTTGGAATCCTGCCACTTCAGGGACACAGAGACTCCAGAGCACAATTTTTAGTTGACACCCTACCACCATTAAAATAACTCTTAACCTCTTAACACAGAGACCTGGTGTAAATTTATCCACTTTTTCCTTCTCAAACCACCCCCCAAACTCTGTTAAGACTTTCAAGCTCTTTACAACTCAGAAATATAATTACAAGAACTGGCAGATGTAGCATGCCAAGCAGTTATAGCCACACAGGGCAATATTCATACATCTATTCACATGTGCACGCACACAGATGCCATACAATTTCATTTCAGAAGAAAACAAATTTAAAATTTTATTATTTCTTCTCTTATCTAGTAACTATGCTGTTTCTTCCAATTTCCTACTCATTACACACACCATTTTCCAAGTCTCAGTCATGAATCCCTTAGCTGAACAGGGTCAAACTTTTCAATATTAGACACCAACGTTTCTCATTGAGCCAGTTGTTGGCATTGTAATTTTACTGAAGTTTTATTGCTGACAATGGGCACCAAACAGAAAAGAGAAACAGAACCTAGAAAAAGGGAAGGAAGCCAGTTTTTCTACTGGAAAAAATCTATCTTGATGATTGGGAAGAACAATTGGTTTTCTTTTTAAAGTTATGTTTCTAAGCAGAGTAGCATTTTACAAACTGCATAACTACAGCTGTAGGAGTTTAAAGCAATGGATGCTAAGAAATCATGAGTTAAAACTAAATTTTTCTGGAAGACAATAAATCTATTTACATGACAATTTCTATTCTCATTTCAGAAGGTGAGTGCATAGCTGAAGATATGCAGTGGTGAACGTTTTGATATCTATCCCTACATTTTACCAGTGCTACCCATCCTGCCAGTCCTCCTGCACTCCAAATACAATAGCACAGTACTG
This sequence comes from Lanius collurio, assembly GCA_020086605.1. Taxonomy (NCBI): domain Eukaryota; kingdom Metazoa; phylum Chordata; class Aves; order Passeriformes; family Laniidae; genus Lanius; species Lanius collurio. The sequence continues at coordinate 17,353,539 of JACBWW010000017.1, read as the reverse complement.
CACTCCTCTCTCATGTTTGTAATTTTATCTTAGCTCGCATGCTCTATAGTTACAGTTGAGAAACTTTTAATGGAAAGATTAATCTGGCCTTTTACATATAAAAGTTGCCATTTCATCTTAATGCAACAAAAGAATACTTATGATACTTAATCATATATAAAGACTATTTTGAATCAGACAGGAAGATTCAAAATAAAAATTTTATATATTCTTTTACAAAATATGGAGATGTTTCACTCTGATGGCTTAGAACAGCTGAAGGAAGAAAAACAATGACATTTTGAAGTAAGAAGAAATCTGGCTTATTTATAGATGCAAGACAAAAGGCAATGAGAGATGTGAATTCTCTTTCTCAAATTAAAGAAAATATTTGAAAATATATACTTTAAACTCCGTGCTTTTATATTTGTTGATGGAATTCCTGATAGAATTGGAGTCTTGTTACTATCCTCCAAAAGATCAACACTGGAGTTGGTGGGAATTTTTCTGGTAAAAAAGATTTCTGTCACAAATATGTCAACTGCTCAAAGCCAAAAGTTTGTGCAAAATATAGATGTGCTTGCTTCCATAAAGATGAGCTCCCCTCTGCTGGGGGGGAAGCTGGAAGGAAACAAAAAAAATTTATTCAGAGATAATATTTGCATCCCAACCTTTTCCTCTCAGATCACTGGCTAAAATACTGTATTTTCTGTCATTCTAAGGTAAGCATGACCAGAAACAGAAGAACAAGGGCAAGATAGGTTGGGCTCCCCTTATTTTGTATGGTGTGACTTCCACTTTTAAACCTGAGACAGGGGAAAAGCTTACCCTTTCATGACCCCATTCACATAACACTTATGTCTGTCCTGAATGAGAACCAGTCTATTTGATTTTCTCATTCTTCCAGTTTGAAAACAGGTGAATAAGTTTGAGTTAATCCCCATGTGGAAAAGGCAATCAAGAAAACTTTTCCAAGGAGGCTGAAAAACATTTCCTATTTGGACTTTATTAATATTACTAGTGGCTGAAGAGCACTTTCAGAGTCTTAAAAAAATGTTAAGAGAAAATGTCCTTTCATGGCTAAGTGAAATAAAAAGCTTCGCAGCAAGATAGCTCTCTTCACAATTAAAAACCTCGGCAAAGCTGTAGCTAAATATGTTTCAAATTCAGTTCTAGCAAATGTTAATCTGCCAACTGTATGAAGACACCTCTAATAGCCAACAGCTTGCTAGCGAACTGCATACAAGTTCTGGCACATTGATGCACATACATAATGAAAACAAGGCATTTTAAGGTATTTAATTCATTTTTTTCAAGTCAGCACTGAAATTTAATTCTCTTTTACAACTGGAATTTCCACTGTGGTAATAACCAGCAGTCATATGATATTCACAGATATTAACAATGTGAACAGCTATTAATGTGGGCACAATCAAAAGTACAATTGTAAATCAACCAACATATCTGAAAGCTTTCCTGGGAAGATGATTGAGGGTAAAAAAGATAACAGCATGAAAAATTATAGGGAAAAATATGTTTGCTGCTCCCTGGATGGCCCGTGGTGAGCATACCCAA
>JACBWW010000017.1:16996331-17351619 GCA_020086605.1 Lanius collurio | reverse complement strand
CTTTGTCAGCATCCTCCGATTCTCAGACATCTGAAATGCAGACATTTTATACAAAGAATTGGAAAATGAGAATATTCTGACAGGATGAGGAAACAGCCTTGTCTTAAAAATCCACATTAGAATGAGCTGGATTGCACCCAAAATGCCAATTTGTTTTCAGGAGAGGAAGTTTCTTGATGTATTTAATATTTTATCTACTATTATTAAATTGTGTCTATATTTTTGCATCACAAATGAAACCATTTGCTTGTATTTGTTCCCCCAGTTACACAAACCATCTCTGTTTCATTAGTCTGCCATTAAAAGATGCTAGGGGCATAGGTTTAATCTAAATGAAGCACCTTTCTTACAGTGAGACGCCAGATTGATTTACATGCTCTTGTAACACATGCCTCATGGCAAAATACAGACAGCTCTAATCTGAAACGTGGGAGCTCTTTAACAGTGCACAGCAATACTGAACTATACTGCAACCCTTGAAGATTAGAACATTTTATCCGAATCCATTAGCAGGGTTTGGACAGCACAACATATACCTGCCACATTTTATAGCACATGCTTACACACTCAGAGCTGTAGGACTACCAGCAGCCCAGAGCAAAGACCTCATCTCTCAGATAGCTACACAAAACCAAACTCCCCTGAACATATCAAACTGCACAAATTACTTTTTGCTGCTTTCACACAGATCCGGTATATTCTGCAGGTTTGCATCAATCTGGTTTCCGAGTGAAGGAAGGCACATTCCTGGGTGCTTCAGTGCCCCAAGATTCAACGCTAACATACTGATGGCCTGAGAAAAATGAATGTTTTCCTGATGCAACAACTCACATACTGAAGGACTACATAGCTGAGCTCTGACCTCTGCTTTGCCTTGCCCCCTCCCTGGTCTTGACGCATGGTTTCCCTGGCTCACAAGCCAGCTGGCAGAGGAGTTACCACTGCTTTCACTACCACTCCTGTGCAAAAAAAAATAATTCACTGTAAGCTTCACCTGGTTCGTACTGGGTCAACTAAGCATAGGAGAAAATTGTATCACTACAATTACTGGGGACCCAGATCTCAAATCTTGAGAAAAACCTATTGTGAATCTACTGATAATGTTATGTCATAATTCCTTCCTGGACATTTTACCAAAACTGCAGTTTTAAAAATCTTCTGTTGCCCCTCTTTCAGCCCTATGCATATGTAAAAAAAACCCCAAACTCTGAAACAAAAAACCCCTCAAGTTTTAATTAAGGAACAAAATTTGGGTGCTTTCAACTGTACTGAAAGCCATTTTTCTTTCTGTATCTTCAAAATCAATTGCAGGTGCATTTGGGAGTATTTGTACTGCTGACTCTTTGACTGACATCTTCAAATAAATTGTTCATGGTCCAAGTACTCAGGTGTAAAGTTTACACAATTGAATTCCAAGTGGATGAGGGAAGCAAAGCTTGACACCTGCTGCATCATGGTTGCAAAAATGAACTTCCTTGAACTTGAAGTCCTGCCTGCACTAGAATGACATGTTCCTATCAGTTGAGATGCTAGATCCTAAGTCACTCAAACACACATGGAAATACCCTCTACCCTCAGATATCTGTGTGTTTTGATACACAAAACAGAAGCTGTGTCCTGGATTTACCTGACTTTATAAAGTGTTACAGGAGGATCTGATCACCACCCAACAACTTTCAATATTAAGAAAAAGACAATATTAGCAGAGAGCTTTTAGTAAAATAAATATAATGGACATTGAGAATGTGAGATCATTAGAGTGTTTAAGTAAACACTTAAATTAAGACAGGTAGCCATTGTCTTCTTCAAGGTCACGTTCAACTGCTTTTGTTAACTTATTCCTACATAGCCATCAACAGCACTTTAAATCAAACTTTGCAAAACACTTTCCAATAGCAAGTGACAGACCTGGCAAACTTGTGTGAGGAAAAGCCAATGACTTGTTATGAAGGAAGACATGGCAGATAGGAGAAAATCTATTATTTCAGCATTGAATGCCACAGAGCGCTGCAGCTCTCCTTCTGAGGCAGTGTGAGCAGGACAAGCAAAGACCCTTGTGCTGCACAAGTCTGAACTACCTTCTCTTTCCCTTGGCTGGTTGACTAAATGTCACATTACTGGGGCAGCAAACACTGAATTCTCTCTGCTGCTACTTGGAATGTCCCCCCAGAGAAAAAAAAAAAAAAAAAGGAGAAATATTCAGGGCTGTTAATTTAGCATCTTTCATGAACACAAAATTCACACAAAAAAAAAATAAGAAGGGAAAAGTAACCAAGCCAGTTTCAGCAAAATGACTGCAAAGTTGCAAAGTTGTACTGAGTTGTGACAAACCACTCTATTTTCAAAGCAATTGAAAACGTACTGTTCAAATGCAGCACTAAGCATAACTAATTTGTTCTGGTACTGTCTCCAAGCTGCCAAATGCATTTTAAAAAGAACCTCACTTAAAATGCATCCTTAGAGCAAAATGTACTAATGTTATCTAATTGGACAGTGAAAGGAGGGGCCCACTGCCTTTCTTTCAAGCAGGAATGGTTCAAAAAAAGAATATTTCTGTTGCACCACAATAACAAAGCTGTAGGTGACAACTGCATTTTCCTATCAGTTTCAGCCTTAATAGGTCAGTACAATCACTATCACACTACACTTCAACTTGCTATATCAAAAAAATTAGAACAGACAGGCACCACTTTAAGGCAGTTGGTACAATTTACCTTAACTTAATAGGGTCTTTCTGTGGGAGGATGGCCAGGGGTATAACAGTCCTAAAGATATATTCATACTTTTATTCAACACTTCGTAAGATCAGCTGCTTTCATAGCACCAGGCATAGAGATATTTATCTGGCTCAGAACATTTGTTTAGTCCTTGTCTGAATATCTCAGTCTTCATTCTATTAAATATTAGCTGATTTTTTTTAAAAAAAATCATCAATTCAGATGCAAGCAATGATAAATCTTTTTTTCAGGTTTTTTTTATGGCTGTTTGCTCTCCACTCTGTTTTCTGTGCAGACATAGTTTCGAGCTGACCTATCATGTACTGCTTCTGTTGCACTCCCAGTAGCAAAGCTGATAGAGAAGCAGACAGACCCTGAATTCCTTCTTCTCTAGACAAACTAACTATTTAAGGAAATTTAGACAAATTAGCAACAGGTCCCCTGCTGTTTTACAGAACATCATATTTTTCAGGAATTAAAGGTGTCCTTGTAAAAGGAGGCATTCACTTCTCATGGTCCCTGGGGTAAATGATATGTCTGAAAGAAAGCTATGACCAGGATCTTCATCATCTAGAACATGTTTTGAGGGCCACTGGCTGGAAAATTACATTGAGTCTATCTGAGTCCAAAACTCTGGCATGTAACTATTTCTTAGTTGTAAGTATTCTCTTAAGTTTAATAGAAGAAGCCACAAATTGTTAGAACACAAGTAGATTGAACTGGCTCAGTATATTTCTAGCTAACTGGCATCCACGTTACAGACAGTTACATTAAATAGACCAAGTTATTATTTCTGAATTGATAGATTTCCAAACAGGAAACAAAAATACACCTCAAATTCATAAAATGTGCCTATTATCTCTGATTAGTTTGTCCCATCTGTTTTCCTCAGAAAACAATGTCTCTATAAACATGGGCTTCCATGTATGATTGTTGTCACTGGTACAAATAAGAGGTGGAATTTCACTAAGTACAATTTTCACATTCCTTTGCACAGGAGATTATACAATCTGCATTGACAGTATAAGAATTTAGACTTACAGCTTGTGCAAGGCAATTAAGTAGGCAGGTACAGTGTCTCAAGTGCACTGTCTAAGATAATTAATATAATATTCAGAAACTGTAACTTTGCCTCCTAAAATGTAAGCTCTTTTGCTTTATCTATCACTGAGAGAGGAGAAAAAAAACACTCCCATTCATAATAGGAATATTGTGGCATGAGACTTGGTATCCTGTCCAACAAGGCAATAAATCAAAGAACATAGCAGCCAAATTTTTAAAGAAAGAATGTTTTCAGCTGAAAGAGAACTGTCCTTGACTTTCTTCATGTGGATATAAAACTATGATTCAACAGCAAATATGAATAAAAAATTAAAACATATACCGTAACTATAGCTCTAACCTCAGAAATCAAAACATGGGAAAATAGAAAATCTCTCCCTGTAAGATGTTGCAATTGATAATGCTGTTTCAGGATACAAGGGGATACTGTCAGCTCATCATTTAGGCAACACAAAAATTAAGCAGAATAGCTTATTTTGATGTCTGTTCTGTTTTTGTGCATGAGTACTTCCACGTGCATGTGGATGAGGATGCATGTATGGCTTTCAGTTCTTTGCTACCTCTTATCTTCCTTTTTTTTTTGCCTGTAAGATCAACACAAACAAGGGAAGACTGACTAATGCATCTCACGATCAAAGTTTCTCTCTGGGGAGAATTGCCTTTGCCCACAGCACACCATTAAAAATGGTGAGGCTCCACATGCGAACAAAGGGCTTCCCACATGCAGCAGCCTGCAGGATCAGGGGAATTAATGGTGCAAAATGTCGTCTATAGCAGGCACACGACTAAAGAGCAAAAAAATATAGAGATCTAAAAACTCAAGGAGCTCCTTGTAAATGCAAAATAAAAACAAAAAAGTTTTTCTTTGTCCTGTTCTCCCACAAACATTCAATATGAGAAAATCCCTTTCACTTTTTTGCCTGATCTCCAGTTAGTTATTCTTGAAGAGCTGTCAGTTTACCCCTTTTCCCATGGCTACATCAATCCCTGCATGGTGTGCACAACACAGAAGGGAACTATTTTCAAGCAGGTTTCTTGTCCCTATTAAAAATTTGCAACTGAGGAATTATGCAAGAAAACAGTAAATCCAGGCATCCTCACTCTGGCAATCCCCAGCAGCCCCTGGAAGTGACAGTAGTCAGCCTTGAAATTTCTACAGCTATGTAATATGACCGGAAGCAATATCATCAAGTATACAGTTGGTATCACACAAATTAATACAGTGTAAATTCTGCCACTTTGCTGCTCAACCCCGTGAGCTCTTTCTTTCCCTTTCAAGGAGTAGCTGTGCTGATCAATAACTAGAAAATCTGTTAGAAGCAGAGAAAATTGTTTGCCTTGTGAAAACTGTTTCTCTCCTGTAAACATTTGCTTTTAAATAGCATGGGCTGCAGCTGCATCCTAGATTGAGCAAGCCAGCAGAAATTGCTTACCCTAGTTTGACTTGAAAGGGATAGTCATTTCTACTCCTATCAGTCGGCCTCAAACTTGACCCCTCTCCCATCCAACTTATGGTCAACACCAAGGGACTGCAGGATCAGGATCATTAAGCAGTGCTGAATGGACAAGTCCTAAAGCAAAGCAAAGGGACAGTCAACTGTGGGCAGGATGCAGCAAATTTATGTCCACTAGGTGAAAGAAAAATGACTCCTAAATGGGCTGGAGCAGCTGTGAAACCAGTCTGCCACAAGCAAGGATGAAGCATGGGAATCTCAGAGAAGAGCCTCTTTGCTATCCAGCTCTAAAAGTAATTACCATAGATGAAAACAAGTTCCTGGCAGGGCAGGCAAACTGACAGGGCTCAATTCTTAAACAGCAATGTGATCCCCTGGGACCTTCCAGACCACTTACAGACCTACCATCACAGCACCACTACTGACGGAAAATATGACAACAGAGTAGGAGTGGGAGAGACTGTCCTTTCAAATAAACTGATGTTGTCCAGAAAGAGAGGCAGCAAAGAGAGGATTCCAGTGTAAATTACTGTACTCGATGCAAGTGTTAGGGAAAGCAATATAGTCAGGGTTGGCGAGAATAAGCTTCAGTTCTGCAAATCAGAAAGTAAAACCCTCAGGCACTTAAATTTTTAATTGAATTCCCTTTTAGTGCGCTAAATCCAGTTGTGATTAGTGTTAAGTAGTTAATTTCATGGATCAGAACAATTGTTCCATAATCTCCCAAACATGACTCCATAAGGCCTAAAGGTATACTGAATTTTTGCTGTAAGCACAAACTAATATAATTTTTTAAATAAAATATGAAATAATAATATATTACATGGTACAGGGAGGCAATTATTTGGTCTAGTAGTAGGCATTGATCTATTTTTAAAAAATCAGAGAAAAGCTCAAGGTTAAAGTGAGGAGTTAGAGGAAGACTGGAGAAAATACAATATCTTTCATTTCTCTAAAAGAAAGTTTTGAACTGTATGTCTCATGAGCCATGACAGAGAGCAAAAACTGAGAAGATAGAGCAGAGCAAGAAGCTGGACACTGAAGCATGGAAAGATGTATGCTTATTATTACTTAGAAAGACAGGTGAAAACAACAAGTAAGTGAACAAGTGAGAATAAAAAATCAAGAAGTTGCAGTTAAAGCTGAAGTGGTAGCAGGTGGACATGAGGCAAGAAGGGAAAAGAAAGATTCTACTGAAGAAAAATAGACAAATAACAAAAGTTTACAAAAAGTAGCCCTCACAAATAAAACTTTCAGTATGTGGATGGCTGGAGTCTGAACTATAAAAGTTTTACTCAACAGGAAAATGGATAAAGGCATTGTGTGGTAACTCCTCTGCTGATGGTGTAGTTCCTTGGTCAGGCTACCTTAGTGCAAGGTCCAGGCAAGCTAAAGCATGCATGGGTGCACCATGCTCACCAGGGGTATCCCAGATAGCATTAATAAGTACAAATACTTGAGCTTTCCTTGATCTAGCATTAACCAATTTCAGATCCATCTGTTCCACTTTGGATTGCAGCCTGAATGTCTCATGTTAACTTCATATGCTTCTAAACTGTCATCGGCAGTATCTTCTATTAAATAATGTTCATAATTCAATAACCATCTGTACAGAACACAGGCAGTGTTCTCACTAATTTCAAAAAGGCCTGCTTGGAGAGTGGGGCATAGAAGGCCTGATCTCATGCCCCTAAATTCACTCCTAGGTTTAAAGAAGACTACTTACAGCATCTTCCTGTGCCCAAATTAACAGTGAAACATTTAAGCAAAATAAAAATGTGCTTTAAGCAAACAAACCAAAGGCTTGTAAGCCAAATTCTATCTTTTGTTAAACATAAGCAGTCTTGTGACCTTCAGAGCCCTTTTCCTAAGCAATAGATATTTGAGGCAAATAAAGAACAAATTGTGTTTCAAAAAAAAAAAAAAAATGGGAGGTAGGGAACTGATTTAAGGATATAGGATTTGATCCAGTGATTTGGTCTAAAAACAAAACTGGCTAGCCTCCCTTTATGGCTTACTTTGAGCCTGTAGAGCCATTTCCATTTCAATTCCTCTCATTAAGGAGTCTTCTCATTCTCAGTTTCTCTCATTAAAGACATAAAGTTTAAAAGGTGTCAAATAACTGGAAGAAATTGTGTTTGTACAGTGAATTGAAATCTAGCAGCCTCAAGTTTTGCCCTCAATTACATCCACATGAACATATTTGTAACTTTGGTACTAATTGCAAATACAGATGGTATCAAAGTCATTTATCTGCAGCACTTGGGATTTATCAAAGAAATGAAGGTAAAGTGCCAGGCTGAAGTGACAACTCTTGGTTTACTCATGTGTGTTATCACTGGTCACCAGCAGAAATTACCTTGAATTTTGTGCTATTGAATGAAGTCATCCTAGCACTGAGCTGGAAACAAAGCAGCAGTTGTTTCAAAATTTCCTCCATATAGTACTATAAAATGATGTTCAAATCAATAACAGTGAGTGAAACAGAAAAATTTACTCTATTTTTTGGTGCATTGTAAAAAAAATGTTTATTGAAAAGAGCTGGAAATGATCATTTGGGAATCTTTTGCTGTTGACCAGCAGCCCCTTATAAATTATGCAAATTGCCCCATCAGCCCATCTCTACTCTGTCAGTGAAACCTTCCTCTCCTCTGTTCCTTTTCATTCCTCTCTTTCTTCTGTTCTCCTAATGTGTCATCATCAAGAGTAAGATACCTGAATTTTAAGATTATATGTGACTTTAAACCTGTCATTTTCTTAAAAAAGTCTGTGTAGTCACTTGTCATCTAGATCCAGTAAACTTATGTACATGTCTTTGAAAAAATTTCTCTTAACACAGAAGGTGAACATGCACATTTTGTTGAAAACAACTCAGAAGCTTACAGACTCCCAGGAATACTTGTCTGCATACTCTTCTCTGGGAAAAAAAAAATCTTTTTCGAATCAAACAAAAGCTTGAAAATACTTACCTCCTAAAATATTAATCAACAAGATAACAGGAGAGGCACCATAATACAAGCTGCTTAGAGTTTCTAGCCTAGACAAAAGAAAAACAGATGAAGGTGCTGAGAGAATTGACTTCAGTGGTATTCTGAAATAACATTAAGCTGAATTCTGCAAACTTTCTTAATGATCAGCCTAGCTTGGCTTTTTCTAAATACCCTCCACTAACCCAAGTAATAACTAAGAATGTAGGATTAAGTAAGTGTTTAGTCAAAGTCAACATTGTTCTGCCTTTTGCCTCCAGAGACATATTTACTTTTGCTGTTAATGAATAGCTTTGTGTTATTTCTATTTAAATATTATGTATTGCCTACTTCTTCCAATTTTTATTTGCTCCTTGGAGCACCTGCAATTTAACACTCAGACTACAGACTTCAGACTACATCTTCAGTACCTCAGAATTTTTCAAAATAAGTCACTGAGTAACAGTCATTGAGTAACACTTAGTAAAAAAACCCTCCATTTCCTAAAGAAAAAGTCATACCTGAAGCCCTTTCCAAACAGTCATGGTTGATTTTAAAACCCTACTTACCATACAATTCATGTCCTGCATGCATAGAAGGAGTCCTGTCTGTCGTTCTGTCATTTAAGAGCAACAGGCATACGCCAGATTGACAAGCAAATTATTCTTTCTAATCCTCTAAATTCATGGAATCCCTTTAGAAAGACCATAGTCAATAAAGGGTTTCCCTAGAGGATTAAATTTTTCTTATTTTACCCTTGCTGAATGAATTATCTCTGCAGCGTTTTCATGCTCCGGAGTTCCCATTTATTCCTCCTGCCAACTTGTGGATTATATTGTGCATGTGAGCAAATTATATTCTCACTTCCCATTTCTCAACAGTATGTGCAAATGCACCTATGTACCCTCTGGGTATGGACTCTTGAGAGTACCTTCCCCTGGGTCACCCCAGGCTGATGTTTCAACTCTTGGTCTGCTCTCTTCTTCATACACCTTTGTAAAGAGAAGAAATGCTACTGAAGCTCAAGTACTGCAAGTATTTGGTCCTTGTTTTGTGTCTACTGTCCAACAGTGGACAGAGATTACAACAGTGTCCCAAATGGAAAAGGAACATTGGCTGCAATGCTCCTTCTGAGATTGACAAAAATGCAGGCATGATTTAACCCTGAACAAACTCTAACTTCTACAAAAGCTACTGATATCAAGCTCTGTTTGAGTGCAGACCTGGCAAAATAAAGAACACTATTTTTTTTTTTTCCTTTTTAATAGTAAACTACTCCTCCTTGTTTCCGAACTATGCAATATAGATATTTTAGCTCATGATGTTACTGACAGTTGTCACTGTTATTGATATAGCTGAGAGGCTTTGGGGGGCAAGGGTGGTGGGTTGATTCCCCAGTTTCGTGAACCATTTAACCTGGCAACCAATTCAGTATTTCTAGAAAGTCCACTGCCTGGTTTCCAGACTTGGAAAGTGGATACAAGTGCCAGATACATTACACAAGGTTGTATATCACCTAAATTGTGAACACAGTGTCATATGTATAGACTCTGCCAGCTGCTGACTTGTTTTCACTGTTCACTATGCATTTGGTCTGAACGAGGCAGTCTCATTACTTTATGTTTACAAGCCTCTGTTTTGTAGCAGGTTGAATTCAAGGACGTAAAAATCAAACATATAGTATCTTACTTTGCTTTGGACATAGTGAAGATTGCTGTAAAGACAAGCTCATTCCACATGCGTAAAAATGCAGATTGAATATGGTTTTACTTTGTACCTACCCAAGTTTTAATATTGCTTGTATATTTTAAAACACAAAAGATGTTCAAGAGCAGGTCTTATGTAAAATTCATCACAAATCTTCAAAATAGGTTGGATATGGCCAGTGACAAATGATGTTCCATAAAGCATTGCATGACTATTTTTAACATAGCTCTCATACATAATTTCTCCTGCACTCACTGCCCAGCAATATGAACATGTTGAAATACAAGGCATTAGAAATGGCAGGCCTTCATATCTCCACTTAATCTCCACTTACTAGCAAGACCCCTACTCACTTGACTTCATATGAGAACCAAATAAAAACAGGTGATGTGGACAACTGGAACCATCCCAGCTTAGCACCAGTCATCTATTTGTATTAATCACTACTGCATATTCTTGGTGATGGATGCTAATTCAAAAGATCCCAAGCATTTCACTTGCATCATTGTCTTCATATTTACTCTCTCTTACAGGGTAGTAATTTCCCTTTAGTTGAGATCCTAAAGGCTGAGCCCTCCCCACACCAATATCAGCAGTCATTGTGGACTCTAACCCTCAGGTCTAGTATCAAAATGTCTTTTTTCTTTTTCCTTTTTTTTTTTTTAAACCAAAGTTTCATTTCTCCATCACTTTCATAAAAGAACAACTTTGTCTTACCTTCCACCTCCCTAAAGTTGTTTACTTTGGCACCCTCCTCATTTTTCATCCACTACCTCCACTTTTGTCCTTCACTGTAAGATAGATGATAAACGGCCCGTGCATCAGCATGAATTGGCTTTCATTCCCAGTTTTTCCCACTCACTTTCTGCATCACAGAATTATATGGGATGTGAATAAAAGGTAGGATCCATCTCCCCCAGGCCATATTAAAGGTAGGCACATAAGAATCCATTTGCGGGCATCATACTGCAGTGCTGGCCCTAGAATGTTACAAATGGGAACGAGGAAGAGTGAAGTAGAACAGATAGCAATGAAAAGCATAAGTACTTCTCCCAGAAAAGCTTGAGGTCTTCTTCCTGACTTCAGGTAATATGCCTCCACAAAGCACTGGGTGACTGCTGCAGCTTTGGCTATGTGTGGGGGCTAGAGAAGTTCTGTCCTCTATGTCTCTGCTAGTCATGTTGACAGCAAGTTTACCCTTCCATAAAATGGAATAGTACCACACCGGGTGCTGCGACCCTCAGGGAAATAAGATACTTTTGAGATCCTCGGTAAAGGATTTTGAAGGTGAACTCTTTGTCAGAAAAATTTCTTTACTGAGAGGGTTAAAAAGTGTGGCGGTATACCCCCCCGCCCCCTCCCGGCCGGGTCCCTGCCATGTGACTGAGTCAGGTCTACCTTAGGTTCCAGCAGCCCGGGCTCTGATCTGGTTGGTTGTTTATCCCATCTCTGCCCCTGGTATCCCCTTTCCCTCCCCTCTGTGATTAAACCAGCAGGATGGAAAGCCCCGCCCCCTTACCTCTCCGGGTTTTGCCCAGGTCGGGTCTTCTGTTCCCCCCAGGACAGAGGGAATAAATGACTTAACATCATAAAGGAGGTTTGAGCTTTATTTCTCTTCTCAACTTCTGCTTCTGGTGAGTAGCTGTCACTGACACTGCCTTAAGTGGGGCTGCACAGTCGAGGGATATTTAGACTGTTTGTGAATGGTTTAAAGATATTCCAAGACATAAAGAGGCAAGCTCACCACAAAATTAAGCAGTCGACAAGCTAATCCACCACCAGAAAGAAGCATTGGAATGGGCTGCCCAGGAAAGTGGCATAGCACTTAGAGCCAAGATTTGGTTGATGTGGTGGTGCTCAGTCAAAGGCTGGACTCGATGATCTTTGTAGTCTTTTGCAACCTTAATGATTCTATGATTCTAACTTGGTGTGAGCTGTGTTTTCATTTCATACTCTGGACCTGCACTTTCTTTCAGAATCAGACATTGTCATCCCGTTTGTACATACTGGGCAGTGCCTCTCCAACTTTCTATTTGCATTGCAAGGGCAGATTAGAAAATACAGCCTCTTGCAAGCCCAAGCACTCAGCACAAACTCGCACCCCCCTACTCCCCCGCGCCCCTCCAAATGACTCAGTTGATTCCAGCCTCCTCCCTGTGTAAACAGGGGGGACGCACAAGGACAGACAGGATGCTCACAGCCACCGACTCTCATTCGCACCAGGAACCAAGGATGACACAAAAAGCACTGCTGCCCCTCACTGCCCGGGGGAACTCCTGGGCCCGGGGAGCGGGCAGCGCTCTGGGCGGGTCCCCGCGGAGAGGCAGAAGGGCAGCCCCGCGCTCCCAGCCGTTCTCCCGCCCGACACCCCGGACTCCACAGGCCCCACCGCCCCCAGCCTGCTCCACCACTCGCTCCCGTCCCCAGGAAGTCCCGCCCCGCTTGGGGCGGTCGTGGCTCTGCCAGCCGGGGCCCCGTGGGGTGTGGTGCTGCCGGTGGAGGGTCCGGCCCGCGGGGTGAGCGAGCGGGGTCCGGGGGTCGCCTGCGGAGCCGCTCCGCGACCTCCCGCGGCTCAGATCCATGCCGGGCTCGCCCTTGGTGCCGGCCCGACAAGGTGCCCGGGCTGGGAAACTTGGCCCGAGTTGAGGGGCGAGAGCGGCCTGCGCCCGCTCCGCTGCTGCTCCGGGAAGGCCCGAGGCGGGAGAGCGGGCAGCGGCTGGCGGCGCTCCGGGCTCGGCCGGGCGGGGAGCGCAGGGCTGCGCCGGGGCTCGGGCCGCGGGTCAGGGCTGCGCTGGGGCCCGGCCCGCCCGCTGCAGCCCTGCCTGCGGGGCGGCTGCGGGACGAGGGGCAGAGGTGGCCGGGACGGCGGCCCTGGGTCAGCCAGGGCTCCTGCGGGAGCGCCGCGGCTCGTCTGAAGTGTGAGGGGACGAGCAGCTCTCTGCAAAAGCGTTTTACAGCACCAGATGATAGTTACCAGCAGAGTAAGCCTCGAGCTCAGGCGGCTTCACTGTGTGAGTGCAGCTACGCTGCTATTATTAGTGCTGGTATTTAATATTTGTGCAGCCATAACAAGTTAAATATTGGAACTACGTCCTCTCTAGTACTCCTCTCCCGACAGTTCCCGAGGGTGTCTCTGTGAAAGAACAAATGCCTCAATCCAAAACTGGGACCTTCAGAGCTTGCCTTCAGCTGCCTCTCCATCTGGAAGCGCTAGCAGCCCTCTGCAAGATGCTTCCAGAGTTGTTTAAGCTTGTGAAGGCTCAGCAGCAAAGCTCCAGACTTGCCTGTGTGCCCTGTTGGGATTCCTACACCATGCATGTTCTCCGTGGCCTGAGGCGTGCTGCCCTTTCCAAGACACCGATGCAGCAGGCTCCCTGCCCCCCTGGCACCGGCTCGGTGAGCTGCGGAGGGGAGGCTGGGTTTGAGCGAGGGAGGTCTGGCTCCCCTTGCCAGGTGTGCACCGTAGCAGTCACTGCTGGGCGGTGGCCTTGGGTTTTGGCAACTCCTCTGCAGCAGGTCTTGTGGTTAGTTTGGTCACAAGTTGAAGCATACAGGTCTTACTTGTGATGTCTGTATGATCTATAAGATACCTGTTAAAATGTAGTCTTTTTTCTCAGGTGTCTGTTATTAAGGGTGGTGTCTTCTGTATGCTACAGGCTTGTGACAGTGCTTGAATGAAACAAATTTTTAGCTCGAGGTCACATTTGTGAAGTTTTGTTTTACTTGTCTGGAATTCCCTTCTGCTTTATACTGGATACATTATTCAACATCCTCTGTCATAATATGTTCTGTAGTGTTTAAAGGTTGTTGCTTTCTTTCTGCTGCAGGCTGTGTTTCAGTGATGGGTGAAGTGATGCTTCTAATAGGTAGTTTTGTATCATTTTGTCAGGTACTTTGGGATTGTTTTATGAAAGACTATATAAGTGTCATTCATTATTATGAATGCTTCTCATGTTTTGGAATTTACCAGACATAATATTTGCCATCCTGTCACCATCATCACATTCATTTTCATAGTTATAATCAGAGGTGGCAACGATGGCATTCAGATGCTTAATTATATTTCATGTAGGTGACCAGTGCTAACTTATTAAATTAGTGCATGGTACAGCAGGAACAAGTGTCACAGCTTCCCTCTGTGGTTAGGGAGCCATCAGCTTGCTTCTCACACATAAAAATCAGTATACAGTGAAGCATATGGCACCAGTGAGTTCTGTGTTTATTAAAGGACTATTCCTCTGAACAGTCTGTGATTTTTTTTTCCTTCTTTGACTTGATGTAGATCTAAAATGTTTTTCCTGTCTTTCAGAACTTGAAATACTGAACAAATTCTTTTTTTTTTTGTTAGATGAAACCAAGACTTCTCAAGGTTCATGAAAACAGTGAGACTTCTGCTTGCATCAGACTGGCCACCTGTCTGGTATGGGGAGGATTAGAGAGCCATGTAGACTGTGGAAACATAGGTTTCAAGTCCCTGGTTTGATTAGAGCAGTTTTGAACTTTTTAACATTTTCTGCATTTCTGGAGAATTGGATTGCCAGATGTATTGGAAGGGAAAGGGAATATCCCATCCCTCTAGTTCTAAGAAGAAATTACGTCTTCTCAAAACTGGTAGGGTGAAGCAGGTTTCCTGCTTTAATATAATTTTTCTGGTCACAGATTAAAAAGCTTCCTCAGAATTTTCTAAGCAGTGACCATGTCTTTGGTCTGATAGTAATATGTATGTTGGTAATAATCCAAGAAAAGCATTTTATCCTAATAGCTGGGATATGTTTCACAAGTATTTAACTACTCAGATAAAAAGGAATTACGAAGAAAGGCCACCACTATCATCACTTAGATGACAGCTTTAGGAAAATCACAGTTTTTTACTTGGATCTCAGAAACATGTAGAATCGCTCTTCTCAAAGATACTCTGAAACCCTCCTTTCGTGTAGCCAAAGCCACAGGATTTTTATTGAAGTAACTTTTGTGGACGAGGGAGGATCAAAGAATGATATGTTACCTGCTGAACTGCTCCCTTTTTCTACTCTTTTGGAATCTCACTTCTTTCCTCAAAATGTGGAAGGAGAATTATTTTATCTCACAGTTGTCTGTGCCCTGTCCAGAGCCGCTACAGTGAGGATTAGTGATCAAGTGAAAGGAATTAGCCTCCTTTTTTGCTGTGATTTGTGCACCTTTTGACAGATGGGTCATTTTCAGATGGGTCTGGAAATCTTTAACTGGTTTTAATGCTTGAACTCTGGTGTTCTGTAAGGTTTATTGGAGGACTTTGTTCTTTGTTGTTCACTTTAGACTGGGTAGCAAGGGTTTTTTTTTAAAGATAGTTAATAGTTTCCAGGACAAAAATACTGAGTTTGTATCTTCTTTCAGAAATTCCGTGATACAAAAAGACAAAACAGTGGCAGGGTTCTGTGTCCAGTTCTGGTTAAGACTGAAGATTCAGCAATACCTGGAAAGGAAGCAGAAGGATATATAGGAGACCTGACAGTTTTGTCAGCTTGTGTGTGTTGGTCGTTCCTAGCATTCCATGTTCCCAGATGGGGGTAAGAACTTAAAAACAACAGGATTTGTATAAGCAAGAGGTCATTGACTCTCACCACTGACAAAGCGTGCAGACTCTATAAAGGCAGTGTCTAAGGTAAAAGATCCTCCTTAAATTACACTCATCAGCTTTGAGCTTTCCCTTGACTCACATTAACTTTTCTTGTGTGGCCTTGTTTCTTTAGAGCAGGAGTAGACCTTGAGGAGGGCATACAGTGTCCATTTCCTGACACTGCCATAGAGAACAGCCACAGTCCAAAGGCTTTTCTCCAGGTATTTTTTCCCATTTGGTCTTCAGATTGGTTGTAAATTTTGTGATACAGTTGTTTGCGGTAGTGGGACATTGAATTTAGTTCTGTGCATCTAAGCTCATCACTCCCTAGTAAAGAAGGTGGTTTTCTGGAAGCCCCTGCTTTCAGTTGCCGCAGTCTGTGATACTGAATGAGACACTAAACCCAATCCCCATGCTCTTTTCCACCATGCATGGCTTTACAGGTCTCAGTGGATCAGTGACTGGTGTGTTCTGTGGCAAAGCTGATGTTGGGGTTCATTCATCTGCATTTTTCTTGATAGTAATGTTTAGTCTTGATCAAGGAGAAGTAATGCACATCGCTCATCCATTGCTTAGATTTGTGTAGTGCATTTCTGCATGTAAAGATCATGGAGTGACTTGGTGTGGCTGTGTAAGACTGTACAAGTGAGTGGCAATGCTCCACCCAGAATGCTTACTGAAATGTTTAAGCTCATGTGAAAATATGTGTGTGACCTTAAGTAGAGAGAAAACCAGTGAAAGTCAATGAGAATAACAGCAAAGGGTAGAGTTAGATGTATGCTTGTTTCAAATTTGAAATTTAGAGGGAATAAATAAAGGCTGAATATGGATTCCTGAAAAGGAGACTTTTTTTCCTACATCTTGTTGTCCTAGCAAGAAAGAGAGTATATACTTGTACCCTAAAACCCATGAGAAGCAAATGTGATTCCATTAAGTCTTAAGAACATGAATGTATGTATTAACATGCAGGACTTAGCCCATATTTGCATATAGCATAATGTGACTTCAGTTCTGATTTTTGGCCTAAAAACACTATGTGTGCATGTAAAATATAATTAATGTAATGTTTGACCCTGGAGGAGAATTTTTATCTGACCTTTTATCAGGAGTGATTTTGGAAGCTGCCCAAAATGTAAAATCCCCTGAAGTTCTTCTAAAGGAGATGTTAATGAAAAATCACTTAGGGGTATGCTGGTCTCAGATCTCTCTGAGGAAGAGAAACTTCAATGTGACTTTGCTCAGAGAAACCTAGATTTTGAGACTGTTATCTGCACAGAAATAAGCTAAAAGAGAAGTCTGAGTATTCTGGTCAAAACAGCTAAACTTTAACCAAATTGCAAAAATATTGTGCAAAGTTCTATAAAGACAGAGTGATTAGACTCTGCTTCTTGGGGCAAATCACACGTGCTTGCTTTGATCCCAAAGCAAGCACCTGCATGACCACCCTGCATGACCAGTATGAGGCACTGCACTTGTTCTGGTGTGGCAGTTCAACTGTGAAGAAGCAATCTGGTTTAGAGATGCCTGGCTCAAAGCCTGGCTGGAGCCAGAATGTGATCCTCAAGCCTTGTGCAAAACTGGAAGGTCTGTCTGCCACAAGCTGAGCCACAGAGGGAAGCTGCTGTAAGAATTTTCTCTTACCTTTCAGGTGAACATTTAAAAGCTTTGCTTCTTGCTTACCTAGCTCCTTATCAGAGTGTGCCTTTCAGAGGTTCTGAGGGCAGGGGCTCAGTATATTGGCCTGTCCCTTATTTGTACTAGTGTTTACATTTCTCTTAAAATTTAAATGACTTTACTTTTGGGTTATAAAACATTGACAGTGCCACTCAAGCAATGTAGCTGCTGTGGAGTGTGTGTACCTGCATATTTTGGTGGGACTTTTCTTTATCTTACTTGGATTATATAAGGCTTGGTTGAAGCTCCTGTAATTTTTTTTCATAGCACATACTGTAACCTTATATAAAGTCTTACTTTTAGTATTCCTTGTCACTTCTGTAGTGTAAAGGTTTTTTGTTTGTTCAAACCATATATAGAAAAATGAGTAAAAAACAATATTTAGCATTTCTTTTAGCTTGGCTTCTTAAGGAAATATGTTTCTGAATGGTCTGGGGACTAGAAATAGGTTACTGAAGGCCACAGCATTAACCCACTGTTCTGAGTATTTCCAGAATAGTGTGTTTCATGAAAAAATGTGGCAAGGTAGAGTAGATGATGCTTTTTAAATACTCCCCCCCAAGAGTTCTCTAGGCTTTGAATCTGTTGGCCAGTTTCTACCCAGTTGAGAGCTTACACATCTGAAATAATGAGGACTGTATGCATGCTGCATGAAGATACAGACACCCAAAGGTGCAAAAGTGAAGGTGCCCCACTAAGGGAGGAGTTTCAGCATATACTCCTGTGGGTTTAGGCAGGAGTTTGTGTAGGAGAGGGGCATCTCTCCTCATAGTCCTCTCTCATAAGAGCTTTATTCAAGGCATGAAGAATCTCCCATGTGACATTGTTTCTTAGGACGCAAAGCCTTGAGTTAGCTTGAAGTTCAGCATGTCATGGTAATCTCGTAGCTCCATTTTGGGAGAGGAAATAGACCAATGCCACTTCTGACTATTGTCAATTCTGAAGACAGGGAAGAACATGTATGACTTTTAATGAAAATAATCTATCACCTTCAGAGCAGCATATCTGCCATTTTTACAGAAGAGACAGAAGTATGCCCAGAAACCTCAATTTTTTCAGTACTTCCACTCATTTTCAAATTCTGTTTCTTGGGCAGAATAACCCAAAAGCAATGTAAGATGCATTGTTATCTCATGTAACACAAACTGTCATGGTGTGAGAGTGCCTGTGTAGGAGTACAGTGTCACAGGCTTTGGAGACCTTTGTGGAGGCTGGCGCACAGGGAATTGCTGGGCTAAGTGACAGGTGAGTCTGCAGCTGTCCTGGAGCAAATGCAAGTTCTGTCCTTCTGCTGCCCTCAGCCACCCAGCTGTGGCAAGCTCTGCTCCACAGCCCCTGTAGCTGTGCTTCCCTGACGACATGCATGAGTAAAAAAGCCATGCTTGCTGAAATCCGTGTCCGAGGGAATGCTGGGTTTCAGGAGTGTTTGCACTGTAATTAGCACTCATGAATATATTTTTGAAGAAGGTAAAGTAGATCTGGCATCTATCTGTTGCAGAAGTTAGAGAGCTTGCTTGTCTGGTGGGGAAGAGGAAGAACAGGGAATATTGAGCGGACAGTATTGAGTTCCTTCCACTCTGTAAACCTCTACAGGATTGGCAGAAACATGAGGGAAGAGAAAAAGAAGTTAATTTCTTAAAATTCTTCCTGACATATGTTCTCTTACCTCTGCCTCTCCTCTTCCTTTGTCTTGCTAACTTTTTCCCTTGTCACAAAATGTTTACATGTGGAGAACGGTGAGATAACACAGGATAGACTAACTAATAGTAATTTCCTACAGCTGTGTCATATATTTCTAATTAGTGGCTTTTCCATGCTCTGTAGGGGTTGCTCAAACTATAATTGAATGCTCAAAACATTTCCTCCATTTGTAAATATGTAGTGAGCCTGTGCTATGTCACATTTCCCAGGACTGTGTGGTTATAAAGGAAAGACCGACTAAAAATGCTCTTGGTGCAGCCAGGGCAGCCCTTTTTTCTAAAGGGCACCTGTGTTTAACTTTTTCTGGATACAGTTAATACCTATTGAGACACTCTTTTTGCTTTTTTTGGTAAATTTTATGTAACAGCAATCTGGATTTAATGTTGCTCTAATCTCACATTGTAATGTAATGGCAATGAAATGATTCCCACACCAGTCTACAGAGAATTTGTGCTAATGCCATTAAAATGTGCTTACCGAATCAAAACAAATGCAGAATTAGCATGTGGAAACTGTGTTTATGTGATTATAATGTTTCAGCAATATGAGATTACTGTAGGAAGCAACTAATCCAAACCTAGGGGGACTTCCCATTACAAGGCCATTAAAATGACACAATGACTAAAGCGCAAGTTTCAAATGGGAAAAGTGGAAACATAAATCTTGTCATCAGTATTCAGGCAGAACATCTATTGAACTCAGTGGAGTTTTTATCAGAGTCAGGAATGCAGCACCATGACCTTTTCAGTAGCAAGTCTCTTTTCTCTTACTAATACCTCTAGGAAGAATATTTACTTCACCAGGATTTGATAGTTGGCTAATGATGAGAGTTGTATTTTATGCACCATACAGTTGGTGGTTATACAGATTTGTCCAGAGTTTATTACAAAAATGTTAAGGTATTATTTCAAGGCTGTTGTGTAATAATATAAGTTTTGGTTGTATCTTAAAGCAATTTTCTCATTTTTGTCTGAATTTTTAATTTTCAGGAAATATAATGTATTTCTGTCTTTATACAGTGCCCAGAGCTGAGAAGTCTTGGTCTGTGCAGGAGCTCCTTGGCAATACTACCACATAAATTAGTGATTTTCAAAACTAAAGTAGCTGTTATTGCCAGATATGAACCTACCTGTTTATCTTCTGCTATAGGAATCAGCACCTTTCCCCCTAACCTCAGACTGGGTTAAGATTAAGGAAGTATAATTCACATGTCTTATGTAGAACCATCTGAAATATATTTGTCTTGTCCTGGATCGTTTCTGGGCTTGCTCCTTAGTCCATGGAAGGAGGATAGCATTACAAAAAGTGACTTGTCCTGTCCTATTACAAGCATTCAAAATAAGCCACATGAGTTGCCTATAGATACATTCTTCCATCTCCACTATGAATATGGTCTAGATGATTGTTCTGTAGTAGACATACATCATTTAAGTGGCTAAATGGGTTGATATGAATGCAGTCCTTGGTGTATGAAAGATGAAACTTTTTCAGAAGAAAGTTCTATGTAAAGCATGGCATGCAAGTCACAAGGAAAGCACACAAACATTGATTTCTGTAATATATGCATACTTAAATAAAATATGAATCCTTATTCCATTTATAAGCTATTTGCTCCTAAATTCTGTTTTTAAAACACCTAATTAAATTCTGATTCCATCAAGTGAATCTTATTAGGAATAATGTATCATAGCATAATCAGAGCAGGCTGTTTATGTGAATGACAGTAGGGAAGATATCAGGTCAGTGGTTTCAAAAATAATTCCAATCACAGGTTACTGACTGTCTTTATTTTTTATAATTCTTTTATTAAGAGTGGTGGGTTTCTAAAACTGTGTTAGTAAGCTGGAACAGGCATTAATATTAATATATTTTTCGTGAAGGTAAAATTAGGCCTACTTTAAATGCTCTTTGTGTCAGTTTCCATTTCTTGTGATGCTTCTTATATTTAAAAAAATCCTTAGCCTCAGTCAGAAGGTTCTGTTAATTCTGTATGTGAGCTATAATCTGAAATTTAGAGTTTAAAAATCAACAGGTTATGTCTGCTACAAGAGAAACCTGGCCCGGGAACTGGAAATTTTAGATTTTTCCTGTTGTTACACGTCACAAGACAGCAGCCTCAGGCTATAAGAAGATCTCACATGGGCAGCTGTGGGGTCTTCACAATGGGCAGGCCAGATTAATTGAGGGTAATCTAAATTAACTTTGTCAGAAAGAAATTGGTGGGAACAAATGCTGAAAGTCAGCTTTTCTTCAAAGTCGTAATCTGAAAATGAGCGAAAATTCACATTTGATTAGAGTAGCCTTTTTGAGTATCTGCAGTATTAAATAAGTAGCTGAAGTGTAAGATTGTTAAGGAAACTTTCAGACTGTAATTGATTTGTGTCAAGCTTTATCAAAAGAAATTAAATACTTGTGTTTTTAATTGTACATAGGTTTGGTATGCTAACTTAATAAATGGATTGGAAAATTTTCAGTGAACATAGGGAAAGACAAGTGTGAATCCAATGCAGAGGGTAGTTATTACTCATTGCTGTCAGGGTTTTACTGAATGCCAGAGCATAGATATTTTAACATTTAAAAACAAAAACAAAGGTAAAAAATAAAGCAAAAGTAATGCTTAGAATTATGTCAGTTGCTTTGCTGTGCATATAAGAATAACTCAGATCACTGAACTTTCTCCAAAATAGTGGGTCGCTCTATATAGAGCACCAGCCTTCTTCAAGGATGGAATTAAGGACTGCTTAATTGAATTGCAGCTAGGAGCAGTTTCTGACTAAGACAGGTATTTTGCTTTTAATTATTTGCTCAAGAATAATATTTTCTGAAATCATGCACTTCTTAATTTGTTTGGAAGAAAAAGAAATCATTCTAATAATCAGCCAGCTGATTCAGTCTGTTCTGTGAGAGTCATTATTCTACCTTCTCAAACAAGTTAACGTGCTAGTTCAGGAATGAAATTCCTAAAAGTACAGTTCTTCCCAAGTCTACTTTTATAGAAGGCAAGTAAACATAGTCAGTCAGTCATTTCTTTTTTTTATGGATGGTCAGCTCTTCTTATTACAGGGAGCACCAGCGCTATGGACTTCACCAGGCAGGCAGTAGGTGTGTTTTCCAGGGGCTGGGTCACTTTTGTGCATTGGTGCTCTGACAGTGACTGCTTCTCATGAGATCAAAGTATCCCCAAAGAGATCTTGATGTTCCTGTGCCCTTTGATATGTAGAGTTCAGTGGCCTTCAGATTTCAGTTTTTCTGTCATCCTGGTAGATTAACTTTAGCAGTTAAAAGGAAAATGTCCTCTGAGGGCTTTACCAGTAACAAACCCATGTTTATGACATTATTCACTAAAAGGGAGGCAAAAATGGGAAAGACCTCTCTCTCTTTAATCAATAATGCATGCTCTAGTTAGTCCTTTCCTCTGGACATGATTAAACATGTATTTTGTTTCATAACTGATGATTTTGGTTGAGTAGGGATTTTAACTATATATCCTCAAGCCTTTGTGACTAGCATCAGGGAGATCTAACATGAACTGGTTAGTCAGGACTACCCCCACTTCCAAAAGGAAAAAAAATCAAAATCCCAATGGAGAGAGCTGCAGTTAATTCTAACCTGCAGTGAGTCAGGCCAAACTGGCACAGGGCCTTTGACATGAACCAGTTGCAGACTGTAACCTCAGTATTTGTCTTTGTCACTGCTCATTTGAAGTTTTGAGAAATAACATTGTTTCATTTGTGTTAAAGATGAATTAAAAAGTGTCTGAGATGCTGAGCCGTATATAAATTGTTAGAGTAAGATCTGTTCTTCACTGGTAAAATACTTGCCCAGTGAAGCACTTTGGCTTCTCCACCGCTGTTTGTGGGCTGTGCTGTATCTTTGGTGACTGTTGTCTGCCTTAGAGGAGTGATCCTGGGCTGTTCCAGACCTCCAGAGCTCAGCTGTCAGGAGAACCTGAGCCCTGCTGTAGCCAGAAGAGCAGATTTTCACCCCCACCCCTGCGTTCCACTTAGAGAGGGGCAGACAAGGTGCCCAAACACAGACAGCTTCCTTGGCACGCGAGGGGGACGTTGAGTCTCGGAGGCCACAGACAGATATACTGAACATACCAGTAAGGAATATTCAGCTTTGGTGCCAGGTGTGTTCATCTGGTGGCTGAAGCTGACAAAATTTGACAGCTGGTGAAGAGCAAAGAATCCTGAATGAACGTACAGTGGTTGTTATTAAATAGGAAACATTTATCTTAATGTGATACTGACTGCAGCACAATAAATGATGACAATTTTCAGGTACTAAAATGTGATGTATTTATGTTGCTGGAGTACTGATACAAGCACAATTGGTTAAAATAAATGCCTTGTTTTTCATATTGACCACCCTGCTGCAAACAGCTTTTGGAAACGTCCCAGTGAACATACACAGAGTGTAGGTACATGTGCAAGAGGAGGGATTTCAGAACCTGCCTGAGAAAGCACTGTTCTTTCTGAAATGTTTTTGTTTCCTTTCTTCTTCCTTCCCAGACTCCTTTAGGATCTGATTATTTTCCCCCTTTGTTAAAGAAAAATGCCTTCCTTGAGTGGAAAAGTGCAGACAGTCTTGGGCCCTGTGAAGCCAGACTGTCTTGGCTACACATTAACTCACGAACACTTGACTATGAACTACAGCAGCTGCTTTTGTCCACCTTCTCCAGGCCAAGAGCCTTTGTCTAATGGGCCCATTGAGATGAAGAACTTGTTTTGGATTAAGCAAAATCCCTACAGCCATAAAGAAAACCTTCTTTTGTATCAGGAAACAGATGCTGTGAGGGAGGAGCTGCTGCATTTTAAAGCAGCAGGTGGTGGGACAATTGTGGAAAACACAACTACAGGAATTGGCCGGGATGTGAATACTTTGAAGAAACTTGCTGAGGAAACTGGAGTTCATATTATTGCTGGTGCTGGGTTTTATGTGGATTCCACTCATTCTTCTCAAACACAGGCCATGACAGTGGAGCAGGTAAGTCTTAACCATTGCTTCAGTGTCTCTGTCCTGTCCTGTGAATTATCTCTGGGTAAGCCAAAATTGGAGAGAGGTTGCAGTAAAATAGATTAAATATAGAGGTTCTCAGTGTAGAAAACAGGATCAGCATCACTGCTTGTGCGTAATAGCTGGAGCAGCACTACTTGCATGTGCTTGGGTTATCTGTCAGAATTTCCAGTTCTTAAGCTCCATTTTCTCTGAGGGGTTTGTTATAATGCAACAGTAAGAGGGAAGTACAGTATTTAATAGGTGAACATGTGGTACACCATCAATTATCTTGAGTTTTTTACTATTTTTTAAGGAAGGAGTTTATCCTTGCTACCTCTTTTGTCACTTTTTCTGGCTAATTGCTTCCCAGTGAGTTTACCCAGCATTCTTGTAAAAATCATAAATAATTGCAATATTTATAGGGCAGTTATAAATTATTGCTCTGCTCAGGCTGTGTGTTATAGCTCTCTATCATTTGTCCAGGCTTTTCAGGGCATAGTCTAATTCAGGCTGTTTGTACAGTGACTAAGACAATGTGTTAATAATAACTGAGGTCTCCAGATATTCCTATAATAATAAATACTCATCTTTTATTAAGAAAATGCAGTGATAAGGTGAAGAGGGATTGGAACTCTCCAAGGTAGGAGGGTATGAATGTGTATGAATAGAGCTGAGAAAAAAATTTTTAAATTTGTCACGGTTTACAAATGAATCAAATTAATTTTGGAAATCAATGATCAAAGCTTGAGCAGTGCTGCCAACAAAACTGGACCCAGCCTGACCCTGACAGTACACTACAGTACTGCTTTTCCTAAGCATTCTTCCATTGTGTGAAATACAAATAGATACAAATAGAATAGATGCAAATAGATTTCTCAAGGCAAAGGTTTCTCTTCTGTGTTTGGTGGACTGATGGAGACCCACAGATTTCCTGTACTCAGCACTTTGAAGGTAGGCCATCATCAGTTCCATTTTGTGCTCTCAATTCTGAATGTGTGCCTATGATATATGGCCTATTCCAGGAAAGAAAAACGAAAGCTTTCATGGCAAACTAGTTTTATTAAGAGATTTGGATATTTTTTCTTTATGGATGTTCTAAAGCAGGCTAATTTTGGTTCTGTAAATTTTTCAAATGAGCTTTGTTTTTGTAATTCTGAAGTCAGCAGAGCTCCTGTTCTTTTACATTGGCATTACCATAGGCAGATTTTGCCTTAAACTTGTCTCTTCAGGATGCTTGCCAGAGTTTCTCCCTTCCCTATCTGAATGACAAGGTTTCCTTATTGTCTGATCCTTTGTTTTGCAAAAAATTACATTGAATTGTGTCTGGAGCCAATTCAAGAGTGCA
This sequence comes from Lanius collurio, assembly GCA_020086605.1. Classification (NCBI taxonomy): domain Eukaryota; kingdom Metazoa; phylum Chordata; class Aves; order Passeriformes; family Laniidae; genus Lanius; species Lanius collurio. The sequence goes on along the minus strand of JACBWW010000017.1, from coordinate 17,326,396 downwards.
AGGCAAAGGTTTTGGAATAAACTAACCTCTTTTTTTAAAAGAAAATTTAATCTCTGCCTAAATCAGTGTTCAAATTACATGTAGACCAGCTTTCTTGGCAAACCTGTACAAATGTATGAGTGGATACTGCTAAATTGATTTGCTTCTGTGTTTATTTTGGTCTTAGTGAATGGCTGGCATAACATTAGTTGACAGAAACCAGATTTTAACTGCAGTGTTTTCACACACGCAGCTGTTAATTAAATAAATTCAGAAAGACCTTGGGAGTATAACTAGCCCAGCGTCCATAGGCCAAATCTGATGCTGTTTAACACAAATAGTGTTAATAACCAAAAATCTTATTTTACTGTTTCTAGCTGACAGGGATTATTGTTGATGAGATACTCAGAGGAGCAGATGGGACTAATATCAAGTGTGGTGTGGTGGGAGAAATAGGTTGCTCCTGGCCTTTGACTCCGAGTGAACACAGAGTGCTTCAGGCAACAGCACAGGCTCAGTCCCAGCTTGGGTGCCCTGTGATCATCCATCCTGGCAGGAACAGCGACTCTCCTTTCCAGATTATCCGCATTCTGCAGGAAGCTGGGGCTGATGCTTCAAAGACAGTCATGTCTCACCTCGACAGGTAAGGAGACTGTTCTGCTGTGCTTCCTGCAGAGTTGCCACAACTCACTGGGATTTTGCAGAACTACGCTGGAAAAAGTTGACATAGGGTATAATACTCAAGTTTACTGACTTAAAAATAAGTGCTTATGTAGAGCTTCAGCAGCCTCCCAGCAATTCATTCAGGATCAGCTTTTAAATTCACATTGATAGAGATTTTGGAATTTTAAGTGCTGTCTTTGAAAGCTTAGGTGAGGGGTTAGGAATAACTATAGACACATTTAAAAAATGGGAGCTCCGTGAATTTGAATCCCTGCACAAATCCCTGTATTTACAAAGCACTAGACATTGAGCAGCTCTCAGTAAATTGGGTGGGAAGTTGCTGGGCTTCCAGAGTTTTTGAACACTGAGTCACTCTTAATGGCCTTACCAAAATCTCACAGAAGCTAATGGTGCTTTCCTTGATTTGGCTGGAGTCTGGATCAAAGCAAAAGCCAGATTTTAATGTTCTACTACCAGACAGAGGAAATATTGCTTAAAAAGAAAATAGTTGGGTTTTGGATAGTTCATACCATAGACCGGATAGTTAACTTTTAGTTTCCTCAAGAACAAAAACCAGGAGCTTCACATGAGGCATGGAGAGAAATTGGGATGCTTTTCTGTCCCCATCTTAGAAATACAGCCTCTATTACCAAATCAGTTTTGTATGACCTTGTGTTGCTCATGGTGAGCTGGAATGTGTCCAGGCATTGATTAGTTTGGCCAGTTGCTGAATACTGGAGACTATTTGTGGTCATATGATTCTCAGCAATTGGATTGTTTGCCCTCAGTGTGAATGTAGTACAGGCAACAGCACTGTGCTCCAAATTCTCATGGCTACAGGCTCTAAGAGCTTGCAAATTGAGCTACAGGTGTTTGGTATTCACACAGAGCTCCTTGTTTTACTTGAGGGTTTTAGGAGCATAAAATTCATGCCATGAAATTATATTTGAGTATTTATAATTAAACTCCTTTTCATATTTACCTGTATTCCACTGTGTCTATAGCTGTATTTTTCACCCCTTTTTGAAGAAAAACTGGTTACTTAAATCTTTTTATAAAAGAGGACTGAGCAAGCTGCAGGTGTCAGTACTTATGTCGCCATTTTGGTACAACGTAAACATACAATTATATTTTTTTCCTCTTGTAAATTGTTGAACTAAGTAATTAATTGATGGAAATTAAGCAATATAAGTAGGAAAACAGAGGTGCAGTTTCAGTAACAGCTGCTGATGCACAATATGACATTTCCTTATATCTCTTTCTATCATTGCTTTCACACATTCAGGTTGGCACTTGCTATAACATAAACTACTGTGAAGTTTGGCTTTGCAATGTGCATTTAACATTTTAAGTCTCCTCCAGTAAGAAAAATACATGTAGGAGCATCCCAGTCCTTTAAATGTGAGATAAATTTGTATATAGCTCCATATTTCATGTCTGTATTTGACATAGACAGAATGGTAGTTTTACAGTGGATTTACAATGAAATGATAAAACTAAAATGCTGGCTACCATGTCTTGCAGTTTAGCACCTTAGAACAAAAGTTAGCAAGTATCCATAGTGGAACTATGGTGTAGTAAAAGGCAGGAAGCAAAAGCTGTTGAGCCTTGGCTTTAGCCATTTGTTAAGGGTTAAGATTGTAAAGGAGATCAACATCTTGTTTCACTTGAGTAACTTTTGTTAGAAGACTCACAGCAACTGTTAGGAATTTGGGGTGTCTGTCCTCTGTGGTATTTATGGCTGAGGTCCACATTACAGGATGCTTCTCCATTCACCCACCTCCTTTTCCATGGGCTCAGGGCTGTTCAGGGACAGTGTTGCACTCAATTCCAGTTCAGAGATCAGCAATTTGAAATGGGAACTGCTGCTGTTGCTACATCCTTGTGGCTCACAGTGGGACCCCATGGCTGACAAAACCCAGTTTTCCAGCTCTTCGTTGGGATAGAACACCCAAAAGCATGACATTAACAGTAGTTTTAAAAAGAAATTGTTCTGGCTGTGGTTTTGCCACCTGCACAGCATTGAATATTCTTGGTGATTGTCTCCCTGTGAACTGAGCTGGGCTGGATCTAAAATAATCTGTTCTTTTGCTCTGTACTTTGAAAACTCACTTGGTGATAAATGTTCGGTCTCTGTAAACTGTAACATTTATTTTAAAATAACATTTTTTATTAATTACAGTTGGCAAGTCTTAGACTCCTGCTGATGGCAGGCTTGTTTGAACATGGATTTTCTCTCTCTCTACCCATCTGTTCCTCCTACTTGATCTGTTAAGTCATAATATTGAAATTGTGACATCAGTCATTTCCATAGCAACAGACTGTGATGTAATTGTATAAGGTAAAACTGCTTTGTGACATCAATATCGGCAATAAAAAAAAAAAAAACAGCATACTGCCCTTTTGGTTAACTGTGCTGCTCTTGTGGAAACTTGGTTTCTTCTTAAAAAAAAAAAAAAAATTATAACAGCTGTAAAGGTAAAATCAGATCATTTTAATGTTTTTGTTTTCCTTTGGACAGCTTAAACACTTGGTAAAAACAGTTCAAAGCAAAACCAAAATATTCCAGAGAGCTCTTATTTCTGTTGCCATTCTTTTCCAAATGAGTAAGAGGTGTTAGGAGCTTTGTTCCTTCACTTTTAAAATCTGTGGCAAAGCCCATGTCCCAGATACTTACAGTGCCATTATGTATTTTGGTGAGAGCATTTTCTTAAGGTGTTCTGGCCAGATCCCAGAACAAACAATGATACATTGGTGTTCTAATGGCAATCTAGAAACATCACTATACTAAATAGAAACTAAAGGCAAAGTTGTATATTACCAGTGTGTGATGGATGAAACAAGCCCTGGATGAAGCTGTCTTCTGTAACTCTTTTGGGAAAGTAAATCTGCCTTGTGTAATTAACCAATTGCCTTTTTTTTTTTTTTTTGGTGTCACTATGAATTAACCTCCTCCTCAAATGTCCTTCCTTGTTAGATTGTCTATTGAGAGGGTTAATGATACCAAAAGTAAGTAACTGTCCTCTTTCTGTTTAAAGGTTATCATAGAGGTTTTCATTATTTTATGGGGAAGAGTTGGTTTTATTCTGGTTTTTTAATGCATGAAATCCCAAATGAATGTAAGAAAGACAATGCTGTGTATCATCTTAAGCTGCATGTGTCAAACAGGAGTCCTGTTTTTCAAGTGGGTGAATTAAATCTTAGATTACTGGGTTTTTTCCTTTCAAATAGGAGGTCACAAAATACCTGTCTTCATATCATAAGAAGTTTTATTCCTGATACAGTGCTGACTCTTTGTTATATATGTTCTGCAGGACCATATTTGATACAAAGAAACTTCTTGAATTTGCTAAACTTGGATGTTACTTAGAGTATGACCTATTTGGTACAGAATTCCTTCATTACCAGTTCCACCCGGATATTGACATGCCGAGCGACAATGAAAGAATTGCAAGGTATCTGCTCCCATGCAGTTTTAGCTATAGCGTGACCACTGACAAAAAAATACTATTGGTACCTGCTTTAAGGCAGTCACACAGTGATTCTGCTTGCTGTTCAAAACTGTCTTCTATCATGCTAAAATAATGCCATTTTCCCCTGCTGCTGTCACACCTTTAGAGCAGCATGTATCATTTCTTCTGTCTGAGAGAAAGATGCAGAATCAGTGTTGTAGGAAGTTACTTGAGAAGAAGATCAGGAGCTTTTTAAACTTCATTCTCTGTCCTAACTCCATGTTAATCTGATTGAATTTTATCGTTTACTGAATTTATACAGTCTGTAAAAAGGAAAAGGCTGGAAATACTGCATATGTGTTAGGATTAAGTACTTCTGTTTGAAACACAGTATTGGAAACCTGGTGCTGCTACTGAACATCATCTGAGCCTATTGCATCTCCTCACTAGTGTACTATCCCAGCAAAACTCATTGGTTGTTTTGGATGGATTTGATCCTGTGCTTTCATCCTGAAAAACTGCCTATTTTCTTCCAAACACTTAATCACCTTTCCTTCCCCTGTCCTTTTGTCCTTTCTCTCTTTTGAAGGATGAGATTCCTTTCTCCTCTGGGCTCCCATGCTCCTCACACTCACAATATGAAAATATTGGCCCCACTAGCAGGATACCTCTTTCCTGCTTCTCATCAGCACCTGCAGTCTCAGCTCAGCTGCACAGCGAATCTGTTGTGCTGTGCTAACACAAAGTTTTGCCAAGGAGATACATTCTGTATAAAAACTGTCTGAGAGAAGGTGGGATCAGATGGGAATGGGTACCTCACTTGTTCTACTCCATCTGGAGGTGTGATGCTGCCGATGCTGCCATGCTGTTTGTCCACGGTGTTTGTGAGCAGTGAAGTGGCAGGTGTCTGAGAGGGGGATGCCATCCTGCCTGTGTCTTTTTACCTTCCAGAGTCACAAACAGTTCTTTCATTCTCCTTGGTGAGAAAGATTTTATGATTGCTGATCACTGATGAAGTAACTTCCAGCTTTCCCTTGTATTTCAGACATAGCTTCCTCCCCCTCATTGTCAGATTAATCTTGAAACTAATCTATTTTCAAACTTTTCTCTCCTAAGAAGGTGCTGTGGTTATTCCACTCACTGCCAAGCATTTGCTGCTGCTTTTCACACTAGAAATTGTTTTTCTCTTGACAGTGCTCTTAGTCTTGCACTCAGTATTTTAAACTCATGCAAGAAATCCAGTTTTCACACTTAGAATGAGTTAAGTTGCTTTCTCTGCTTTGCCTCCTGCCCTCTCCTGTGCCTTGGAAGGTCAGCATCCACAGAAGCACTGGGGAATATATAGAGAGGACTGGACTAGGCCTTAGTTAACGAGTGCACGTTCAGCTGTGGCAGAGTTTTCATTCCATCCGTGATACTTACTCAGCCACCATTGTCTCTACTGAAATACTCTAGCATCTGAGTATTTCTTGTGACAGGCTGTTCATAAGAAGAAGAGATGAAAAGTTTGTCTTCTCATTGCACAGTGTGAGTATGTGCATTTGAGTTATAAGTGCCATTAAATGGATATCGATGCACCCACAGTGGATGTAGGATGGCTGGGGCAATCTCCTTAGGGTTTTGTTTCATCAAACAGTACCACAGAGGTAGAAATCAAATTGACCTCTAAATGAAAATACTTAATGGGAAATATTTGTTCACATCTTTTCTGTTCAAAACATAAACTTCTGTAGTCATAACATACCTGCTTGACACAGTTCAGCTGTCTGTGTGTACTTCAGCAGTTTGGCTGCAGTCTGCTGCCAATGCAAGCAAAACACTGACTTTTGTTCTGGGGCAGTTTGGAGTCAGAAGCAGGTGCTAACTAAATTTACAGGAATGAGCAAAAAGGAGTAATGGATACAGAATGGAAGGGATTGTATGCCTCCCCAACCCATGACGTTAGTCCAGTATTACAAGAGGTGATTCTAAGAATATGTTTGTTTGGCAAGGCACTTAGTCCCTCCAGTGCCATTGCTCTTACTCTCTGGTTGGCTTATGGTCTCTCTGTATTTCAGAGATAACTTGTGAGGATATCTGGAGGAGATACTTGTGATGTTGGAACACTATGGTTTATGTAGTGTTGTGCACTGTATGGCACAGGGTATGATGGGCTTTGAGAAACAACATTTTACCAAATTCTAGGCTATTTGCCTTCTTTTTGCTGCCTATGTTGATTAGATCCTGCTACATGTATCCCCTTGTAACTAGTTGTAATAAAAACCGTAAGTAAAGTCTTTCAGATACAGTGTGGTTACTTACAAGGCTAGTTTTTGTTTTCTTGGTGATCAAAGCATTGTCCTGAAGGTAAGAATTGGAATTTCACAGTGCTGGCAAGTGATGGAATTGGAGGCCTTCATGAGGAATGAGTACTTTCCAGGGCTGGTCTGTCAGACCCTGCCACTTCAATGCTGCACAATCCACTGCTAAACTAAACTGAAGCTTACTGGGAAGCCTAACAGTCATGCAAGACAGGAGTGTAGACACCCACATGGAGCTGAAGGACTTGTAGCAGTACTGCTACAAGAGTGTGACCAGAAGGATTACTTCTTTTTCCAAGCTGACTTGTCATTTTGCCAAGGCTTTTCAGCTGCCCTGCCATATTAGTTTTTCTTATTTCCTGGCTTGTGCTAGTGCTGTGCCATGCCAGTTGTACTTATCTTCTTTAATGAACATCTTTGAAATGTGTTTGGATGATAACCATCTATATAGAGTATGATACTGGCAACTTCAAGTTTTTATTAACCTGCTTTGCAAATGGGATTTTAACTGAAGATATAGAAGTATTTATGTAATTGAGCCAGGTTCCTTAAAGACCTGTCATACACAGAGTCTGGTCATTAGCAAATGTAGTGGGACCAGCTTTGTGACAGTAGCAAGAAGTAACCTGCTGAGAAGGAGTTTAGGTAGGAAATTATTATTTATGTATGTATATAAAACCTGTGTCCCGTGTGTGGTGTTGCTGAAGTTCTTGAATTCCTCTGTGAACTTAATGGGTCTGGAAATGCAAAAGGAAATAATTTTTCTTCTCCATTTTGATATGTGTGGGTTTGTGCTTTCAGAGGTGGAGGATTTTTCATGCAATAAAAACTGCATTTTAATTTCAGGTAAATGTAAGGAGTATGTCCTTGGAGCACCTAAGTATTTTCTGTTATAATACAGTCCAGCAGTACAGTAACATAAGAACTGTAAATCCTGGTGGGCTCTGTGCTGTTGCAGTGAGAACTTCCACTGACAGGGATGCTTTTAACTTTTGCAGGATTCGTATGCTGATTGATGAAGGCTATGAAGACAGAATTCTGATGGCTCATGATATGCACACCAAGAACAGGTTGATGAAATATGGAGGTCATGGATATTCACATATCCTTAAAAATATAGTTCCTAAAATGCTAATTAGAGGCATATCCCAAGATAAAATTGATAAAATACTCCTAGCAAATCCAAAGCAGTGGTTGACTTTTAAATAGGAATAATGAATAAGTATGCCTGTTTTATAGGGAAGCTTGATACGATTCAGATTTCAGGAGAGCAGGCATTTTGAATTTTTTTTTTCAGAGAAACTGAAAATGAAGTAGATGCAAACAAACTGATTATAACTTTTCTTTTTAATTAGAATGTTGAAATTGTGTATTGTCTCTACATTTTGTCCCTTCTGAAAGTTTGCTCATGAATGATTTACTGATTATCAGCCTATCTACAAGGTCTTTTCAACTGAAATTGTAAAAGAATTGTTTCAAAAGCGTAATCTAATACTCTTACTCAATGTTACCCCCAAACTACTTTTGAAGATGCATCACCTGGACTTGGAAGGAAATTATAGTTTTCAGTTAAATGTCCTGTCTCCAGGGGCTGATTTTAATCCTTGTAATACTGACAGAATTCCCATTGTCCTTATGTTCTTTAAGTGATAATTGATGAAATGTCCTGAACTTTTAAATAGCTTCCATAGACAAGAGAAGGCAAGAAGAATCTCAAATAAATTTAAAAAGATAATGTTTCTTTCTAGTTTAACAATTTACTTAATTGTAACTGAAAGTGTAAAAAATACATGGAAAAAATATATTTTTGAATAAAGTATTTTGATCACCTCTTAAACTATGTGCAATATTATTACAGATGTCTTTTTCTAATTGCATTAATTTTTTAACATGAACTTGGAGTCTCACAGCAATCATGTAAAACCTGACACATACCAGCTCCTTTTTGTAAGGATCCAACACCAGCACTCAAAATATATTACATAATACAGTTTTAATGAGTTGTAATAGTTATAACAAAGGTTGTGATATAAGTCTTTACAAATCAGTATATCAAGATATGATGAAAAAGGAAGAAATGTTTGCCTTATATGTGGTTTTCATGTAAAGTATGTTCTTCACTCTTGTCTAACGTTAACCAGGGTAGGTGATTTATCCAAAAAATGATCTTATCCAATAGCAGTGATAGCCTGATTTCAAAAGCTTCTTCAAATGTGACCCTGTATGTCTTGTAGTATTGAGCTTTACCAATAAACACCTTAGTAAATGCAATTGCTGGTTGTAAATGACCTCTAGCTCAGTGCAGGGCTGTTGGACACTACATAGGGAATCTCTAGCTACACTGCTGTGGGAGTGCACTGGCCAGCAACAGCGGAGCAAACAGACAAGTCAGGTACACATCTGTTATTAAAATCATTGCCTGGTAGAAATTAAACAGGAGTAACGGCTACGGTGTACAGATACAGGCTGGCACTTTGTCATAAGGTAAAAGCATTAACTGTTCTGCTGAGATAATACACAAGCAGCTGGCAGCACGATGTCCCCTTGTAAACCCTGGATGAGTTTGCCTGGCGATCCTTTCAGTCAGCCTGGATTCACTTGGCGTTTGTTTTGAAATGGACGGCTCGAAACAGAAGGAGTAACGTGTTCTGTTTAAGAAAAGGTTCGCTCATTCAAGCGAGGTTTTTAGGGAGATGTGTAAAATCTTTATCAGACTTTTGCTGAGTAGCCAGCCCTGGAGAGCATTTTTGTCAGAGTGGCAGACACTTTGGAAATTTTAGTACAGATAAATCTGTTCGTACCATTTTTCCATTAGACAAGGTTGGTTGTGACAGAGTATATGAAATAGCAGTGCTAGGGGTAGCCTCTATTATTCTTTAATGATTTCTAGAAATGTTACCTTGATTTTACCAAAATGTTAAAAATAAAAAACATAAACTTTGCTAAAGAAATTCAATAATCTTGCTAAAATTTAGATTTAGAATGAAATCTGCAAGTTTTAACCTGAGAGAAATAGCCTCCCAAAACCAAAACAAATAAATCCATTTTCTGAATAAAAATGTTCTGTGGACATTACTGCTATGACTGATTTTAAAGCTTTTTTATAACTATGTATCTGTGTTTAGTTAATTCTCCAAGCCATTAATCCTCTATATAGATTAAGCTTCTTTGAGACTTTATATATCTATAACTATATGAATGAGAAAAATAGGTTTTAATACACACTTTTTTTTTTTTGCATGTAAATATCTGCTTCTTTCTTTGCATATGTGTTATCATTTTTTTGGTAATATGCTTCTCTGTGTCCATCTCATAGGCATGCCTTACCACAAGCTGGTAACTAGCTTCCACGGAAAAGGTCTGTGTGACAGCATTTTCTCATGTGACAGATCTCCCACTTTTTCTTTGTTGGAAAAATCCCACTAAATTCAGTGAGACAAGACACCTAAGACAGTTAAGGTTTTGACCCATAATATTATTATGAAATTCTAGTGGAACATCTGCAGTATATAATCCATAACTACTCTATTAAAAATAGTACCCAGGTACAGACAAAGTGCTAAAAGACTAATGAAGACTAATTGCTGCAAAGAAAACACCCTGCCTTAGTCTGATGGAGTGGATGCCAGGCTTTCTAAATATTTACACAACTAACCATCAAGAATGGGCCTGTAATAATTGTCTAAATAATATATATATACATGTATACAAATTAAAAGCCAAATCCCTTTTCCACTAACAGCAGTAGGAGTTTTGCCAGTTGCTTTGGTGGAATCAGGGATATGGTCCAATAGAATAGTTTTTCAACTGTTGGATTTTTCAGGGGAAAATAGTGTTTCTTCTATCTTTTTTCTTTTACAGGACAGCTAAGGGAAAGACAAAATTTAAATAACTCCACTGGACTGGTTTTATGTTAAAAGTCTAATGTAAATCTACGAAGCAGGAACATTGAGTTAAGGCTTGAAGCTGGTTAGTGTCTAGTTTTAAGTGGAAGGGTAAGAAAAGTACAAGGCAAACAATTTCTTTGCAGAGAGAAAGTATATTTTGATTACCTCTTCCTTTTATTGTAAAATCATTCCTCACCACACTATGAGTGGACTCCAAGCATCATTGTTAGCAGGTAAGTCACAAGAACCAAAGCTGAAGTATGGATAAAGCAGCAAGATCATAACACATCAAAGTATCATATACACTGAAGAAATAACTCAGCGTCCTTAGGTGGGCTTTTTTTCCCTATAAAAATTTGATCTATGTAGAACTTCATTCACATGGACACTAACAATGAGGAAGTATTTGCTTTGGCGGAAGTGGATCGCACATCTGTTTAACTTGGTTTGTGGTTTTTTAACATAAGGTTTCTCTGTGTTGTACAGATGTGAATCAGGTAGCATTTGACTTTTTCCCCCCGCTGCTGAGGTGTTCGGTGGTCACTCTCTGCTGGGGTGCTTGTTTCATTGACTTTTGCCACGCAAATCCATCGCTTAGAAGAGCAGGCTTCTTTTCTTGACTGGTTTGGTGGGTCCTTTTACTCATTATCAGTCAGCATAAATAATAAATCCAGAAAATGTGCTGTATTTGTTGTTGTTTCCTCCATGTGCTTTTCCTCCATCTAATTTAATGTAAACTTCATCTCCTGGCTCCAAGTGAAGAACCACACTGTTACTGGCATAGTCGTAGTTCTGATCAGCATCCTGAGCAATCGCACTAGCTCGAACCTACATAAAATACAGAATGACTGGTTAAGAAAACTCAGGGAATTTTTCCTGCCTGGTGAAATTAAAGCATATCCTCAACGTTTTATTCAACATGCATGAGTTGCCCTTTAAACATCTGGCAACATATATTGTAGTTTATTCCTATGGTTACTGCTTATTTTCTCCTACAGTACTTTTGAAACTAAAGCAATAATATCCTCCCTTCTCAGTCATCTGATGAATTCACAACTGCCTGATCTTCTGTAGATGTCTGGAGTCTTTCTAAGTGTTTGTGTAAGCAAAGCTGGATTTGGGAGAACTGGATCTGGTCGTGCCCCAGTTTTACATTATAACTTGTATCAGTGGGACAAGTGATTGACAATGGTGAGAATCCACAGGGAGGCCCAAGATGGACTTTTTCCAGAGGCAGTTTATTGTCATATCAAGTAATAGGATCATGCTGCAAAAAAAGAATACAAGAAGTACACCCCCACACACATCCACACAAGCAGGTAAGAATCCTAGTCTGGGTTTGGAAAAAGGGCTATTACCACATTTCAGCAAACAAACATTTAATTTCCCTGTGTTTTAAGAGATGCACCTTTGAAAAATCACAGGGAAGTCGCAATTTGCTTAAAGAGGTTTTTGGAATTTACAAATCATTGAGGTCTTTTCACTTAAAACTTTCCCTTAAACATACTTTTTTTCCCATTTCTCCCTTGATATTCCACGACTGATTAAATTTGACATTTCTTGCAAACTGGAAGTAATCTGTAATTTCAAGATATATGTTGGTTTCCAGCAATGAATAGCCCAGGCCATTGTAAGTCTCCAAATCATTTATATATAATTTGACTCTGTTTGGTAAAATATTTAAACATGGTTGTATGTGATTTATTTCAGTGTAACATGTCATCTGCTTGTTGCTTGTCTTTGTTCTAGCGTAGTTACAGAGCAGTAAATGATTTAGTGGTATTGCAAATCTGAACTAAGTAATAATGCATGACTTGGTGTGCTATATGTGGGATTTTTTCTGTTCTAAACTGAAAAAATAGGCTATAAGTCACAATTTTCCATGGATTCCCTTCAAAGTTTACATGATAAATTTCCAAATTAAATTTTCATGTGATATGATTTCACATTAATATTGAAATGTTAAAAAGGAGGGGGTTCTTTTACCGTGCAGGATCTTATGGCATTATGCAGCTTAAAAATCACAGTAGGTGGAAATTCTTTATGCATCCTGTAAGAACAGTGAGAAAGGCTGCAAAGGCTTACAGAGCTGTGACAGGCTGCAAATTTAAACTGATACATGGCATGATGATAAACCCTGACTATTTCAGGACTTCTTGGTTCTGACTTGCCTGGTATTGTTTACAGAGGTGATCTGTTTTGCTGTTTTAAACAATAATTATTCTAAATACTGGATGTTTCCTTTAGAATAATGACTGGCAGGGCAGAGTTGAAGGCTCTGGGCCGTTAAACGTGGAAAGATCTTCCAGAGAAATGAACAGACTGGGATGGTTGCTGGCAGTGAAAATGGAAAGGGCAAATGGGGAGGAGTGAAAAGGCTACAAATGAGGTAGAAAAACTTTCACAGAGAACTAATATCTTGCATAATGGTGAGCAAAATGGCTTAAAGGACTTTTCAAATTCCAATTTACTTCCTAATGAAAAGCTAGTTTGTAGATTTGTATAAAATGTCGTGTTTCTGTGGATGGTAATGGAGAATTCAAATTACATCAGTGACTATCCTAAAGGAGTCAGCATGTGGACACTGGCTACAGCAGCAATGGATATTTCATTTTTAAGATTTTACATAGTACATACAGGCTGGAAAGAAAAAATATTCTGGTTATTGAAAGTCTTGAAACCAAAATGCAAATCTTACTGCCCTGTGTGTAGCATCAAAGGTCCTGTGTGCTATTCTTAGTGGGTTTACCTTCTTGCTTGGTTAGCCAGTGCAATTTCTTTTTAAAGGCTAGGAGAACAGTCTCAAATGAATTCTCAGTGAGTGTATTGCTGCAAGAGGGTAAATGTATCTCAAAAGTAAAGCATTGTGAGGCAATACATTTCACATGTTCCATGTAAGTTCTCTCATGAAGCTGCGGTCTCAGCCTGCACACACACACCTAAGCTGAGTGATCTCAGCACTTCCCTGTTCAAGCTTGAAAACTATTACAGCAGACAATGTGGTAACACTGGGGACCTTGAGGTTCCACATATGTATTGCTTAGGAATGGGGTTTTTTTCTGTAAGTCATACACTTTTCAGTGTTTTGGGGTTTTTTTCATAGCTAGAGAACAGTGGATTTATAATGTTACCTTTGTAACTCCATCTGACTACTTTCAAAATTTCTGAGCTTCCTTACAAATGTACGTAAAGCCTGCCACATCACCATTTAGTGTTTCAAGTATAAATCATAATCAGTCATTGAAGAATTAAAACTGTGTGTCAATTTTAAACCATTTATATACAAGTATTTACCTAAATATCTTGTTTAGTATATACAAATATACACATAGAACCCCTGTTTGGTTGTTTTGAGTTTTTTCTTCGTTGTTTAATTTGTCTCATGTCTGGTACTGGAAGTAGCTATATTTGGAAATGGTTAGACTTCAGGTTCCATTGAGTATTTGTAATTGAATACTTCTTTAAAACTACTGCTATGTATTTATTTTTCACGGTTTGTGAAAATAAACACCCTACAACATTATAAATAGGGGTAAAAATAGATCAGTTCTTTAACTGCAAGTAAAATTGTATTCTTGCAGTGAACAATATTGCTTTTGTAGGAAGATATCGAAGTGAATGTATTAGGATGTACTTTGTTTTACTGGTCCTCGTTTGTCTGCTGAGACAGTATTTGTGGTAGACATTTTCTAATTTAATTAATTGCCACTGATGTCCTCCTCATTCTGTTTTCACAGTCCTTCTGAGGAACCATAAACAAAAGGTTAAGTGGCATATCAGATTAATTTACTGGCCGTCGCCGCTCCGGTGTGCGCTGAGCACAAAGGGCAATGAGCCGGCCGTGCTCGGCGGGGGAGGAGACGGGCAAACGAGCGATATCTCCGCGGCCGCCGGGCACGGCGGGGACACGGGGCCCGGCGTTCAGTCCTACGGACACGGCGTGGAGTCGATACATCCCCCAGCCTACCCCGCCGGAGGGCGAACAGCCCAGGGGGGAGCGGCAGCGCCGGCTCCGGGCTCCCCGAGCCGCCAGCCCGCCCTGCGCCACTGCGCGCCGGGACGGCTCGGGCGCTGAGGGACCTGTTGAGCGGCGCGTCCCTCGCCCTGCCGCCGCACGGACACCTCGCACTGTCCCTGGGCACCCAAAGCCTGAGGGATGGCGGGGCCGCTAAGCTGTGGGAATCAGGGCCAGCCTACCCGTGTCTGTTAACTACGCACGGAAGAGCCCCAAAATTGCGAAGGACGGCAATGTTACAGGTACAGCCTCTGCCAGCGCAGTGGCAACGTTTATCCTAATTAAAAGGGATGATTCCTCTGTATTTCAGACGGTAACATCGCAAGACCTTTAATTATTTCCGATGTTATTCTCCATCCTGCCCAGGGGATGCCGACAGACTCGGGCTCTGCCTGAGCTCTCCGGTCGCCCGGCGTACCTCCCGGCACGGGCCGTCAGCCGGCGCCTTCCCCGGCGCCGAGCTCGCTCTGTTATCAGTTCTCCTGTCAAGGGGAAGCCTCGCTCCCCGCCGGGGGCTGAGCGTGTCAAAGCGGCGCTCCGCTGCGTGGGAGCCCCGTCCCGTGCTGTGGCTGCGTTCCTCCCACCCACCTCACCCTTTCCCCACGCAGCACCACCCTCTCCTGAGCTCACCCACCGCCCCTGGCTCTCCTTTCTTGCCGGGGACTGTCCCCTCCCCGAGGGAGCGCCGGGCTCTTCACGCCCCCGCGGGGGCTGCGCTGCTGGTACTCCCGCCCCCGCTCCCGTCCCGGCAGAGCTGCGGGCAGCGCTCCGCGGCCGGGGCGGCGGCCAGGGCTGGCCGGGAGCGGGAAGGGCCGAGTGCTGCTCTGCTCGCCGAACCGCCCGGACAGCGGGCTGGAAGCGGCACCTGCGGCGCGGCTCTCGGGGAGGAGAGCGCGTCGAGTACACATTTCACCCAGCAGCCTGGGCGACCTCTGCTCTGAGCGGAACATCCGGCCCCTCGGTGGCCTTCGGGCATCCAAGGCGGAGCGGGGCGGCGCTCCCCGCAGGTTCCCCGCCAGCTGCGGAGGGGTGGCCGCCGGTCCTCCTCGCTCGCTTCCCGCCGCCCGGACTCGGGCTCCGGTCCTCCGCCACTCACCCGCGCCGCCTCCAGCGGCCGCCCGGCTCCCCCTCCCCGTCCGCTTCCCGCCTTTCCCGCGCCGCTCCGCCCGCTCCCCGCACAGCGCCCGCTCCCACCGGGAGTCCCTCTGCTCCTGGGCGCCCGCTGCCCTCCTGTCCCCGGCTGCTCCCGGCGCGGCGCCCACCTGGTTGTTCTTGCAGAGGTCGGCCCACATGCTGGTGCCGTCACCGCCCCGCATGAGCACATGGTAGGTGAAGAAGTAGATGCCGGGGATGGAGCAGGTGAACTTGCCGGTGGTGGGGTCGTAGTGGTTGCCCAGGTTGGTGACCACGTCGTCGAACTTGAGCACCTCGTAGCCCTCGTGCTGCCTCTTGAGGCCGGCGTAGAAGGCGATCTTGGGGACGGTGCTGTAGGTGGCGGCGCTGATGGCCCCCGCCGCGTTCAGCCCCGGCGCCCCGGGGGGGCCTGGCAGGCCCTGCCGGCCCGGCTCGCCCTTCTCACCCGGCGGCCCCACCGGGCCGGGCGGCCCCGGCTCCCCCGGCGGGCCACGCGGTCCCGCTTTGCCCGGCCGGCCGGCCTCCCCCTTGGGCCCCTGGATGAAGGTGGGCAGGGACTGCATGAGCCCGCGGTCGGGCGTGGCCGCCGTGCTGGGCGCCTTGGTGCCGCCGTAGGGGTCGCAGACCATGCGGCAGGTGCCCAGCATCTCGTAGTGCGCCGAGGTGCCGGCCGAGCTGACCAACACGGGGATGAGGATGACCAGCAGCAGCACCATCACCACCCCCAGCGCGCCGGCCGCGATCAGCCGCCGCCTGCTGCCCACCAGCCGGCTCAGCGCAGGGCGATCCTCTTGTCTGCTTTTGGACAAAATCTTGATGGTTGGTGGGGTTCCTCCTCAGAGCCGAAAAAACGCCGAGCCCGGGCGAGCTCGGCTCCGCTGGGGCTCGGCTGCCCTCCCGAGGGCCGCCGGTGTTGCGGGGGCTCCCGCGGGTCGCGGCGCTCCGCTGCGGCCGCTGCAGCCGCGGGGCGGGCGAGGGAGCGGAGCGAAGCGGGAGAGGGAGAGCTGCCGCCGCGCCCCGGCCGCCCGCACTTTTATGCTCCCGCTGGCGATCGACTTTTTTTTTTTGCAGGCTGTGCCAGTCCGAGTCAACTTTCCCTGGAACTTGCCTTTCCTCTCGCGATCGCCCCGCTTGCCTCCTCGCTCTCTCTCTCCCTCCCTCTCTCTCTCTTCGCAGAGACGACAGTCCTCAGCGAGGCCGCGCCTCCCGGCCGCCCCGGTGCCCGCCGCCCGGTGCCCGCGCCGCCGCGCCGAAGCCGGAGCCGAAGGGAGAGCGGGATCCTGCCCGGGTACCACCTGCCAGGAGAGGAGGAGGCTGACGAGCGCGCTGGAGCAATTTATAGGCACCCAAAAGCGCAGGGGAAAGGGGAGCTGCTTTGGCATCTCATTCCAGCATCTGCTCTGCTCTTCCCACTCACAGAGAGTTTGGCATTACTCTGGCAGTGTGGGAAATATATATTTTTTTTCCTTTTCTCCCTCCCCCACCCCTCCCGCAAACGGATGAACAGCGAAATCGTGAGCCTCACTCGATAGCTGCATCTTGCGATGACAGCTCTTTCTGAAGCAGACCGAAGGGAAGAGATGTGCTTAGCAGCCTCTGGGTACCCTTGAGGTCACCGATCGAGAATTAAAAGGTCAATCCACCTCCTGCTTAACGCTTCCCTGAGGCCACTCTACCATGTTAGTGTTTTCTGGGAAATACTGCTTTAAATGCAGGGATGTTTTACCAATTGTCCAAGTAGCAGTTATTTGAAAATTTACCTCCCACAATAATAAAGAGATTAACATCTCTGGCAATTTCAGATCTCCCTCTTCTTCCTCTTCACAATTGTAACCATAAAGGCAGAGAAGGAAATAGTTTTCTTGTGAATTAAAATTGACATACTCATCACAGGCTACAGTGTTTCCCGGTGTTAAAGCCAGCTACTGCTCTGCTTGCAAACTGACACTGAGGGAAAGTGTTCCCTTCTGTTTCGAAGCCAAAGAGGAGTCCGAGGTATATGCAAATCAACAGATGCTTTGACCTGAGAAAAAGATCTTTTTGGCTTAACTTGGGGGCAGTAAAGCATTTTGTTAAATCTTGTGGGGTTGGTTGTTTTTTTTTTTTCTGTACATGAAAGACTTCTCCTCCCCCAAGGTCTGGTGGGCACCTCTGTGACTGAGTGGGAAGGTGAATGTACAATATTAGTGGCATTGTTGCAGAGAAAATATTAAGGAACTTGTCCTGCTTACGGATATACAAGGTACACAAAGAGCTGTTTAAATAAACAAACAGAATTGATTCCTAAATCATACTTCTGTATTCAGGAGCAATGGACGTCAATCAAACCTGGGTGACATTTGCCTGTCAATACAGGGATGATGGCTGGAAAGAGTGTGACTTATTACAGCAAGGCAAGAATCAGAAATGAGCAACAGCGGCAAATAGGACAACAATGAAATGATGGCATCTCCAGTGATGATCAGGGGCTGTGATCTTGTCTTGGATTTTATTAGCACGAATCTGCTCTCCCCTCACCCGTTCTCTTTTATTTCTTTTCTATTCTGCAACACAATAAGGTCAAACAAGCAGGCAGTGGGAAACAAAGATTCATTGATTCTTCCTTTTAAGCAGAAATGTCAGCAGCTCCTTTTGCTCTTTCCTGAGAGACTCAAAAGCAACGAGTGTGTCCATGCCGTGCAGAGATGGGCAAGTTCAGCTCCTTATCTCCCCAGAAAACTGTCGACAAAGCTTCCATTCACGTACTTGTAAATATTCCTCCCTCCCCTTTGTAAAGTTTTTTTCTTTTCTCTTTTCTCTAATGCTCTATCTTAAAAAAATTCTTTATCTGGCACTGACACAAGCTAGCCAGTTCCCTTCACTAAGGGCTTCCCCTCAAGACCCAGGAAGGCGGTTGAACACACTTGGAGGGTTATGTTCATATCTCATTGCTCTCTTCACCCCAAGGGAAAGGGCTTTCAGCATGGAATTTTCTTCTGGGCAAGAAAAACTGAAAAGTTGTGCCAGGAGTGACTGCTCTGTCTCAGCCTGTAGGTGGGCCCTTGAGTTGTTGTATTCAGTCATACTACCCCAGCTGGTTTTTGTGACATAAACCTTCATTGCAATGGCTATGTTACACATTAGGCAAAGAGCATATCTCATCCTCAAATAAACAGGAACCTGTCATGATCTGTGAAGCCATTGTGATGCTGGGTGACCTACTGGCATCAAGCGCACCCTCAGTTCCTTACTCCAGCTATGATAAGCCTGATTCTTAAAGTGAGGTCCTACCATACCAACCACATTTTCCTTTTTAATAGACAGTTTTATCCTCATGCATACTGCCTCATTCACTCTGAACTGTTGCAGACTTTCTCCCAATGAAGACAGCCATAAAAATGACATCCAGAGTAACCAGAATAGAGAGATCAGGGCAAGTACTGGGAGTTTGTATGTTAGTTTGGAACTTAACCTGGGACCTTGGATTTAGTTACCAGATTAACCTTAGTCCCCAAGGAAAATAATTCTTGGAAAAGTAAGAATGGTAAACCAAAGCGCTCAGAAGTTATGCATCAGAGGTCTCAGCAGCCTGTACAAATTAATAGGAAGTGTAGAAACCTCTTTTTACCACGGGACCTTTGTTGTCCTGAAGTGGTGTGTCAAAACATTGATTTGCTGTAATTAAGGCTTGGGTAGTACTTAGGTTATAATCTCTCCATGCTAAAGTCTGTCAGTCCAGATTGACAGTCCATTCCAAGTGTGACCATTAAACCTACGTGAGGTGCTGCCAGTCTTAATGTGCTAAATTTATTTGTATTTTTGAAGCTCCCTTGCTGGCTTGCTCTGGCCTTTCAGCTTGTTTGCTTCCCTTCCTGGCCCTTGTGCATTCAGACACGCAGTTGGTGCTCGAGCTGTATTCCCTGCAGCTTCTGCCATTTGCAACAGCCTTGTCACAGCTCTTACTGACTAATTAGTTAATATTCATACAGAGACTTAAAGACATTCAGCATAACATGCATGTCCATTTTGCATGTGTGCTGCTACCTCAGCATTAACACATGTGAAAACCGAAGAAAGCTATTTACAAACTCATCCACTGGCACACAGGGAAACACATTCTTCAGGCAACAAGCACAAAATGGCTCCTCATGCCTGGCCTGCTAAATTCAAAGTTAGCACAGGAAAAATACTCTGTGAAAAAGGGCAACCCTTTACCAACTACAGTTAGCAGGAGTAATATGGAAAAAGGCATATGCCTAGCAAATGAGTGTGCAAATGCTGTGCCAAGCTCCATACTACTTCTGCACGCTCCTATCTGCATCTGGTTTGCTCACACTCATATTTTCAATCTCTTTTATTATTATGTTAGAGAAGTGTTTTGAATTTCACTCTGCTGAAAAAAAATTAAGGCATAGCTACATTGTTATAAACACTGGTTTAATTATGCTCGTAAAGGTTAGCATTTTAGCCTGGATACCAGTGTTATGGTCAGAGAAAAAACATGCACTCACTCCAACATGTAATTAGGTTCAATGCTGCAAAATAGATCAGAAAGAGGAAAAAATATTCATATCAGTATAGGTGGCTCAAAGGCACCATGATGACAGACATGGCAGTGATATATTGCTATCCCAAACCATCCTTGGTATCCTATTTCACATCTGTCCCCTTAGTTTGGTAAAATCAGCACTGGCATTTGTGTCAGGTAGCAGGTCCTGGAGAGGACCACGTCTTGCACCAGTTTTGGTGGGAGCTAGTACAGGCAGCTTTAACTAAACTGTTTCAGTCAGGATGACTGAAGACCAAATATGTTTATAGTGCTGCAAGTTGCCCACTGTATTCCTTAATAGAAATTAACTTTGGTGTGTAGAAAAAAAATTTGCTAATTTTTGGAAGTTTTCTTCTGTCCTTTGGAACATCAGAAGTCCTTTTCCAGGCTAATCTTGGCTACTAAGGGATTTATCCCATCTTTATATGTGATTGGAAATACTGTAATTAAGTTTTATTTTGATTAACAAATCCCTTTGAAGATCAGTCTCTGAATGTAAAGTCAAACAGGAAAATGATCCAAAGAAAATGTGTCCAGCCTTGAAAGGGTTACATCCACTTTTCAAATCCAAATGAGGAGGGAATTCAGGGAGAGGGCTGTCGCTAAAGTGACAGGGCTCAACAAGGAGAATTTGCAAATAAATTTGACACATTTCTTCCTTTTTCGTTTTTAATCTGAAAAGATCAGTCAAGTATAACTGGTTACTGAGTGGGGGGGAGAAGGGGTGAGAGCAGAATTAAAGTGGAAAGATTGGAACCAAAACCATGCATGTCATGTTTTGACTGGTGAATTACGGCAGATATAAAAAAATAACCGTGCATGTAAATATAAGTCTTAAACACATAGGGAGCTAAAGATTAGACATTCAGCTGACAAAGTTGAAGGATATAAAATAATCATATATGACACTTGATAATTGCCAGCGTAAATAGCAGTAATTAACCACAAAAATGCTCCTAATTGCGAGTGCCCCTGTTTATTCAAAATAAAACACTAGTTGCAAACATAAAAAATTGTTCTTTCAGGTTTCTTCTTTCCCATTCACCTTCAAGCCTGCTGGTCTGTGTCTTTTCTCTATTCCATCCCTCTGGAGTCATGATATAAGGTGGTTAATACAAGGCTGTAGCGCTGCTAAGGAAAGCATGCAGTCAACCTTGGGGCTATTTCTGATTGTGATGCAAGTACATCTCCAGACAGAGGGGCCTGACCAGTTCATTGCTCTTGCCCTGGTGATGGTACAGAACTGCCAGAGCTGTGTCAGATTCATGGTGTCTGGGAAAAGCTGCACCCACTGACATCCTCATTCTTACCTGTCCCCCTTCTCCAAGTGGCAGGTCCATGCTTTCCTTTGCACGAGGAGATGGGATTTGGACAGTTTCTGGAGAGTCTCTAAGAGCCATGGTTCTGTGGAGGTGTAATTGAGCAAAGCTTGCACCAACCAGTAAATGCTTCCTGCATAAATAGCCTCAGTTTGCCGTAAGTGCACTGCATTTCAGGAACTGGGTTCCCAACCAGGAGGGTTTTTCACACAGCACTTCCACCAGCTTTTCTCACAGCAGCCTGGGCTTCTAGTGTCCCTACAGACCATGAGAGTATCTGCTTGCAGCAGGGTCCAGCTCACAGCCTAGGTGAGCTGTACTTGTTGAAAACACCTTTTTTCTCTAAACACCCCACTTTACCCTTGCTGTGGGATGGGTATTTTAACTCATTGCCCTCTTTTAATGAAGTGTTGGCTTCTGCCACCACCTATGTAACAACAATGGTGGCAATGTTTTCCATGTAGTCTTTCTGCTTGATCCACCCCCCTCTTTTTAACTACCTTCTGGATAAAATCCATAGCAGATAACCTGTCATAAGGAGGCACACAGAAGGACTCACAGTATTCATTAATAAAGCCCAAAATATAGAGATATTCATAAATGTTATTAAATCAAGGAGTATTGCTAATAATGAAGGCTACAGTGTCGGTATTCTTATGAGGATGTAAATAGTAAATACAAAGGGGTGGAAGATAAATGCCTCTAACATGGGAGGGAGATTAAACAACCACTTTGTCCCTGCTTAAAACTACACCAATAAGCAAAGGCATATATCATGTTGCACTTCTATTAAAAATTATGTCAGTAGTTAGAGTCAATCAGGAGGAGATTTCCAGATGATTTGCCCATGAGAATGATTTTGGTTACCTTTGAAATGGTTATTAGACTGCCAATGCTATTAAAAGAGATGTTAGGGGAAAAAAGCAAGAGCAGAGACAAGCTTTTCTAAACTGTCATCTGTGATTTACCCTTCCTCCTCCAAACCTGAAAGACTCCCTTTCCATTCTTCTACCAACCCAGCAATCTTCTGGCATTTCATACTGGAGTCCTTTATATTCATCAGGAGGTTGATGGATGGGCAATAAGAATGGATAGATGGGAGTGGAAAACTCAAAATTAAAATCCCCAGAGTGGCAAGATGCCCAAGAGATTTATTTTTTCTTCTGTCATCCCCTCAACTGAATTTCTTTTTGTGCCTGATTATTGATTTCTGGAGCAGTTAATGGTGTAATTTACTTTGCAAGTTGCAATTACTTCTTATCATTCATTTTTCTCCCTATCTGTTCATTAGCTAAAGCAGGAGACTTTTTGATCACAAACAATCTTCCCCACAACAAAATGGCTTATGGTGGACCTTGATGTCATCCTGTAAGACTCCAAGATTTTGATTATTATGGTAGGCAACTGTGTTTCAAATTTTGTGAAAGTTGGTGTTGCATTGTTACAAAAGGCATGTTGAAATATTATTCTGTAGGCCCAATCCAGCACAAATTAGGAATAACTCCACTAATGTAAGTTGTAAACTGAGATGTTACCTAGCACAGGTGAGATCAGAATCGGGTCTGCTATTTGCATCACATTCCTGGAATCCTATTTCAGTTCTGTTCATGCCGTTTGCTAAAATCAGCTTGCTGCAACAGAGCTGCAAATCACAGGGAGATACAATGAGTGCTCTCCTTCCCAAAAGGGACTGATTATGCCTGCACAATGAGGAAGGGACCAGGATATTTCCCTGTGGCACTGTAGAGATATAAGCCTTGCAGAGGAACCATTGTGTATTTTTTTCCAGCATAATACACTGCCAATGCCATTATTAATAAGCTGTCCTGTACTGGATGTAACTTTGGTTCTGGTATTTGGTATTTTATGTCTTGTTATTTGTGCATTTAGCAATAATAGCAAGTAAAAGATGCAGATCAGAGACAAAAATTTAATATCTCCTGAGATATGCATGTGTTCTTATGCAATTCATACGTTTTCAGCTAGACTGTTTGTGTTCTTTCTATGCAGCATTAAAACTCTAGTGTGCACAATTACTGCCCAAATCCAAAATGCCTCAAGTGAGAAATGGAACATGACTGGCTAGAGAGCATGTCTGCCATCTAAGACTGAGGTTTTCTGATCCCCAGGAAGATAAAATTTCAGCTGGAATGCTGCTTTCATGTACTGAGACATTACACATACGTTTTCAATATGTAGAGATACATATATGCACATGTATGCACACAAATGTAAAATAGAAATGTGTATGTTTTTGTGAAATCATAACAGAACAATAAAACCTATGACTATCACAATTCTGTTATTTTGTGTTTTATCGTTTAAATGTAATTCAAAAGAACAAGATAATATACAAAATATTCCATGAAAATGTTCTCCATCACTGGCATGCATTACTCTACTGAGATAATTGATAGAGAGCCAAATGCTGTTTGCACTTCACTCGTGAGCAACCTCGTAGGCCTGGAAGGAGCCCTCACTCCTGTGCTACTACACATTGAACCTCATTGAACTTACCTTAGAGTTTCACTGCCATTTATGAGAATGGAATTTACCTTGCAATCTCCTGTTTAATTAGCTTTAAATCACTAATGCCAGTCTTTCAATATCTTAAAGAGGCAAGAATCTTTTATGGATTTTAATGCCTAGGAAAGAGAATGAAATGGGAAGAATTTTCACTGAGTGTCCTGATAAATATCCCTTCTCCCTGCAATGCTGGAAGGAATCAGAAAAGGATATCTGAGGAGAGAGCTATGCCTCTGAGCAGGGTAAAACCATCTGACTGTTGTGAACCTGGGTTACAAAGGGAATCACAGATCACAGAATCACAGAATCACAAGGTTGGAAGAGACCTTCAAGATCATTGAGTCCAACAGATGGCCTAACCTCAACTAAACCATGGCATCAAGTGCCACATCCAATATTTTTTAAAACACATCCAGGGATGGTGACTCCACCACCTTCTCGGGCAGACAATTCCAGTATTTAACCATTCTTTCTGTAAAAAATTTTTTCTAATATCCAACCTGTGTTTCCCCTGGCATAGCTTAAGACAGTGTCCTCTTGTTCTGTCAGTTGCTGCCTGGAGGAAGAGACCAACCCCCACCTGACTAGAACCACCTTTCAGGAAGTTGTAGAGAGTGATAAGGTCACCTCTGAGTCTCCTTTTCTCCAGGATAAACAACCCCAGCTCCCTCAGTCGTTCCTCCTAGGGCTTGTGTTCCAAGCCCCTCACCAGCCTTGTCACCTCCTCTGGATGCACTCTATGCCATTTCTGGAGAGCAGCATTTCCTGCCATAGTGTTGCAGTGATAATGTGTTGAGAAAAACATGTTTAGGTGTTATTTTCAGAATTAATTTTGAACCAGGCAAAGTGCAGCACAGGGAGTGTGCCTGCAGGAGGAATCTTTGTATCTCAGCACAGGGAGCAATGATGCAGCAAAGGTGAATGGCGGCAACTTCAAGGCAGCTTTGAGCAAATTCTTCAGACAACTTGTCTGGTGAGTGCTTCTCCAACATTTATCTCCCACCAGGTAGGGATATTAAGGGCTTTAAGCACAAACCAAATTGGTACTGCCAACTTTGTTACTTGGGCTCCTTTACTCAGTGGAAAGCTATACGCTGTTGTGCTGCCAAGCATGGACTCTGTGGGATTCAGCCACCAGACAGACTGAGTCTAAAGACTTTGAGTCAGTTTCCTTTATATGTATTTAATCATCCCCTTAGGTTTTATGTCCCAGATATTTTTTTTCTTTAGGCATTTATTTGGCATTTAACATATATCTTTTATTAGGTTTCTGTTCTTAATTATGTCCCTATCATACCTCCCCACTCAATCTATTACAGCTTTTTCATTTTAAAATGCTAATAAATAGCTAATCTGAAGCCAGCAAGTAGCTATCTCAGTGACAACATCACATCTAGGCTTCCTTTCCTCTTGGTGAATTAACTCAGCAGGTGAAAATATGGTTTAGTTTTTTATTTTCCAGTCAAAATAAACTTCCCCACCTCTGTGATTTCAGTATGTCCTGTTAGAATAATCTCC
Source organism: Lanius collurio (assembly GCA_020086605.1). Taxonomy (NCBI): domain Eukaryota; kingdom Metazoa; phylum Chordata; class Aves; order Passeriformes; family Laniidae; genus Lanius; species Lanius collurio. The sequence goes on along the minus strand of JACBWW010000017.1, from coordinate 17,301,075 downwards.
TTCATCTGCCCAGCTTCCTTCATCTGTGCAACTTCCAATGAGGGGCACAAAGGATAAACTGAGCTACCCTTGCCATTCCCTTTGCAGGGTTCTCTTTCTCTTGCACGGAGATGAGATCTGAGTGCAAAGGATGCTGCTGCCGGAGGACTGTGAGGGGGTGGCAAATGTAAAACCATGCCCAGAACTCCAGTCACTTGTAAGATTTGCTTGCCTCCACTCCAGACAATCACACCTGCTGTGTCCCTGTTTATACAGGTGTTTGTGCCAGGTTTCCAGAGTGAGAACACTTTGAGTATCGATGGGCCCATAGAAGCTATCCTGGAGGCAGGTCTTTATTCCCTACACATGCATTCTCCTTGTGCTGTTTTGTCTTCAGTTGTATGAAAATGTAAATGAACTAATTTCTAATTGCTTTAAGTCAGGCAGGCTGTAGAACTGTGAAAAATACAGATAAAAGTTGTTTTATGAAAGCCTGCAGACAAATCTGTCACTTGGACCTACAACCTTTCTCACTGGCCACCAGTTCAGGGCAGAATGTGCAGCATTTCCTCACCCAGGGGCATCCACAGTTCCAGAAGAGAGCAACAGAGAAACAAGTATAAGTATTTGTCCTGATGAGGACACAATTGCCAGGTGATGGCAATTCTCAGGTAAACTAGATGCTGCAATGGAGGTGCTCCTCTCTGCAAAAAGGCATGTGTTTGCCAAGCTCCACATGAGAACTCTGAGAAGTGGAATGGAGAGAGAAAGTCTGTGGCTGATCTTGCTGAATGGGACAGATGGAAACCCTTGCCAAAAATAGCTTTGCTAGAAGTAGAACACATGGTAAATTGCATTAATTTTAATAATTGCTTTTTATGCTTTGATAAAAACTGGCAAAGACCTAAAGGATCCTCTACCCAAGATAATTAGCATAGTTCTCCTTGACTGCTCCCCTTTAAAGAGAATGCTGTTTTGAGGCTCTCATGGCTCACAAAATTGAGAAGGATGAGGCTGCCCACTTGTGCCAAGAAAGCAGAGTGCTCAGTAGTATGTGGGACCCACCAAAAAAACAGTTTAGCTGCTGATACATCAAGTATCTTGAGGCCATTAAAGCAGCCTTGAGTCTGCAGCCTGGCAACATCCAATGTCTCTCTGCCCACAGGATCTTGCAGAATCACACTCTGAAGGTGAGCAGATCCACAGTCTTTAAAAAAAAAAAATCAGCAAACACCTTTTTCTGAAAGGAAAGGGAAATTCTAATTTTTTAATTTTTTTTTTTAATTCAGGAGACACAGGATTTCTAGGTGCTGTAGAAGAAAGGGATCAGGCATCTCCTTCTCCCCCTGAAAACAGGATTTTTGGCTACCATAGTGCCAGGTAGACCTGTCCTTTTGCCACATGGAAAGGGATAATGGGAAGAGCATGCCTGCACTACTGCTTCCTATCCCAATCTCTGGTTGAGATTTAAGGATGATCGACTTGAAAAGAAATCTTCATGTCAATGTAATCTCCTCCAGAAATAGTGCTGGATGCAGTGTCAGACAGCACCAGCACCCCATTAACTCCAGCCACCTCACCACCTACCTAAATTGGTTTAGTCTTCTGTCCAGCTACAGTTAAACCAAAACACAGAGCTCCAGCTGCTGGCCAGTGACACGGAATTGGATTCTAATTGATGTTGTTAATGAAGGGCATCTGCTGTTCAAACAGCTCTGAAATAACCTATAATTACCTGGGGGATTTTGGAGCCAGCAATGCTTGCATTCTGTCCAGTTCTCAGAAATACACAATACGTTTCTTACTCATGTGCTATACATTTTTGCATGAATGAAATGTATTCTCTTTTACAGCTGAAAGAGTGTGACCATCAGTCCAGATCAGAGTTCGCCCAAGATACAGTCACAAACTTGTCAGGGTCAGGTATGCAAGAGTACAGTGTCTAGGAGTGGTATTTGTCTCTATTAGATTAAGGAAGCTCACTGGAACTGCCATTTTGTCCCCAAAAGAGCACTCTGGGACTGCAGGTCAATGGGGTTGATTTTCTTTTTCCTGCCAGGGCCAAGCTCAGGCAAAGAGACAGGATTTGTGCGGCATAAGAACAACCTGGGCAACTCTGAGTATGTAATAGAAATGCATAAATATAGAAAAATGAATGTGGCAGCATGCAACTAATGCTCCAAAAGGACTCTTGAGCTAAACATTGGTTGCCTGAGAGTGTGATTGCGATGCACCAAGTACTGATTGTTAATAGTCCTTGGGCAGATAGTCTGAAAAATCCTTCTAGTTCAGGTCTTCTCCAGCTACAGGGATTACAGAAGTGAGCAAACTCATCCCTGTGCCAGGGACTTGCTCCCTCACACGCAGCATGGTTTGATTTTTGCTTCCCAAGCCAGAAGCGAAGCACACGGGCAGGAGCTCAGCAGGGCTGGAGGGATGCTCTCGCCCAGGTGGGAGGCAGCTGCTGGCTGGCAGGTTTGTGCTGCAGTGCTCAGAGCAGGGGTGGCACCAGCAGCAAGAGCTGCTGCACCCCGAAATGCCTCCCTGCCTTCCCATGGCCTCCCCCCACACCCCAGGGATCTGGTCCTCGAGCATGCGTGTGCAGGTTGTGCCACTGATGCTATTTGTACCCAGTAATTTTCTAAAGCTCAGTGATTTAGATTGACAAATGTATTCTGATTTCCTAATATGTTTTCTTCACATCTTTGCTGTGTTTTTCCATAAGAATTATTCTGTTCAGCAGCTTGGGAGAAAACAATCAACAGCTAGAAGGTATATTCAACTTCAGGATTTTGCAGAGAATGATAATGCCTATTCTTTTTTTTTTTTTTTTTTTCCCCTCTGAAAAATGTATTTGTCTCTGTGTTTCCTCCACTGACACTATCCTGTAGCTCTGCCTTTAACCTGATATTCTGTCACCACTCCTGTTTCAACTGATGTGTTTCTGTGAGGTTGGTCTGTCATGCTGATATTTTGCTCCCACTTTTTTCCTGCAGCTGCACTGCTGTTTAACAGCCTCTTCACAGAGCACAGAGCCCCTCAAAGCCCCTGATGTTTGCAACGCTGCAAGCGGTCAGTGAAGCTCTCCTCAAACACAGCCCTTAGCTGAGAAACACCATGAGAGGGGCAAAGAATTGGGGAGAAGTGGACACACTTGAGCAAACACTGCAAGAGGGATGAGATACTCTGGAGCTGCTGGGTTGAAACATTTGGCTGCATCACAGGCAGCAGATGAGGACAAATTTTTGACTTTTCTGCAAACCTGTGGGTTTTGACTGTAACTGAAGATGAATGTCTCAGTGTGTCAGGAGATGAGAAATCTAAGAAACACCAACAGAATACCAAAAGTGCTGCAAGGAAACAGAGCTGATTCAGTTTCTTGCTTTACATAGTAATCAAAGAAGTTGCTTTTGATAGCTTGCTTGTGAAAAAGGCTTTGTCATTTTTCTTCCAGAAATTAGCAGCTTTATTTGAACTACTGTCAGGATGCCAAAATCATGCAGGGAGTGGGACAACCATAAAAACTGTATTTTAGGACTGATTAGGGAATACCAAGCCCCTAGCTTTGTCATGGTTTGATCAGAGCCACCAGCCTGTGCTTACAGGTCCCATAAATACAGATACCTAGCTAGGCACTGGTGGGATTTTTGAAGACTGCCCAAGAAAGTGCTATTACACTCATACTGGTTGAGTTGAACAGGTTTGTGTGATGGCAGACAAGTCATTCTGCAGTGGATAATTAAAAGCTCACTCATCATGCAAACTCCTTCTCTATATACTGGTAGAGAAGGAGTTTGCATGATGAGTGAGCTTTGCTATCTGGGAGCTATTTCCAGCATGATGGATACAAAGTTATCTGAGCATGCTAGACAGAAAATTCTCTTTTTAATCCGTTGTATGAATAGGCTAGATTGTTTTTAGAGATAGTGCCTAAATTTTTGTTTAGAGCCAAGTTTCTGTACTCTACAGAGGGGCAGATTTTCCCTGTAAGCTCAGGATAGATGTATAGTTTCTGTTTAGTAGGAAAGATCCAGAAAGAGAGCACTGATTTTTGCTTAAACCCATTCAAAGGCTCTTCACAGTCATCCAGGTTTCAAGGCCAATTCAAAAGGGGAAGAGGGGAAAGAAGAGAGACCAAGACCTGCCTGGCAGAAGGCTCTCTGCTGATAGGGCTCAACTGCAGAAGGAAAGCCTGTTCGTTTCCAGTATAAAAAAGTTATTAGGAATTTCCTCTGGACCTGAGTGCTGACACTCCAGTGCCCAACAGCCATGAGAGAACAAAGATTCTCCATATGCTATAAACCCTAATGCATAATGTGTTTGTCCATTTTTCTCCCAAAATTTTTTAGAATGGCCAAGCTCCAGAGAATTGAAAAAAATCCAGATTCACACCCTCCTTGTCTCAAATGTTCTAATTGTGCTGCTCTGACCTCTGCTCCCTGGTTTAGGTGCTAACTGCTGCTCTGAATAATTACTCACATTCCTTCTGAACTGCACCCACCTACACAGCCCAGCCCAGTTACTGTTGTGCACCCCACTGGTAACCCCAGGAATGCAGTGGCAGGTCTCAGCCGAGTTTGCTTACAACTTGTTTGCATTTTCTATAGCACATCTGCATGCACAGAAGGGGAAGTCACTTCCCAGGCTGCCTGAAAGGGGCATTGTGACTGATGGAAAGAAGAATACAAGACCCATACCAGAATACCAAATCTCAGATTAAAGCATTTTGTACTACAGAAGCAGTTTAACATACTTTGTCCAGAAGGAAATTTCACAAGAAATCTGCCAGGCTTTTGGAATCATGAGGGATATGCTCTGTGAAAAAAGGGCAGAGGATAGACCCAGTCATGCTATTAGACCTTTCCAGACACCTACATAAGAGCCCTGGTTTCCAGAAATGTGGAAATACTGCTTTTTGCCACAGGCCTTGTGAATGGAGGTGTTTCATTTCGAGGAGCCCTCAGCGCCCACTCCTTGCAGGGAGTGTCAGGCAGGGGCAGTGTCAGGCAGGGCACCTACTGGGCAGGCTGCTCCTCTGCCCCTGCACAGGGCACCACAGTCCCTGTCCTTACCCTGAAAGTTTATTTCTCTTAATAATATCTTGTAACTCCCACCAGATGCACCCACGTTCATCCACTCCCTTGAGAAGTTTGAGCCTTTGCCTAGGGTTTACTATATCCATTCTTTTTGGGGTGGTGCCACCTGACTCATAAGCCAGGGTGAGGAGCAGCCACTTCTTCAGGTCTCTCAGCAATGTTGTAATTTCAGCCTTCAAGGCAGATGAGCCCTCTTTGCTGGCTGCAACACTGAAATGGAAATTGTTGACTGAATGAGACTTATTCTGAACAGAACATGAGCATTTTCTTCTCAATCACACTTGAATTTTTTGATCATTGGTGCTACAGGTTACAAACAGACCTTCCATCCTCCTGGAACAGCCACCAAACAACTCATGAGGTGAGAAGGAGGAAGGTAGGAAGCCCTGTCATCTGAAAATGCTAAGGCATGAGGCAGAGCAACTGTGCTTTGGGTTTCATCCGCAGTTTTGCACCCACATAACATCTGATGGCTGTTACTTGGACAATGGTCTTGCATGATGCCATCACTCACTCTTCAGCCTAAATTCTGGGTAACCCCTGTTAGCAGAGGGAGCTCCTGCAGTGGCTGCTGACATCTGCTTCTGTCTCCTGTAGTGTCATGTCGTGTTCCAGCAAATTGAGGCACTGCAAAACCTTGAAGACAGGAGTTGTGACCTCTGTGAAAATGTTTCAGAATTTGGGCCTAATTTTATTTTCCTTCCTGACAGGAAATGTCTGCCATGGCACCTGTAACCAGGACAGCAGGTCTGAGTGAAAAAGGACATTAATCTTCTTCTTCTGTAGGGTCAATAAAGAAAAATTACATTAAGCAAAGATAAGGCAGGAAAACAGCTGATTTGAAATGTGTAAGAGACGTGTGGTCTTCTTAAAAATCCCACAGGAACTGATTATCTCAGTTTACAACTAGTTTAAGGCAAAACACAAAAAAATGACGAGGCTGGCCCTAACCATCACTTTAGAGGGGGACTATTCACATTGTTTAATAGGAGGTGGTGAACTACTAAAAAGCTGTCTCCATCTCTGTGTTGCTGCAATTACTCCCAATTACTGTCACTCACTCTTCTAAGGGATTTTTCACCGCTGTGTTTGCAAGGGCAGCCTTCTCTTTCTGCTGTGCCCCAACTCACTGCTGCTGTCCTGGGAATGCTGGGTCTTGGAGCAGGGCTGGGCCACTGGACAGGCTTTGCACAGGTGGGGATGTTTGAAGAGGGGTGGGCTCCATCTCCTCTCACTGCTGTCACCCACTGCATCCAGCCCCTCCTTTGTTTGCCCTGAGCCTAATTACAGCTCTGTCCTTTCATTCCCCTCACCAGGGGCAGTCGAATGTAGGGAGGGAGCGTCAGGAGAGTGGTGGGTGGCGCTGAAGCCTCCATTATGTGTGCTCACACTTCATCCTGACCAGGAGTGAATCTTCCACCCCAGAAAAGTCTCTGCATTTGTGAGTGGGAGCTGGCTCAGTAGCTGCTCTTCTGGCATGGGCTGGGCTCCCCTGGTGCTATCTGCTAATCATCTCCTCTATTCACAGCTTTTTCCTCCCCTCCACTGTTGTTGGCTTGAGGAACTCCCATTAACTGGCCAATTTCAATACTATCAAAAAATTGCCATGAGATTTATCTAATTATTCACCCTGTTATATCTCTTCCAGTATCCAAAACCCATCGGAAGGGGGAAAGGAGAAGTTTAAGACAGAGACCAACTTTCATCTGTGATTGTTACAACTCCCCTCCCTGAAGGCTTGAACTCACAGGGGTGGGAAGATTTCTATGCCTTGTGATACACCACAAGTGGCTCCTGCCCCCGACTCCTCTCTCCCACTGAGCCAAGAGCAGCCACCTGCACCCTGGGGACAGCAGCAGCCCTGCTTGCTGGCTTTGAAGCTCACTTGCCATTTCAGAGGCTTACCCACTTGCAGATGCAGCCCTGTGCCTGGCTACAGGGCCCCTGCATGCCCTCCTTGTCTGCTGGTGATGGGTGACAATCTCCTGCATGTGCCAGTGACATCCCAGTGCTGGCATTACCTTGGCTAGGAAGGGCATCTCAGGGAGTAGGAGCAGTGCACCACGGAACTGCAAATAACTACTGTGGAAATGCAACTTTATTTTCCGTTTTCATCTGTATCTGATGCATTCGACTGAAAACAATGCTTTGGAAAGGAAACAAAACTCAGTCTTCTCTTCACTTTCCATCATTTTCTTCAAAAGCCCAGATCTTCATTCTCTGGACACTCTCTTTAGTTTTGGGAAGATCTGGGCATTGATGGGACAGAAGCACTTTGACTCATCCTTCCCTCATAGAGTCAGACTTTTATCATGAGTCTCTTACTAATAAGAATAAAAGAGCAAAACCCCAGTATCTGCCATTTTTGGGGGATTGTTTTGCACTTACCAATGTGGCTTCTCTGGTAAGGACTGTTCCTAAGAAAAATGTGGCATTGACTCACCGCAGAGATACATGTGCAGGTCCTGATGACCTTGGAGCAGCACCTTCCTGCTCTGAGAAGAACTGGGTTCAATGCTGCCTGCTGCCTGGTGTACATTTATTTCTGCAGTATTTGCCTCTTACCTTTTATTTTCCAGAGGGCTTGTGAGCTTCACGAGCACCCAATGAATCCCAGGGTTCTCCTTGCCATCCCTGCAATCCCCACTCCAAACCAAACCCTTCCCCCTCTACTTGTCACTCTGAAAAGTCCTTACCACCCACTCAGCTTTTCCCTTCCTCTAACGCCCTACATGTGGAGTGTGCCTATCAACCTGCACCTCCACTCTTGCTTTTCACAGGGTCCCCTGGTCTCACTTCTGCCTTGTAAGCTCCCAGGCTGTTGCAAAAAAAGGTGGTAGAGCCAGGCTGGGGTGTCCAGCGGTTTTTGTTTGCAGCGACACCTCATAGGTATTCAGGCTGCTCTCCTTCTTGCTGATGAGCCTCATCTACAGAGTTTTCCTGCATAAAAAACGGCACATGTCAGAGGGGAAAGACAAATGACGATAGCAATAATGTGGAAGAACATCCTCTGAACATCTGAGAGGGCTGAATCATGAACCACTTTTATCAAGGCGTACAAGAGGCACTTAAATATTAGCTGCTGCTTATAAATAATATTTGTATGTTAAATACATTTTTTCACTGTTTTATAAAGCGAGTGATCTCTATTTGCTTTCAACTGGAAATCATAAAGTAAAAATCAATGAGCTTATATCAAGCTTGTATTATGGTCCTTGAAGAGCCAACTGACTGTATAAAAATGACTGTTTTCTAACGAAGATATAATTAATTGGATTGAGTTGGCAAAGTTTAAGTGCCTTGTCATATTTTGATTGCTATGCAGTGCTAGAACTTATTGATTTTATAGAACACCCTGTAGATATATGTAATGATTAATTTCATTTGGTTTACAAGAACAGAAAACTTCTATGCAGAACTGGATGTGTTATTCTATTTTTTTTAGAACCGCCTGTACCTGGCAGGAGCAGGGGTCTAGCTGTGGAGCTACACCAGCTGGCCTGGGCTTCCCTGGTTTCTTATTTTCTCCAAAGGAATTCCATATTTCTCCCAAATCCATGGGGTTTGTAATTTCAAGGAATTCAGAGAATATTTTTCAATCTCTATTTCTTGTGTGTTTCTGTTTTCTTTCTAAACTAAGGAATAGTAAGTTTTAGTCCATGTTTTCTGGTTTGCAGAGCCATTAACCACAGGTGCAGAACCCAGGCCCAGCTCACGAACCTACTTCTAAGTCAATGCTTGCCTTGGGATGGAGAAGGCGGCTCCAGGCTCCTGGTCCTGCGCCCTTCGTGTCTGGGGGCCCCCATGCAGCTCCCTGCCCTGCCGCAGCAGCCCCAGCCCACGGCAGCTGGGGGCTCCCCCAGGGAGAGGTGCAGAGGAGCATCGCTGCCCTCAAATCCAGCCATGGTGGGGACCGCCAGGCCAGCTGGGGGGGTCTGGCTGCCCCCAAACGGGGCAAGCCAGGGCTGTGATCCCCTTCACACACAAAACAGCGGGGCTCGGCTTGGTGCGCAGTCCTTGGAGCTGTTTTTCCCGAGGCTTTGGGGTTATTTTTAGCCGTAGCTACAGCACTAAGTGCCACATGGCTGCCTCCGAATTATTTGGTTTCTTAATTGGCAGAGTTGATGTAAAAGCAAAGTGAGGGGAAAGGAAATACCAGCAGCCTCCCCGGGGACACCCTGCCAAGCCTGGGGGTGACAGTCGTGTTCACTGTGAACTGTCTCGGCATGTTTTTGTACCAGCGACACGGGGAACGAAAGGCATTTCAGGCCTTAGTTTCAGATGCGCCCGGCGTTCCCTCCCTCGCCTCTCCGGCTGTGTTCTTGCCCCCACTGCTGGCACAGGCGGAAAGTGCATCCCGAGGCGCTGCCGGGCATCCTCCGGGCTGCACGGGCAGCTGGGAGCCGCTGCAAGCCGGACCTCAGGCCCACACGGCATCTGCAAGGTACCGGGACTGACATCAGAGCTTTGATTTTTGTGTTTGCCCTCAGAACGGATTAGTATTGAATGTGTGATCCACAAGGTGTTTAATGAGCCTCTGGGTATAAACTGGCAGAGCAAAAATCTTTCGAGTAGCTTAAGCTGACGAGAAATGAAAACAGGAAAGTCTCTTTGTACAGTCTGGATGGTAACTGCTAAAATCATATCAAGTAACTATCCATGCACTGCATTCCTCCAAACCAGTACTCTCTTCCATTCCAACACAGATGCTCATTTCTGTGTGATGTTGGGAAATCACATGTGCTAGGCATGTTTGAGTGGCTCCCTAAAATAAAGTATCTGGGTCAATATGAGAGTGAAGAAGTGGCTGAGGATGCCCAAACCAGGCCACCAACAATACGGTTTCTCAAACCCACCACTGTGAGGGGACAGTCGACCAGATTACCAGTTCTCCATGCCACTGCTGTGATGTTACATCCTAAACTACACAGTTGGAGGGAAAACAACATCCAATATTAAGCTAAAATCCACTCTGAGCCACCCACATCGCAGCACAAAACACAGCCTCTACAGCGTTGCCCTTCTCCAGCAGCATTCTGTGTCGCAGGTCGAGCATCAGACCGGCTCTTGGCTCTGCCCGCTTCTGGCTGCTCCTTGCTGAGGCACTGCCATGCTGAGCCCCACAAATGGCTCCTTCCTAGCAACCACCAGGTTGTGAAGCAACACTTTCTCTGTGGCACTTTGGTCCTGGGGAGTGGTGCTGACCGAGCTTGGTGTGGCTCCCGTGGGTGCCGGGTTTCACATGAAGGTGGCAGGGGCAATCACCAGAGCAGGAGGTGTCCCTGGTCCTCAGGCTCTGCCGGGCAGTAGCTTCCTGTCACAGGGAACTACACTGCCAGCAGCCTGCAACTTCCATGCTGGCAAAGCAAAGATTAGCAAAACCACGAGGTTTCCCAGGCTCAGGTACAGGACAGGACTGCTTGGGGGCTTGCAGAATGGCCACCCTGGCAGAGGGCACCCCATTTAGATGATCACTGAAACAGTGGAGGTGTGCAGTCCAGTGCTTGCAAGGCACCATCTGCAGGTATGGATCATCCCAGGCTGGAGGTGCAGCTTGTCCCCCTACTAGCACCCAGCTGGACACAGCCACGCTCCCCACTCCTGCTTGTGCTGGGGCTGCCACGGCATCAGGCCATTTGAAACGTTATCTTGAATAACTGGGCTATCAGGAAAATTGTGAACGTACATTCAGCCTGGGGCTCATCACTGCTTGGCTGAGCACTGGCTGTACATTCAGGGCTGCCAGTGGCACAGGAGCAGAGGAGAGCAGCAGAGGGGCTCTCGCCAGCAGCAAGAGAGCCAAGGTGAGGAGTGAGTGCCCTGGAAAAGCCACCTTCCCCAGTGCTTTGCCCCCAATTGCACCTTGCCGCTAAAGTTGCCTCTGAACACGTCCATCAAGCTGCAGGGGTGACTCCTGTGACTGGTACTCGCACAATTGCTGTGCTTCTTGATCTAAAAATACGGTTAAAATTTTGCTCTTGAGATACATTGTAAAAATGTCACTTTTCAGGGCTTTCTCACAGCAGGGATACGGTTCCTGGTGAGCTGTAACTCAGCTCCGGCTCCAGGGGGGACTGGAGTGGCAGTGCCTGCCTGAGGCACTCACAGGTGAGCTGGAAGGGGAAGCAGGAGCTCAGCTGTGCCAATGGCAGCAGCTTTGGCAGCAGCTCTGGATGGAAACCAACCACAGAGATTTATAAATCACTGCTCTTTACAGGCAAATTACTTCTCCTTAGGTAAGAGGAAACAAAGTACACAGGAGGGGAAGAAAGTCTAACTTTTGGGAGGTTATCATGGTTTCATCCCACAACATCTGCCAGCCCTGTGTCAGTGCAAGGTAACCAACACATGGCATGAACCCGAGAGTATAAAAGATGTGTCATTACAAGAAGGAGTAGGAGGAAAATAAAGCAAGCTGACAGCTCACATCCTGTGCCATAATCCTAGAAATTGTTAATATTTACAAAATTAACAACTAATATAACCGATGACAATCTCACTCCTCCTGGTTGTCATGAGGATATTAACAGTTACCACCCGCTACAAACTGGAAATATTCCCCGTCTCTGGAGCTCCTGCTGCTCAGCAAGCGTGGGGATGGCACAGACTTGGCTTTCCCACCAGCCCCATACCATGAGCCATGGTGGAACACTCAGGCACTGCCGGAGCTGGAAATGCCTCCTGACCTCACTCTCCTTCTGGGAGCAGAGGTTCAGGCAGAATAGGAGGGAGATTTATCTCTCTCCCCAGCTCCTCCAGGAGCCCAGGATCTAGCCCTATGTGGTGCAGCATGATGGGGAGAGCCCAGAGGAGGATGGGGAGTACAGACAGCGCTGGAGGGAGGAGAAGCAAGGGCCACATCAGCTTGGATCACACCTTGGAACAAGATGCCTTTTCAGGAGAAACTCCTATACTGCTGGTGTCATTTGCCAGCTGTAAGGCTGGAAGCTAACGGATGAGCAGATGCTGGAGCGTCATTCCCTAAACATGAAAGACCTGACTAAAACGAAAATAAAGGTGCTTGAACCCTAGTGACTCCATAGGAAACTTATTCCTAGACTAACAGTCACAAGAAGGTGAAATTTTAAAATCACAGTGCTATTCCCTACTAGTTTTTTTAAAAAAAGGAGTAACAGCAGTGCCCATTTTCTCAGAACTGAGATTTTTTTTTTTAACTGTACCTGTCCTTCAAGAGGACTGCAGGAGGCAATACAGGGTTGACACTGTTAAGTACAAGAAAATTGTGGATGGTGCCTGCACAAACAAGTTCTCCGGCTTCATGTTGCCCTATCCCTAGTAAGGAACATTAGTTCCCCAGGCCACTCTTTGCACAGGCACAGTGTGTCAGGCTTACGGGAATTTTAAAAGGTTTCATCTGTCAAGGTGTATAGTATGCAAAAAACCCACCATACTCTTTCTAGTTCACTGTATGCAATATCAAAACAGAGCATCACCAGCATAACTGTTTTCAAAGAGCTCTCAGGTACAGGAAAGATTTAAAAAGCAAATTTTCTCTTCACAGGAATACCTTTCTCTCCTCGGAATGCCATTGGCTGTATGAGAGGGTGGCCATAAGAGGCAACCTGAACAAGTGACCTTGAATGAATGAATGAATGGATGGATGGATGGATGGATGAATAGATGACAAAAAGGCCCCCTTCAAGGCAACCTGAGATCAGGGATCTCATTTTCAACTAGGCCAGTGAAACAATACTGATCAGTGGAGCAAGGAGCAGCCTTTCCAGAGCTTGGTGCTCCAGCTAGCACAACACAAGTGCTTACCTAGGTGCAACAACTAAGGGCTCTTTGGAAGGGGCCTCAGTTCAATGAATCCTCTGGAGGAATGACCTTTGGGACCGTCATAAGCTGCACTGCTCATTAAGTGGTTCACTACAATAAGATACAGCAACTCCTTTCCTTGAAGTACAGTGGGGAAATAAATGTGACCCAGTAAAAGATAACATTGTTTTTAAATATTTATAAAGTGATGACCTAAGAGAACAGATACATAAAATCATCACAGTCACATTAAAACTGTTGTGTAGTTTGCTCAAAGAAGCTGGTACATTTTTAGACACACTAAAACCTTAGCACATTACATCCCAGATAGTTTGCTTTTCTTTCCCTTGTCTTTTATTCTGCCCTGCACCTCTGAAGAGCATTTCTTTACAAGCCATTTTGTTTTCTGTTTGTAAAGCTTTGTGCATTTCAGTTTTTCATCATTTTCTCAGATCATTATCTTATTTTTTCATCTTTCTTTTCAAGAAACTTCTTTTTCCCCCCCATCTGCCACCATCTTCAGTATAATACTTTTCCCTTTAGGATTTCTTTTATCCTTCTCATCTTTCTGCCTTTCACTTACTCTTCCCCAGGCCCTTCATTCCTGCTTTTGCTTGTCAAAACTGTGTTTCTTCCTCCTTCATGAGGGAAGAAGTGGGAAGGTTGGGTGGATTTTTTTGCTATGAGCACACAGGAATGCTCCAATCAATACTTTGCAATCCTACAGAGGAGATTTTGCATGACTCTTTCAACACTTTCAAAATTTGCTACTGCAGTTAATGAAAGTCTGACTAATGCTTAAAAACCATAAGCTTATTTTAAAGCAGTGCTGTAGCTTCCCACCATTAGGCCTTCCCCAACAAGCTTTTAATTTTACATTAGAGACACTACTCCATGCTTTGAAACACTTGTAGTAGCCCTGTAGCAACTTCTTTTTGTCTAAACCCCAGGACACAGAGCAGGTGATGGACACAGTCTCAGACACCACCTGAGCCTTCAGCTCTGTCTGGATTTCTGTTCAAACCAAAGGAAAGCTGTATTGCCACCCCACTCACAGAAAGCCATGTCTGTGTGTACCAAGGCAGATTTTGGAAGATTGGTGAATCCAGTTCAGCTGGAAGCGAGTGCATGAAGAACGCCTCCAAGCCTCAAAGCAGGTATCTGGCCATGGCTCAGGCACCTGTCAGGAGAGCAGTGGTGCAGCCCTGAGGAAGTGCCACCCTCAAGGGCGTGGGTAGCGTTCAGTGCTGGGGAAGTTTCCAGAGCCTCTTCACCTCTTCCTGATAGATGTGGCCTTGCTATTTATTTTGTTCCAAAAAGAATTTGCAATAGTAGTTTGGGGATCTTCTGACATTTCATTGACACTTCTTCAGGACTTCTTGCAGCATGATTATTACTGCCATTAGGTCCCCTCACATGTTAATGCCCACACCACATTTAATTGTGCGCATTCCACAGGGGGCACAGTTTTTGCTGTGAATTCTTAACATGCATCCAACCTAGCACCTTCATAGGCCTGTTTCAGTTGGACCTGTTCCCTAGGCAGATCACTTAAAGAGATCTGGAAAATCCTCTGCAGAGCTTGCAACAGATAGAATTGACTGTTCTGACAAGTCTATCATTTTTTACTGTTCTCCATCTGCCTACCAAGACTGCCTCAAGCTTCTGAAGTACTGAAGACCACTTAAAGGGTGTCTAAAGCTTGATGCCAACATCCCAGCCCTGCTTGCCAATTCAAAAAAAATCTGTTGCAAAATATATGTCAATACATTTATTCCCAGACTAAGGCAACCATGCTACTTAAATGCTGGGGTAATCCTAAATGTATTTGAGAGGCTGGTGCTGATAACAGAATCTTCAGATACAAAGATGGCTTTTGCAGAAGCATCACTTCCAGCATGAGATATTTAAAACCTTTTCCTTTCCCACTGAACACAACAGGCCAGTCTGGGCAGCCTGGGCATGCTTCCCAGCTTGCTGTCCGGATGGGACGGCAGCCGACACTCGGCAATGAGCTGCTCAGGTATGAAATTCATTAAATTGGAAATCAAGGGCAGGAAGGTCTTGACATAAGCGATCCAGGTATAAATATCTGTTCCTGTTCCTTGAGTTCCCTTGTTAGTTTTTGCTCTCCTAAGAATAAAATTGTTTGGGAAACACTGTCTGTAGATGTTAGGTTTTTCTACCCATCGGTAAAACCTGAAACTATCAGAGCTGTTAAACCTTTTGCGGCTTCTGAGCTTGGTTGTGGTGCCAGCTTTGTATAGATAAATATAGAACCTGTGGCATTTTCAAAAGCCATTTGGAATAGCTCTTCAATACAAGCACTTTCAGCAGAGATTAAACACATTATTTGGGTTTTCTGCCTAAAGAAAAAAATCACTTGAAAAATTGGCAGAAGTACCAGTTTCTTCAAATGACAAAGTTCTCTTCCCCAAACTGAGTCTGGCAATTGGCAGCTCTCTACAAAGACTATTTTTTTTCTTTCCTCTCTCCCCTTCCCTACTCCTTGATTTCAAAATAACCTTCAAGGCAAAAAAGAGCAGTACACAGCAACATAAAAAAAGAAAAAGATTAAAAATTTTCACTCCTTGAACAGAATGCTTTGCATTTTAACTAACTTGTATCAGATAAAATGCTACCACATTCCTACAGAAGAAATCAATGCATTACAGAAAACTGGACACAAATGTTCCTCAAGGAATTTCCTTTTCAGAAGTCCTCCTGAAGAAACTAAACAATACAAATTAAAAGCTTTATTAAAATCACTTGGAATATCATATGAAATTTAGTATTGTATAGTGTAAGTGCAAATTCCCCAATATTAACAGGATGTGACACATGCGAAGAGAGGACATTAATATACATAAAAATAGAAAAGTAGAAATATGTTTGACAGTGATGCATTAAATGGCTACATAAATATGACCATAATTAGGAGCATATGTAATTTTGTTTCCCTCTAGCAGTATCTTCTAAAGCATTATACATAGTAAATTGCATTTAATTCTAATCCCTGCTTTCTTATATGTAACAGGAGATGCATAAAAATATTACAGGCACAAGCAAAAGCAATGTAAAAGATGTGAAAACAGAGGCAGAAGCCAGGCACTTATTTGTTCTTGGCTGCCAGAGGTTTACGGCTGATCTTCTTTGACTTGTCATTGTTCTTCTTTGGAGGTTCAGGGTTCGCCTGCATGTGTCTGCCATAAAGACTGTAAGGAAAGGAGAAAAAAATTGTGATATAACCATTAAACACAGGCTTTTGCTCTGCAGCACATTAAACAAAGCATCAAGTTACTAGAAATAATAAAAAAGGGTGTGTATTTTGTCTCAACACACTGAATTTTCTATTAGATCTCAAGCTGCAGTCATTAACATTTCGGTTTTTGTGACTTTGGTTTTTCATTACTTTTTAGGGGAGTAACATCAGGGAAGAGCATGCCTTTGGAGCAGTGAAGGAGCAATCAGTTTTGCCATCAGAAACTAGCAACCTTTATTCTGCAGTTATGGGATTAAGGCTTGGAAGGCTACAAGGATGTGTATTCAAGTAGACAATGACAAAAATTGGGTTGAACTGGGGAGATAGAGTGCCTGCTTAGAGCAAAGTGAGCATCATCCCTACCAGAAAACCCAAGGGCTTGATAATGTGACAGAGAGCAATGGTGTCACAGCCGCCTTTGCTGCTCACACATGATTGATAGCACTGGGACAGCTACCAACACATCAATGCCACATTAGTAAGTACCACTGATTAAATGTTGACAAAGTATCCTACAATTAAGACGGCTAGCATTCACTGGGAAGCTAAATGGACTACATGGCTGAGAGGATCTTGCTAAATATCACACAGTAATTAATAGATAATTTATGAGTAATCTCGATTAAACTAAATTAAAAACCTACCCAAAATAAACACAGTTCAAACTTAACTTCTCTTATTGACATAAAGTGCTTTTTGAAGATGCGCTTTGTGGGTTTTGGTTGGTGTAATTTTCTTCATAGTGGCTGGTATGGGACTGTGGTTCGGGTTTACACTGAAAAGTGTTGATAATGCAGGGATATTTTAGTTATTGCTAAGTGAGGCTTGCACAGAGCCAAGGCCTTTTCTGCTCCTCACCCCACAAGTGAGAGGGCTGGGAGTGCAAAAGTTGTTGGGAAGACATGCAGCCAGGACAGCTGACCCCAGCCGGCCCAAGGCACATCCCAGACCAGACCACATCCTGCTCATCATATAAAGCTGGGGGAAGAAGAAAGGGGGATGTTTGGAGTGATGACCTTTACCTTCCAAAGTCACCATTACATGCGATCTTGAAGGTCTTTTCCAACCTTTGTGATTCTATGACTCTATTTACTAATCTAATTCTACGTCAGAAGGTTAAAAGCTATCACCTGCTCTGAGCTTTATGTTGCTGTACCTGGAAGATACTTCAACCGTAGGGTTCCACAGTTCCCTGGACTGTGGAATGGGATTAGAGCTTCTTGTAGGGTGGGGTGGAGAGGCAGCGCTTGCTTTCACCTTCTCAGCAGCTGAAGTTTTACATCATGCTGCTAAGCCAGCTGCTGTCAAGGTGTACTGTAGCCAAACAGCCTTGCTCAAGGAAAATGCAACTGTAAACTATGACATTACTTCACCTCACTGAAATTTTATGTGTGCCATCACCTACTGTCAACAAGGGATCAGGTGCCATTTCCCGATGAATGCAGAGAGCCCTGACCCTCTGTGATAACTACATGCTTCTTATTAGCTACAATACGCATATTTTTATTTTATTTCATAAGAGATAGAGCTCCAGCAGCACAAGGCTGCTGTATTTTATCCAAGTACACAGTACGTGCATTAATCAAACATACATCCTAAATAACTGTCCTGTTATGGAAGGTGTTAAGTGAGTCAAGGGAGAGAGTCTATGGAAGGAGATGGTTCAGTATTATGAAAAGCTATCACTGTAGAAGAACACAGAAGTGACATTCAAGGAGGTTGTCCTATCAGAAACTGACCCAGGATAGAAAAAGTCAGGGAACATCCAGCATCTTGTTCCTGACCATAGGCAGTACAGCATTTTAACCATTGTCAGCAGTAATTTTGTAATTCTTAGAAGTTAGCGCTAGTTAGGTAAATACAAAATTTACATCCAAGATGGTTTTTGGCTCTTTTAAAGTCCCCATTAGGGACCTTAGGCACTGAATTAATGGAGAATCCAGTGATCCACTGTATTTGAGCAGAAAAATCCTTCGTGGATAGGAACAGAAGTCCCCTGTCACTGTCCTGTGTTGCACATCCTGTTGCCCCACATCTCCTTTGCCCTGTTAGTGCCAACCCAAAGAGGACTGAAACAGCTTCAGTGGTTCTCAAGCGTTACATACCCCTATTTTGCTCAAGTTGGTTTAGGCTCCCCCTTTTTATTCTGGAAACTTTATGTAAGTTTCCCTCTCAGGTGATCCTTTTGCATTCATTCTGCCTTTCACCTCCTCCTTTCTCAGGGCAAATGTTCAAGTTTATGGACTGGTAGAGCTCAGATTAGTGAAATTCCCAAAGCAAAAGGTGTGGTGGGAATTCTACTGACTACTCAGATGCTTCTGAAATGCAGAAAACTGGAATAATGACAATTTCAAATGAACTTTAGAGTTCTGGTGAAGTCTACTTGGGCAACGCCTTTTGACTGCAAAAAGAGGTCCAGCAACCATTACTGAGTGCATTAAGCAGTAAAAATACCAACTGACCTGTAGGTACTTTTGGGGTTTTTTTTTGATATTTGCTCCTTACAATACTCAGTGGTATTGATGCCCCAGCAACGCCCTTTGCCCCATGCAAATACTACATTAGTAGTAATAGATGTACATGAATTGAAGCCATCTACAGCACTTTCACATTCTTTTTACCTATTTTCACATCCAACCATTCCATCAGCATGAGCACCAAAGTTTTATCTGGCAAAGTAATTACTGGGTTTGAAATAAGAAAATCAAATATATCTACTTAGGTTTCCTTGGCAAAATGAGAGCTCCAATGCACATTGCTATCCCAACTGAAGATGAGTCCTTTACAATCTATCATGTAGGCTGCTAGTCAAAGAGCAAGGATCAGACCTATTTAGATTATACAAGCCTTTGCACACAGGGTCTCTCCATTCTGTTTGTGTACATCAAATAGGAGGAGACATATGGTGTCACAACAACACTTAAATACAATAATGACTGTGATAATGCCTCTGGGACAGAATTTGCCTTCAGTTACAGAAGCGAAAAGAGAATTCAGAATTTTCAGTGAACTTCTGGTATAATAACAGACACCTCTTTTATAGCTCCAAGGAAAAAAAAAAAGCCAAAGGGAAAAAAAAAAAGCCAAATAAAAATACCAATGGAGATTATCAGCAACTATCGAGAGAAGCAACTACCTGACTTCCACAAGAACCTATAACCCTTTAGTTTTAATAGAGGTGAAGTTTGCATAAAGTCTTTGATTATTTCAGTGCTTACTGGAAAGATGCGGCCACAGAAGCAGCTGTAGCCAAGCTGTACAAACGATGCACATGCTCTTGCTCTGCACAAACACAGAGTCAGACGTGTTAGGCAGAGACTAACATCATCCTCACATCATCCTGCACATCATCCTCGGCAGCAGAGGTCAGCTGAAGACGTGTACACAGACAGTTCTGCTGCTCAGCTGACGGATGGTGATGTGCTAGAGGATGGCACCTTGACAGAGATGTTTGCATGACTAGACCCTTAGCCAAGGCACATTGTCTCCATAAACATACAAAATAATTTTGATGCAGATTGTGGCTACGGTTTCAAGGCAGATTTGTGAGATAAATGCTGATAATGCATTCATGGCAGTGCCTTCCCACTTGATATTTTGAAACATCACCTGCTCATGGGGCTTGTACAGCTCTGAGCAGGACACTACACACAGCTTGAAAGCTGAAATCTCTGCTGAAGGACAAAATCTGGAGTGCTAACAAATATTTGAGATGTTTGCAGTTTGCAGTAACAGTAAGAAGCTGGTTACTATAACCACAGCTCACAAACTGCAGAACCTTTGTAGACTTAGCAGCCACAGTATTGCAGGCAGACTTCTCATTACATTAAAATTAAAGGGGAGATTACATGCAAGACTGAAAGTGCAGAAAGCCCTCAGACAGAGACTCTGAGTAGCTTTCTTTCCTTGGATTTTTTAAAAGTATCTTTCATGAACAAAAATGTTTCTTTCTATGCAGATGTAAACACAAACAAAATCTTCCTGCATTTTCCACCTGCCCCACTGGAACTAACAAACAACAGCAGCATGGCTGCTGCAGCAGCAAAACTAACAACATCAAGTGAGAAAGATGCTCATTAAACTTCATCATTCTGTCTACTTTAATGACGCTTTTACTTAATAAAAATTCCCTAAGTAGTTGCAAGGATATTAGGCAAGGTCTCTGGTTATGTATCAGGGGCCTAAGCTGTCACTAGCAAGCATGCAGTTCAGAAGAGGCATTCCCAAGAGGAGAGAGTGAATACAGCTTTCTTGTAATAAATTCAGAGAGAATCAATAACCACAGCTTGCTGCATTACTTAAGCATTTAGGAAAGTAGGTGATCCTTCTAAATTAAACCACAAGTTGCTAAATGTTGCAATTTATAGCGTAAGATTGAGGCATGGATCCTTGTAACTTGAAAGCATACAGTCTTGCTACCAAAATCTCTGAACTTAAAAACAGATTCATAGTTAAAATTCTTAAATTCCTAAGGGTCAAAAGAGTCACTTTCAAAAACAAATTCAGCACAACTGCCTCCAATTTTTCTCTCTTGTACAACAAAATGCTCACTAGCCAAGGGCTACATGCTCCCAGAGGTAAGAGAGAATTTGTGTAAGGCAGGGAACTCATGCAAAGTGTTTGATGCACACACTGATTTTTTTGAGTATAAGCATTTTGAAAGAAGATTTCAAGACTGAGCCATGAGAAACACACTGGTCTCCCTTGATGTCTGTAACAGACCTACAGGGTGAGTATGCAGTATAAAAAGAACCACACAGTTGAATATGGTCCTGGAGAGATGCTACCTTCAGCTATGTACTTGTAATCAGGGAAACAAAGGGGAAACATTCCAGCTCTGCTTGATTTTTCAAAAGCTGAAGCTCAGGGTCAGGCAGATATTTAGTACTCAGATAAAGCTTCCAAAGGTCTCTGGTATTCACAGTGACTTCAACAGGACAGTCCTAAGCCCCAGGTGATGAAGCCGGAGAGGGGAAAGGTGAATCAATGGTAGTATCACTAGAAACCTAAACCTGAAAGAAGTGCTTGGATGACTGATACATGCTGGCTACCCTGCCTTAGTTACAGTTCACATGCACTTACTGCAAGGTGCTTTTGCCACAGCAGTTTTTGAGCAGCTAATTGCTGCTCTGGTATCCCCTCTGAGTGACTGGGACTATGGTGGGAGCTGCTTACATGTCATCCTCTCAAACCACATATTCCCTCTGCCAGGAAAGGGACAAATACTGGAATTTATTTGTCAGTCATGTACCAGTGGAGGTTAAAATTACTATTCAAGCATCCTATTATTTTGGTAGTTGACCAATAATATTTTTGGTCTTTGTGACGTCAGTCAGATCATCTCATTGAAGAGGAACACTGCGTGGGTAAGCAAAACCAGTATCTGTTTTCCTTACACCTGAATGGCAAACTGCAGCTTTAGGATTCCTACAAAGAAAAACTGGACACGAGTGATTAATTTTATTCAGCTAATTTTTTGCCTTTTGTTTTCAAGTGCTCTGAGAGCAGATGGCAGCAATGCCAGTGATGTTCATCACTGGAAGCTCTCACAAGTCTCTTCAAAATCCCTCAGCTTTGGCCTGTGGGTGTCTGTACAGCTCTCTCCTCCTGCTCTGGGATGGAGGCAGCACTGGCTGGATGAAGGGGGCAGGTGCTGGCAGTGCCACGTGCTGCAAGAGCCTCTGGGCCACTGACCCTGCAGCTCTCAATGTGCTGTGAAACTGCTCCACTATTTTCAGGTCTGTTAACAGTGTGTCTGCCTCTATAGCCCACTGACACTCGGGGATGCCTAACATTTCTGACTGCCCCAAATCTCCACATGCCAGAGCCCAGCCTCAAGACACACCCAAGTGTAACAATCTGTGTTATTTTTCTGTTCCTCTCACCTGCCTCAATTATCTTCATAATCCAAAATTCCTGTAGAGTTTGCCTGTCACTACTCTCTCTAATTCCTCCTAAGTCCTGCATTTCAACTTTCAAAGAGACTTTTTGCATCACCAGAAATCCCTAATACCCTCAAATACTTTTCTGGGTCTTCACCCCACAGGCACTGGGAAGGGGAACTTCCCATCTTGGATTAGCTCATTTTTTTTTGGCTAGTTTCATTTTATGGAGCCTAAATTAGATAAGAAGAAGAGGATTCAGCATGGGTGGAGAGATACGTATCTAAGCCCATGACTCCCAGGCAATGGGGATCTAGCTAATGAAGCCAGTGGAGCAAAGAGTTTTTTGGGTGATCAAGTGCAAGTGTCTGTTGTGAGATGCTTAGCTGCACTGCTCTGTTAAAGATTTTCACCAGCTACAGCGGACAGTGGGTAGTTAGCTGACACACAGACTCTCATGTTTAGCTATTTTAAAATGCTACATGGAGTCCACCCAACCACTCCCTCTATGTTCCCACTCTGCACTCTCACAAGCTGTTAGCTACCTTACATTAGAGACTCTGCTGAGTCACGCAGTCCAAAGCTTACTTACTCAGAATTCCTGACTAAAAACACTCCAAATCTCAACAAGCAAAAAAAAGTATTCTGCCAAAACTTTCTAGAGCTCACTGTTGCTCACTGTCCATGTAGAATGTGCACCCTCCAAAATAAATCCCATGTGTCTCGTACTGGCTACTTCACTGTTTGGTTTTCCACAGGGCTCTCTTCTGCTGGACCCCTCTACCCCAGTATATCCCCTTTACATTTGCTGCTTTATATACCTGAAGAAAAGAAAGACTCAACCTCTAAGTGCCACATTTCCTACCCTCTATCCCTACAGGTTACTGTCAGACCCTGACCAGAGTGACCTCTGGCTTCAGCTCAGAGGTCCCTGACCTGACATGTCAGTGAGGAGAGATTTGAACTGAGGTAACTATGATTTACAAACACTTGCTCTCCTATAGGGCTAGCAATTGATGGATAATTGTAATACTGTCAGACACATCTGCTCTTAAAATGGTTAATTTAATCCTTGCTTTTTTACTCACCATCTTGCATGTTATGAGGAACTAATGTTTTTTTTTTTTTTTCTATAAAGGAATTCCAAGCAGGTGTTAGGTATTTCTCTAATTAATACACAGTAATAAAAGAAAGCCTTCTCCTTATATTCTCTGAGGCTAGCAGCCTTTTGAAGCAAGTACTTTAAATGTGAGGCTTGTAAGGGAAACACAGCTGGAAGCTCATTGAAGCCTAGCAAAAAAAAAAAAGATTTTTTTAAAAGAAAAATGTACAGGCCAAGATTTGCAAAGATGGCTAATGACTTTGCATACCCAACCTGAAAGACCTTACAAGAAGCATGGCAGACACAATTTTGAAAGCACAAGGAACACTAGCATCTTGTTTCTGAAAGTCAGACCTATCTCAATACCCAGGGAGCCCAGTACTGAAAATCTTCAGCCATGCTACAAATCCAGAGAGACACACAAGGGGGGGCCTTCATGGAACTGTCACAAAGATGGAAAGGACAGGGCATGCTCATCCTTATTTTTTTCAAAACAGAGACAAACAGGAATTAAGATTTCATCTAGAGAATCTATTAGGCTGATAAAACAACCCCCAGCTAGCCCAGTATAATGAAACAGCAGCTTGAGAGAGACCAGGGAGAGAACAATTTGTTTTTGCATGTGGATAGTCCTATCAGACTACTTCAATTCTGAAGAATTTCTCACCTAGGACTCAGATCTTCAAGCCCATTCACGAGGCCTGATCTCCCTTCTCATGCTCCTTTTCAAATGGAGCAATGAGTTGTTCAGCCTACATGTGCAGACCAGTCCCTGAATCCATCCCAGGCACAAAAAACTGCATAGGCCAGAAACCAAAGTTTTTAAGGGTAAAAATTTCCACAGATTGCAATGGAATATTTTTCTACTTGTTTTCAAAGATCAAATAGTGCTTTCCTACTTAGGACCACAAGAAATAATTCAGTGCCAGATACAGGCATCACCTTAAACTTTGAAGGCTGAGGTATCCACTAGAACACATGGTATCCTACATCTAATTCATCAAAAGCAATCAGGAGCCACAGAAACTGCATGAGCATGCTCAGCTTCTTTGGCAGATGCCAGTACAGGTAACTGCAGAGAAAAATGCACCACCAAGAAGGAAAAAGACTACTCAAGTGAAAAAGATGTATATTATGTTTACTGAAGTAATCTGTATCATCACAACCCTTATCTTTATGTACTTGTAATTTGTGAGCATGCAATAGAAAAATCAACAGTAGTTCCATTTCCTCTACCCATGTTGGGACAACACTCAAGGCCACCTGCCTGATCTCAAACTAACTCTGGACAGGCAGCAAACATGGTACAGAAAACACACTGGCATGCAGCACAGACATCCTCCTGGAGAGAGCTGAGCACAGTATTTTTAATTCTTATGTTATTTTAATGTTGTTGCCCATGTGGAGTCTTTTGGGTGTCTGTAAAACAGTGCTCACTTTCCTTTCTGAATGCTACACTGTTGCTCAGATAAATGCCCTTACATAATCTTTATTACTGATTTATTACATGCATTTTGCTGTGTACCTAATTAACATTAAAAAAAAGGAAAACAGAGGGCAAAAATAGGTAAGTGCAAGCCAAGGAATTCCTTTAAGTTATTCTGTGTCTGGCAGGTATGTATTTCTTTTCCAGTAACTAAATGAACTGTACCAATAGAATGTATAGAAGGGACTCTGGGGAAATACTGATACAGAGTCTCTTTTTCCCTTTTTTTTTTAAGCAAAATTGAAGTGTCTGAGTTAATCTGAGCCTGCTCTGCTGCACACTGAGGATGACCAGTTTCACTGGCAGTAGCATGGAGAACATTCAGGAGACTGCAATTCCCCACACACACAGGGTTTATACAGCTGCCCTGCTCTGCTGGGCTGGCTCACACGCCTCTCCCAGGGTGTATGCCTCTGCCATCCCAACTGGCTGCAGGGCCAGCTCTCCAACAGCTCCTTAAAATAAACATAAGGACTGAGCAGTGACAATGGACACAGTGACAAGGTGGGGAACTGAACCAAACCAACACCTCTGAATCACCACCTCTGAGACCCTCGAAGGAAAGGAAGAAGTCCCAGTCCTGTCACACAACCCATTTGGTGACCCAAGTCAAATTCTGGAAGGCTTTGTGAGCTCTGGGGACTATTGCATAAAGGGGAGCACAGGATTTACTGTGGGATGCTTAGACAGAGTCTTGGGATTGAACAAGAGTATTTAAGGATTATACAGGACTTGTGAGTTCTTATGGGGACAGACTGAGAGAGTAGAAGTGAGTGACCAAGGATGACAGCAGAGCACAAGTGCAGGGAAAAGGACAGAGGATGAAGCAGGGAATAAATTAGGTCAATAGTGTGCAAGCGGAAGGAGGTCAGAACACTTGTCTGGCAGAACTGTGCCAAATCACCTCCACTTTGTCCTGCCTAAACTCTGTTTCCAGCTGCTTTCTGTGTGTGTGCCCTGTGCTCTGGAAGCATGCATGCATGTCCCATCAGCAAAATTCAAGACAGATCAGCTGGTCAATAGGAGGGACAGAGTTCCAGATACTGGAGTAAGCAAGGGGCTCTAGGATCAGCCCCCAAAAGGACTGAAGGGTGTTGGCTGGTAAGACTGGGTCTGGGGGCCGGATATTTGAAACATCAAGATTGGGGAGCCAGGTATCAGAGGGATCCGGGACACAAGGTTTTCCCTGAGAATTGTACGGAAATGTATTGAGGAATGCAGTCTGGCTTTTGCTTGTCCTCTCCGTGTTTATGAGTCCATCTGTCCTCCCATTATGCTAATCTGCCCATGTGTACATACGTGTTCTGAGTCTGGTTAGCCTTGCTACTGACAGGACAATGGGACAGGGATATGGAGCAGTTGCTCCCTGCCATGAGTGAAGGAATTAACTTGGTTCCTCCAGGACACTGGATTCAGCTGCTTAAAAGCACTACCAGGGAGATGAAGAATGGAGGAAACTCATTTCACTTTATGGCAACACTGCAATGAAAATGTTGCTTTTTGACACAAAGGACCACATCTTAAGTGCTACACATCTCAGACTCCAATTTCACTCAGCCACATGAGTTGGCTTTGTTTAACTCATGATAGATACACTTTCCAGAAAAGCTGTTCTTGGACAGAGTTTTTGAACATGCTTAACAGATCAATGCAGGTCTTTCCAGTTCCCAAACACATGCCTTTTGACTCCTCCCTAGCCAACATGGGCACAAATATGCCTATTATGTCAACCTTACAGACACCTGGTAAGTTGTGCTCTGACAGATCAACACACATGCAAAGGAAAAAGGTGATTCAAAGCCAATTTCAAAAATATTGTCATCATATATGTTAAAAAGCTGAAATATTGAAAGCCAAAGACCAAGCAGTTCTATATAGAAGCAAAAAATATCAATACAATGGTTTTCCAGTTATGTAACTTTACTGTGGAAGACCAAAGATGGTCACTCAGAAACCATATAATAAAATGACACAGACTATTCTTCTAATTTCCCAGCCAGTTTTGAACAAAGCATCACAACCTTAGTATTTGGCAAACAATTACTGGGTTTTAAGCAAATCTTTGGTGATTTTCCATGGCTTTTACTGTGCCAACAAAGCTGTTCCAGAATCTTTTCATGAGGGACCTATGCTATGTGGCAGCCAATAATCTTTATGGCAACACTGCAATGAAAATGTCGCTTACTGTAATGAGCAAAGATCATAAGTTAAGCCCCCAGCTACCTTTCTATTATTTTTCATTAGAGTTTTTCTGGCTTTGCTATGCTTCAAAGTACTCAGGGAATTACCCCAAATTAGGCTCACTAGTCAGCTCATCATTACTCAGACCACACTGAAACTGAGCAATCAGCAAACTGAACCAGCTCCTGAGTAACACAAGACACCAACATTTGTTTGAATGTTTACAATTTCTTTTTTAGTTTGTCCTCTTTCTTAAAGGTCTGTCTGTTCTGTAAAACAAACTTGCTCACAGTTGAAGGCAGTTCTAAAACAACAGGAACATCACACAGTATTTTTTCATGCCTTTAACACCTTGAAGAAAGGGTTGGGTTTCCCTTCATCTACCAAAACCAAACTGTGATAAGAGTCATGTTTTCTTGATGGCAGTGTTATTCCTAGACTTGTGTTCCATAGTGCTAGATGAGGTGGGTGAGATAAGAAGTCTCACTTACTATGCGAATCGTCATCCCTAATCTATGGCAGATTTTTACACTGGCTTCCTTCCCTCTCGAAAAGCAAGAAGCTGACCAACCTGCTTGAAAAGAGCAGTAACACTGACATCAGTTAAATTCTGATGTCATGCAATCTGCATGACTTCCCAAGTTGCTTTCACTGTCTTTCAGGGCCCACAGGGTGAACAACATAAAGCCTTTTGAAAGGCTTTCTTCTCCCCCAATGTCTGTCAAGATGAAATGGCAATACAGTGTCAGCCTGATTTTGATTTCAACAAAATCAATACAAGTTTTTCTTCTGATTTCATTGGGTTCAAGGTTTGGCCTTTAAGGTCAATTATCCATGCAAACAAAAAGGCAAACTGCAGTTGCAGTGTGGCTTACAAACCTCAAACTATGTCCTACAGCATACGAACAACATCTAGGCTGACCATGAACAGTGGAGTGAAAATTATGCTTTCTCATCAAGTGCTAGTAATAGCTAAGGCCAATGAGTCACTCTGTGACATCTTAATGCACGCAGTGACCAAAATAGTTTCTCTTGCAAGGAAGGTGGGATTATGCATACTGATCTGGTTTTGCTCAACATCCTTTTGCTGTAGGTAAGCAGTACTTATCCTAAATTGTTGGTGTTTATGAATGCTCATGAGTTAAAGGAACAAATACAAAACTTTACTGAAAAGGACAAGAACTAGTTTCATCAGGTAATTAATTGCAAAAGGCACCCACGGGAACCTTCAAGTATGATGTAAAATAAACCAGTGATTCCAGCTTCTTCTGGGCAAGACAAAAGGGAACACGGAGTTGAAAACACTTCCACTGAATCACTCTAAGTGCCACAGCAACAACAAAGGCAAAAAGAGTGCAACAACAGGGAGCCAAACACAATACTGCAGTCTTGATGGACAAAGTGCAGATCATATACTTTGCATCTTCTTTGAAACATGCTGGAAAACATTGCAGGGAGGGCAAACACGGTCCTTGGCACTTTCTTTCTGGTTTCTTGACCAACAGGCTATTAACATGTTTTCCAAATCCCAGTCTATGCAGACAAGGTAGCAAACAGGCACTCCCTTACATGTGAAAGGTAAGATATTAGATCAGATATTAGGAGAAATTTCTTCACTGAAACAGTGATCAAGTATTGCAAGAGACTGCCCAGGGAAATGGTGGAATAGCTATCTCTGGAAGTATTCAAAATATGTATGGATGTGGTGCTTAGAGGCATGGTTTAGTGGCAGACTAGCAGTGCTGTGCTCATGGTTGGACTTGATGATCTCAAAGGTTTTTTCAATCTTTGTGATTCTATGATTCGAGTCCCAGCATTCCCTAGGCTTGTGATATGGAGCAGATTTATGAGAAATGAAGGAGTGGGAAAAGCAAAATGACAAAAGATTTGTCAACAGCTCTCTGTCACTGAGAATGCACTTCATTAACCAGTCAATTGCAGTGTCTAGGAGACACATTTATTGACAACCTACTGCCAATTGATCCAACATCTATATAAAACTCTTCTTATGCAACGAGCTTGCTGACTCAGATGATGATGAGATCTATAGAGAATTAATAGCTTTACTAAGTCCCAAACTGCTCTAATTTCTAAACAAAATGAAACCAGAAGTGATAAAATCTCACCAACATCTCAGCAGCTAGACCATATTCACTGCTTATAGCACATTTTAGAAGGAGATTCACTTTGATACACTGCCGTATGGCATGGGTAGGAAGTAAAAGTCCTTATGCAAAGACCATTTTTTACTTCTATGGCCACATGTACTTATGGGATTACTTTTGAAATATAGGGACTCTGCATTTTCTACTCCCTCAACTTAGCATGGAAGCACCAGAGATGCTCAGGGCTGTATGGCACCAAGTGCTCTGTGTGGTCGCATGCCTCAGCCTCTCACCAGGACAGCGTAATGCTGCGAATGGCTAATTGATCCTGCAGTGGCTTTAACAACTGGCAGCCACTTCACACTGCTGGCAGCATTCCTGCAGTGCACACGCTCCAATCCTTTGCCTGCTTTGCTTTGTACTACCTGTTTTATCACTTCATGATAAGGCAGCGTCAAAGACAGCAGGCATAACCTATTCTGGCATCTCCATCTGGCTTTATATATCAGACTTGTGCTGCTCTGATGGATTAGTTTCAGATGCCTGTCAGCAGATCAAAGGCAGCAATAATAACCACAAATCAACTCCTCTTTAAGGCCTAAAACATCTTCTTCCTTGTAGCATGCCTCATTTCTTCACCACTCCAGAGCCCTTATAAATACCAACTTTGCCTAGACACAACAGTTGTACGCAGATACTCAGGCCCTGGAGAATTTGGCACTGTGTTTTCACCTGCTTTTTTCTGTTCTATTATGGCAATCAAAATGAGCAGTATCAACAGAGAGGTGCTCATGTAGATGAAATATTTGAGTCCCTATAAGTCAGAAAGCTGCTTGGTGCCAAAGTGAGAGCATATGCAGAAGATGGCTTGCTTCCCTTAGTCTCATCTCAGGTAATGTATTTTCCAGCACTCATCAGAGCTGTATTTCCACTGAAGCACCCAGCTGCTTTCAGCTCACTGCTCAGTGCTCTAAGTTGACCAACAGATGTTTTCAGATACAGCAAAGATGCATCCTCAGTTGAACAACTGCACAGTGGACAGGCTGCTGTCTAATGGCATTTCCAGACAGCTTCCCCCTTGATTAGCACATGCTCTAGAAAACAGGACTCAGAAAAGGGATTCATGAGGTTCCAGATCCACTGTTGCTCCCATACAGGGGAAACATCTGCATCCTTTCACCATGACTGCGCTTGCATTCTTGAGATTGCTCTTGATTTCCTGATGTTCACCTCCTAGGATTTATCTAAAGGCAGTGAAAGTTAAAAAATGACTGAAAGACTAGGCAGCAGCTCTCTGCTTGGCTATGTCTTACTAACAAAATGAGGCTTTTACTACAGGAGAAATAGCTTTTGTTTACTCCCTCTCTGTAACACCTTCACAAGGACAAGCTGCACTTACCATGATGTAGGTAGACAGTTGCCTGGATCTCAAATCACCCAGAGATACTGTGGCCAAAAAAAAAAAAAAATCTGTGCCTTGGATTTCACATGAAAACTGCACTTGTGCTGTAGAAGATATACCTACATAGGCAGTGAAGACATTAACTCTCCCCCTTATCCTTCTTTAGCATCTCTGAAGAGACTGGGACATCAGCTAGTAGGTACATCAGCAATAGTTCAATGTTCCTACATTCTACTTAAAACCCAGAGATAAACAGCAAAAATGAGAGCTGCTTAAAGATCTCCTGAAATTATTAAGAAAAAAATTAATCAATTAAAGATAAACATACACAAATAATCTGGTGCCAACATTGCATTTGTACAGCTTGCAAAGGCCAGAAAGACCTGATATTTCAAGATTGACACGTAAGGGCTTGAAAAATATTTTCTCCTAAAATTCCTTTGAATACAAATGTAAAGTACTTTGATCCTGATTTTTTTCAGTATTCAATTAAGTTCCACTCCACTGACTATTTACCCCTTATAATTTTTTACTACACACATAAAACTAGAACACTGTCTCAACATATGGAAAATGTGGATGGTACATATTGCTCATAGCCACACATAATTTTAAGAACTGTAACTGTACTATTTCTAGATAATTTTTAAACTATGACAAAGATGCATGCTATTGAAAAATGGCGAGTCTATAAAAAGCTGTATGTGTTTGAGTCAAACAAGTAAAGAAAGTATAATTTTCTTATAGTATGAGTCTTCTGCATGCTAGTGGAAGCAGAAAGTCAGAAAGATTAACTGAAGACCAAGAAAAAAAGACCATCCTTTTCTTCCCTCTCCCCCTACTGATCTTAGAAAAATGTCCAAAAAATGGAAAAAAAAAAATAAAAAAAAGACAGTGGCAGCTTCTAGGACAGTTTAATAAACCTTGGGGAAGGCCTTAGTGTTGAATTTGCCTTCCCAGTAGAACCTAAAGCATTGCTACTAAAGCAATACCATATAGTTTATGAACTTGTCTTTACTGCTGCATAACTTATCTTTGAGAAATGACACTGTGGTGAACAACTGCTCTCTATGAATCTTTTTGGGCTTCTGTGGACTGCAGGCTTTATCACAGGAAGTAAACTGGATCGAGATTGAACTCCAAACTGAAATATATATATACCGTATTTTTGAATTAATGAAAAATATTTAATTCAAAAGTTAAATTCTAGTACACTCAAGTAGTTTTTTATGATCCATGTCAACTTCTGAACTACAAGTCTTTTTGACATATTTTAGACTGAAACTAAAAAGAGACAAATTCCAGAACCATTCATATTTCTTTCTGTTCAAGAAAATTTCCCTTTTCTGTTTTATTAGTTTTCTAACAAAAAGCAAATAAATATTTTCATAAAAAAAAAAAAACCCAAACAAGAAAACCCAAGTAAAGTAGAAGTCACAAATACAAAGTCACACAGCAAATTCAGAACAAACATAAGTAAACCTCAGTAATCAAAGACAAAGGTATACGAACTTTACTTCTTTGTCTAGTCTAGTGCTCATGGTACAGTTTGCTCAGATCACTTCCCAGCACTGTAGTTACCCTGCTCTAGAAAATGCTTCTGTTTTGGGGTGCATGCTTTCTGCCAGATCAGCAAGTTGACGTGTCTATGCAGCTCTTTGATTACCAGATTTAATATGGTGGAGGCATGGAAACCCTAGCCAGAGGAAAAAAGGAAAAGGAAAGAAAATAGATTGATTTTTTAACTCAAAACTCCCCCCACAAATCAGATGGTGGGAACTGGAAGGCGTAACTGCACAGTGGGATATGCATATAGGCTGTGGAGAAAACTTCATTGTCACTCAAAGCCCACAAGCCCATGCAATGCTGACACAAGGAGTGGTGAGGAATGAGAACAGTGGGACAGAGACTCACAGAATAATGGGCAGCCTGATTTCTTGCCAAGGACTTATCAGACAGGTCTGTAGAAGAGCTTTTTAAGGAAACTGATTTAGCCCAGAAAAACAACTGTGCTTAAGGACTGTTGACCTGTGAGTACAGTAGGGTAGTTTTCATCCCTGGATGTTATAATGGACAACTGGCATTTCTCCACACTTTTGTCTATTACAAGATAATTTCAGGATGCTAGATTATTTGATAAATTCCAACATTTCAGGGAATGTTCTAGGCAATGTAAAATGTTGCATTCATTTTGATTGAAAAAGAAAATGAGAGGGAAAAGGTACATTTAAGCACAGAGTTTGTGACCTCTTGCAGCAGTTAGCAGATGCAGCTGTTTCAGCCATCCAGGTCGGGGCAATGGTCTATAGACCAAAGAGCCATGGAATGGCTGCCACCTGCTTTGCAGAGTTAATGAGTCTGGCAAAGAAGAAACCCCATTTCCTCCATATCCTTGAAGCACTTGCAGTACACTTTAGGAATACTGACACCAAGAAAAAAATTACCTCCGGGAGAGGAAGAAAGACCAAGCTAGGGGAAAGATGGAAGAGAGGAAGGAAGAGCTATGAGGTCAAAAGAGGGATAAGAGACACACAGTCTTCATGTATGGAAAAGCAACTGACCTTGGCAAAAGAAGACAAAGCTGATATAGTGCAAGAAACATGCAGGCAACTCTCATTTCACTGAAGAAAGGGAGCACTGAAGGAATAAAGGAATAAATGAGCATGCAGACCATGTGAATTCATGAAGCCCTTACGACACAGAATAGAGGAACATGGGGGGCTCTTGACTGATGCAAGGAGCATACCCCCCAAATGCTGTTCTCCTTATTCTATGATTTTCAGTACCATTACTTCAAGAGCAAGCACAGTCAGCATGAGCACACACTGCAGCAGACTGCTCTCCATTTAAACATACATGGTGCTTGTCACTTCTTCACATTCATCTCTCATTCACATTAGCTCCATTAATGAAAAAATAAATGTTGCAAAAGGGAAGTATTAATGCAGCCAATGCCAAGGACATTAATTTTAAAAATGCTATTTACTTTGTACTAGAGCAGTCATATATCTTGATCTTGAACAGTTCTTAGTCTTGTCCAGATTCTGATTCCATGCTGTAGAGACAAACTCTGTCCTGACTCTCCTTCCTGCACATGATTAATTTACTTGACGACTTTAGCACTGTACCCACTTGATGGGCTTCATGTATTTAGTAGAAGACAGCAATTCTTACTAAAGCAAAAATGAGTTTTTAGTGCAGATCCTGGATAGTGACTTACTGTAAAGTTTAGACACAATACAGATAAAACTATCTGCTTGAAGAGAGAAGTCCATACACAACAGTTGGCCCAAACAGCTTTGTGAGAAACGTGCAGCTCCATGAAGAGTGGGTGGGTCTCCAGTCTAGAGGGATAAGTGCTACGTCCAGCCACCTGCCTATGAGTATCACTCAGTATCTTTCAAGATCCAAGAGCTCAGACACAGGACTCCAGTGAAGACAGCTGTGCTCGTAGCCTGCCTTCCTAAATCTGTTCCACTAACACAAAGCAACCACAGTGTTGACTCCGCATTTTCTCTGATCAACAGAAAAAACTACAGAGAGCACAAAACGACTGCCAAAGCACAAGGAAAAGGTCAGTCTGCATTTTTTTTAATTTGCCAAGAGAACTAGGCAGACAGAAGAGGAGAGCCTATGTAGCCTCTGGGATGTGTGGGTGGTGATCTCAAGACACTAAGGATCTGGCAATTATTTCCATAGCAGTCACTGTTACAAGTAAACCCAATATTTTCAGAAATGGGAGAGGAACCAGAAGCAATTACCTACCCTGTCAGGAAATGATAACTTGGAAATAATCTGCATGTGTGAACACAAGTTGAGTTTATTTCCACCACCTCCTCACATGTCCAAGATGTGACTTCAGTTGTTCTTAGCAGATGCCAGATGACCTCGATGCTCTCCTGCTCAGATACCACATTAGTGCCCAGCTCCCCAGCAGGGTTCTTTGGCAAACATCACATGCTAAGTTAGCATTACTAAAGCCCCAGCTGATATTCTCTTCAAAACTCTTCTGTTCCCCCTTTTTTGGTCTCTATGGCAACACCCAGCATCCTGCAAACAGCACGAGCCAGCTCAGGGCTAACTCTGCACTCATTCATCTCAGATGTTTGAAGAATTGCCTCTTTTCCCTGTGCAATGTTTCTAAAACCAGAGTTTTACTCCCTGCTGATGTCCCCACATCTCTGACACAGTTCCACTGCTCTGTGTCACAAACCCATCACGGCTGCCCTAATGAAGTCCCACTCCAGAACAGGTAAAAGAGGCAAAATCAAATCCAAACATGTTGTCTATCACTGGAGGCAGACTGCGGACTTCTCTTGAAAATCCTGGTTCTTGTGAGAGCTTTCCTTTTTAAAAGCTATCCCTGATAAGTAAAAGCATTGAAGATCAGCTGTAGATGGCCAAAATAAAAACAGGGAGGCAAGGACAAAAGAGCAGGACTTTCCTTTGACATACATTTTTTCCAGGATACATCCTCCTTATCTGCTATTTTGTTTAATGGGCTGTGATTATATGTTATTATTCCTCACTTTTCACTCATTACTTATGTTAATTCTAGCCTGGGAGAATCAAGAAGATCTCATTTAACTTGATTCTGTTCTTGTTCTTTTACTATATTCTTAAGACATTATTTCAGTACTGGCAACTTTCAATCAGATATTCTCAGAACCTTTCTGAACTTTTTTTTTTCTAATTAGAGGATTATTTTTAGTAAGAGAGGGATATATCTGCAGTGTACTTTTTATTCCTGACAGAACAATGAAGAACAGGCCAGGGCTTCACAGCTTTAAGATAAAATAATCAACACATAAAATAAAAACAGTTTGAAGAAAGAAAGAAACTTCCTTGAATGAATCATATTAGTTTTGCAAAAATTAGTTTAATAGTAGTGCTGTTTATGTGTATGGGGGAAAAAGCTACATGTTACAATGGGAGATCTGTAACTTCTCCCAGTGCATGGAAGAAAACATTTTCTTTTAGAAGGAAAAAGTAATTTTCGTTGAGACAGTATATAATTTACCACACACAAATGTGTTCATCCAAACCCAACCTACATGTCTCTGTACCTTATGCTCAAATTTTCTCTTGCTGCATTCAATACATTAAGTGCTGCCTAACTCCTACCTCCTGAATTCAGCAAAAAACCCCATTTTTTCCTCTAAAAAAACACTCTTTGAAATAGAATGTATTCTTGTTGTTATGGCCTACAACTTAAGAGACTGAAAACAGCCATTAGTTAACAACCTACCTATTACCCTGTAAAGTGTTAACAAGAGTGAACCCCTGCTGTGAAGAAAGTGCCCAAAGAAAAGGGCAGGGCACACACCCATGTCCACTCTGATCTGGAGAATAAAAACATGCCTGGGCTTAATCACTCAAAAAGCCTTGCTCTTTTATCCTCCCCTGCTACCTAACCTTTGCTAGCCAGCAAATAAAAGGGCGGGCCACAGCACAGCCATGGGGTTTGCATCTCCACACGAACTCATGAATCTTGGTCAGCGTCTAAATCCTGGGTGCTCTGTACCTCTTCTGGAGCCACCT
Source organism: Lanius collurio (assembly GCA_020086605.1). Lineage (NCBI taxonomy): Eukaryota > Metazoa > Chordata > Aves > Passeriformes > Laniidae > Lanius > Lanius collurio. The sequence continues at coordinate 17,265,260 of JACBWW010000017.1, read as the reverse complement.
CAGCATCCAGGGACAGGGAGATGCTTGAGATTATGCACCACCACTGTATTTACACTGAAGGCTGCAGACCCTTATACACCTGAGCTATCAAGTCTCAGTGTTTGCTAGTTACTGGATTAAAAGAGGGGAGGGGACGTACTGAAACCTGCACTTTTCTAGAAGCAAGAAGAAGAGATCATTCAAAATGGTCCACAATTGTTTTAAAGCCTGATAGTTCAAGCTGTGATCTTAAAATAATGATTTAAGTAATTCAAAGCAGTCACTGAGTTTAGCAATTTAGTAGTATTAAAGAAAGTGGAGTTGACCCAAAATAGACATGATGAACCAAAATCACAAAAAGGAAAACCAGAGTCCTAAGAGGACAAGCAAGAAAACTCAAGCTGGTTGTGCTTTTGACATTTGTCCACCTTACATCTCTCCCACCTACTGATTGGTAACAGGAGGAAAAGGCAGAAAATATTGTCTTATATCCCACCCTTTGTTTATTTGTGTCCTTGATTTCTGCTTTTACTAAATGCTCCATTTTTCTACTATTGCACTTCCTCCTATCTCTTCCCTTCGCCTAATTAGCCGATCCTTCTCATTTATCTTCCTGTTGAAGATTTTGGCTCTTCCCATTTCTTTTCTCTTTCCAGCTCGTCAGCCTTCATCTTCTTACTGGTCTTCTTCATGTACGGCTTTTATGCTTTCTTCTTTCCTTTCATTGTTTCTCATCCTTTATCACTTCTTTTTTTTTTTTCTTTTTATATAGGATACTCATCTTTCCATCTGTGCTCTCTTTTTGCCTCTCTGGTGGTTGGATCTGAAGAGGAGTAACTCTGTTTTGAGACACTTAAGTAGGAAAATAAAGGACTCTTCTTAATATTTTTCACAGCAAATGGGCACACACTGCACAGAGGGGATCCGCCAAAATGTATTTTAAGATATTTTCCTGGATCCCATATAATCGTTCAAAAAATATTAATAAAGTATTTAAAAAGGATTTCCTATGAAACATTTCATATAAATCTTTATGGGGATTGCAATGAGTTCCATTTTTTTTCCTTAAAAAGCAGGCATGAAATAAAAGTTATTACTGACATCTGTCATATTTTAAATTCCTTTATAAAATTTAGTAGTGGCAGCAACAGATGTCGCATAAACCACTGTGAAACAATCTCCCTAATAGAACAGCCTTTAAGGAAAGCAACTTCATCATTGACAGTCATTTAGTAACACAGGGAGCAGCTTCCCAGGAGATATTTGCTGCTGTTATATTAGAGGTAATTAAACTATAAGGTGATTTATTTCTTTGCAGCCATGTAATTGAACTTTCTAAAGCCATTAATGATACCTTATGGAAGTATCAGCAGATGCAGAACATGATTATCCCCAGCAAAACTGTGTTTACAACACACAGAGCCACAAAAATTCTACAAAATGCCATTTATTGGCAAAACATTAATATATTAACCCACAAAGGACAGTGCACTGAGGGTAGAAATGCTGTCACTAAATGTACATCTCTCCACCCTTCCCCTAGCTCTCCCCTTCCAATGATTGACAGTGATTTTCAGACAGTAGGCATTTTCTCTGGGCAAGAAAATCTGAGTACATAAAAAATAGTTTTATATTAGTTCCATTGCAGCACTACTGATTACTAAAGGAAGCTCCAGACAGCGAAATATATATATATATAAATAATGTGTATTTAAGTGTAAAAAAAACCCCTATGTATAAAAATAGGAGTATCAATGCCTCATGTATTTTCCCCACCATATTAACGAATCCAGCAAAAAAATCCTTGATATGTCATTTGCTGATTGATGAGTACAGAGAACTGAGACCTGAGCACAGAATTTTATTGCAGAAGACATTTTCATCTGCAGCCAAATCACCAGGGAAACACTTTGTCAAACAACTTCATTCTGCAGGGAGACTTTGTGACAATATTGGCAACTTAAGAATTTGTTCTGTTTTTTCCAATAGCATCTACCTGTCCATGTTGAGAAATATTTACAGCAGCACTACAATTCATGAAGATGACCAGCTTAAAACCTGGGAACAAGTGTTTTACATTTCATTGCAACAATATGTAAAAAACAGATGCTCACAAGCTCTAGTTTTAAAAGAATATTTACCTGTTTATCCATATATAAATGATCCAATATATTTTTTGAAATACTTTCATACCAAATCCATGTACTTTCATAATAAGTGACCTTATATTAAGCATCTGCAGGGCTACAAATCTGTACTTGTTTTCAAGTGCTCAAGTACCTCTTTTACGCCCCTGCTCCCTTTTTTTTTTAAATGAGTGGGGACTGAATCTAACAAAATGCTGCCTTTACATCATCAAGTTAGGTAAGATGCTAAGATTCCAGTAGAACACAACGGGTTAATATTTTCACACTCCTGCTGCTCCTGAGAAAGGAATCTAAGTCCTGTTGATTGGCTTGAAGCTTCTAATTATTTTCTGTGTTGAACAAAATTCCCAGGTTTCACAATTTTTTCCTGAGATGGCAGGAAAAGTGACCTACTGTGAAATTTTCTCAGTTGAGAACAGTCATTTGGTGCTCTCAATGGCTCAGCTGTGCTGTCCACAATGGGCTAAACCTGACAAATCCAGAAACAAGTAGTCTCAGTCATGATTTATGTATAAAACTGTATGCCCAATTCCTTTGTTCCTACATAAGTATAAAACCCCAAATAAATGGCTAAACAAGATGGCTAAGACTACCTGGCACATGATGGAGTAGGGGAAGCGAGGAGTGTCACTACTTCTCTGCATCCCAGCAGATCAGCAGCATAAACTCCCACCTTCAACTCAATCTATTGGTAGAACTCCAGTTCCTTGCACTGAACAGGGTTAATTTCTCCTTTGGATTCTAGGTTTAAACCCTCTAAGCTTAATTGATAATTCTGTATCTAAAAATGAGGAGTTAAGCTGAGTAATTACATTTCCTTAGGTACATCAGAGCCATTTCACCTGAGCAATCTTCCAACGGTGTTGTTCCACCACCTAATTTAAAGGATGTGGGATCAAGTGTTTAGTTCTAGATGCCAGTTAGCTGGCAAATAAAAAAGGTTTTTATCCAGCACTAAGCATCCATTTCCAGCATTCCTATCACCACAGGATTCCCTCAAACCTCTGCTGCTGCCCATCCTTCTTATGCTGGCCTTTGCAAACACAGAATTATGCTTTAAACACACACGACACATGAATACTAAGAAAAACTAACAGGCTGAAATATGGTCTGAGCAGGTTACCACCAACTTCATTACCTTATTTAAAGCTATGAACACACTTTATCAGTTATCTCTTATGAAACAATTATTTCTCTATTCTCTATTCTCTACTCTTATCTAAAACCTCAGATCAAGTCCCACCTCAGACAAATCATCCTCTTTGTTTATAGATAAATTCTATCAGGGATGAAAGCTAAATGATTTGTGAGACTTTAAAATTGCAACTCTTCCCACCTGCTATTTCAGTTGGGGTTTTTTCCATAAAAAAAGCCTTGAAACAAACAAACAAAATTTAAAAAAAACCCACCCAGTGCATTCTTTCCTACACTTCAAGCAGCTTAGTAAAAAAAAAGTGTGTGGGTCTCTTTAACTGGCTAAATTGCTCAGTGAGTAGAGCAAGGTACGTAATGCTGAGACCATCTACACATCTGTCTCAGTGACAGGTGTTCTCCTCTCACAAGGGAGAAGCCCCCAGCACAGAGCTGCTTCTGCAGTGGCTGTCAGGGGAGTGCTTGGAGCCCTGTCCACTCATCCTAGGTATGAGAGGTAGAAATGACTCCTCTGAGCTGGGCATCCTTGATCTGAGACTGATGATCCTTTCCTAGCAGATCACTTTTACATGCTTTTTTTTTCCCCTACTAGACACTGTTATCTTTGGCTTGTTAATCTCTGACTACTACAGCTTGCAGTTCACATGGCACACAAATAAATATAAACCAGACAATAATGTTTAAGTTCTTATACTCCATAAAGCAGAGAGCACAAGGCCAGGCTGACTGAACATCTCACCTTACATCTGGAAGAGGAAGTGCTTTTCCCTTTCTACCAGAGCGTATGAACACAGCTTGTTACAGGCACTGCTGCGTTAACGTGACAGGTTAACAAGGCCCTGGCTTGCTCAGCAGTAATGATCTTTCAACATCCCTCTGAGATCAATGCACAGCTTTCCTCAGGACCCACTTACTGGAACACTGCTCAGGAGGGAATGTAACTTTGTAAAACCATGCTCAAATCAGACGGCTCTACCAGGAGCTGCAGCAGTGAGAGACATGGGGATGCCTGCAAAGTCCTTTGATTTGGGATGCTGGAATGATGCATCCCCGACTTTTCACTGACCACACTGCAGCACAGCTTTACCTGTGTTACTACCTACCATTGTTAAAGATTTTAACCTCATGATCTAGTTTTGTTTCAAGCCCTTTCCCACCACTGGGGTGCAATTTTTGGCAAATGTCTCACTCTACCTGGTCTTTGTCCCCAGAACAGGAGACAGTGGGAGACAGTTAAGGTATCGTTCTGAACATACTATGACAAAGCACAAATGTAAAGAAAACATGGGACACCTCATTACCATAAAAACACGCTGGTTTTTACTCTCTCCTAAATGTGCAATACATGTAGCTTGATCAAGAAGATCTGTTTAAAAAATAGACTCAAAATGAAACACCCAAGAAGTGACAGCTCAGCTATTAGCACTGGGCAACAAGTATTACTTACAGAGCCCCTACAGCAACTTCTTCTTAGAGACAGAAAGGTGTTTGAGTGGATAGGGCAGAAAGGTTTGATCTTTCTTTTAATTTTTTTTTTAAATGCTTCACTGTTACAATCTAACCTGGTAAGACTAAATTTCAGGGTTTTTTTCTAGTTAAGCCATTAAGTTTAAAACCTCTTCCTGTGAACAGCACTGCTATTAGTCCAAAGAGAGTTCAGACAGTAACTATTACTAGAACCTTAACCACAGACACATGATGTATAACTAAAAAATAATTTCTCACTTTGAATGTATTATTTTTTGGACAGTAGAAAGTCTACCCCACAATTTAGAAGCTGTTTCTCAAGGACTTTATTTTTCCCAACTCAGAATTACTAACATGAAAATACTTTCTAAGTGTCAAACACCAGGCACTAACACTGCACGTGTCTGAGTCTTGAACGCAACTTCACTGAAATGACACTGCCTATTTCAAACCTGCCTTCTCTGGGAGGAGAGGCATTAATAGCTGACCAAATCATGCTAACATTGCTTCAGCTCAGGAAGCTGGACCCCAGTATCTCAAAGGGATGTCAGAACACTTTTACTAAGGACTTAGTACCTAACAACAAGCTTTAAGGCACAATTGCTAGTTTCACCTAAAATGTAACTGTTGAGTAGTAAAACAGGGCAGCATTACAGTAACTCAACAGAAATGTATGTCACCATTCAGTGCACATAATCTCTTATCCTACTGATCTGTTTTAGAAGAAAAAAGAACCCAGAATGCTGGATGGCAAAAGCAGCCAACATCACAAAGAACTGAACAAAGTCAGTGTGGTCTCCTTGCTGGGGGTCCCATTACTGGGGGCAGCTACACAGTTAAGGTCATAACAGAGCAACTGCAGATGCTGCATTTTCAATCCTGCTTCAAAACTACTATTTAATTCCTTATATATTGCTGTCTCCATCCAAAGACCAGAAATAGTATGAAATTAGGACTCAGTACTTATTCATGAGATCAAATTTAAGCAATTCTTCTTTTTGGGATTGCAGGCTTGATTCTCCTCTCATTTGCTCTCACACAGAAAAGGAGTAACTGTGGAGGTCAATGTCAGTGCAAGAAAAGGATGAGTCATTCCCTAACTGCAGGTCTGTACTGAAAGGGAAGAAGCGATTTCCCAGCCAAGGCAGCACAGACAACAGAAGCAGTGAAGAAGCAGAACTATGAGTTTCAGCTGCACAAGACTGCTGAGCCGTATGTTGTTGTATCTCTACTGTTATTCGTACTCATTAAGCCAGCTCGAATGCTTTCTGGCATGCTGGGTATCAGACTTTCCTCTCAAGAACAGACAAAAGCAAGGCAGTAAGTGCGCTCTGTTTTACATACCATGGGGTCGATGCTTGCTAGGTGTAAGCTGCAACAGCATGATGGACCTCTCACTTCAGTGGACAATCTCTCAATTTTACTCTTAGGCTATTACAGGATATACCTTTCACCCTTTTCTAACATTCCAGGGTAAAAGATCTAGCCTTTGACACCACTGTCAATACCATACTCAAAAAATTCTAGCTAGAGAGATAAACAAACAAGCCCACAAATGACTCAGAAATGTTACCTCCTTGCAGTCACATTGGGAACACAAACAGTGCACAAAGACACCAGCACAGTAGATTAAAATCCACTGAAATGACTGCAAGGAGGTTTACATTTAACTAACAAGATACAAGCTTCAGATGGACAGAGAACAAAACCAGACAAAATGAAACACAACCCTGAAGGTCCTTCCTTTACACAGCAGAAAAAAAACTGAAAAAAAGCCATGGATATTTTACATGTGTAAGTATTAATAAGGACTTCTATATTCCTTTTACTTACCTGAGGGAACACTTTCTGTTCTGACAATCACAACTTCTTTGACAGTGAAGAATACTCTAACTCCATAAGCTACCAACTTCAACTGCCTCTCAGGAAGGCTCAAACACCAGTGAGCACCACACAGTTTGGGGTACTCCAAACTAGGAAAAGTCCTGTCAAAATCTTGACAATAAGCACCTATGGGAAATCAAACAGACAGAGGAGAAGGAGACACTACATTTGCAAGAAATTTTATCCAGGAATACAAAGCCAATGCAAAGAAACATGCCAAGCCAGACAGCCAGTATATTTCAGAATCAGAAAAGTGACACAGCAGACAAGTCACACCAAGCAGCACAGCAAACATCAGCAGCTGAATGGCCAGGACCACCGCTGCAAGTAAAACAGCACACTGGTAAACAACTCTTCCCCACACCTGCTCTCACTCTTTCCTGGGACTGACTGATTTGTAACTTGATGGGATCTGAAGAAATCCCACCAGAAGGGAAGAAACTAGTTTTGAAAAGTTTAAAACCAATTCCAGCTTTAAGGAAAGGACATAATGGGACAGCTTGGATAATGTAACAAAAAATGGAGAACTCAGATTTGCCAGTCTCTATTCAGAAAGAATCAGTAACTTTGCAAGACACTGATCAAAAGAGCTCTGACCTCATTGGACATGTGTGACCTTGAGTATTAGATCCACTACTAACACACAGTGACACCACGAGGTAACTTTTTTTAATTAGCCATATATGCCCAGAATATAGGAATTCACCAACCATAAATCAGAAAACATCAGGATAGAGAATGCCACACTGGCCCAGAGAATTTGGCACTGGAAAGATTCCTCTGAGACTGGATTTATGAAGTTTGCGTAAGAATGTTGGAGTGCCAATACATCTACCATTTAAGTGGCTTGTGAGTGCTGAAGAGTTTGGAGAGGTGTCCTCCTCTGCATTGCATCTGCCTACTGAACTGCTGAATTTTAAAACAACACCTCCCTCTGCCACCTCAGCCAGCTCCCTCCCCAAAACACCCCAGTAACTTCACTGAAGCATGCCTCCCTCCTCTGGGTGCCCATAACATTCTCTTGGAATTTACTTGGGGAATTTCTGACTGATGCTTTTCATCACTGAAGTTCTCATCCCCTTTAATTTGGCAAGTCTATGGCATTATGTGAAGGGACTCCAAAGGTTGAAAAAGTAATAAATAAATAAACAAACAAACATACAAACAAATAAATAATCTGAATCATGCTTTTGCTGCTTGAAAATAAGAATTTTTAAGAACTACTTCTTTGCTTGGCTGCTACCTGCATGCAGTAACCATCAGGAACACTTGCTGGGAAAACTAGCAAACGTGTCAAAAATGCAGTGAAAATATTTACTCCTGCAAAGAGGATTTTCTAGAAACTGGTTATTTAGGCCATGTGCAGCCTGCATGAACATTCTTCTCTGGCAAGAAATGCAAGAATTTTTCTCTGTCAGATTTTCATCTATTTCTCAGAAATGCCCAAATCAGTACTTAAGAACGAGGTAATTTTTTAATCAAAAGCCTATTCGGTGAGCTGTCTGCCCTCAGGTCCATCTCATTCATCTCTCTGGACATGGGTTTCAGTTTTCTCCTCCAAAGAGGTTAACAGATTGCTGTAATTGGATGGCCCCAAGAAAAGTGGTTTAAGTACCAGAGTAGCTAGAAACAGAACCCAGCCTGTGCTCTGAGCAATGAAAGAGTTTCCCCTTATTAAATATTACTAACAATGTGTTTTAAGTACTTCAGGAAAAAGCATGATCTGAAAGTTAATTCACTTGTATACTGCTATGAAAAGGTCTTCCTTGGCATTCAGGTTAAAACTGTCCATATCCCACTTGTAATAAACAATAAGTAATAAGCAATAGAAAAATATTACTCTGACTAGTGGTTGCATATTTTAAACATCTGTAGACTGTTACAATTCTGTAATTAGCTTCCTTCCCCTACTGCCCTACTGGCAACTACTATTGCCACAGAAGCACAGTTCCTCATGTCTTCTGCTTTATTTGCAAACGTATCTTCTCAATTATTTTCTAAAATTACTTTCTGAAAATGCACAAATAAGAAAAGATGTCTTGACTGACCTCTAGCCTTGTGAAATCTGTACTGTATTTGTCATCATTAAAAAAGCACACCTGGTTCTGCATTCTTCCTATGTTTTCATATGCTGTGGGTCTTTTTTTAGTATTTTAACAAGGTTAGAAGGTAATTTACTGGAATTAAAAAAAGCAGAAAACCAAAAAAATTTTCAACAAATTATGCACAGAGAGTTAAACAGATGTCCGAACAACATGCAAAGCTATGTGAAGCATCACCTTTTAAAAAGCTTACAACTTATCAAGAGTCACATACTTCATGACAATTAAGAGTTATTGAAGTTTCAATCCGAATATGCCTCATTCCTTTTAATTCTCAAAAGAGTTGATATAGCCACATAAAATTAGTGAATATTTATTGAGAGTTAGCATAACACTGAATAACCAAACAATGGTAAATATGTGTGCAATCCTCTGTGAAAAAGAAACTATGTGAAAACTCCTAACTACCAAATCAGAGTAGACTTTTCAGCATTACAAGATACACAGAAGCTTTCCTTAATATTTCACTTTAACAAAACTGAATATATAAACTCTGCACTAACAAAAACTCAGTTGTTATCTGTTGATACCACTCATAGATAAAAGCGGTCCCTGGGATGGCTCAGCACCACGTAACAGCAACCTACAGTACGGGGTGTATGGGGAGTAAGTCCCACAGTACCCAAAACACTGAATCAGAGATGATACATATGGACAATACCAGTTAAATCCATAAATACGGTGACTCACTGGAAGGATAATAAGATATAATCTCTTATTGAATCAGAATGTGCAATGATGGATACTCTAAAGAATGATGGATATGCTTCAGTCAGAGGAAGAATTTCTGCTAGACACAGGGATATCAGAGGCAGATCTGAAAAAAAAATATTTATAGCCTTCAGATGAAATACAAATATTATATCAAAAGCATTTGCTGTATCACTTAACCCAGGCAAAGATATAAACCCACTTTTAAAAGCAGGTCTTCCAGAAAAATTCAGTTATCCAAAATACGTTTCTTCTATTTCCTGATGCCAGAATTTTGAAGCAATGCATTAATCAAAATTGCTTCTAAGAAGTAGGTTGTTTCTTTCTCCTTTTTGTTTTTAGGTTTGAGAGAAAGTAGTGAGGTGAAAAGGACAACAGACTCATTCATTAAATTACACACACATACATATTCTTTTGCACACAGACTGTCAGGAAAGTAAAAAATCACCATCGCCCAAGTGTGAATAATAAAATGTAGTTATATTGAGAGTTCCTGTTTCAAAGGCACTGGAATTACCTGTCACACTAGAGCACTGTTCTGCGGGTCTGAGGGACAACTTTGAAAGGCATTTGTCACTGAACCAATTCACCAAAGCTACTGAACCAATGAGCACAGGAAAACCATTTCAACTAGCAATTCCTAGGAAACAGCTGGGCTGAAAGGAAGAAATAATTGCCCAAAATTTGAAGTGTAAAAATGTGGGGACAGGAGACGGAAAGAAAACTTGAAAATTTTTGAGCAGCTTGGACTATATGAAACACAAAGGGAGAGTTCTCTGGGAGCAGAAGCACCAGTGAAGCATTTGTTCCACATAGGTCCTGCTCCCAGGGACATTCCTGATGTTATTTACGTGCCCAGGAATTCTTGCAGTGCACCAAAGGAAGGGTGCTTACTGGGAAGAATGACTTGATGACAAATGCTATTTCTGCAAAATACATTCTCCTTAAAAGCATTGTCCTTAAATCATACCAGAGATCTAATATATTTACCAGGAACCCTGCTACCTGAGATTTCCCAAAGCCTTGCTTTATGATTACTTCTCAGTGTTTTTCATCAGGTTCTAAAACAGCCTGGTGGCTTCCAACATAAAAACTAAACAGATCTCCTGAAGCATCAAAAAATATAACCAACAGATAAGACCACTTTATCTGACTTTAAAAAATACTGTTGTTGGAGTTACAAATCTAGGAAACATAAATAAGAACTGGGGCCACTAGATGTTATTAAAAGAAAACTATTTCATATCGTTATATGGTTGCTTTGAAGCTTCTACAACTCTGTCAAAAGGCAGGTGAGATATTTTGTGAGTACAAGAAAAATATTTTTTAAGTTCTATGTATTTCAAAACTTGCCTAAACCATATGCATGCTGACCATATGTGAAAATGAGATGGACAAAGATCCCCTATGTTATCTATGGTGCAGATTACAGTTCCATAAATGGCATGACTTGACAAACAAGTCACCATCAGTACACTGGGCTGTGGATTTACAGCTGAGGAGCTGCTCCTGCAGGAGCTGTCTGCATGTGCCCTCCAGCTACCCGGTAAATGACAGGTGACTCCACTGGAGAGGTACAGCACCTTTGCCTCAGGACACGAAGATGAGCTCTGGCAGGTCTCAGGGTCTCAGCTGGTACACTGGAAGGTGATGTGACCCTGCGACCGTGCATCTCACCCTTGCTCTGAGCCTCAGCACTGAAGAAAGGGGAGGGAACCTTACTGCACCTGAGGTCTTAAAAACAGCCACAAAAGCTGAACTGACCCTGAATTAACTGTAGCCTCTCAGCCAGGGCAGCAGTTACAGAGGAACTCTATGTAGACCATGGGTCAGTGACCTTGCCCAAGTGGCATGTCAGACTGCGTGTACCCAAATCACAGAAAACCAACAGGTACCAGAAGATGCTCTTTCTCAGAGGAAAACAGGGCTCCTTTTATCTGTTCTCTGCAGAAGAAACGGCTCTTCAGAGATGGCAACTTGGTGAGGAGCAGGTGCCAGAAATGCTGCTTTTCTGGGACACCTCTGGGCACAGTACAACACCTCAGCTGCTCTTCTGCTAAATGTACCTGGAGTACAGGACCCTCTGTAATTCACTGCTGCACTGCCCATGCCAACAGATGGCTGACAAAACAGGAGGTGCATGGGCCAGGGGAAGGAAAACGCACCCACATCTCAATGCATCTCTCTTTGGTACGTGTCACTCTGCCCTGCTGTCAACCACAGGTGACTTCTGCATAACCTTCTTTGAACTCCCATGCCTGTACCACTGAATACGAAGCTTTTCTGCTCACAGAGCTTTAGGTGGATCCATCTCCAATAACTGGACTATTACGCATTTACCCCTGAACATGAGTACTCTGGCTGCCCCCAAGGAATGTCCAGGAGATGGAAATACAGGCCCTTCCAAAGGCAAAAGTTGCCATCTGGAGGGTAATGGTATAGCCAGATGTAGTGTCTGGGTTAGGTGATGGCATGTATTATGGACCACCACTGCTACTACAGAGCAGATTTCTGTCTGGTCCATGCACTCCAATTTCTTTTCTGTGGGAATAATGGCCAAGGGAATATGAAGAGGAACAATCTTGTTTTCAGGCAGCAGCAGAATGAAGCTGGGAATGAATGACGTGCTAAAACCCAAATCACCTCCCTTCTTCCTTCTGTTTAACTTCTGTCCCAGATAATTTCTGTAAATTCCTGGATTATGAGATATATTTAGTAAAGTTCCTTCTTCCACTGTATCCAGTCACTTACTATTTTCCAGCACTGTAATTTTCCAGGGTGGAGCGTTTAGGTCTATTTCTGCAGATTTGTATTTCTTATTGTACACAGTTTTCCAATATTAACTATTTAAGTAATTTAGGTGCCTTCCCTTCCTAACTGGGTAATGTTACTGAAAACCTATAAGCTCTGAGTTTGCAACTCCTCAACTATTTTTGCTATATATCTAATCTAAAATAATAAATTTTATTTTGTCACCCATTAGACTAATTTTTCACCTTTTTTTCCAAATATGATTCCAGGCTGAAGAGATTTTGTTACATCTTTTAGATGTGGAGTACACAAATCACTTTTAGATGTAGGTATATATAATCTTAACCTAATAAATATTTTGAACGTTACAGAATAAGAAAAATTGTTTTTCAGGCTTCAATCACACAATGAGCTCTCAGACAAAACCATTATTTTTATCATGATTGTGCACCTATATACAATTTCTGCCCAACAAAATCCAACAGAAAAAAAGACAGAATTAAGAAGTTTTTTTTCCTTTATCTAAATTACACAGGTCCTATGTGTCACATTCTCCTTGCTGGGCCCATCTAGGTCATGCTGCCCTTTCATTTAAGAACAGACTCAAGCCTTTGCTGTGGAATAAACAAACAAAAAGTATTTCCCAGAGGAATAATTTTATCCCTCTCTAGGTAAGTCTCCCCCCTCCATCTTTACATTCCTGTATTACCCTTGAAAGACACTGACAGCAGACTGAAGGCACTGTCACACAAAAATTACTTCTGCAGCAGACAGGAATTCAATCTTGTAACACTTCTTTTTGATCAGATAAAATTTTTGTAGACCCTCTCCTAAAATGGAAAGTATTTTTTTAATCAGATTCATCTTCTGGCAAAACGAGCCTCACAATTTCAAAGGAGGATTGCAAACAAGATGGTTTATTGGAGAGGAGAATGATAGCTACTGGCTTTTGGGCTGTCAGAAAAGAAAACAATTAAAACATTAGCCATCAACTACTGAACAGAGATACTACAGGAGACAGATATTTTCCAGAATATCTCCTAAGACTAAAACCATAACTACCTTGTTTGATGTTTTGCAAATAAAATGAGAGAAAACTGAACCAGAAGGGGAAATTGTTCTACGTGGAAAACAGTGTTTCAGGCTAGATGTAACACACTTGTGATGGTAGAATTGAACTAGTCCCATTGCAAGCAAAACACCTCAGTCATGGACAAGTTAAAAACCAGGCCAGGGCTGTCCCAAAATATTCCTTACAAGTGTATTTATCACAATATAATACATTTGAACCTCACAGTTCATACTGTTGCTCTAAGCATGCTTCACTAGTGAATAAAACCACTGAAGTTGATTTATTAGCTGGAGTTTTCTTCCTTAAGGAGGGAAAAAATCTTACTGAACCATAAAGGAGACCTTAAATAAAAGAAAAATTCATGAAAATTACTGAAAGAGCAACTCCCTCAGCAGCACTGAAAAATAAGTGCAACAAAATATGACAGGGTATGTAAACTTTGAATTTCTTTTTTTATACATACATTTTACCAAGCACACTTCCGGGTTAAATAAAACAGTGCTATTGGAAAAAAATTACAATTGAAATATCTTCTTTTCACTTTAAAACACTGTGACATGACAGTTAAGTTTCACAAGTTGATAAAACATCTCTGCTATTGAGCAGAACTACTCTTCAGAGCACTTCTGCAACTTCACCTTTCTGTCCAACAATGTACCCAATGTGGAGTCTGACAAACAGTCTCTATGTGACTATGTCTTACTGTTTAAAGGGTTTAACAGTATTTTGTGTAGATACTACACTGAATACATATTCTTTGTAACTTATTTTAGTGGTGATGTATATAGAGTTTCATGTTAGCCACAGCAAACACAATTCTTTTTTTTAAGGACAACCACAATTGCTTATTCTTGAAACCTGCATTTTACACCTTATGAGCATAAGCAGATAAATTTTCAGTGTCACTATTACTGAGATTTCCTGATATTTTTATTTTCTACTGACAGAATACTCAAAGCTGACAAATGTTGTAGAACAGACATAGTTATTAAAAGCTTCAATTTATAGAAAATAGTGACAGTTTGCTTTTGCTGCTCATAAACCAAAAATCTAAGAGGTGTAAATAGAGGAAAGGTGTCAACAAAACACTTAGATAAATTTTAAAATAATTCTACAAGCAATAATGATAGAGAGTAACAGATCTGCTTTCATTGTGCATATACAACGTCCATATACCATGTACCGTATGTGTAAGTGAACAAGAAGATCAAAAAGATAAAATGAATAGCATATTTAAGAACACCTTTTTGAACTGCTGGGCTTTGCTGTGAATATTCTCTTCTTTACTAAAGTTGTGCTTATTTGTGATGAAGTGGTGTCTGTCATCTCTCCAGCTTCAGTCCCTAAAATGGTTATTTCTCCTGCCTCACTCACTCCCCTCTCTTCTGCCACCATAAAACATGGGTAACAATTACTACTGAAGTTTTTCAATACTCAAAAAGTTTGTATCTATCTTTCAATAACCATATCAAATACTTTATTTCAGCACACAGGTCTCTGAATCTGATTAATTTTAAGACCTTTTGTACAACACCGAGGTAGCTGTCTGAGATGCTGTGGATCCACACATTCCTTGTATCAAACATGGAATTGCTGGCTGCAAGTCCTGTAAATTAGTAACATTAAAAGGGAGAGTATGAAGGATAAGGAAGGAAATGATAGCTGTCACTTCATGGTAAAGACTGTGTTGCAGACAGCTGAAATACTTGGTATTTATGACATCTGACATCACTGCACTTCCCAGTTCCCCCACTCTGCCTACCCTGTGCACCTGTAGGAAGGCTGAGGGAGCTGCAATGTGTCACACCTTGCCTCATGAAGGACCTAAACGGGTCTGTGGAAGGGCAGCTTCCCCTGTGTGATGGAACTTAAGGTGTTTCAACTCCCCCACTAGCAAGGAGTACTGGCACAAGAAACGGTGATTTACTGAGTAGCAGAAATTAAATATAAAATCCTCTTTCCCTGAGATCGTAAATGAACTTGTTGATTAGCTATTCTGTGACTGCAGTGTCCTATGCTCCTGACCTGGCTACTGTGCAGTCAAACAAGTCTGACAGTACATTTAACTCCTTAAGATATTTCCCCTTATTTTTCACTCCTGTTTCACTGAGAATTTTTTTCCCCACATATTCCATTCTAACTAACAAAAGACCTCCCTGTTCTTGAAAACCTGCATCAGTAAGTCTGCATTTTGCACAGCTGACACTAAGCATTTTTGTATATTTTTCCCTGTCACTGCACTGTGAAAACTCACATCACAAGCAAAGCACAGCACACATTACTTTGCTCTCCAGTAAGTGAAGAATTTCCAGCAAAACTAATTGTCAGTACAACAATCTTGCAGGAAAATATATTTTACTTTTGTTATAATATGCACAGTAATTGCCTCAGCAAGAGCAACAACCCTAAAGTTACATGCTTGATGCATCAATTTTGGTTTTTCTTCTCTCCTTTTCCTAGTAGTCATCTCTGAGAAAAAAAAAGTAATGCCAAAAAACAAAACATTGAACTTCTATTTATTTCATCTTTTCACACTGAAATTTCCAAAGATGATTACAGAAGGCAATTTTTCAGGTTTAACTGCTGCGTCCAAAAAATCTCCAAAGGAAAAATCTTTTAAAAACCAAACTTGACAAGAGGAGAAGACAACATCATAAAGTAGGCAAAGTATGCTGTGGCACACTTCTCTACTGCAAAATTGCTATTTTTGCTAACTAAGAAAATTTGAAGTTTTATGTTCACATTCTTTCCTGACAAAGTTGTGCTTTCAGCGATATGAGGATATTTTAAAAGTTCTTAGAGTTTATTTTTATTTAACTTTTTATTTACTTTCAAAGTAAACAAACTTCTTTCCCTCCTCTATGTTAAAGAGTTCTCAGGGTTGGAACAGAAAATTATTTTTAAAAATTAGAAAACCTATGTGTAGTGTCCTATGGGTGGCTCACATGTCACTGTAGCAAAACATATGCTATAAAGTGACATGACAAGTGAAATAAGAGGACTACAACTCCATAACAAAGGTAAAGTCAATGGAGGTTATTGCCTCCCAATGAACTCTGCTGAGAAAGCTGAAAGCAAACTGAACCTGCATTCCAGATTTCATGTTTCCTTTAGGAACAGTTGCTGTTATGAATCTCCAGGGATTAAAGAAGTCAACTTGAGTCTATTTGAGACTTTGAAAATTTTTTGTCTTATTCTCACTCAAGATCAGACTTCTTTCCCTTCTTCTTCAAACACTTACTTGAAAATATTTCAACATACTTCTTCAAGGAAGACCTCTCAACTTCATCCATCTTTCCTCATAAATGAACTTTTTTAACCTTTGACTTTGCTTGTTCCTCTGCTCTGGGCTTTCTCTGATTGGTTCCCATCTTTTTGAAGATGGATACATACCATAAAATAGAGCTGACAGAACTGAGTACAGCAGGTATATTACTTCTTCCATGTCACATAAGGCACTTCTGCAGCGGTGAGGTGGCATTTGCTGACCCTCTGTGATTCCAGAGCTCATTCTGTAGATCCAGTGCTCAGCAATAATTCTCTACCATGTATTCTTTCAGCCAGTATTTTACACTCAGCTCTGCTGAACTGCAGGCTATTCATTTCAGGACACAGTACTATTTATATTTGAAATATTTTTTTGTTTTCCAAAATCATTACGGGTGATTTTTTTTATTGTAACTCAGTCTCCTGTCCTGTTATCTTCACTTTGACTCTGCTAATCACTTTATCATGCTATCATGTCTACAGAAAAAATACGTTATCAAATACAAGTTCCCAGTTTTTCAGAGGAAAACTTTCTATACCAATTAACTGAATGACTAAATAGTCAGTAGGCAAGCAATAGAGCAAGTAGAAGAAAAAGAAAGAATGTCTGATATAAATACTGATATACCATGTCTCTGTTATTTACAGCCTCATATATCTTTTAATTTTTTCCCTTTATTCTTAGCTAGCAACTGCTTATATTGCAATCTCAGGATGAAGCAGTAGAAGGGAATATGCTTTAGCCTTTTGTGCAGTAGAACAAAAACTTCTCCTAAACAAGTAGGAGTGGAGGAAAGACAATCTGACCTGGACTATAAAATGGGGTTAAAAATGTAATCCAGGAAATCTCTGCTTCAGAGATCTACTGAAACACCTGTTTTTTCCCACAGCACTACTGGCTATTCCAGGAAATCAGCCTTGGCTCAAGAAAAAGGCTGAAAACTTGAAAATGTTCTTAAGCATTCACAATCATTCTGAATAGTCATTTTCCAATGCAGATACCTGCTCTGTGATCCAGTAAAGGGCAAAAATTAATGCCCAGCAGGACTAGGCCTGGCAGGTGTAGGAATCTACAGCTATTAAATGAGTTATACAACCTCTATTCATGTGCCCCATACAACAAGCACAGCAATGACAAAGAGGGAGTCAAAGAGGGGTACAAAGCTGTAAATAGAACATAGGATGAATAATGTAAGATCTTGAGTGAATTTGTGTGGAGTTAATTTCTCCCACCGGTTTGCTTTCTCACCAGTACACTTCACAACACTCTGAAGATCTGGCCATTTTCCACTGTCCATATAGCAAAAAGCATAATTTCCCTCTGCCTATGTCACTCCTGTCCTGAAGTTATGAAAAATAATTTACCCTTACTCACTGCATTGTGCTCAATTCTTTATTCCTCTTTAGTTGGTTCTGCCCAACTTCAACCTGATATATGAAAGGACCATCTTTTCCCCCTCCCCCCACCAATCCCATTTCCTCTGCCCTATCAAGGACGTTACCTTTACTGCCCCATTTACCTATTTCCCACATTGTCCTGGTTTCTGCTGGGACACAGTTAGTTTTCTTCTTAGTAGGTGGTACTGCATTTAACACAAGATTTATGTTGATAACACACTGATGTTTTAGTTGTTTTTAAGTAGTGCTTATCCCCAGTCAAGGACTTTTCAGTGTCTCATGCTCTGACAGTGAGGAGCTGAACAAAAAGCTGGGAGGGAGCACAGCCAGGACAGCTGGCCAAACTGGCCAAAGGGATATTCCACACCTCAGAATATCATGCCCAGTGTATAAACTGGGGGAGTCATCTATGAGAGACTGAGGACTGCTCAGGGACAGGCTGAGCATTGGTCAGTGGGTGGTGAGCAATTGTATTGTGCATCACTTGTTTCTCTTGGGGTTTTATTCCTCTCTTTTTCTCATTATAATTATTACTGGTATAATAGTTTTTCTAATTATAATTATTACTGTTATAATAATTATTATTACAATAACTTACTTTGTTTCAATTATTAAACTTAACTCATGAGGGTTTACATTTTTCCTGAACCTCCTCACAGTCCCACCTAAGGGTGGGGAATGGGGAATGAGTGAGTGGCTGCAAAGTTGCCAGCTGGGAATAAACCACAACACAAATAGAAAGCTCCTGATGTGCTTTCACCAACCCATGTATGGACAAATCTCTTCTGACATACTATGGCAAGAACTACCCCATTAAAACTCCACACTTTCAATAAGGCCCTATTTATATTGTGAAGCATCTCAACAGTTATCAAAAAGAATCATGACATTATAAAGCACTTTGGAAATGTTTATTCCCTTTGACATTTTGTCTTTCAGACTCCTCAGTTCTCAAGATCAGGAACTGTTCTGTATTTTGAATATCGTCCAGGACATTTTGGGAGCATCCAAAATGTAATAATCATAACAGCAATAAAAGCAGCAACACATTTCAGATGCTGTCCTTAGAGACTTCATGTTTCACAGGGTTCAGCCAATTAATGGAAAAATCAATGATGCCAGTAATTGCTTTTAGAGTCAGTTGGTTCAACTCCTTTGAATATGATGGTTGTATTTCCATCCACTGGATAAACAACCATGATGGAAAGCTCATTTGCATGGTTTTTAGAACACACCAGCACAAACTGAAGTGATCTGCATGATTTGCAAGACTTGTAACATGCTTTTGTCCGTGCATGTGCCAGCATTAAAAAAGCCTTCTCTTGCAACTCAGTATGGGAGAAGGGTATTAGGAAAAAAAACCTCTAATAGAACCATGTATTTTTAGTTTTAACACATTTCGAGCTTCTTCCACCACTTAGTCAACAAAATTAGCAATCAGTAGAAATCCTAAAGTGAGACGGATGGTTTAGTTACTGTCAGTAACATATTTCAGAGGTCTGTAACAAAGAGCAGCATCAAATGAATAAATAATGTTCAAAGCCTAACAGCCGGCTTCCATAACAGTGTGAAAATATGTAAATGTTACATCACTCTACTCTTCAAACTGGCTCTCCTTTCATTCCTCAGAGACTCTTCTGTCAGAATAACAAGCTAAAAACAAAATATGAATGACAAGTGCACATACTTAGCTGATTGAGAACACAGAGTCGAACAGTAACCATATTAATCTCGTCTCTCAAAGAGGCTATGTGAATTCCAGGCAGAAATATTGATTTTGATCGAATCTACTGCAGTGTAGATTGCTAATTGGAGTTCAAAATCTGTGTGGAGTGCTTTCCTCAAAAACGGCAACTTTCAGCAATTTCTTAGTTCAATTAGGACACCTAGAATTTTATACTTAAAACCCATTAACACTGGCAAAAGCCTCTGCTATCTCTACACATCCTTGACAAACATCTGGTTTGTGAACTTCAAAGTATACAAATAATCATAGCCTAAAGATATAAGAAAACTGTAAATGTTATCAGTAACTTTACTCTTGATCTGGATTTTTTCAGTGAAGTGACTGTGTGGTGGGCAGGTGGATGGGGGTGATTCTGCCCCTCTGCTCTGCTCTTGTGAAGCCCAACCTGGACTGCTGCATCCAGCTCTGGAGTCCTCAGCACAGGAAGGACATGGACCTGCTGGAGCGAGTCCAGAGGAGAGCCAACAAAGTGATTAGTGGGCAGGAGCACCAGCCCTAAGAGAAAAGGCTGAGAGTTGGGGTTGTTCAGCCTGGAGAAGGCTCCAAGGAGACCTTACTGCAGCCTTTCAGTACTCGAAGGTGGCCTATAAGAAAAATTAGGCCAGACCTTTTAGGAGTATCTCTTGCAACAGGATATGGAGTGAGGGTTTTAAACTAAAAGAGGGTAGACTCAGACTAGATATAAGGGAGGAGTTTTTTACAATGAGGATGGTAAAACACTAGAACAGGTTACCCTGAGAGCTGGTAGATGCCCCATCCCTGGAAACATTAAAATCAGGTTGGACAGGGCTCTGAACAGTATTTCCTACCACCTCTTAGGGAGGCTG
Organism: Lanius collurio; assembly: GCA_020086605.1. Taxonomy (NCBI): domain Eukaryota; kingdom Metazoa; phylum Chordata; class Aves; order Passeriformes; family Laniidae; genus Lanius; species Lanius collurio. Next base: position 17,244,756 of record JACBWW010000017.1, on the reverse strand, counting down.
CTGGGCTAAATGAGTCAGAGGTCTACCACAGAAAGTCTTTTCCTGTGTCCTTAGGATACCTACTGTCGAACAGAAGTTGAAGCAGTCAAACCACAGGTAAGACTAGCCACCAATGAATGATGCTGTAAAGGTTTTATCAGAAAAAAACCCCAATATTGTTTGTCCAAAAAGGTCAAGAATCATTATTTTATATCTAGCTATGAAAAACTCTCAAGCTACTACATTAAACTGAAACATTTCATTTAGAAGTTTCACTGTGAAAGGTTAAGGGAACAGTTGCCTAAACTCCAATTAGTGCTGTATCCTGTGATTTTCACACACTAATTCACAAAGGCCCATTTTAATTAAAGGAAAAACGCCAGGTCACTTTTGTTGGCATCATTAGGTGGAAAAAAACCTCCATGACACCCAACAAACCAACAGCAAAAAAAAAAAAAAAACAACCCAGCAGGCACAAGCAGCTGTTTACCACTCTCTAATGCTGTAAATAACAATTACATTAAATAAAAGTTCAGGAACAAGGTCCAAAGTTTGAGCTAGTGTTACTCTTTACCGACTAAAAGTTTCTGAGATTGTAATAGCAAGAGCATTAAGCGTTTCCCCTCAACAAAGTAGGTTCACAGGAAACCAAAGGATATAATAAAATTGATGACAGTATATCCTTGGCTGCTATTACAGAAAGACTGACCAAGGGTAGTTATTGGCCCAAACTGTCCATTATGTTGGTTAAAAAACAAGACTGAAAAACTTCCAGCCCTCCCTGGTAAAATTGATGTCATGTTGTCCTGAGAGGGAAAAGGGCTGTCTGCCCTCTGAAGGAGAAAGGAAAGGTTAAGCTTTCCAAGTAGTCCATCTTTTATCCTCAAAACAATTGTGCTGACAGTAAACCATGAGGCTGCCACCACTTGGAGACCCAAAAGATGCAAGAAGTGTCACAGCTTGCAGAAACTTAAATAAATTAAGCACTGGCTTGCTTTTAGCCTGTAAGTGCAAACCCATCCTGGTCTCAGTAGCTTCCAGCCAGTCTACCTCTTTTTGTGCTGGCCAGTCATTGAGAAACACATTCTAATTACAAAACTCCCAGAAAGTCCATAAAATATCTTTTATCTACACTATTTGTGCTGGCAGAACAGATGGGAAAGGACATTTGGAGAACCGTGTGCTTCTCTCAAACTGCTGCCCAACTAAAGGTGTAAAATGCTGGACTGCTCACAGAGAAGAGCAGACAAACACTGCTACACAGAGGGTTTGAGGCACGTCAACACACTCAAATCAGTGCATGGTTTGACATCTGCTGCTACTGAGCTCTAAGGTTTCAGAATCCAGTTGCTTCAGGTATTTTTACTGTCCACCTTTTGCTATACAAAAATTTCCAGTAACCACCATCTGAACACTGATTTCTGTTACAACATCATTTCAGAGAAGCACACCTGGGCATACAAACCATTAAGACAAGTCAGGAGGAGGCACAGGGTTGAATTAGGAGAAGAGTTTTTGTTCTGCCCAAGAGAAAATGAACAGTGAACTTGCACTGTGATCCTACTGTTCTGAACCACTGTATCACACACCATGTCGAGGAAAAAGACCTTTGACAGTGTTCTGCTGAAATGTTAAAAGAAAAGGTAGCCCCCATCAGTCCCAAACAATTTAGCACAGGAATTAATGAATAAACATCAGTGTGGAAAAATATTTTACTTAGTTCATGTAAGGGTGAGCTCAGACAGGAGGTAGATAAATAAGCTAGCTAAAAAAGAAATTTCTTGGATTTCTCCTTATGGATACTTACAGTTGGCCAGCAAATCCAGCCAGAAACCTCCACAGAGAGATAAGGTAAACTGGATGTATTGCATCATCTTTCTCTTGGCTTTCCTCATTTCTCATTTTCCCCCATTTTATTTGCAGAATTATGCCTATGTGGAAGACTTTACTCTAGCAATACTACTTCCTGAATCACTTGTAGTCCAAACAATTTTGATGTTTTGAAAAATCTTTTGATAAACATAAAGATGCTGCACTTCTTTGGGAGCAGGGAATGCACAGCTGGGACTGTGTCTTTTGTTTCAATGTAAAGCAATTGCTATACCTATCCTATAGGCAAATCATGGTCCCAGCAGCAGTGGTCACAAAGCTGTTTGTCATGCAGATTTGTCATGGTTAATTTTTACACTGATTTGCTTTTTTTTTTTTCTTAAATTGCTTTCTATTTAATTATGAACAGGAATCTTGAGTGTATTCCAGCAAGACATGAAATAATAATGCATAAATAGAGACTTTATTCCACATGAAGATATTTATCAAATGCAAAGCGTTCATCAGATGGTTTGCACCCAATTTCATTAGATTTTAATTGCCTTTGACAACATGTGAAAAAAATTCTGCATCATCATGCAAATAGCAGCACAGTAACCCAATTCTAAAGTATTCAGCACAAAGCAAAAGATTTCAGCTATGGTATCAGACTCCACCAGCTTCACACAACAAGACCCAGCCAACTTGCAGCAATTCTACACTGCCAATGCGGAAATGTTTTAAGTTATAGTTTTCTTTCTGAAAGCCAAACCTTTTCTTCTTGCAAATTACATTTAAAAAAAAAAACAAAAAACCAACCTGGTTGACAAAGTAAGATACACAGTATGTATCACCTCAGGTTCCCTTCTGGATATGGATACAGGCAGACTTTTTCATGGAAATAAAGACATCTGGCCTGTGTACACAAATTAGCCAATGTTTATAGACCAGCCACCAGATAAGGTAACCGTGACTATTATAGTCACTCTAACTGCACATCATGTTGGTAGAAAGCCTCCCCATCCTGCTCCTTTTATTTCAGCAAAAGTCTTGTTGCCCTGACAAACCTGGGGGAGGTGTAAGGCACCACACACTCCATAGGTACATAAGTGATTTTTATAACTTTGTTGGGACATCTGAGGGTAAGCCATAAAAATGCATTACAAATATGTTTCACCAACATATGATATTTTTAAAAGAATCAATTCATAGTTGTAAGATGGAGAATGGATAAGCACATAGAATTTAATTAGATTTGTAGCCCTAATTTTCCAATGTATATCCCTTTTTCACCTAAATAAAACATTTTTTTAAGAAGAGCAGCAAACAATTATATATTGAAGATATGTATTGCTGCTAAACCTTTTGAAAGTATTCTTAAATGTAAACTGCAAATATATGTTTTTAAGAGATGCTAATTGGGGTTTTGGAAAATGCCCCATGGATGGTTCTAAAATTTAGAAAAAATTCCAATATAATGTCATGATAAAATGGGTCAGAAAATATATTGAATCTAGACAAAAGAATAGAGCAGTTCATCTACATTGCAACCAGTTATGAATAATTTTAATAAATATGCAAAGACTACATTCTGCCACATAAAACATCTAGTCAACTGTAAACCTACAATACATTTTTAGGCTATAATATGTGTGTATCTAGAATTATGTAATTAATGATGATCTTCATGAATATAGTAATTTGGATTCTGCAGTATCTACATTTTGCATCAGTTCATCCCATGATTCATTTTGATAATCTCAGTATTTTACCTATGAATATTATTTTTACAAACTTATTTTTAACACCTTTTTTTTTTCTTTTTTAAAATTTTATGTCAACAGAATTCTGCACCTCAATGCCCATTGTTTTCTAGATCTATCCTTCTCCTGGAAAAGAATGCATTGGAACTGAGTAAATGGATGCATTTTCTGAACAGTAGGTAATTTCAGCACTAAACCAAATATATACAGGAATGTGGGAGAATATTTATGGACAGATGAGCGTGTAGAGACACATATACAATGAACATATAAACCTTTTAGAAGTCTACCTCTATCCTGCTGTCAGAAACACAGGTGGTGTTTCAGCTTATCTTAATCCAGACTCCTACCTTTTCCAATACATACACTCTTGAGTGCTCACCTATATATTCCTATGCCAAGATACAAATATTTAAGTGAAATAGCCTTTCTGATTCCCAGCTCCATTGTCTGTGAAACATATGGAGAGGAAGATTTGGTGTGAAATATGTCCTAGTATTATCTAATATCACAAATCAATCCTTTTCAGAGAAACGGGAATTACTGATGTCCACCCTTGATACGAGGGTCTCGTTTTCTGACACATAAATGCTAATATCTTCTTCAGTGAGGAAATAATGAAAGCAACTCATGCTACTTACTTTGTGAACACACGTAAACCTGACTTTCACAAATCAAATTTCAAAGTATTAAAACTAAACATTAAGCTTAATGAAGCAATGAAACTAAGTTTATGAATAATTGTACAGATTAGTGGATACAGGAGTTGCCAAGCAAAGGGAATATGAAGTTTCAATTACCATTTTTAACACCATAAGCCACAGAACACCTGGCATTTATATGCTCATAAGCAAATAATACTGAAAAAAAAAATCAAGTAGCGCAATACTTAACAAGAAGCAATCATCAGTACAGCCACAACCCAGTGGGAATCCAAACACAACACCAATGTGTAAAAGGCCATTGTTTATCTTTGTAAACTGAAGTGTCAGAATATTTATGACTGCTCAAGTCACTGTCTGTCACTATTCTAATAAAATGCATCTGTGAGTTTCAGGTTGGTTGACAAGAACTTTTACCTGCAAACTCTCCTCCAAAAAACAATGTGGGATGTACAGATTACTGCAACACTTAAACACATATTTGCCACATCCAAAGCTATGAATCTAGGCAGTGAATCACTTGGAACTGATAACACTATTAACAGCCAGATTTTGATCACAAGCACACCTGAATCTCTAGGGCAATTTAGTTGGTAGTATCTCATCATGTGAACAGGACTGTACTTAAGAGGAAAGCAGGAAAAATCAACTTATCTGGAAGAGATTAAAATCTCATTATGACAGGCATCTACAGAACAGTCTCAAAACTGAAGCAAAAAGTAAACAAATTAATCAAAACCTAAACTGTGAAATGCCAGACTAAATTTCAAAGAATTTCACCTGCAGAAACTGTTTTGTTTCAATTCCTGGACTGAAACTGCAAATTAAAGTCAACTAACAAACAAAGAAAAAGGAGTCAATATTACTAATTAAAAAAACCAAAAAAACCAAAATGTCTCAGTGAAGAAATCAGGAGGCAATATAGCACGACTTGACGTACCAGTGTAAAACTGTTTTTGAACCACTTCTCCTTCTTACAGCAGAAGTATCACAGCAGACATACTCAGACACATCAGGTCAGGTACAGCAAGTATCCAAATACACTGAACAGAATTCACCCTCAATAACTTCTAATAAAAATGCGAGGTACAAGAGACAACCTCATGAAAACAAAAACATCATCTGTCCCTCAAGTTCTCCATACCAGTGATTAGAGCTTGACTCTTTCCATCAGTGGTAAGACTTAGGGAAGGGGTTGTGGGATCTTGGACCTAAATTCTGCTTGACCTCTGTGTGCTGAAGAGTAGATAGATCTTTATGCCTTTGTCCTGTCTATGACACTCAAGAAAATCCTGTTGGAGTTATGGAAAACAAAGGCCCAGCTTGGTAGATTTCACACTGGGAATGAGGTGAAGTGAGTTCCCAGCGAAGGGAACAAACAGAACTGTGTGCTCCAACTGACTGCTTGATTTCTTACCAGTGACCTGAACCGCCAATTTTCCACTGCAAAATCTACGTACACCTTTGTCTACTGGTATGGTTTTTGGGAGCTTACGGCCCGAAGTTGAAGACAGCTTGTTTTGAGATCTTTGAAAAGTTACTAAAGCTACCCATAAGATCTGTGACAGATATGGAACTCAGATTCTACCTTATACCTTGTCAGCTTCCAGATACCTCTCCAATTTATAGAAAGACTTGAAACTCAAATGCCCACTTTACTATTCATCCAGCAGATACTTCCAAATTTACTCTGGGAGTACTCTGAAGTACATATGTATTTCAAGAAATCCTCCTTACTCACCGTCCAAATCACAGCTTTTAATCCACAGAATTTAACAGTTCTTTTAACTGTAGTTTTATACATTATACCACAAAGCTGTCCTAAATATGGACCAGTCCAAACCCCACTCTGCCTTAAAATCAAGACCAGAGAAGATGAGTCCATTCTATTCTGAATGCAAATACTACTGAGCAGCAGCCATGTAAAAAGTACACAGAGAGATGGTTAGTTGTTTTGACATGTTAACGACAAATAAAACAGCTTAGAAATTCCATGTCTCATTATAGATTTGTCCCGAGACTAAAAAGAAGATAAAAATTTACTCTTCAAGAAAGATTAACACAAATGAAACTGTAGGAAGGCTAGTAAAGAAAGTTAAAGGAAATGTGCAGCTGCAGTCAATGTTAGCATTGACTACTAGATGTTATGTTTTAAAACCAGTACACTTTTAAAGCTGTATCTGGAAGAGAAATAAGAAAGCTGTATACAGTTCCCTTACACCTTACGTACACACCAAAGTGAACAATCCACAGCAACCATTTTCAGCCATAAATCACTTGAACTGGAATTAGACCAGGGAGATAAACATTAAAGGCTACAAGACAACAGCATTTCTGAAAGCTGCTCATCCCACAGGCAGTCCTATTTTCAGTCATACTTAAAACCACAAACACAGAAAAACACAATGCTGAAGTTAAATAAGTTTCTCCTGGAAAAACATGCATCGAGTGGAATAGGGAACAGCAGGGTTTCTTTTGTACTGTTCACAGTTCTGCATCACTTGGTAGCCATCCAGAAACATAATTCCTGGTTATTAACACAGAATAAATTCAATCTCCCTTCAGTTATTTTTCTATTAGACAAAACACATGAAAGCTACCTACAAGAATTCCATTAGTGAGACTTGTATATTTTCAGCATCACCAGATTCAAGTGAAACACAGGCTGTCGGGACTTTCTCCCTCCCTCTGTTTTCTGAACACAAGAAAAATCCAGACTTCTGATTAGTTTACTGATACTGGGGGGGGGGGGGGGAGGGTGTGTTAAGCTTTTAGTTCTTGAAAGCACTTGTTTTCTCTTCATAGGAGGTTTGCTTCATTTGGTGCATGAAGCAGACCCAGGTTCTCTTCCTCATGCCTTTGGACACATGGCTGAGGGGCAGATGTAACCAGCCCCTGGAACTTAAACCCGCTTCAGCTGGGCCACTTCTGCTGTGGCTGCACTGCTTCCTCCTGGGCTAGTGCTGGCTGTCAGGCACTGAGTTCAAGGAGGTAATTCAGACTAAAACTGCCAAAATAAGTTTCCAGTTGTATCAGCCCCTGAATACCCTTGCTACACGGTCACATGAAAGCCAGCACCAGCTGGGGCATACAGGGGGCTGCCATCAGCAACAGTGGTGCCCAAGGGCCCAGCCTTCCCCTCTGGGCCTCAAGAAGAGCATGGTGTTATTATTTGGTGAACTGTCTTGGTCCCTGAGGTGCTCAGCTGACTACAGGAATACCCTAAAGTGACTCTTTGTTCTCATGACTGCTTGGCTTGCCTACATTTGAGTAACAAGATGAACCCGGGCTCCATAAACCAATACAATTTTCTGTTTTTATCATTCCCCAAACCCTCTGAGGACACTGTCCTCCTCTGAGGACAAGGCTACCAGCGTGCATGTGGATTTTCCATCTGTTCATCCCAGGGAACCAACAGCAGTTATCAAAGGAAGGTGAAGCCACCAGCCATGCTCCCTGTACTGTCACAAGTATGTTCTTATCACACTGCTGTGGCTATATCCCCTTGCAGCCAAACTGGCTAGGGAACCCCACTGCATGTGCACTGACTGGGGAGGAAACTCAACCAGAGAAAAGTTAAGAGAGTTTCAGTAAGATGAGCATTTTGCTTTACCAAAATGGTAGGTCTGAGAAGCACTCAATTCTGACTTGGTTACAAGAAGAGCTACAAGAAGTGTGACAAAGAAATTAATCTTAAAATACCAAACCAGAGTCATGTAAGATTACTGTATCTAATCAGACATTAGAGGTTTACCTGGAATGAGTATCAGAGGTCCTTATGCAACTGGACCAGAGACTGAAGTATGTTTGTGTCACTTCAGTACTACTTAAATGTACTTCCACCCTACCCTATTCCTGAAGTCTAAATGATCTACTGCAACTAACTATAAAAGTTTCAAATTTTAATTAAAGTTCTATGTTACATTTCACATAGACGTTTCATGCCTTACCAGAATGGTGCGAACACTGAAATATACATACATACATACGTACATATATATATATATATATATGTATATATGTAAGTATGTATATATATTAAAAAAAAGAAAGAAGGAAGAAAAATCCTGCACTAAAGGCAGCAAGTGTGTCATGGTCATGAGTATTTTAATGAAAATACAAGCAGAACCTCTGACCCTAGTAGTAAATGCAATACACAAGTGTCAAAAGCATGTAGTCGTGAATGATCTTTACATGCCACTTTGTTCACCCTATTAAGATGCAAGCTGTTTCTTTGATTTATCTGATAATAAATTTTTTATGACTAGTGAGTCTCATAAAAATTGCTCTGGTGTTGACTACTTTGATTAATAAGACCAAAGAATCGAAACTGTCAGAAATTCATGGGCAAGAGTAAATTATTGCCAAACATACACTAGATTTTCCATAAAATATAGACTAAAAAATGTTGATTTGGTAATTTTATCTTGCATCAATTTGCTTGATATAATTTATATTTGGGATCATACTGTCATTTCTTCTATACCTTTTCTTTTTTTAAAGTCAACAATAGTGTAAGTCTGAATTTTGGAGAAATGAACAGGAGACAGAATATCCTAATACCCAAAACTCACACTTGGAATTTAGCTTGGAAATTATATCCAGTTTAAAGGTGACTAAACCCCATGTTCTAAGAGCTGCAGTTTTTTTAAGCAAAATCCCTTTTACATTAAGAATCAAAACCAACACACATATATCCATGCCTAAATCCTGCTCTTCTAAAACTGTGATCTTTCTTGATTGGGGTCTTTGTATGTAGCAGGTTCTTGCAACGCATCTTTGAAGAGTTCTGGATCCTGCTCTCTAACCTTGGATAACTCTCAAAACATTTAATATGCAGAAAGTACCACAAAATTAGATGCTGAAGCAAGTCAGAGGTAGAAATCTGGGTACACACATGAATACAGATCAAGCATATCCTTTTCCTGCCAAGAGGAACCACACTTATAGCACTGGATACAGGATTTGCTGCGTTTACTTCTGCATATATTTAGTTTCAATCTTTGTAGGACTGAAAATCTAACTGATCAAAAATTTCTACAGATAACCAAAAGGATTTAGGGAATCACTGATCCACATTCAGTGAAATAAATGCCGCTGTTTACATTCAAAATTGGAGACAGCTTCTTAAAACCTGTGGCAAAACTATGAAGAGTACTAATATTCCTGAATTTATTATTATTGCTTTTGTAAAGCTGGAGCAAGTGAAATGGTCAGTATACCATATAATTCTTTTACTGTTTATGCTCCTGCACACTTCACTTTAGACTACAATACCTTTTTCTATTCAAGTGTAATAAAGAAGAAAAAATACAGAGTGATTTTTCCTGGCATATTTGATACTGATTCTCAGTTTATCAGATTTTTAGGGTTCAATAATTAAAGTGGTTGGGTACAGAATAGAAAAAAAAAAAGCCATTATAAAGCTCTAGTCAAAATGTGTTGTCTACACAGGACTTAAATTCAACTACCCCCAGCTTTAACAGCAGGGCATTTCTTGTTTGGTCAGAGGAAACCACTGAAATCCAGGACTGAGAAAACCTGTGTCATATATAGCAGAAATTCTTGCTTTTCAGCTTTTATTTTTCAAGAAAAAAACTTAATTTTAATGACAAGAATTTAAAGTGAAATCTGATCATAACCATTTTCAACATTGTGTTTTAGGTGTAAAGGGCTGTAAAAGTGTATATAAATGAGATGAGAGTAATACCTGTTAAAATAAAATCATGGCTTTTGAGAAGTTTATCAGAGCTTGCATTACAAGTCTGCAAATCACACCAGAATAATTCCAACCTCAGCCTTCCACTGGATAAACAGTTGATAAAGGAAATCATAAAATTAGGGACAGGTCTCCATCTAGCTGATAGCCCTCACCAGAAGGATAAAGAAATAGCTGAAGATCACACAAAACCCTGAAATAATGTGAAACTGAAAAAAGTAACTGGAGTTCAATAAAAACCAGCATGTAATAAAACAGATATGGCTGCACAGAGAATAGAAATTGCAGACAGATCTGCTTGATTATAAAAGCGCCACTTTTTAATTTATCTCTCAAATAAAACCAGCAAATGTGTGCAGTAACTCTTCTTGTTTGGTTATAAAGAACCAATCTGAAGAAGAAAACAAGAAAGCAAATCAACTAAATTTTGAAGATTACAAAGGGTTAAGAGACTTACCACTACTTACTGTTAGCTGCACCACTTTACCAGAAACCCCTTATTATGTGGAAAAACAGTGTTTTCCACATTAGTCCTCAACTAGTATTGCTATGTCTGCCATTTCCAATCTATTCTTCCTCTTGCCGACTTGAGGATTTTCCTTAAAATGCTCTATTCTTTTTGTTACCTACTGTTGATGCCTTTTCCTGGTCTTAAAATCAAGAATCAAACATGGTTAGAAGGGAAAAAGAGATTTTACCTTGCTGTTTATTTTAAAGATCCTTAGGTGCACCACGTCCAGGTGGAATGCACCCCAATGCACTCCGCAATAGCACACCCCAAAAGATCTGGTATATCATTATAAGTCTTACTAATTAGCACATCTATCAAAGATTCCCCAGTGAGAGGCTTGAGTGAGCCCCCCTTCCCAAAGAACCTTCCCCTGGATGGTTCTATATTAATTTAGAGAATGTGCTCTGGAGAAGACCTTGGGGTCTGGGGCATTCTGATCCCTAACTACGAAGCTTTTAAAATGTTTAGTCTCCTAGCTTGACAAATAAGTCTAAGAATATAAGCTAAAAAACACTAAGAATACAGAAGTTATAAAAAGGTATAAAAGGGGTATAAAAGAAAAGGCAAAAAATCATCATGGCATCACTGTAAAGTCCAAATTCTGTTCCCTGCAATACCCTCTTCTCCTAACAGACAAAAAAAAAAACCCCAAACAAAATTAGGTGAGTTACCTTCAGAAAATATCAACTGAATTTCTGAATTGCATGTATTTTGGATACACTGCCTTTGGTTAGCAACAACATCCCCCTGGAGATGCTGAGAAAACCCCTTGAATCCACTGGAGATAACAGACCCACCATGCCCATAGCAGTGAGTGCAGCAGAATACACTATAGGATAGAAGGCCCTGCAACGGCGGCAGTTCTGGTAGAGTCTAAAATCAGGCAACAGATCATCATCTTTGGATACTATACACAGTGTCCTAAAATCCATCATGGATCATACAATAACCTTAATACTGAGATGTTGCTCTAAAATGTATTTTTCCAGAAAGTTTCCTGAGGCAATCAGAGGATAATAAGAGAAAAATCAACATTACTTTCCCTAGCAGCTCACCCTAGTACGTCGTACCTGGCTTTCCTTTCCTTACCTGCTTGACTTCTGTTCTCAAATAATAGAAGTGCCTGCATTTAAACACATTTTTAACATCCCTTTAAAACTACTGACACCAGAATGAAAGCAGCATCAGCCCCAGATTAGTGAGTATGGGAATAAGAATTTACTACTTACCACATCAGCTGGGGCTGATGCTGAGTTCAGTTGCACCTTTCAGATGTAACACTAAACTGTGAGCTGACAGTGCACTTCAGATACATTATGTCTCTTTAAATGTTTTTCAGTGCTGATTGCCTTCTGGAAAGATGTATTCACTTGTTTTTATCTCCTCATGTAATCCTAACCCACACCATGTATATCTACGTACATACAGATATGTAGTTCTTCTTTGAGCTGCTTTAAAATACACTGTACAGGCACAGTTCATTAAATGATCCAGGACAGCCCATACCTTTATTGTTATCTTTCACCAACTTCCAGGTCATCAAAAACAGCTGTGTATTTGCTTCCAAATACCTGAGGAGAACATTTAATGACTACAGGTCAGATCTCTGTGGAACTCACAAGAAACATTCTCTTTGATAACTGTCTCCCAAGACCTATTAGGGAGTTGTTAATTCTTCTTAGTGTTTTATTGAAATTACACAGTGCTCATTTTCTAATGACAATGTTGTGTACAAGCTAAATGCCTCACAAAGTTCTATGGTTAAAGAGGTGCCTTGACCAACCAAATTTATAATAGGACTTAATATTTCTTTAGGAATGAGTTCTCAAAATCACAGCCATGCTTTAAAGTGTATGAATTACATTCATATTACAATCACATTCTTTGTATCATCACTAGAGGAATTTCATGTCTCTTTTTCACTATTTAACCCAGAATTAACTTCAGAGTAAGATAGCTCATAATAATCAAATTTGGTCTATTCAAATTTCTTGATGCTGGAATGATACTTGCACTTCTGTTGACTTTTGGGTCTTCCACTAACACAACAATTTAATTAAGACTGAGCTTTGGTGAGTCCAGACTCTGTCAGTCAAGTCTTCTAAACCTTCTGAGTATATGTCCAGAGGCTTGGATGTTTAAAACCATTTCTCGGAACAAAATATTGGTCAGGCTTCTACTTGAGGGACTGAGAAATAACTTATCTTCCCTAAATTATCATTCAGCTTACACTGAACAGAAGCATAACAGAACATGACTTTCCTTCCCTTGTCATTATTAATAATCTATCATCGTTTAGAAAAGGGCTCATTTAGTTTCTAAGGTTTATTGTAATCAGATAGTTACAAGCAGTATCTCCAGAGGCTGAGCCTAACAAGACAGATCCCACTTTGGATTGGCCCTCTTTCCCACTGCAGAAACTTTCTTTAATCTCCTCTATCATTTTTCCTGCCCAAGGTGCCACCTGCCCGCAGCTGCACATCTCACTCTTTGCTTGCCTGCTTAGACCTCAACCCATTCTCTAGGCCATGTCCTTGATCCTGCTGCTTACCAGTTTCCCTGGCACATCATACCTGTTACTCCTTTTGGATTTTACCATAATTACCATTGATTTTTAACTCAGCAACTGATCTTGCCCTGCTCTATAGTTTGATGCAACTTTGTGCTGTTTCCCTACTCAAGTCCTGCACTTTGGTTTCATCAAATCCTCAGCTTCTGTACTTAACTCACTTCATTCCAATTTCACTTCTAACATAGCTCCAGACATCTGCCCCAGCGACATAAAACCTGGGTTATTATCCTTGATGTGGTAAATGGATTACTGCATAATATTCTAAACTTTATATAAAGTTCATATCAAAGAGAATGGCAGTATCAGTAGTTACACCAATATTTATATGTGTAGTATCTATATCTGTCAGATACATCAGTGATAGCTTTGGTTTTATTACATATCCATCTTAGCCATATATAAACAAAAATATACAGACATAGTGTTTTTATTGTTTATCTTTTGACATGGGTTCCAGTTAGCTCTTCTTTAGGGAAGAGTTACAGATTTGCATGCAAATGTTGTCTAAAGATGTCAGGACTCTGAGTCATCTATTTTCTCTGTTGGAAATAATGTACTAATATATTTATCAATTTTTAAAATACAGCCAATAAATACAACATTTGGTTGGAATACAAATCAGCATTTTCATATAAAATATACAGTATCATGTCTTCAATACAACAGAACCAAACATAAATGACATTTTTATATTTCTCCACATCAGCTTGATAAAAGATTTTTATCGGTAAATTTAAATTTTTTTACTGGTACGTGATCAAAATGTGTGAATCAGGACTATTAACACTTGTTTACTTCTCAGCTATGATGGATCATGCTTCCTGCCATCCTTTGAGAGAAGCTTACTTTGTCATGAGTTCATCTTCACGGGAGATGTGGCATCTCAGAGACTCCCTCCTAAGGCAGATCACTGAGGTTATCTTTTTTCCACTACCATTACCCAGTTTTGAAACCATGCCAAAATAAATGATTTCACAGCTACTACTGCCACAGATGGCACATCCATGTGAGGGGTCAAATGGTAAAGATGCCAGGCTAAAAAGACACTGAAATATTTAAGTGAGCTCCAGCAATGGACTGCTGGACACACAGCACTATCTTATTTCTTGTACAGACCCAGGACAACCATACAAAGCAAATGAGAAAGGAAAAGAAGTACTCACTAATGGTGCATGCAATGAGTGTAGGAACTTGAGCAACCCCTCAAGGAACAGTGACAATACTAGTTCTAGAAGTATTTGTAGAGCTGCATCTAAGAGAAAACTAATGAATGAAGCCTTCTATTCCACTGTCTTGGTTTTGTCTGGGTAAAGTTCATTTTTTCCCTAGTAACTGGTACAGAGCAGTGTTTTGGATTCAGGATGAGAATAATGTTGATAACACACTGATATTTTGGTTGTTGCTGAGTAGAAGCATGCTTGCATTGAGCCAAAGACTTTCCAGTGTCTCATGCTCTGAAACTGAGGAGCTGCACAAAAAGGTGGAGAAGGGGGGGGAACATAGCTGGGACAGCTGACCAGACTGGCCAAAGGGATATTCCACACCACAGAACATCATTCCCTGTCGCTTTCTTCTTAGCTGGTTCCATGTCGTGACCTTCCTGAAAGCGTCTCCAGGACGAAGCCGCCCGGTGCAGGCAGCTTACACACAGAGCACACAGCTGGCTAAAACCAGCCCAACGATGAAATGAGCAGCAAGAGTCTTTGCATGGGGTTCTACAGGAGAGATTTAATGTGTCTGCACCCCTGCAAGGGTTCAGGGAAGTCTCTGGGGAAGAACAATGAGGGGTCTGGGGTAGGGGAACTGATGAAGCAACTCCCAGGGCATATCAAGTAACAAGGGTTGTAGCCACCAACGGAGCCAACCGGGGCAACAGACCTGGGGAACATTAACACAACAGAGCATTCTGGGGAAGCTTTCTCAGCAGGCCCACCGGCCTCTACAGTTCCCAGTGTATAAACCGGGGGAGTTGGCCAAGAGGGACAGACTGCTGCTCAGGGATGGGCTCAGCCTTGGTCAGTGGGTAGTGAGCAAATGTATTGTGCAACATCTGTTGGGGTTTCTTCTTCTTTTATTACTATTATTATTATTATATTTTAATATCAGTATTACTAATATATTTCCTTTGTTTCAATTATTAAATTGCTCCTAACTCAAGCTTTTTTCTTCCCTGATTCTCCTCTCTGTCCCATGGGGGTTAGGGGAAGGAGTGAACAGCTGTGTGCTTCTAAATTGCTGTCTGCAGTTAAATCGCTGCATCCACAAACTACCAAATAACACTACAGACAAAAGCAAAGAAAAATAAAGAAGGTAAATGGCATTTATTAAGGCCTGTCTTTCTTAGCAAGGCAGGGCAGACTCACACTATCCAAGTTCTTTAAATGTTCACTGACCTCTGCAGATCTTACAAACAGCTGAGGTGCCTGACTGCAGATCTTACAAACAGCTGAGGTGCCTGACTGAGCTCTGCTGAATCGGATCTATAGATGTTTCAAGCAACTGGCCTGTGTTCCTCTATATGATCTTTATTTCCCCCAGGGAGGAAAGAATACCAACCATTTGAAATTACTCCTGAAATCAACTGTGCCCAGTTCTTTTTGGTGTCATCACAAGATTAGATAATGACTGGATAATTTAATTTTACTTTAGAGATAGCCAAAGAAATGCATTCTCTCTCTGTATCTCTACAGTCTAAGAAAAAAGAGATGTCTGGAAGATTTCCATAACCCCACATAATTTTTTTCCTAATGAATATATAATTTATATAATAACAATTCTTAGCTTATGAAAAATTTTCAGTAATTATAAACTACTGCACAAGACTGCTATGATTATTTAGACAGGTTATTAAATGCTGGAATATGTGTGGAGGTGCCTTCCCCTGAAATCCTGGGGGAAAGGACCCTGCAGGGTCTGTCCCTGTCCCTGTCCCCATGTCACCTGTGCCCCATACCTGTTCCTGATTGGTTGGTTTGGGGTGCCTGGGCCCAGGAAGAGAGCAGGGTCCCATGACTGGGGGCTGCCTGGGAACTCCATCCATGCGGCTGCAGGAATAAATCATCTCTGAACATCTAAAGAAATGTCGCTTCATCTTTCCTTCCAAGTTCATCGCTGTCTTATACTTGTTGTAAGGATTCCCTCATTACAACAAATATGCATAATTATTCTTCTTCATATTAACAGAAAACAGAGCTTTGCCTCCTTTAGTTTAATGTCAGTGGCACTGTGCAGTTATCTTAAAATATATGGGGGTGTAATCTGAATTTTTCACTCAAAAATCAGGAGGTGTGAATGCAAGGTCTGCCTACATCACAGACATGCCATCCTCTGCCACAAGTAATCACATAATGTACTGTTGCCCAGCTGATGAGTGCTCACTGAAACAGACTTTGGCCTTCATTTCTTCTCTTGCAAGACTGTTTCTACAAGAAAGTTATTTATTACCTTGCTCCCTTAATAATTGGAGACCTTCCTTCAAATATACACCTGGCCAGCTTATTTATATTTGTTCCTATGTACACCATTTTCTTTATGTCTTAAATGTAGTTTTTTTCCTCCCCCCTCCCTTCCAATGACAGCCATGACCTCTGTTACCAAATTTTATTTTGCTAAATAAATCAAACACCTTTTAAATTTTCTCTTCTTTCTTCATTCATTTCGCTATCCTGTTATATTTCCACACTTTGCCTGTTCCTGCCTGAATTCATCTTTCATGAACGTAATGGCCACAACTGTGAAATATTTCCTTTTCTGTACTGGAAAATTTCCACCCTTTCAGCCAAGCTCTGGGAATTGTGCCTTTCTCTTCCCCTCACTCCAGCATATCACATGGGTGGCTTACCCATAACTAACACACCCGAGCCTTCCTCTTTGTTTGCTAATTCTTATTGTGTGGTATGCTGATTCTTTTATATGCTGCTACCTTTGTACCATCAGCAAACATAATTTAAATATTCCTGCTTTTTGTGCTAACATAAAATGGGATTTTTGTAGATCCTAGACTGCGCTGCACAAGTAACACCATTTCAGGACTATCTCTCTTTATATCAGTTCAACCTGCTGATGCCTCCATATATCAACTGCTGGCAATTCTCACTTTCCCAACATGCTTCCCAAGAACCAACACCTGGATTTTTCACTTGTTTGACCTCTTTTCCACTCCTTGATATGATGTTTTATTGATTATCATCTTTACATCTTGGACAGCACCAAACACCATGCAGCTGACCTTAAACAGGGTTAACAACTGTGGAATAAGATCATGAGTTATTTCAAGATACTATTTGTATTCTACTTTGAGTATCCTGCCAGTCTCCCCGAGTTGTTAAAAATAAATGCTGAAATACTCTTCATTAATATAACCGAGGAAAGGAATCTGTTCTTCACTACCTGTGTCTGCTGCCCTGGAAGCAGCTGCTGCATAATAGTGGGGTTCAGTACAACAACTCATTCCCAAGAAACTGCAGAGATTGTCTCTACACTCTGGATTTCTCCACACTGTCACTGCCGATGAAATGGGGTTTTCAATTACAATGCTTAGCACAGAGCAGCCTGCCCAGGGAAACCTATGTTCCAATGCTGCCAAGCAATACATGCTCAGCACTGCATTTGTCAAACCATTTCCTCTGCTAAGAGTTCATGTGTCAGTCTTGAAAATGGCTTGCTCTTCTACTGTCTTTCCTGATGGAAATGTGAAAAGTGCAACTTCCCTCCTTTCACAAAATATCTTGTTGAGCCTCTTGACTCCAAATTGACTGCCTCGTGGGAAAAATCTGCTTTCTAGAGACTTAAAAATGGTGACTGTTCTATTGTAATTCTGCCTCACTGGGATATGGAGGTCAAACAGGGAAACAACCATCATTAGATAATGTGTTAAAAGGTGATTGCTGGGTTTAAGCGCAGCTTAAAAATGCACTCAGGATCCAGCAATTTCTTTTGTTTTAGATGGGATTACACTTCCATCTAAATGGTGTTGATGTTTGCAATAGACTCTGCTGTGATAAAATCAAAATCACTTTTCTTTCTGTTACAGAAACAAACATGCAAAGAACAAGTTTCACATGAAGATGGATCAAAAACATATGAACAATTCCAGAAATGTACCCAAAGAGCAGCTTTCTGGACTAACTTTGCTGTAAATGCCAGCAACCAAACCCACGCACTGGTACCAATTGCACATCTCAGTTTTATCTCATCTTATTCAAATAACTAATTATCTTACAGAAATCCTAAGGAACATCACAGAATTTTGTTCTTTATAGGAGGTTAATTCATTGTTTTCTTTGAAACATTTATGTCTGTCTCCACTTATCTAAGTACACTGTGACCACTAAATCACACAATACATCATCTCTTTGTCAGTATCCTAGACAGAGAAGATCCTCTGAGAATATGCTTACAACATAAAGGTCACTCTGAAAGTTGACTAAAGGCATGAATAAAAAATAAAACATTTAGTTAAGCTCTTTGAGGAGACAAGGTTGCCATTATCCTTCACAGTTTAGGCAAGGTCTTCAACTGCTTTTCAACACTATCATGACATCGCATGGAGAGTTTAATGGCAGCTCCTGAGTATATACAGAATCAAAGCCAAAATTCAGCTTACTAAAGTTTCAGGAAGTTACAAAGCAGTGAGAGATTAAGAATCATTACATACTTGGCAAACTGACCTATTGCCAAACGATGCTGTCACAGGATGATATGTGCAGTGGGTGTATTTTAGCCAACAAAAGCTAGCAAAGTGCCAAGAGCTGCTGAATTTCCTGTAAAGAATTAAGAGCCCCTCCACACACATTTTCCACCACAATATATGGTCCATCTTTTTGTCAGCGCAAGTCTTCCTTGAAAAATTAGGGTTGAAAAAAATCACCAGGTACCATTTCTCATGAAAGGTAAGGAAATTAAAGGAAATGAAAGAAGCTACAAAGTAAGAAGAGCTGATCTGAGGGTCTTACTGGTTAACATGCTTCTGAAGTAAAGTGCAATTACAGTTTTATACGTGGTGCGTGAGTTCCATGTAAAATGAGTGTGGAAATGTAAAAGTATGCAAGACAAATGACATTTTATCTTTAGACATAATCATCCCTCATGGGTGTCATCCCTACTTATCAATTAATCACTAGAGCATGAATATCCCAAGACAAGGCTAAAAATGGGATGTAATTTTTCACTAAATATGCTTGAAACAGCCAGTACATTTCACAAAAGAAAGAAGAGGCTTGTGATCTATTTGGTAGCTGCTTCCCAAGTGCAATCTCACAGAATCTGAATGGAGATTGCTGACATTGACTGCAGTGATGACTTGTGCCAGTCACCAGCAGAAATCTCAAGGTTTATTTACATGACTGCAAGTGAGTGCATTGCCAGGACTTACTGAGTTACTGCTTTCTGGCTAAGTTAACAGCAACTGAGCAAACATGAAGTTCTAGCCATTGCAAGCAAAATAAAACTAGCATCATTAGTATTAGCATAACACCATTAGTGAAAACGTAACTTGGCGAGCCCCGAAATTTGGCACTTGTGCCTGTATGGGGCTACCCTCACTGTCTTAGCTAGTCTAGACAATGTTAAACTTGTAAACAAAGAAAAGTCAGTATTTCCAATCAGCCAGCAAAAGCAATGGGAAAAGGGAAACAAATCTCTGTCTCTGGAGCTCAAAATTAATCTGTCATACAGACGCATAGTTCTGGTTTATGAAAGTTTACATCTTCCAGTACCTGAAAGCAAACTTGCTGATATGATAGTCAGCTGCTGATGTGTGGGAGCTCAGAATACGGAGAATATTTCCCTACCTTATTTAAGACATCATACCCCTCTGTATACCCCCCTGTACAACACTGCTTTTAACCTTTGTCCATGGAAAAGGCTGGTAAGCCTTTAGAATGAGTTAGAATTTACAAAGGTACAAGTCAGGTGGTTGTATAATATGTAAATTGTCACAGGGTGAAAATCTTGAGTTTTTATGTTTATTAGTATAGTAAGTAGATAAAGCAGAAAAGACCAAGATGGAGGATTGCTGTTGTTCAATAGACCTTCCTCTCCTTCTTCACCTACTCCATATTTTGCAGTATTGGTAGCATGAAATAATTGGTTAAAAATTGCCGCAGTGGAAGGCTATGTGTCCAAGTATTCATTAGGCATTGATAGAAAAATAAAAATAATGTATGATTGGTTGATGTGTCCATAAAAGGGCAGCGGATTTTTTGTACCGCGCCTTTTGCATCTCCTCAGCTTCATGCTATGCTGCCAACTTGTACCTTACTGATACGACAGCAATAAACAGCCTTGAGTCCCAGAAGATTCAGGAGTCCCGTTCATCTCTTGTTAGTGGAAAGAATTTACTCCCCCATCCGGGGAATTCTGTGGGGGGTCGTCCACTCTCACATCGATGGATGTTCTGTCTTCTCAGGGTTGCAAGTGAGGTTGGCTAAGCATCATCCTATCCAATCATTCATTTACCTTTACTGCTTTGTCTCACAGTAGAAGTTAACTTGTCTGGATCTATCAAATGTTGGAAGGTGTTTTATTTTTATTTTGGCAGAATGAGCAATAAAACATACAAAAACTCAAGAACTTGACATTCCTGACTTAGAAACTCACAGGGAAAAATTCTAAATTCACATATCAACCTTGTGATTTGTTTAATAGGAAAAAAGACATACTACCTGTTCAAAGGCTCTGAAAGAAAAAGGCAGTTGAAGAAGCTGTATAGTCATTAGCACAGAAAGATCAAAATTCCACCACAAAAACCATTTTTAATTTTTTCTGAGTGTACATCTGATCTGCTTTTGTGCACAATAATGCTACTAGATCGTTACCTAGACCGTGACACTGCTTTTGACTTTTAACTCCTAAACCAAAATGCAAACAGAGAAATGTCTTAGGACATGGCATCCCAGTAATTCTCAGATCACATACTTAGAGAAAACTGGAAATAAAAAGGACAGTATTTTTTCAGTAAGAAGATCCATGAACTCTCTTTATAGCAGGGGAAACAAGTAAAATCAAGACTCAAAAAAAAAGTTACTACTGGGTTTCTAACAAAATTATGCTGATACATTTAATGTATGATTTAAATATCAAATAGTAATATACTGAAAATCTAAAACTGACACCTAATTATTAACACCTCCATGCATTTGGGTTTCATCACTAAACTTTGAAAATTATGACACATTAATGTGTCATAATAGATTCTAAGATCAAAGTAGAAACCATGAATGAGCCACAGAAAGATTACTTGGTTTTGATTTTTTTTCCCCTATTAGTAACTAGAGTCTGATTCTGCTTACACTGTTAACTATACAGGTTTCAAATATTTACTGAGGACAAAATCAAAATTGGCCCATTAGCCAACAAGACACTGCAACATCTCAGCAAAGAGCAAGACAACAAGCACAATATGGCTAATTTGGAACAAAGAACAACAGCTGAGGTAACTGATGTATTACAGAACCTTCTTGTCAATTTTGATTACACAGGAAAGTTGCCAGAGCATTTTAATATACTCAGAGTTACATTTTTTTTCTTTAAATAATAGACACATAATAACAGCTTCCCACCCATCCACTTCCCCACAAACTAAATATGGGTCAAATTCTCAAAACTGCACTTCAGACCTTAAAATGCTGCTGTACTCATGATGCCCAGAGTGGTGAGAAGTGCATGAAGATCCCCAACCTACACTGCTCAGCAAACAGAAATATAAAACTGACAATATAAAGCAAAATGACAAAACATTATCAAGAAACTGAGTTGCAGCTGCACAATGAACAGTGGGGAAGGGAAGGTCCAAGGAGATAGGCAGCTGTTTCCCCATGCCATGGCTGTAGTACAGAGTACTACTGCAAGAAGGGTGTTGCAGCCTACTTAAATCTATGAATAAAACTGTCTCGAGAACATGCATTACAGCATAAATATCAGCAACCTTCTGAGACACAGAATTCTTGCAACCACTCTCCCATCTGTGATTCTTTTCATTTAAAATTCTGTAAATGTAGAGCAATAGCCGACAAAAGCCATTGTTGGGTCATTTAATTCCATATAGAAATTTACATCTCAGTTACTTAATTGGAATCCCACAACTGCCACTTGTGAATACTCTTCTCTGGTAATTTTGTTCAGACACTAAACATACAAAAGATTGTCAGAAATGCCTCTGAATTATTAAAATATACTTTTTAAATAAAGGCAACATGCAAAAACTAACTTTCCAATCCAGAGGCTGTACTGCTGTTGTACTACCTACTGCACCTAGGGAGACAGCATCCAGAATGCTCCTAGACACTGAAAAATAACTTCCCATCTAAAGAATAACATGGAGATTTTTACTTAAAATAAATATTACAATTCAGTGAATGATTAAAGACATTATTTCCTAAACCAGTAGTCAGCATTTGTACATGGAATCTTGCATTAAAACAGAGAAGCCCAGCACACACATTTACACATTGCTGAAGAAAGCACTAGTACCTGTATTTGAATTACTAAGGTTGTAGACTTTTGCAAATTAGTCCAGATCAAAACAGGTTTGAAGTCTAGATATCTCTCAAAACATAACAACCTGCATCCAAAAATATTAACAAATATCTATTTCAATCTATAAAGCCATACCGAGCATACTTAAAATTAGTACTTCTCGAAAGGCTTGTAATGCTTGTTCTTTCACATCTCTCATGTTACATTAAAGTTCTTAGAAAAAAACAAAAAATGCAGGACAGTATCAAACAGTCTTTGTGCTTTCCTAACTTGTCCACATGACAGTCACCTTCTTCTTAGCAAAATTCCTTAGTATAAATGTACAGGCTTGCATATTTGTCCTGGATACCAAGTTACTGCATGTATTATGAAAGATGTGTGTAGCTGGTAACACTTTGCCCAGAACACTACAGGGAAAAAACCAAACAACACAGCTACAGTATATAATGTAATACTTACTATTTATATGTTTCTGAACGAATGTACTCAAAAACATGAGATACTCCCAGCTGGAACTGATCAGCAATAGGGGTAACCCAAGGATTGTTCTCTGCTTTGAAGACTTGTTTTTGACCAGTCAAATCCAAATTACCTGAAAGAGATTGAACAAAACAGCATATGAAAAACGTTTGAAAAGTGAAAAATTTGAAAGAAATACCTTGCTGTAAATACAAAAACTTTTTATTAGTTTCAGAGAGTACAACCATAATAAAAGCAAATATTTCAGTCTTAGCAAAGAGGAACAGAAGGACACAGTGGTTCCCACCATGATGGATGCAGTTCCACTCTATTTGTTTTCAGTGCTGCTACAAAGTGTTGCAAAGCAGTGTTGAATTCTGTCCACTTATTTACTAAATTAGTTTTAAGTGTGACGTGAAAATGCACCTGTTCACTATCTCCACCATGATCTGCAGGAATGAAAGAGTGATTCTCTGGTAGAAGTCTGCTCTGCTGAAGCTTGGCATTGCAAAGCATTCTTCAATCCCTGCTCCAGGGGCTTTTTGCCTTCCCAGTTCCCAGCATGTTGTCTGCACTGAGATCCCACACTCATCTGTGGTTAGAGCCATACATACAAAAGCAAACAAACAGAGCTGTTCTTGTAACATGGCAGTTTTACCTCTTCCGTTGACAGAAGACATAAGAGACCTACTACAGGCTTGCTTGGGGTTTTTTGTTTGTTCACTTTGTAAAAATTTACCATCCAACCCCGAAACAATACATGTGCCACTGAAACTCCTCATGACTATGGATTTGAAGGGCTGAATTCCAGGACAGTCTAGCCATTGAAATATTTTCTTGTGTTCTTGTTCTTGTGTTCTTTAAATTAAGAAATCTGTGGCACATTTTCAATTTATTTTTATGAATTTCACAATGAAGAGAGGCCTACCCTTCCCCCAGAAATCAACAATAACTAAACCACAGTAAGATAAAATAATCTTTAAGTATGGAGAACAAAACAAAAAGGGGTTTGAAGACTTGAGTTTTGACTGAGCCAAGCTGCTGGCGAAATCTGAAATGAACCTGACACTGCAGCTTTACAAAATAAAAGGATCTGTGCAAGTGCAGGCAAGGGGAGCTGCTGCAAGCTCTGTGCTCACTGCCCACTTTGGCTACACGTTCTGAATGACAGCTAATCCTTGGCGTATTCCTCTCTGTAAACGGGGTTAACACAATTAAAGACAGGCCATTACATGGTGTGAAAAGATGCCAAGCATCTCATACCAGCCTATCATGGCATCACCATTACCTTAACAAGCTCATCTGCCAGCTGCCTGTGGCAGGCTGGTCCGAGGCAGCAGCGGCAGGAGCACCCCCACAGCCGTCAGTCAGGCGCAGCCGCCCGCTGCCACATGCTTCAGTGCGCCTCGCCTGCTTTATTAAGGGACTCGGCAGCCCTGTTCTAACAAGGATCAGGAAAAAGGATTATGTACTGTGACAAAGAGGACCTAATAAGCTAGAAAGCAGTGTGTCTAAATCTGTGCTGGCTGAAGGCGCGGGCTGGCGCTCTCGCCACGCAGCTCTCACACGGAGGCCGCTGGGAAAGCCGGCCAGCGCGGCGATTAGCCCTGACCCTCTGATCGGGGCTGCTGGGAAGATCCTGTATCACACAGGGGGGCTTGCTTTGCAACTGCAAATTGGATTTCCCATTTTATTACTCGCAAAAAATCCTGAATGCTGCCCTCTGAAACCACCAATGCTGCAAGCACTCTGTAAGTGCTGCATCAAGATAAAATGATCAACCTGCACACAACTAATAAAAGCAGTTAAATTTCGGAAGGCAAGCTTGGCTCCATCACAGGTCAAGTTCAATGCTGCTTATAGGAATAGGTTACATGTGCCCAAAATCTCAATATCCAGGGTCTCAGCTGAATCCTCTCATCCCAAACTGTGTCAGAAATTTGCCATCCACAGAAGGCTGCCTCATGTTTCCATTCCCACAGCACTTGAGCAGCATGCCCACTTCCATTTCAAATACCACATGGCCCATATAAACATAATTAATTGTAATAATTACTACTCTACTACAGCCAAAGGAATGTTACAGCAAAACCAAGACTGCTCAAGCAGAATACCTTGTAGGTCCCCATGCCAATGTAATAACTTTGTTTTCCTCTGTCTTCTCTTTTTTCCCCAAAATACACTGGAGGCAGGAATAAATATTTCTTTTCACCTTCACAAGGAAGAGAGAGGCAGAGGCCATAATTAATCTGATTACAGAGGAAACTGGGATGCACAAAAATTCAGGATCTGCACCAAAATCCACTTGTACCTGCCCAGGACGTCCTTCTGGGAGCCTTGCCAGCAGCAGCTGGCCTGGGAGCCCATCCCACTGGCCACCTAGAGCTGGAGTGAGAGCCTAGGGATTTTAAGTGAAGAATTTAATCAAGTGTGGTAGTGAGAAAAGGAACAACTTGTCTGTCCTCAAGGTAAGCACCACGTTCTCTGCAGGTGAGTGAAGGAGGGCTGTCCTACAGAAGACAGGAAGGACAGGGCAATCAGTGCTTTAAAATCCTCCCTGTTTGATGCCAAAATTTCCATCTTGAAACAAAGGCAGAAAAACAAGTAGGACAAGAAGTTACATGGAGAGTGCTCCACCTCACCAGAACTAAGGAAGAAATGGAGTCTAATCCTCCTGACACAAGGCAAGTCATTTGAGTACAAAGAAGCCACATAATTAAAAATGAGACAGAAGGGAAATGTCTGTACCATATCATCCTACATTGCTTGGGGCCATATCCTGCTGTCCTTTCTGTGCTTACAGCTTAAAAATCTATGAATCAAGGGCATATCTAATTCTACTCTGGCTGCAGGACATCCAGGAGTCCCAAGCACAAGGCCAATGTCTCAGCAACATCTCATTAATAGTATGTGCTGGGGCAGCCAAACACACAGGAGCACACTGCATGGACCCTTCTGCTGCAGTGTGCAGGACAAACCCAGCAGTGTGGAAGAGATGCTCACACTCGCCTGAAGCAATGGCTCACCTCAGGACTGCCGAGCAACCAGACACCTCACTGTCCTGGGTTGCAATGTAAAATGTACCCAAAAATCTGTATTCTGTCACCATCTTCATAAACTGTTAAAACTGGTGGGACAGTGTTCCCCACCTCCCTCATGACTCATCCCTGATAAGCTCATGAGGCTATCTTCCGTTAATGGGCCAGCTGTTGACACCAGGTGGGGCAGAGTCCTTTATCTCTCCTATACTATCTCCTGTTAATGGGCCATCACCGCATGACTGATAAGACTATATCACCCATTGTGAGATGCTCCACCCAGAGGGAGGAACCAAGCCTTCCAGCCTGGATATAAGGGGAGATTTTGAACACCACAGGCAGCCTTTTCCACTGGATTCTCAGAGGAAGACCAGACCCTTCTACATCACCACTGGACCTTCAGAGGCAGACGAGATCTTCTCTACAGAGCCACTGCTTCAACGGGACTCGAGACTTGGTGTGGAGACGGGAGAGACTCTCTCATCAGCACTGCGGGTTTTCCTGCCGTTTTTTCCTCTCTGCTGGAAGAACCCCAGGATCCAGAGCCTGTCCTTTCCCTGCCTCGCTGGGAGCTCAGCTCAGATTCGGCTGCCTCAGCCTTCGCTGCTCTGCAGCCCTGCCCGTCCTGCCTGCCGAGACCTCCGGGGATTCCTACCACAGCTCCACAGCTCGATACATCTCGCCTGCCACCCGGAATTTGTGCTCCTACTGCTGCCCCAGCCTGCCTGGCCAGGAGAGCCCGGTCAGACCAAAGGATCAGCTGCCCAGGGAGGTTTGTGAAGCTTTTCTTCCATCCCTTTTTCCCGAGATCTAATCCGCCATTGCTCTGTGCTCCCCGAGCTTGCTCCGGAGCGCCCCCTGCAGCCGCGGGAGAACCATCACACCTGCCCTGCTCACCAGGAGCCGCCAGCGCCCCTGCTGGCTGTGACTGGAACTGCACCAAAGGGGAAAGGGCCTGACAGCCAAGAGAGGCTGCACTGGGTTTGTGCTTCTGTTTGTTGTCACCACTATAGTTATTGTTGTTTGTTTGCCTGTTTATACATCTGTATTTTAGTAAAGAACTGTTATTCCTATTCCTTATATCTTTGCCTGAAAGCCCCTTAATTCCAAATTTATAATAATTCAGAAAGAAGGGGGTTGCATCCTTCACCTCAAGGGAGGCTCCTGTCTTCCTTAGCAGACATCTGTCTTTTCAAACCAAGACACTCACACATGTCCCTATCCCCCAACCCAAAAGTCTCCTTGCTTAGGTGACTTTTTAATGGCAGCACCATGTTAGAAAATGCTGCTATTCCACCCCTGCAGCCCTAGAGGCAAGGAAAAAGCCACGGCAGATGCGTCTTCAGGCGTATTGTCTCACACCAGCATCAGCAGAACACCATCCCCAGGGCTTTCAGAAATTTATACAGTGTTCTGCTACACAGATCACATCAAATCCCTCAGACACTTTTAGTAAGCAAAATACAGAATTACCTCCAGTAAAACTCCAGCACTGAAGATTCAATCACAAAATATATTAGGATTGGAGACTGCCGTGGTCACTGCTGTTTTGTTCTTTCCATGCATATCTTGTCTATTAAAAAATATTTATCATTTCTCTAATTTGGCATAATTGTTTCACTAAAATTGTATTTGTTCATTAGGGACTTCAAGTTGTTGCTATTTTGTCTACTGAAAGAGATCAGCTCCACCAAAAGGCATCAGAGTCATGTTCCTCTGTTAAGTGAGGAGGAAGAGGCCATCTTCAAGGCTAGTCAGCACAGCCCCTTTCCTAGGGCACAGAAATGTTTTCAAATTATTTTTGAGTGCTTCTGAAATTATTCTAATAAATCATCAAAACTATATACCCCAGAACTCAGGTTAAAGAACCTTCTAAGTCCAACGGGTACTTTTTTTACTCTATCTTCAGTAAATATAGATTTCCAAGTAGGAGGACTGCAAAGTGGACACTGCTGCTACCAGCAAGTGGACCCTGAAAAGAGAAGAGAACCTGGAAAAGGGATGAGTAGAGATCTAACAGCTGACTGCTGTGGATGACCTCCACAGAATGACCAAAAACCTTCTAAAAGGAGCCATCTGTATGGTCTTAAAAATGCCTGACTCTTGGTATTTTTATTTCTGTCTCAGCACTCATCGTATCTAAAGATGATCCTGAACCCTTAAGTATGATTGGATCCCTGTGACTGAACTTCTTTGTTTACCCCCCTCAAAACCAAATTGCTCCTAATTCCCAACTACTAAGCTGTGCAGATCTGAAAACTGTCTACTGCCCAAATCTATTGCTAGCTGCCACCTGGGAGCTACAATAAATAGAACTACACCAGAACTCCTGAAAATTCAAGTGCAAAATCAAAGTATGCGTATTTTTATTTTAATGTGTTCTAACTTAGGTGATCCATTAACAAAAAATACCATTTATCACTTCTTAAATTCAGAGCTTCTACAGCCAGGAGTGGGCAGAAGGGCCACCTTGTATGACACTGGGCACACCTCATCCCGAGAGACATTTACAGGATAAGAAGACAGCTACACTTTCCTGTCTCAGTGGATCTATCCTGCACTTGAGCTAAAACATGATCATTAATGTTTCTTGTTATTTTCCTGCAGTGCTGTTGAAATAAAACGTGGCTTGTGTGAACACTCATGTTTTGCTCAAAGGCCTCTAAAGGTCAGAAAGGAGCTCATAATAGAAAATAAGATGCTGCCTCCCACAGTTGTGTTTGCAGAGGGTGTCAGAGCCAGTAATAATATCACCCATCACTTCGGTCAAGGGTGCCTTCAGACCTCCCAGGCTACTCCTGTCCATTAGATCTAGTCTGCAAGCACCCCTTACATACAACCACAAGCCCCTCATCCTCTTGTGATGTATGATCTACAAAGTGTGTAATATTTACCCAATGGATGCATACTAGAGGTACAGTATGGTATGATTAGTATACACAGGCATTACTTCAACACATACAAAAGGAAACAGAATGAACACAAACCTGGCTTGTCCTTTCCACTTGAATGCCCCCAGCAACACTTTAAATACTCTCAAAAATTAAAAGGTGAAATTAAGTAATTAAATAACTCTGACATTTGAGAACTGAACATTGGCATTCAGCATAAGAAACATGATCCTAGCTATAAAATGCCAGATCAACACTTCTTTGTAATGGTTTAAATTCATCCCCAGTGGAGCTTCATTAAAATCAACGGATATAATTTTTAGCCTGTATAGTGTTGAGCTTCACATCTGTGTCCTGTTGATACTCTGACTCCTCTCCCAGCCCACACTCTGCTTCACTAACCTCAAGGAGAGTCCTCAACCTGTAACACACCCCCTTTAGCGATTCCTCTTAAGACTGCAATTTAAATGTTCATTCCCTTTACAACACAAAGGTCTTACTCTGTCGCACATATGACACAAAGAACAAAATTAGTTTTAGTAATTTATTTAGATATAAATACCTCTGAATCCTGTTTTATTAAATGCTAAGTAAGGGATCAATCCACTGCACTAAATTTAAACTTAGGTTGTACGTAAAAATATGTCTGTCCTGGTTTGTTTTAGATTTGCTTTACACTACAGGGATTATAATTTTTATTACTTTTGTGGCATTTGCTTTGTCTCAATAGAGAAAGATTGTTTTAAGTGTAGGGGTAGAAGAAATATCATTACTATTATGTCATAAAAAGGATACCAAAGCAATTAATTGTGAATGATGTCTTAATACCTATGTAAAAAAATGAAAATATATACTCATTTTTATGCCACATAGTATTATCAAAAGCCAATGATTTTTACGCCAATCTTAAGCATATGTAAGGCTGTGCACCAGTAACTCATACCATTCCTATGAACAAGTAAGATCATCTGTGCTTTGAAGATACAGCACTTTTGAAGGATTAGTAACAGAGCACAGTAGATTTAAACAGTATTTACAAAGGAGCAGTAAGACAACAAAGAGCAAAGTCTTCTTGTACCCAAGTAAAGTGTGACTCCATCTCTTTGGAACCAGCAGAAATATTCACGGAAATATTCAGTATGATAAACAAATGTACATCTTCATTGCATATGTCAAAAATACAGATTTGCTTACTGATGAGCTTCTGTGCACTAAGAGAGAACAACTAAATTTAGTAAACCTAAACTGAAATGCCTCTGAAAGATCAATCCCAGCAATACTTCTGCCCTCTCACCCCTATATCCTTACACTGAAAAGGACCTAACAGTATCACTTCTAGCCACCAGCACTTCAGAGAATCCTGAAATAGCACTTGTGGTAGTTCTACATAATGTGGGAAAAGGTTCAAGTCTCAAATAACAAGAAATCAGATTCAGTACATGCAAATAAATGAGATACTCCAGAGCATCCATCACACAGAAGCAGGCTGGAAGTCTTCCCTTGGCTCCTTTCCTAACCACACAGATGGGAATGCCTGCAACCTCTGTGAGCGTTAGACAGGAAGCTGCAGGGTAAATGGAGGCTGAGGGAGCAATCTGAAAGCCAAACACTGAAGCCTAAGTCCATCCTCAGTTTTACAATTACTTTCGGGGAATTCAAACAGGTTTTGCATCATTACATGTTATTCTTACAACTTCTTAGATGTACATGATGATTTCCAATAAGGAGTTCAGAGATGAGACTCCTCCAACTTCAGCATTCACCTGAATACATTTAACAGTGGATCTCTGTGTCAGTTCAGTAATTGAAAAGTTTACAAACACATTTCAAACAGAAAAACATCTTGTCTGAAAAACATCAAGAGATGGAGACTCTGCCAGTTGTGTCTTGTTCTAATGTTCATCACTGTCAAAACACATTCTTTAGTTCAATGCTGAACTAAGCTGACTTAGTTCTAAAACACTGCTACTCCCTCGCCTACAAGCTTTCTTCTCATGGAGTGAGTGAGGATCAGCAGCCAAGTGTCCTCTCACTCTTCACTTTGATACGTATAATAGTCTGATTATACTGTCATACCATAATAGCTACTCCATTTGCTTAAACTCTTAGTAAAAGGAACATAGCTGAAATAAATCAAGTAAAAGCAGACCATCTAAATCTTGGATTCTTTACCCCTGATGTAAATGTGAAGTGATACAGGCTAAACTGGTATTGCCTCAGCTACAGCTATTACAACCATATTGAAAGAGAATTTTACCCTCCAGCACATTTCATAGGAGAGAGTTTAAAACAAAGTGAATGTAGTCCTGAGATATTTATACAAAATTCCAGCATCAAAGCAAAGGTCAGCCAGAATCTTTATACCAAAGCATAATGGGAAGTCTGACACTTCAGATGTGTCAGGACTGAAGATGAAGCCTGCGAAGAAGAGGATGAATGAAATGCTGAATTACTACCTTAAACCACACTTCATGTACTAAATACAGGCAGATTATAGACCTAACCTGGCTGGGCAAACTCACATTTCCATATTCAGGTGACAGGAGGAATGGTTAACTCTCAGGGAATAAGGGGAGAGCCCTTGAAACTTCCACCATCAGAGTACAAAACAATCTGGACATTACCAGGACAACTAGTAGAAAGAGTAAATAATAACAACATTCACAGAGAAAAGCCATAAAACGGGAACTTTATTCAATGCAGCACACAAGGTACTGCTCACCTAACAACACTGCTAATGTCTTGTACTGCCACATGACAAATCAGGCTGTTTCAACAGCTGAACTCTGCCACACAAAGCTTTCAGGTACAAGGGCAACCAGCGCAGCTGGTGCCATTGTCTTGGTAGCTAAGGGGAAAGGCGGAAGAAAGAGCACTTTAACAAAAATCCAAGAAATTACTTCAAAATGTACTTTCAAAATGTATTTCTAAAAATATCTTCTAAAATTATTTATTACTTACAACTGGATTATAAATTAATTTCCCCCACATTCCTCACATAAGAGCGAAACCAATTACTAGAAGACCTCCAAGTACTGCTAAGTTTCACCGATTTCTTTCTTTGAAAGGTGACATGGTGCACTGGAAATACCATTTCCTTCACTGCTCTGTGTAACAAATGTCCAGTGCTGACTGGGATCCCAAGGGGCAAACCAACAGTCACTGCTAAGTGCTCCCAGTGAAGAAACCCAAGAAACACACTGTGCAGCAGATGGGTTTTGGAACAAAGGAAATTAACGTGATGTCAAAGCAGTTTAACATCAAAGACACTCTAATGGCACAGGAAGTATTACAGGCTTAGAGGATCAGCGTCCCAATTTATTTTGAAATATATTGCACATTTTTTCCAGCATCAGAAACTCCCCTGAGATTCTCAATTACACAGGAATTCAACAGAGCATTCTCTCTTTGAAGGGTCCCTATCAGACTAAAATCTAGTTAACTTAAAAAAATGACTTCAAAAAAGACTCACTGTATTGCTTTTGCCCTGCACCTTTGAAACTTCCATACAAACACAAGTTGCCAAGTACTCAGAAAAGTGAAAGCACTTTTAAGTACTATGAAATGCATAAATGAACCAAATATATAAAGAAATTTAACATTTGCTCAGATTGGTTTTAATTACAGTACTCTTACTACAGCTCTGACACAACAGATGAAGTATCTGCTGACAGAAACATCATTATTATGTTGATGATACTTATAATCAGCGTACAGTCAACATGAGGAGCACCCACACACACACACTGTAGTCATCTGAGAAATGACTCTAAAACTTGCTTATTTTAAAAACTAATGCAAGATCAAATCTGAATCTTGGAAAGTTCGGCAAGAATTACAGCAGTGTACATCAAGTACTCTACATTCAGCCTGGTTTCTAACTACATAACAAGTGGTGGGGTGTAGGGTGTAGTGGTTTTGCCTTTTGTTTTCTAACTTAAACCTTAAATGAGAATCACAATTAGAATATGCACAGATTTTCAGAGAAACTTTTCTATATAAATAATCTCTCCATAATGTATCTTGATACATAAATGTTTTTTATTGCTTCTTGACTGATAGCTGCTACATCAGCAGAAACAAGTTATTTTGTTTATCCACTCTTACCTTAGTTCCAAAAGTAGAAAAATGTCTTTTTCTGAAATTGTAAGGTATCAATTAGTTGTTCCAGTGCTCAGAACTGTTGTCCAAAGAGCCCCAGTGTTCAGGCTTCCAACAAGCACCAATGACCTGTATTGCAGGTGTGAGCAGCACTGTGTTGTGACACAGGCAGGGTGCAGGGACAGTTTATACTAAAATAAGAAAAGTTTGACATTTACGTCAACTATTGGAAAGTTTCCAATACTTGGAAAAGAAATATCTTTTGTAAAGTAAGTGATTCTTATATTTGCACATGCCTGTTATAATTACCTGAGCAAACGGCAATTTCAATTAATATTTACTTGAACAAACAACTCCAGCTACTAGTTTGTGCAATATAATATTAATTCACAAATTCTAGAGTCATTTCAAAAGACTAAATTTTAAAAGGTCTTCCTATGATTGAAATATTGAGACTTTCAGCACAATTCCTTGAATTTTGTATTTAAAGCCAATCCTTTACACATAGAAGGTAATTTAGCTGTTCAAAACTAAACTTCTATGAAAGAATTACTTAGTTATTCTGATATAAAAATTAAATTTACAAAATGTTTAATGCTCCTTAAAAGGGAACATGGCTACTTACCCCATCAAGATTTTTTTTTTTTTTACAAGGCTTGAATTTTCCACTTTTCTAGTGTGTAGTAACTTTACAATTTTGATAGTGTCTCTCTTTACCAGACGAAATTATTTGATCGACTAGAACAGTATCGAACTGCAACTTATAAGCCATTGATGCCAAATTCAATTTTGAAAAAGGCAGATGGTAATTGGAAATGTATTCTTAGAAATCACTGTTCTTCCATATGCATAAACCTGAGCAAGCTACATGTGTGCACACGTGTTGGCAGCAGGGTAGTGCACACAGGTAACATTCGAATCTGGGCTTTAAAAATCATACCATTTGTTTTCACATCAAAAATGCAAACCTACAGATAAGCTAGTAACATTCTCTGAGTGGTCATTTAGCTACATCTTTGTGAGTACTCTGCACTCTCATACTCCTCATTCTGCTGAGAAAATTCTGAGAAATTTTTTTATATGGCACATATGGGTCCATCCAGATGAACAAACAATGAACTTGAAACACCATCACTGTTGTCACTAATTGCATCTACCATTTTATGTGGTTCTTGTTCCTACTCTACTTTCTTTCCAAACCATTCTCATTGTTAAATGGTCGGAACACATAAAGGGACAGATTTAGTGCCTCCTTGGCAATTTATATAACTGACTGCAACTCTGTTGTTGCAGTGAATCATGATTTGTCTTGCAATGCAGCACATAACCTTTTAAATGCTAGAGAAAAAAATGCCAGCGCCTCTTTAAAGTTTATATATGACTGCCCACCACAATTTCTCATGAATGGGGTTTTGAGAGACAAATGATAAAAATAAGATGCAAATTCCACCCACCTACTCCTGACCATTTCCTGCGTTCATCACTCACATGTACAGTATTTACAGAAAAGCACCTCACCCAGGCACCAGTGCACTCTTTCAGTCC
The DNA here is from genome assembly GCA_020086605.1 of Lanius collurio. NCBI lineage: Eukaryota > Metazoa > Chordata > Aves > Passeriformes > Laniidae > Lanius > Lanius collurio. Next base: position 17,210,230 of record JACBWW010000017.1, on the reverse strand, counting down.
TCTTATTTCCTCCTGGGCAGGAACATGTTTCTTAGATTAGCAGTAGGCATTTTCTGCTAATCACAACAGAGGATAATAGCAATCTCCCCCAGCACTGCACTGGTGCCACGTTCAATCACACCGTGTGACATTACAGGCTGATGGTAGAGGGTTATTTATTGGTATCTCCATTCCAAAGGTGTGACCCCGAGGCCTGTCTGTGGCCTTTTTCATACCCTATTCTCCATTCCTTTTCCCACAATAATTTCCATTACCTTTATAAAACAGTTTAATGTAACACACACATCCTTCTCATCATTCAATTGCGCCCATCTCTGTGGTAAATGAACATCCAGTGAGTCACTGCTGTCCACCACTGCCTGAACTAAGCCAGTCAAAAGCCTTCAGCACCTTTAATTATGAAAGTGATAATGAGAGAGAAAAGATTGTTTACTTTTAATGGAACAGCAGCAGCTCCAATTAATGCAAACAGGAACTGCTCATTGAAAAGCTATTTATCCAACATGCACACCAGAAAGTATTTGGATAGTTCTGAGTACATTATAATTCAATTTTAAAAATTTAGGAGGGAGAACTTGGACAGCAGACAAAGTTCGTACTCCCTCAGATGGTGACTATGGCATTAGCAGTCCGTGCAGTAGGCTGTAACCCTCTCACACCACCCTTCATTGGAAGACTTTAAAACTGTCTGCAAAGGGGTGCTACTCTAAACTGCCCTGGTTCACAGAAGGGAAAACAGGGCTGCAGAGATTCACTCTTGCCTATGGCCTGTTCCCTGATCTCAAACAAGCCTTCCAAAACTTAGTCTGGTGTTTCATTCCCTACATGTGTGCCTAAGTGTTTACTAAACAAGCAAGAACATTGCTTTTTGAAGTAAGTATCTGTGCCTGCAAGTTGCACAAATTACAAATCTAGACTTCAGTGTAATGTTTTCTAGAAATATACCCCAAAACCTATTTTAAAAATTTGAGATAGTTCTAGCATTATTCATGGCATAGATCACAACGGAAATTAGGGCAACTGATAACAAATGAGGATTTTGAGTGAGACCATAAAATGAAACACTGATAAATTTATACAGGGAAAAAAAAATAGAATTTAAAAAATATCTTTTGATTAATAAGGAACAGAGGTAACAAGGACGTAGCTGTGTCAGTGCACCTCACCTTTATCAACTGGGGTAAAATTAAAAGTCCTTTTTCTACCACATTGTGATATTGTTCTATAATGCAAACAAAGGTAAAAGCAAAACATTTCCCTAGGCCATCCTGAGTTTTTCAGTTGAATACAAAATAAAAATGGAGAATTTTGTTTCAAACATTTCCATTTGGGATGGATTTTGATAGTAAAACCATTTAATGGGGATCTGTTGTTATGCTTGTAAGGCAGCAGCATGTTTTGAACATTTAATTAGCCATAGAAGGTGGTTAGACTCAGTGCACCATTCATCTTCCACTTTCTGAAAAAAACCCCAAAGCTGTAATTTAGAGAGCTATAGAAAACTACATTTACAGACACTACATGCTTCTGAAACGTTATTGCTATTGAAAGAGAATTGATAAATAAACACAACTTTGACAAAAACCTAAAGAAAGTATACCTGTGGCAAGATATAAACATCTGAAATTAAAGAAAAGAGAGCAACTTTCAACCACTAGGGGTGAGGGGAAAATTCAGAAAACCTCATAGTGGGCAAACAAATAAGAGTCAAAGCAAATGCATTCCCCAGTTCACAGAAGAAAAGCATTTTGCTCTATAAAACAAAAAGCATTTGTTGCAGACTGTCACATTAAAGCACACAGGGTCAATGGCTCAAAGCAAGTTCTTACGAAAACGAGAACTATGCTGAGTTTTGGGAACTTTTATGTGGAAGGTACCAATAGGAAAAAGCTTCCCCATGTAACAGTCTACAGTAAAAAGAAACAAGGAACAGACCTTGTGTAAAAGGTGTTTCAAAAACAGGTTATTGACACAACTACCTTATTCCTAATGAAAATATTTTTAAGGATTTTAAGATCAGAAACCAGTTTTGGGCTCGGGGAAACAGGAACCGTGCTCCTCACATAAAATGGAGTACTGCAATGCAAATTAAAACAAAGCAATACTTAAGTTTCAAAGAAAAACTCTTCCTTCACAGGTTGAAAGAAACCACCTATAACTGTATTTAAACGTACAATATCACAAATTCAAATTACATCAGTCAGCTCCATTGCTTAAAGTTAAAGAGCTGTCAACTCTCTAAGAAAGGTAGGCTATCAAACTGAAAAACAAAAGTATCCTCTCATTAAGCTATATTTCACCCTAGTTGATCAAATTTCCACTTTGTATAGGCACAGTCACTAAGAACCCACTTATGCTATTGTCATTTTTGCTTAATATAATTTTAGCTAATCTAAATAGTGTTCTCAAAACCCAGTGAGAGATAAGAATGGGTTTGCTCACCCAGTATTTATGATATGTTACATAAAGCAAGGCACTATATACAAATTGGCAATCAGGTGTAACAATACACAAGAAAAATGCAACATGTAAAAAGCAATAAAACCAAACACATATCATCTTCTGGCTCTTCCTGCATATCCAGGAGGAGTTAAAAAGTGCGTTTTTTCTCAGGGGGAAGTAAATATTAGCATATATGATGACTTAAGCATAGTCATTTCAGAGGAAATACAGTTCATCATCATAATTAGTAGTCAAATAAATAAATTACCATCCATATTCTTACCCAGTTCTGGGGGCAGCACAGTAAGACGATTTCCCTGGATATGCAGTTCCTTAAGCTGGGTGAGCTCACCAATTTCTTTAGGCAGTGATATCAGGTCATTGTCTCTAAGACTCAGCTAAGAGCAAACATAAATTCAGTCAGAACAATTTTCGGTTACCATAAAGCAGCCCAAAAGAGAACTCTACTCCCTCTGCCCCCACCTTTCTCCTGAATGCTCAGTTCTTCCAATTTATTTACAAGTGTCTTCTGGTAAACAAGAAACAGTTGCAGGTGTAGTGGTCTATCCCTGCAAACCTACCCTACTACTCCTCAAATTGACTGGATTCTATTCCTACAAGTGTTGCAAAAGTGAATTGATTTTCCAAGAATTTAGATAAATTACTTACTATCTGCAACTTTGTGAGCTTCCCAATATCTGGCGGCAGGATTTCAAAATCGTTGTCACTTAGATAGAGTGCACGAAGGGTGGCTGCAAATTAAATAGCAATATATAAACAGGGTGGCATATAACCCAACCATTTGAGGTCTAATCAATAAAAAGGAGTCAGGTTTGATTAATAACCCTGACTTGGTGAAAAGCCTCTGACATACCCAGGGCTCACAATAATAACAAGCAGGTCAAACTTAGATTTACTGGCTTATTATATTGTTGGTGAGTTCAGGAAAACATCTATATTTAAAAGGAGTAGCACAATTAACAATTTCTGCAACAGTAGACTCCGGCAGATTCTGGAAAATAGTCTGAATGCTCAGACGTGAGAATAAAGTCATTACTCTTTATTACCCCCAATTCTTATTTATTGCATCAATTTGCATCCTAAACAAACATTTAAAAAATGTCTGAGTTTTTCTGGCAAATATACATCTATCTTAAGCTCTATAGAAACCACACTGGGAAAGAGATCTGAAATGAAATACAGGAGACTCAAACTGTATAATTTTTAATTTCCATGCAAAGTCTCAATGAAATTCACCAAAAATGGTGACCTAGCACAACTATGCAGCTTGCTATTACGGAACAAGGATACAAGACAGTTGGAAAAAGGAATTAAAATGGAGACTCACAAAGAACTGTCAGGTGCAGCAAGAAAACAGGTGGTCAGATCAGCAAAACCTCTCCTTCCCACCAGAGGAGATCCCATTTGTCTTACGTAGTTCACTCCTCCTCTTCTCATTTCACTTAATGTGACCATTTTTAATAATGCTGACTTAAAGATTTCCCTGTGCCAGGTGACAATCACAACATCCCTCAGAGAGCAGCACTCCTTCTCTCCCCTCGCCTGTCACTTTGATGCTGAAGGCACTGATCCTGAAGCCACTTCAGCACAGTACTCGGAAAAGCAGAATCACTGAAATCTAGAAAGTGCCAGAATTCAAGTTGCTTAGGCAACCATAATGCAGCCCTTTTGCACATATGCATTACAATACCTTTCTGTCAACTCTCTGGGTATATATTTTTAGCATATGCAAAGGTCAGCTTAGCTCTACCATTCCTCTGCTGAGCTTTGTAACCTCAGCATATGTTTTAACGTACTGGATACCTCAACATCCAAATGCTGTTAAAACTATTTTAGTAATGAACCATCAAGAATACATTTGTTTTCAGACTCAACACACAATTGTGCTGCAAGCAGTTTATCTTCCCCTTCATGACGTTTTAACTGAGTATGGGACCCAAGGAAATATTACTCAGAAGAGAACTAATATACCATTACTAAGCAAGTCTTCTTGTGTTCAAAGGTGGCAGGTGACTGTATGATAAATATTGCTGTGCTATGTAGAAATATTCACGATAAATTAAAAAAAACCCATAAACATTGGGAAAAAATCTGTTGTATTTTGGTCTCCATCAAATAAATTTCAACTGCGGAAAGCAAAGCACCATATCCTGAAGATTTGTAGAATTTTTAGAAAAGTCTCTTACTCAGATAGAAGAAGTTTCCTGGTAGGGAATTTTCATTTAAATTGTTGTAAGTCAAGTCAAGAACTTCTAGTGCTGGTAAAGAGCCAAATCCCCTTGGCAAGGTGTTTAACCTGTTCATGCTGTAAGTAAAGAGGAAAAAAAAAAAGAATATGACATCAGTATTCGCTTCACCTAACAGAAATAACACTGGTCACAAGAGTTTTGGTTTTTTTCCTTTTTTTTTCCTTAAAAAATGTAATCTATGCCAAGATTTCCTCTTGTTTTGAAAAGGGTTTGATGCTCCAACATACTGAGCAAGTCTTTTGCAATGCAGACCTTTTTACAACCTCTCATTCCCATAAATATACTCAAAACTTAGGCACTCTGAAGGGATTCTGTCTGTCAATTAGCAGCTACACCTGACACATTTAGCACTAGGGAGAGAAGTGTCACAATGCCATGCTCAGCTTAAACAGTGCTCCATGGAGAAAGCTGGTCCTTGGTAGATGACTTCTAGCTAAACTACAAATTACCCTTTTGCACATCATCTTCACCATTTGCCATTCTGCCACGTAGTTCTTCACCATGGTACCAAACACAAAGGGGAGTTCCTCAACTGCATGGTATTTATATTCATTGGTAACTGCTACTCAAACCTCTTCCTAAGAACAGCACATCTGTGTCACTACAGAACTATTGATGCATAGGGAGCATGAAGTAAATAAAATGTCAGTCCTGTGACTGATGAGGCTTAATCTAAATATAGCTCAATCAGCCAATCTTAAGAGGGTTTAGGACAGCAGTTCCCACTGGCAACAGTCAGAACAACAGGAGGAAACGTAACAGAAGGAAGAGATTTCTCTGATAACCTGAAGCAGACAAGGTAGAGAAAACGGTAACTTTTCTCTGACCTCGAAGAGCTTGAACAAGGTGATCCAGATAATAACTAGAGTTGCTGCAACAACGAAGACAAGCACACAGCTGGAGATACCTTCACAGAACCTTACTGTTTGTGTATGAACTGTTCATGTATGGCTGTTTATCATATGAACAGAAAAAAACTACCTACCAGCTTCTTGTTCATACTGTTCCTATTGCATGTACAGCAAGTATATACCTTGTGCATATGGATCTTGTTTCAGTTGGCACCCAGGTTTGAAAGCAAAACAGAGAAGAGAGACATCTTCAGAAAGAACCTGTGCAGGTAGCTACTGTCAAGAACAGGATTTTATTCTTATGTGATGACTAGAAACAAATATGACCTTTCAGATGTTGTCTCTAAACACTCTGAATTTGATTCTATTTTTGATGCTAAAGTGATAAAGAACAGCCACAACTGAAGTCAAGAGGAGATGTTATGCGAATATATGAAGCCTGATCTAACACCTAAAACTACAAAAACTCAAGTCAAAATACTGACAAAGTTGTGCAACCAAAAATAAGAAAGACCACATAACCATGTGAGGAGAGACAGAAGAACATCTACCATTTCTTTCCCAAACTCAGAAAATAACCTGACCTTTCCTTACCTCTTTTGCATAAACCAGCCCAAACAAAACAAGAACCTATAGAGATCAGCTCTCTGGAGATAAATCTAGATTAAACCCTTCTTCCTCCTCATCCCCAGTAAGAAGTTCCATCATGGGCATACAACTCGTATTGCTGCTGTAGTAGTAGCATTTAAAATACAGAAAGGCATTCTCCACTATTGCTACTGCAGAGTTGTCATTGTTTTAAAAACTGGTCTTTATATCAAACAGGACTAAGGAAACCAGTGCATTTTCTACTAGTGAGCAGAGTTTTTTACCAAGTTGCCCTAATGGCCTTCCTTTTTGCAAGGAGCAAGGAGAAAAAGGATGTTCGCCCTACTGACAAGAAGCAGAGTGGTGTCTATTTTTTGGCATGGATAGAGAACCACCTCAAAGTGTATCACCACCTCAAAGCCCAGCACTATTCATCCCTGCAGAAGTTCAAGCGCTGAGCTTGTGCTTCACCTGCCTTCCAAATGTTACATTTTTAAGCTTTCAGTGCAGCAGTACCTCTTTCCACATCACTTGACCCTTCTATGCCAAAACCCACCCAAAAATAATCTCTGCCCTTATTCAAGGTTCCTCTCTCCCCTAGGGGGCTGTTCTGAAGTGCTAACACATGCCCTGCTGATGACAAGAGGGTTTCTGGGCTGCCTTCTGAAAAACCTATTAGGGCAGAAAAGTTTCCTCTTCACTGACTCCAAAGATGTCCAAAGCAGAACTGATTGTAGAGCTAAAACTGGATGGTAAATCCAGTGCCTGGAAGATCATGTGTAAGGATGGGATTAAGAAGAAAGAGCATTTAATCTCTAAGATTTTACGCCACATCATACATGAAAGTGGCAACTGTGGTTCCAGACCTAAATGTCTGTTGTTCCTAACACCAAGTGGTCTTTTGCACATTTTTTTTTCATTAGTGCAGACTAGTATCTGAACTATATCAACAATGGTCAATGCTTTAATCCATGGGAAGTGCTCAACTTCTTCCTCCATATACTGCAACACCTTTATATGCCATTTCAAAAATATGGCTCTAGCCCCCAAAATACACAGAATCCTGATTAATATTTGCTCTGAAAAGCAATTCCAGGTTCAAACAGATATTAAGGAAAGCTAGAGATCTACTGTGACCAAAAAAAAAACACCAAGGAAGCCAGATCATCATTAAAACATTTATTTGCATTCCAACAGTTCAAGATGCAATTCAATTTTCAGCAATTTACAAAAGTATCTAAAGCAGAATACACAGAGCCTAGGCAAAATCATTTGGTATTTTGAAGAGGAAAAAATGCTCAGCTAAAAGTGTTCAGAAGTTGGAATTTATAAAATACAAACATTCTTTCTGTGAGAAGCCTATAATGCTAGAGCTTACGCCTACCAGTGCTTTCCTAAATAGTTACACTTAAATGCCCATTTAATTTTAAGAAGGTCTTATGCTTCACATTTGTTTTCTCAATAATTCAAGAAAGCCTTCTGCAACTATAGTTATTATAAAGTATCACCAGCTCTATCAGAATCTGAACACTTAACAGAAACATCCCTGGCACAAATATACTCAATACTTTGAGTGAACTAAATGCACATCACATCTAATATGTGCTGCTTCTTTAACAGATTTAACACAAACTGAAATGTCTATAAACCCAAATTTGAAAATTTGGAATTAAAGTCCTAAATTAACATGGATATTTTTTTCAAATCACAATATTGAAATAGAGCTTGATTCTTATGCAGTAACCACAGAATTAAGAGGCAGCTGCTAGAGAAGTAAAACTCAATAATTGCTCAGTGTCACTACAGTATTTGATGAATATGATTTGCTGTTGTCCTAAAATGGTTATCAGTATACCAGAATAAGTGCTTGATCACTTAAGTTTCTGTTTATCCAGGAAATCAGCTGAACACTCTGAAGCCATAATTCTCAGGTTATCCTCAAAACTACTTTCAGTAAGAAACTTTACTATCAAAACATAAGAAGTTCCAGGTTCAGTTGCAACGGCATTTGATAACACCTCTGTTACAGCATTAAGATACGCACCCAAGGTTCAGGTGTTTGAGCTTCTGAAGGCTGCTTATCTGTGTAGGCAGGTCCTCAATCTGGTTGTTGAAAAAGTTGAGCACTTCTATGTTTCTCAGGTCCGCGATGTTTGCTGGCACAGCTGTGGGAAAGTTTTCACAGTGAGAGGCTGCAATTAGAGCAAGCTACGCAGACTACAGATGCTTTACCAGCACCTGGCACTTGCACTGTTTGTACAGAGGCTGCAGCACAGAAAGCATCTCATTATTCCAACAAAAGCAAAGTTTATATCCAAAAAGCCTCTGATCTGGAACCTGTTCTCATTGCTGAGAGCACTCATTTCATACTCTTCAGAAATTGCTATCAGAATTGTAAGATATTTTGACTAACAAAGATCACTGCAGAGAGAGAGAGAGAGACAAGAACAAGTGCTCTTATAGACTAACAGAAGCAGGCTGTCCTCTCAATTCATGTAGCACACACAGGACTTAAAAGAGCAGAGCCTGAGAGACTTGGATCATTTCATTATTTGAGTGGAAAAAACATTATTGATACAAGTAGTTACACCAAGACAGCAGTTGTACTAAAGGTCTTTAACAATAAACATAAAATAATCCCTCATTTTTAGCAATAGCACACTGTGCTTACTGCTTAAACAATCGAGTATCCAAATTCTTGGTCATTTAAGATACAAGTATTACAAAAAATTAAATTCAGCCAAGCCCATTTTCAGTTACCGCCCCTGTGTGATAAACTAGTTGATCAATATACACATGGCTACAGTGGATTACCAGGAGATCAATAGCTGGTTGTTATTATCTAAACATGAAATATCAGGCAGAAGCACAATATGAATGACTGTACTAATGGGGTTAAAAAGCTATTCAGATTCACATCTTTTCCACCTTAACCTTAGTGAGATTTAAGCAGCCAGCTGAGGTGTAAAGGAGGTTGGCAAGTCACCTGCACTGAAGCTTGCACCTGTGCTCAATATTCACCTGGGTTCAGTCTCAACTTTGACTGCATCAGGAACCCACTGAGTGCACATCTAAATAATTAGAAGGTTTTATGAGGCCATGATTTTTTTTTATTTGTTGGTGTAAGGCAATCTCAGTCCTAAAATGGAGTCAATAATGTTTACAAAGCAGAACATTGCAGTATGTCACATTTACTAGATTTTAAGTCTAATTACACTGTGAACAATAATGGGATCCCTAACAAAGACTCTAATTACACCACATCAATATTACTGTTGAGAGCCATATTCATTGCAGGAGGTTTTTAGCAGACTTTTATATAAACTCATTAAGGCAAATATGAACATTTAAAAGACCTCCCATTGTGGTATTTTCCAACTGGTCCACGCTTATCTGTCATTCAACGATTGCAAGAATTATGTCCATTCACAAAGTAAAGGGTATTTCACTATTACTGTTGTTTTAAATTATTCCCTAACAGAAGTTAACTGAGGATTTTAATTGGCATAATTCAGCCATTTCCAGCCTCAATATTTCACCAGAACAGTAATTACCAGTATTAAAATATTTTCCTTTCAGAAATTAGACTTCATAATCTTGCTTTGATGAGATGGGCAAACCATGTTTCTGATGTTCTCAGATACCACATTTATGAAGACTAGGAATCAGAAGTTCTAGCAAATATAAGTTTTAGTTTAGCCAAAGCTTAAAGAACAGAAAGACCAATATAGATATATCACTGTCTCCTGATACAGCTGTTTAATTCCCACATACTGTATTTCATGTTGTGAATGACACTTAGGATACTTTATATAATTACTTTCTTCAAGAAATACTAAAAGCTACATTGGTAAGCAGACTGAAATGAGAAAAAGGTTAAATATTTAGCAAAGTATTTGAAAGAACACTTTTGTGTCTTACCCTGTTAAATCAAAATGAAAAGCCCCAATCCACAACTGTACTTTTTAGTTTGGAGGGAATGCCTGGAAGTATTTCATGAGAAGGAAAAACAGAAGAGTAGGTCAAGACCAGGCTTGTGATAAGGAAGAGAGGACTTTTTCCTGTAATAGTTTATTTTCTGGTCCAACAATTCAGATTCATCTGTAATATAAATGAATGCTCCCTTGTAGTCAATGAAAATCAGAAGACTGATTTTCCTTAACTCCTGTACTGGTCTTGTAGCTAAACCACACAGGTTCAGTACCTTCAGGTGTAAAGATTAGTGGTGGTCAAAAAAGGCTGACTAGGCAAATCACGCTCTCTGTTTTGAACTTTACACAACCCGACTATCATTGCACTACTATGTTACAAAAGTCTTCCCAGACACACAGCAGACTGCCAAATCCCAAGACATTCATGTTCTGGCAATACTGAATTCCACTCGAGTCACCTTCTCATGATGAGCTGTGAGAGTGAACTGTCAGCATCCTGGTTCTATTCACCCACGTATTTACAGTACAATCCACAGTGTCTTAACAACTCTTCTAAGACCATCTGCTGCCCAGTGTCATTAACTACTCCTCCTCAGCAAATGCTAGTAAAATTTGGCAGCCCAATGCCTTTGCGTTCTCCTATGAAGCTTCAGTAACATCATGAAGCCCCATTCATTTTAAGTTTCCCTTCACAAGACCACAAACAGCTTCCTTCCCCTTGTTCAATACTGGAAATTCCATACAGTGATTCACTATGACAGCTATAGACTTCACCTTGATTTCAAAGGTTGGTTGACAGTGAAAGACAGGGTCTACAGGCTGCCCACAAGGAATAAGAGGACTTTGTTCAAGTTTCTGGAAATAAGGATTGGCAACTTGTTATACTTCAAAGCATTTATGCTCTTTTTGCCCTGAAGTTAGTGGCAATTCTTTAGGCACTAAAACATCAAGTTCTCATCAAGTTCACTTGAGGCATGTTATTACATTTTGTTCCTATACAACCAGCAGTTGTTCAAAAGTTAACAAAATTATTTCCAAAATATAGGTAAGAACGATTGAATACTACTATTCAATGTCTATATAAATCACCTAGAGTAGGCTGGATCTGGGCTTTAGCTCTCTTTCAACATTGAGAACCAGAAGACAACACCAGATTATGATCTTCACTAGAGGTCTGATGTTGCCCTCAGTTGGAGAGCAGACACTGGGTTAGAAGGACCTTTCATCCAAGACAGCTACATACCCTGCAGAGCAACTAGCTAAAAACATCCAGATCAGTGACTGCAGCTTGGAATCACATCTCAGATGCAACCCTTTCTCCTAAGGCAGGAAGTCAAGAGGTTCTCATACCACTACTGACAACTGACAAGCAAATCCAGCTCCTTTTCTATACCCAACCTCTGGCAAAGGAAGAAAGCGCAGGAAATGGAAAAGAAGAAAAGGAAGGCCATTATTTGCTCTCCAGTTCCACTCTGTAACTCTTCGGCCATTCAGACAGTTCTCAATACAATTCCTCTAGTGGTGGCAGGGCCCTTCATGCAGCTGAAAACGCATAGTCTTCAAAAAGCCATTACCTCTGAAAATAGTCACCAAGATTATTTCTCTTAAAGCGTCTGTGAAGCCTGGGAAACAACAGTAATCCTCACAACTTCAAAACTAAACATACTCAGGTGTTTGCAAAATTAAGTCTCCATTTCCTTTTATCTAGAAGATGAAATCTAGTCTGTTTTGGGGTTTTTTTGTTTGTTTTGTAAAGACACTAAATATTAAACGTTTCTTAAGACACTCTTGGTAAAAATGATCTGTATCAAAATTTCCTTTACAACTCGAAAGTAAAATAAAAAACATTTTAGATAAGGAACCTCATACTAAAAAAACCACAAGAGTCAATAAACTACCCAACTGAATAAGTGAAATGATTTAGTAAAAATATGAGTCTCCATGAGAAGAACACATAGTACATAAACTGTATTAAACACTTCAGTTCATTTAAATCTTAACACTGAATGTTCAAAATACACATTGTCCCACTGCTGCTTGGAAAATGCTATCTGTAACACCTGATTATGTAAAAAATTCTGCATGAGTAAGCTTGTGATCTCCTCAATAAATATGATGCAAAGGCTACAGAAAACCTTCAACTGAATTGAGTGTTTTTTGAATCAGACATCAAGAGAGATAAGAATTTAAATTTTTTAAAGATTAATTCCTTTGGCAATCACATCCTTAGAAACTTAGAATAGCTGCAGAAACCCTGTTTTTTTCAGAATGTTTCTTTACTTAATGAAGTAATTTTGCAGTACCTAGGAACATCATGTTCAGTAGTACTCCAAACCTTTACAGGTTCTAAGGGAATATTTATCCAAAAGAGCTATTAAAATAGCACTACCTGACACAGAAGAGATTTATAAGACTATGCCAGTTTCTCATTAAACTGTTCCACTGAAAAGCTGGTCAAGAGTAAAGACAACTCAATACAGACCTTTCAGAGTCCAATCAGTCCACTGTGGATCCCAAGTAGAGTTTTTTGGTCAAGAGCAAGAATCCACTTCTTTAAGACTAAAGTAAAACCTGAGGGCTATACAATATAATAAACCCAGTTCCACAGACTTGCTAATCCAGTTAGCGTCAACAGGAAGTTTTCATGAGTAAGGATCCCGTAGTGTAAAGGTCATAAAGACATGAAATGTTACTCACATTTCATGGGGGAGGAAGAATTTAGAATACTAAATATATAATGCATTCTGTGCATCCAATATAACCGTACCCATAAAGCTGGAGTCATGTTTAGATTAATTTGACAAGGGTTCTGTTATACTGAAAGAGAAGCAATCAGCTTCACCAAAATGAAAGAGGAATTAGCAGAGGGAGAACACAACAGTTTTCATTTTAAATATTCATAGGCCTATGCTGATATCATACTTGGCAGCTAACTGGAGAGAATTCTGATCTCAACTGAAGCATACAGTACTTAATTTACACACTATGTAGTTCAAGTTTCCCCTTTTGCCCTCCCTTCATTCTTCCAAAAATGGATATTAATCTTCCTCACACTGAAAACATTAAAAACAAACTTGTCTCCTTAAACTTCAGCTCTTTCCAGAAACTGGCAGGATTTTTTTTACTGCAATTATCCACAGAAGAACCTCAGGTACAAAACTGTTCTTAAGAACATGTTTAAATTATACTATAGTTCACTGATGTGCTACTGTGCTAACAAAGCAATTTGTCAATAAACAGTTTTCATTTAGAAGCCAGAGTCTAAGGAGAAGAGCAGTGAGCATAAGAAAGACTGAGAAGACACTGTGAATCAAGTGACATCTAGTGAAGAGAAAGGACAAATCTGTTCTTCTCTAAGAAGAGAGTTTAAGATGTCAGAGTTTGGAGAGAAATACTAGAAACCAGGGGCTGAGGTTAGGAAGGAATTATTGTGTTGAAAATACATCACCTAACTGCAAACAACTGAAACCACACCAAAATAACTCACAAAAATCTGATCCTTGTTAGCCTTTTTACAGCATTAAGGAATGGTGTGAATAAGGATATACGTAAAAATGTGGATATAAACATGCTCTTCATTTCTGCAAATAATTTTGAAGAAAATTAAGTATAAGACAAGCTTTTTGAATTACTGTAGTGAACTAAAGCATCTTCATCATCAATAACTGCTTTGTGAGAAGAGCACAGTTCATCCAAGACCCTCACTGTCTTAAATATAAGTCACAAGAAAAAAAACCCATGAGGTACACCATGCAAAAAACGCTGAAGAACACGGACTATATATCATTATTACAGGTCAGAGTATCTGTGTGTGTTGATACTTCAACAGCAGATGGTTAAGAGAAGTAACTTCTGCAGGACAAAAGAACTTCGGTTGATAGTGCTGAGATTTATTATCAGGCTTTCACCAAATGCAAACAATATCACCAAATGCCAGTGAGACTCTTTACGGTGTTTAAATAGTTTAAGCTTGATCTTTTCAGTTTCACACTACTGCACAGTTGCTGGCTTTAGATAAATCAACTAGTTTGACGTTTGTTCAGTGCATTCATCTTCCTCAATATTCTCTTTACTTCTGTCTATTGAACATGTTTTCTGCAGTTTAAAAAAGGGACTAACCAAAGATGCCCTACACACCAGGCCTTGAACAATTACTATAGGTTACCCTCAAAAGTGAAGATCACTTCAGTCTCTTACTCAGAAGCATCTATCTACCCGTGTGCTTAGCAGTGCTTATTTACAAGAGTCTGTTTTCGGTGTGTCGAAAAATTTTTTCATAATTTCAGTTTGCCATATTAGCTAGTATTCAGTTTGCACTTTTCACACCACTGCAATGTTTTTAGAAACTCACATAGGACTATTTCTCACTGCAGCTTGGATCAACTGAGTCTTTCCCCTGTTCAGCACTGCAGACTGCTGGGCTGACACTGCTTAGTGAGGACACCAGCCTGTCCTCTAAACACACTCACAGAAGAGGCTGCAGTAAAAAAGCTCAGTGCTCAAAAGCAGAGTCAGCACACGTGTTTCTTGTTCCAGTTCTCATAACTGGGAATGAATTAAACTCCCTCCTAGTTTGGGCTCACCGTACCCAGTACTTAAAGCCACCTCCTTAAGTCTGTATAGTACAGACTTAATGTACCTGTGCCTCTATGTTACCTTACCCCAGGCTTCAGCTGACTCTACATTTCATTTCCAGCTATGGGAGATATTACTTCAGGATGAGCAACCAGTTACCACATTGCTCATCATCACATCAAGATAGGAAATTATTTTACCCCAAAGGTTATGCCACATGATGTGAATGGAAAAAGTAAGAGGCCATATGGTGAATGGTCTGAAGGGAAATGCTGTGTCTTTATCCACTTCAACACACCTGACTACTAAAAGAACAAAAAGAATACATAGAAAATAGAGTACAAAACCAAGTACACAAAACTAAATACAGTTTAGTTTACAATCTAGACCAAATCTACCTTCTTGTTGCAGTCCTTCCATATTAGAAGCCCAAAATTCCACTTGGCTTGTTAGGCAGTAAATTCTGTAATATAAAATTAAACTCTTTAATAAGGTGAGTTCACTTTTGCAGTGTTCACTAACTTTGAAAATGCCAAGTGCAAAGTAGTCTGTAACTGGCAAGAGGATTTCCATTACAACCTGTATATAAACACAGAGAATGATCATTTATATGGGGTGTCCACAAAAAATTACAGCTTCTTTAAGCCACTAGGAAATAAGTGAAAACACAAGAAATTTGTAGTAACATGTCAGAAGACACTGAGACTTAAAAAATCAGTTAATATGTTTGCAGGTGTCTTTTAATAAGTGAGGAACAACCGTTTCTGAAGAACTATGTTCAAGAGAAGTGATTTGTGTCTAGTGTTGTTTTTAGTATGGTCACTTTACTTATAATGCAAAACTGACTTTGGTGCCATACAGCATAAACTTTGACAATTTAATTTATGCATAAATTGGGTAGTTTCTGCATGTATCCTTATACCATTACAGCACAAAATTCTTTCACACATTATTCTGTTTCATACTCCCAAAGCTTCTTAGAAGTAAAGCTGATATATATATTTAAAACTAAAATGCTCTACCATCTGTATTTTCTCAGAACCAAAGGTCTGGGTTTTTTCAGGAAGAAAAGAAAAAAGCTAACAAGGTATTTAATCTAAACATTTGAGCAGAACCCAGATGCCACAAATTTAGTAAAGCATATGTATAGGGATCTCCTTTTTCCTCCTTTTCACATCCTCCTGTGTACAGCATTCATAAAGATGTTTCCCATTAGAGACCCCTGACTCAGAAATAGGAAGTATAACTAAACCAAAATATAAAAAAAAAAATGAAGAGCTTGCAGTTAACTTAAAGCATCTCCCCCACACACAGTTTATAGACCACTGCCAGGCACAAGTCCTGTGCTTTGCACACAGCCCTAGTCTCCCTATGCAGACACTACTTGCCCCATTTTTGGGTACATTGTGTTAGGACAACATCATGGAATGACTTACCGGAAGGAAGCAGAGGCAGAAGCAAAGTAGAGGAGAATGCAAGAAGCAACAAAGAGTAAAGAGTACACAATCATCTGGTTCCTTCCAGAAGTCAGCAAATTTGCTCTATAAATAACCTGATACCAGGCAAGATGCAAAGTGTCAGACAATACCACTGGGTATGGGAGAGACCATAACACATTTCAGCAGACTGGAGAAGACAAAGCAGCTAGACTGGGAAGGAATTCAGGACAGGCAGATGCAGTGTTGCTGTCTCTGGGCTACAACACATCCAGGTCTAGACTACAGCCAAAAAGGTGACTCAGAAAGGAGACATCCTAATATAAAAATGAAACCAAGAGATTTTAGCAGCATGCTAAAAAAGATCAAGGACACAGTAAAGAGGGTTAACAGCAACAAAGGGACAAGCTTCTGTGCTGGTCACACACAGAGAGAAAAACAGTTTAGGAGATAGCAGAGCTAAAAAGCAGTAATTCATGTGAGCAGAAAAAAAAAAGAAAGGAAAGTTTTGAACTGCTCTGCTGAAAGGAGGCAAAATGTACAATGATGAGAAAGGGTGACCACATGGATGTCAAAAGAACATGATCAATGAGACACAGCTATTCTGACAGGAGCACTATGTGAAGTCCAACAAAATTCAGGTCTGGAAATGGGAACCAGCAGCAAAATGGATCACCCCACTAAAAGGAAGAGAATAAAGTTGAGTAAAGGATTACATGAGAATCAAGGGAGAAGCAGTGGAAAGATCAGAGAACAGCATAGGACAGTAGATCAGAAGAGTGGTAGAGGAGGACAGAGAACACGACATCAGGTAACATAGGTGCAAGGAAAAAAAATAACTGTTCACGGTCTCTCATCATTTAATCATTTGATAATACTGGGTAAGGAATCAGAGCACAAGAGCAATAGCATATAAAAATCATAAGTGGTGAGCTATTAGTAGCAGGAAACTTCTGAGATCATTTACAGGCAGCACAAGAATATGCAAAGCCAGTGAGTACAGGATCACCTGAGGTTAAGGAGAGTGAGGAGAACAGTAAAAACTAAGTTGCCGTCCACCGTCCCCTGCCAGGCAGGATGACCAGGCACCAGGAACACAAGCGCCTTCCCAGGAAAACAACCGCTAAATATACTCGAACAGTGCCCTCTACTGGACAAACCGCAGAGTGCTGGCAGCAGGAACACTCCAGGAACGAACACATAACGAACGACACAGAAGCTGGAATCTCTGAATAGATTGCTCCAAATGACTGCAACGTTAATTAACCACCACTGGCAAATAACCGTTATAGCAGTTACAAGCCAAAGACTTACTGCACATCCCAAAATAAGCAAAAATAAAACAGGTTGGTAGTGTAATAGTTGCACATGTATTGATGACAACCAGCACTCACACATGCTGTCAATGCTGAAGTAATCTTTAATATCACAGCCTGTTTTTTCAGTCACATCTTCCCCTCTGTGGCCTTCTGGGTGGGATTATAGACAAACTGAGCTTCTGAAACCTCTTCAAACACACTTCCTATTCACAATGTAGTACATAGATTTTAAGTGTCAAAACTTCAGGAGCATACCAAGTAAGGACTTCCCATCCCATACTAGGATGTGAAATTTTATGTATGTTGTAAGTGGCTGGAGAACACCTTGAGTTAGTCTACCTATCTAAAATCTAGAAGATTCAGCATGCCTTCATACTTTATGGCAAAATAGCACACAAAAGCTGCTCTGTTAGGAAAAAAAAGTCAGGCAAGGCATAAGCCACATTTTTATGCTCTATCAGTTGTCTTCATAAAAGAGAGTTTTCTCTGTTGCTAGTTCTACTCCAACTATTGCTCAATTACAAATCTAGTAGCACAAGGAGACCAAAAGGTGAAACCTAATTGACTTGCTGACTTCAGCCAGCAAAGGTACTTTTTTCCAGTCAAAGGTAGCCATTTGTTATTCTAGCACAATCAATTTATAAATAAAGTAAGTAAATAAATAAATAAATAAATAAATCCCCCCAAACCCATGAGCCCTCAAGACATGTGATAGACTAACCCTACCATCAGCTGGGAAAAAATCCTCATCCTGACTCAGATGATCTATTTTACACTGTCTCCCAGAGCTCCACCTCCTTGTGCTTGAAATTATATGGGGCAAGACCCAGATTAAAAACAGACAAGCATGGTAAAATAAGATCCCTTCCTCTCCCTGACCTGGGCTCCCTAGAATCTCAATATTGTGCAGTTCCAAACCTGTTCCCCAGAACCATTATTAAAGCACAAACTCTAGCTGAAGCACTCTGAACAAAGTAGGTAGGTCTAAGTTTGATTTCAAGAACTTTTATGACAAATTCCTTAACACATGACTGGCACTGCCACCCCAGCACAAACCAGGGAGCAGCAATGTGAGAGGAGTCATGGCAGCTGGCCCTGCAGAACAGGCAGATCTACACCAACACCTGAAGGTCACTTTTATCCTGCACAGAGGCATCAGATGAGCAAGTGGCCCAGATTGCTGCAGACTTCCAGTTACATTCCACCTGAATTTGAGTGAAGCAGCCCTAAGTAGAAATACATAAATCACAAGCATAAATACCCATAAAAATTACTACTGTTGCACAGATGATGCAGAAACAGTATTTATGGCTGACCAAACGGATCAAATGTGGTTTCTACAATAGAATGTCCTGCGGCTCAAACTCCCTCTGTGCCCCTCTAGTACAGCTACCCATATTCCCTACCACTATTCATGTCCCATAAATGATTCCATTGAGCAGGAGGTGAATGTTACCTGTCCCTCAGCTAACATCAAGTGGCATGGAACAAAAACAACCTGGTCACATCGACCCAAATTAATTCACCACACTGAAGGGCAGATATCTATGGTTCAGCCACTCAATGTCACCAATTTAAACAACGTTTGTTAGGACTTCTATTGCATTTATTTTGATGGTAGCCAACAGGTTCAAAAGATACCTGGGTCAGGATCAGACAACTTACACAAGCTAAGACTGTCTTTAATTTTGCTTCTCAGCTATATACTGGACAGGCGGCTTTAAAATTACTAAATAATGGAACAATAAACTCCCAGTAAAACATACAGAGACCCTGGCCGCTATGTCTACATTATGCTAAGAAAAAGCACAAATACTCACTTTCCTGCTTTCTACTGGATTCTCAAGAGACCCTACAGAAGAATCATCCCAGCTTTGTCACTTATGCAGCATCTGGTTCAACAAGACTGCAGAATCACAGCTATTTAGCTTCACTGAGAGTTTTGCTTCTCATTTTGAAGCACAAGAAGTTCTCACCAAGCATCAAAGGACAGACTCAGCTGTTTCATAAGTTACCTAGAGCAGAAAAAGCCAGTTCAAGACTCCTTTATTAGCACCAGATAGCCAAAAAAAATTCAGTCTAGTATAGACCCAGAAAAATCAATGTGAACTTGAGTACTTCTGATAATGAATGATTTAGATACATAAATGCAGTACCAATGGCACACTAGAAACATTAACAAAATCCATGCCACAAAAGTATTCTGAGTAGTACGACAGATTTAATAGAGCAGTCCTCATACTTGCTAATGAAACTTTACTTAGTTTTAATAGATTTTTGGCAAAAATGCGAAGTATGTTTACATAAAAATATGCATATCCAGTTTTTACATTTATTTATTCTTTCAGATAGACATATTTATTCTAAACAGCAAAAAAATAGCTAGCAGAACACTCATTTAAATGGCAGAAAACTAGTAGAAGATGCTAATATGACCTTAGTGTAGCATGTCAAGTGTCACTGCCATCAGCTACCTAGTCATTTGAAGAACAATCTGCTAAGACAATTAATTACATAGCTTAAAAGATTAGGTCAACAGTGTCAAATATGAGAATATGAACTTGAAATTTAGCCTTTTAAAAATGTGTGCTGTCTATTTAAGTGTCTACATCCATTTGTGAAAGAAGAGTAAGTTTCAGAATTGATGAGTTACTTCTCAGGAGAAGCACTGGTCTTCCCTTCCCATGAAAGAAACCCAAACACAGCAATTAGGCTGACAGAATCCCTTGGCTGAGAGAAGGTATATACTTGCAGTCTGATGATAAAATAGCAACTTTAGGAGAAAGTAGTTAATTGAGGGCTGAGATTTAATGTAATATAACACAAACTTACAGTCATGGCAATCTTTAAACTGGTATTTTGAAAACTAAAACTACTTTAAGCATATAATACGCTCTGGATTTTTCTTGAATGGCTAAAGTCAACCAAAACACATCCTTCTCAGACGCTTCTTATTACCGGATCTTTCCTGCCCCAGTCAGGTCTGCAGCTAAGACTCAGCCAGGATGTAGGTTAGCTACTCAGCTTTTCAGTGTGGAGCTCATGATGAAGCACACGCCCTCCCCAGGGTCAGATCTGAGACAGCCAAGTTTACTGTGATTCAAGTCTCCAAGTAGGAGCTTCAGCCTGTCTCCTCTTCCTCACAGCAAGGCAGACAGCTGCTACCTTCCCAGCCAGTTGTGTGTTCAGCTGAGATCACCCTTTAGCTATGTTAAAGTTTGTAAGGTACCAGGTGGAAGAGCTGATTCACTGTCAGTCTGAAAGTTGGTTAGACGTCAGAAGTTCTAGGAATTTTACAAATCTCAGGGAAAGAATAGTGAAGTTTACAAACAGTAACGTTTCCAACTCATTTCATCCTTGTGCCAGGTAAGCAGACATTCAGAGATACCAGAGCAAATAACCAGCACCAGAGAGAAGCTTTCCTGTCAGCGCCGAGGTACTCAACCTTGGGTGAGCTGTCTGACCACACACAGAATGAACTGCTACCTCAAGGTGCCTGCAACCCTCCAAAGGCTGCAGAGAAAGCTAAAGTGGCTGAGGACAACTAACTGCCTAGCTTTCAGAAGCTTGAGTTCAGAGGCAGCCACCTCCTTGCAGCACCCGAGGGAACACATAAAAGTCACCAGCTGGGTGGCCCCACAGCCCAGCTCCACCAGTGGCTGATAACAGATGCCAGATGGCAACATGCCCGAAGAAAATTTACCATAATCTTTCTCAAAACATTCTCCCAGCTTCAGGCTATTTTTAACTTAATGGCCTTCTAAACCATGGACAAATCTGTACGTTTAACAGTGATGCACTTTGTATTTAGCCTCCCTTAACTGGCCCATTAATTTACCCATCAGTCATCATTTACATGCTAGATTGCTGGAAACTGTTGGTCACATTTGTAATTAAATTGAGATTTCTTTGAAAACTACAATGGCATATAAACAAATAGCAAGATGGCAGTCTAGAGGGCACTATACCATCAGAAGAAGGCTCCTGAATAACTAATTCATACTTCTCACAGTCAGTAATAAAGTGCCCATAATTTTTTCTATTTACTACTACAAACCCTTTGAGCGACACATTAGTACTCAATAAACTGCATCCAGAGAAGTGCTTATGTGCTAAAATCTAAGGATATTTATGTTTTTCCTCACATTTAATTAACTCTTTACAAATGCTCAGAGACTCTAGTGACACTTTTGGATTAATTGACATGTTTTAAATAACACACACTACCTTACATCTCATGCAGCAAGAAGTGTAGAGTTTAACAGGCTGGGTTTTATTGGTTTGTTTGTGTTTTTTAGACCTATCTCAATTTGTAAAGATTTTCTTGGATACATCCTAAAGCACTTACCCAGTCCTCTTGTCAACACATACCCACTTTATTGGTTCCATTCCCCTCCCCCTCTCATCTCTTCAGTTGAGTTTCACAAAGGGAATGACTGGTTTAGAGAGAAATCCACTGGCTCGTGCAGAGAGCAGACAAGAACATCAACAAAACCAACACTTCTCTTCAGAAGACGCACAGTAACAGGGATGAGACCAAACTTACTGCCTGAATTTCAACAACCAAGAAGGAGGAATGTTTGCACAAGATACTGGTAGATAAACCACACAAACACACAACCCCAAACCCACAAAAACTTTTGCCTTGCAAAAGTCAGTCTGGTATCTGTCTCTACCAAGTTAAGTCTCATATTTATGTTCTCGACATGCTATTCACCAACACCTCACTTAGGGGCTTCTTCACTGTGGGAAGCAGGGTCCACAAGGTGAAGGTGGTGTGTGCAGTATGACTAAGAGATTTTTTTGGACAGAAAAAGGCTACTTGACTTCCATGCCTGATGCTTACATTCAGCTGGCCTTGCTCATGTGTTTGGTTACAGACATAATGCACTAGAGTTGTAATTTGCTTTGTTTCAGTCAAATTCACTATCCATTCACTAAAATGCAAACTGTATTGTTTCTGATATACTTAAAGATTTCAAAAGTCCTCACCTTAACGTAAGGACTTTGGAGTCATGGTAGGAAGCAGATTTCTGATTGAAGTGGTTACAAGACTGAGAATTACAGATCTTCCAGTACATTGCAGGTCTGTATTGAAGCTGTATTGAAAGGCATGTCGAAAATGGCTGCTAAGTCACATCCTCAATCTCTTCACTTTTAATGAAGTACTAACCAAGAAGCACCACTCTTAATAGTGACACTGTACTCTAAATCAAACTACCAGTGTCAGCTTTTCAATATTACTTAACTGCCTGCAATGAAGTCCAAAACCAGGAACATACTTACTTGTAAGTTTGTTGTGACTCAGAACCAGCTGTGTGATGTGAGACAGGGTAACTGCAAACGAAGAGAGAAAGAAGTTAGTTTATGGACATGGCAACTGAGAGCTTGTATCTATTTCAGCTGAAAAAAAATAGTAAAGTTATTCTCTCCACTCCAGTAACTTGACTCATGTGCATTGTCACAATAAACAAGAGAAGATCAAGACTAAAGGACACATCCACCTACTCCTCTGCCCTCTAACTTTACATTTCTGTTACTGCATCAGACACAACTTGAAGAGCTTTTACTCACAGATACAGCAACCTGTTTCAGCTAACCCTTGAAAAAGCTCATGACTTAACAGAGGCAAATATAACCTGTTAGCAGAATGAAAGCAATCGCTCAAAGGCACCATCAGATCAGAAAGTTCAGTGTTTAAGAAAAAAAGCATCATCATGATTTCCTGTGCAATTGCAGGTTGTGAAGGAAGGAAAGGCAGGGAGGAGAAAGGAAGAAACAGTGCATTCACCCCAAATTTCTCCTAAAATTTGAGCTCTCTAAATACTGCCTGCATCATCTCACAATGCAGAACAAAAGGACAGGGAAAGAAGCCCATAGAATGTCTGTAAGAGTATTGTAGGAAAATCATCACTAAAGGGCAGACAAGAGCAGATTAGAGCAGAGCTCTAAGCTTTAACATGTAAAAGGCACACCAGCATCTGAACCATACGCTACCATATAATGCTATGGAGTGCTTACCCATAGAGATAAATACAGGATTGCAATTTACTGGAGATAGTAACAAGCTTGTGAACAAATGCCTAAGTACATTTTTTTTCTCTTGGTTTAGTCATTTTATTAGGTGTGATAATCAGTAACAGTCAACATTTCATAGGCCTTTGATATCCAAGCCTGACTAACAAGAACACAACCATCAGAAGGGCAGCCCTACCACTTGGCATCCAGAGATGAGAAGTGCTCTAGTCTCATGTCTTCAGTTCCAAGGCAAACCAACATCACCAATGCCAGGGGAAAAAAACCTGTTTTCCCGCATTTAACTTAAGAAACAAGTCTAGAGCTCTGAGGCTTTACCTAGACTTAACAGCATCAACCAAAAAATTTACTTTGTATAGTATCAAAGAAATAAGGATTTTTTTTGTTTTGTTTTGAACAAAGTTGCTTCCATTTCACTTTGCTTTTAAAACAGAGCAGTTGAACAAAACTGGCAGAACAAGACCAGCTAACACCACCTCACCTCCATACTAAAGAGTCAGCATCATGCCATGGGCACAATGACAACTGGACCCCTGCATCTCTTCTGCCTGGCAAAGGTCTGCAACACCCATGCTGTGAGTGCAGCCCCTGGGAAGTCAAACTGGGCACTCAGGTACAGTGTATGTTCTAAAAGAACTTTCACACTATTTCCTTTTCTCCTTCAAAGTTGATGCTTTTTTGATTTATTAGAGCAGAACAAAGACTGAAGATGCCACCATGCTTCTGTGGCCTTGACTAGTTCATTCTAGTTTTGCATAGAACTTTGCCAGTTTCAGAGAATCCAAAATTCAGATGATTTGGTTTTTATTTTGTTGGAGTGCATAATGAATTTCATTACAGTAAAACCATCCCCACCACACATCTTTTAATAAGAGCAGCTAGAATGACTTAAGAAACTACATGAGGAAAGCTCAAAATTAGTTCGTATATCCACCATGATTCGACTTTCTTCACTCTTTTCTGCCCATGAATCATTTATTCTACGAAGAAGATATGACTTCTGTGATTATTTGTTAAAACTAATGCTAGATGTATCCAAGGTATCGAAATAAAACAAACTCTTTTCATAAGAAATTACAAGATCTTCCCCTGACTCACTATGAGAAAGCATAAAAATCAAAATGACAACTCACACAGACTAAGAGAAGCGTTTAGGATTTTGTTTCTGTGCTCAAGATACAAGTCAATATTTAAAAGCATGCCAAATAATATTTAACTCCTGCAAAAAGCCATCCTTTTCTAAGGAGACAGCACTTGCATGCAACTTGCTTGCACTACAGAGGCATCAAGTCACTGAACTGCACTAAATGCTACACAGCAGCACAAATGCAAGTAATAGCTCTGGATCAGTTACAAACTGAGCTCAGAAAATGAAGTATTTTACTAAAAGAGAACAGAGGCAGACCCCAATTTAATCCAAGTGTTTGCACATGGTGAACCTCCCTTGCCACAGTGTCATCATGGCTGTGCAAAGGAAGTGTGGATGCTTATTCAAGGGCAGTAAAGCTTTGGGGCTGCAAACTTTGGTCTTCTGAACATCGAACTCCTGATGAATTTAAATACCATAATGTTCTGTGCATATTTAGAAGTAAGTCTTCTGACTACACCATCAAGCCATGTACACCTTTGGCCTTTAGCAACATAAGGTTAGAAGCATTATTTTCAGTACTCCCTCTCCTTTTTTGTCCCACTAATGTATTCTTCAACTGAGACTATTTTCAGAAAGGTTTCTTCTCTCATACACCTATAAAGAACAGAACAAAGTCCATATCAAAAATTTCAAGGCTGAAATCCCTAGACCAAAGACATTTGAATCTGTATTTTACTGTCCAAATTTGACTGAAGTCTATACACCTTGTCTGAGACTCCACTATCTCAGTCAATCCTGATGCAGGACAAAAAATCCCATGGCATCTTTGACCAGCAACAGCAGGCTGACATCCCCCAAAGGAGCAAGAAAGGCTACACTCCACTGCTTTTGAAAAGAGCAAAAGTTTATGTGTCTATGCTCTGGACTACTTCCAGCAGCATTTTAGACATATCAAGACAAAGATTCTTCAGTCTTGAAAGGTCCAAAGCTACTACCAGTTTAGAGACAAATATAGAAGCATTTTTAAAAGGGAGCCACAATAAGAGAGTGTTACTTGCTCACTCCTTGCACAGAGGGGAATTTGTGTCAAACAACCAGCTCCTGGTAATGACATGTTCTCCAGTATGCTGCCACATGCCTACTGCTGTGAAAAGGACTGTATTGTGGGAACAGCTGACTGAGATTTATCTCATCCTATAAATAAAGTCATCCTGTAGGACAACTAAACTGTCAAGTCTGACAAAGAAGATATCTGTCTTAAGCAACTGATTAACATCTCCAAGTAACATCTAGAAGGCTAAAGAGGGCCTGGGGCAATTTTGATTTGGATGTACACAGTCCAGGTAAGCATAACATACAACAGGTCAGATGACCCATCCTGAGTACCAGTGTCCCAAGAATGGAAGGGCACTGAGATACCCCTGGCAAATTGCTTAACCTATGATGCTATTGGAGGAGCTTCTGGACACTGCCTTGATAACATTATAGTCATTAGCATACAGGCAGTAAGTTACTGTGATTTCTTGAATGCACCAGATACTCACACAGAAGTCTGAGGGTCAGGATAATAGCTACTGCCAGAGCAATTTACTTGCACAGTAATCACAAATTCTCATTATGGTCCCAGTCCCACTATTACTTCAAAACAGAGCAAGTCAAGAGAAGAATAGGTTCTTCCATTTTGGCCCTAATATTAAGTCTCTTCATATGCCATGCACTGCAAAGCAAAATAAATTAGGAAAAAAAAAAAACACACCCACAAAACAGGAAGACCCCAGTGACTTTGCTGAGCCAAGATAAGACACTGCCTGTCCCACTGGAGGAAGTTAATGCAGGATGAGCATTACAGTATTGTTACAAGTAGCCTGCCTCTCCATCTTCTGTCCTTTGGTTATTTTAGGAATGAACAATTTTATCAACACTAAGTTTCTGATAAATAATTCTAGTCATGTTAATTCCTACCACACAAGGATGTACTTTATTCAAAATATGAACAGCTTACAGATGGAATGATAATGAGAGCCAATTAAACAAATAGGATTGCATCCAATGTTCCTTCCCTGACAACAGAGCAGATGTCGCAAGTTATTTGGGCAGAATAATTCCTTCATTCTTAGCTTCTCC
This sequence comes from Lanius collurio, assembly GCA_020086605.1. NCBI lineage: Eukaryota > Metazoa > Chordata > Aves > Passeriformes > Laniidae > Lanius > Lanius collurio. Next base: position 17,183,567 of record JACBWW010000017.1, on the reverse strand, counting down.
ATATCAGTCGCTTAAAAGACACATACATGAGACTGGTCCAAACTCTAAGAACAATCCCATAGCTGCTGAAGGCTGTTCAAAGTCCTACCAATAAATGCCCCCTACCTTTGGCTACACTAGGGAAAGGGCACATCATTCCCTAATTGCTGACCCTGCTTGTTCAGCCTATGGGATGCCTACTAATGCTCTCTACCATTATCTGTCCATAGTGGGTGCTTTATAAACAAATGTCATCTATTTATTCCACAATATGAAGGCAAAAAACCCAAACCAACACAACAGAACATTTCCACAGGGCAAGACATTTTTAAACACTATTTATGTACAGAGGATGCACAACTATAGTATAGATGTGCACACAGATGGTGTAACTGTTGTCTTCTCACATGCTGGAATAATAAGAAGAGTCTTTAACACTTAAAATTGTTTCACACGATCTTTGCATGAAAAGCTAAAGAACAGAACACTTTAGATCAAGGGATATTTTTTGTCTCAAATGAAATCTCTTTTCTACAGAACATGTCTGAAAAAGGATTCTCATACTACAGTTCTGAAAGCACCAAAAATTCAGATGCTCTCAAGGTCTGTAACACAATTCTAGTTTGTACTTTAGGTCATTAGGAGAAAACATGGAAGTGCCTGGATTCAGGGAATATTCCAAAAACAAAACACTACTTCTAATGGTATTAATGAACTCCTGATTTGGAAGTGGTTCAGGTACTACTTAACTTTTCTCTGTGAATCTGAATGCCACATTGTAAAAGCTAGTAACCACACTCTTTTTTTGCTAAACATGAAAGTGGGTAGAGATACAAAGGTTGCCAAGCTTGCAGGTCCAAGCTAACTAGTCAATCTCCTTCCAGATAGAAGTATTTCATCCTTAATTGGAAAGAGACACTGGTATTTGACAGAGGCAAGCTTTCTCTGTTTCGTCTCTCCCACAGCTGCTACAGAGGGTGGAAGTCAATGCAAAAGAAAATCAGAGTGACTGCCCTGTACTGCAGCAAGTCATTCACTAGACTGAATAAAAAAGTCAGAAGAGAATCATATCCAAGACAGGGCATATATTCCCCTTTGCTCCTCTTTGCCCCCACAATACACCAATTTTCCCTATCACTTACATTTTGCTGGAGTTTTTTTTTCTAAACACACATGACAAGAACAGGGCTACACCTAAGGAAAAGGACTGACTGGCACACTGAACAGATGTTACACAGTACACTTCTTCCAAATCCTTGTGCCTGTATTAACCCTAAGTGAATTAAGCTAAGAAAGCTTAAATACAAGCTCACTAGCCACTCTGCAGCAAGTATTCAAATGTGCAGTGAGACAAGGCTTGGTCCTGTCCTTGAAGAGTAAGGACTATAGGGAGCAGCTTACCTTTAAGGGATATTTGGCACATCTGGTAGGGGCATTCACAACCACTAAATAATTACATGACACAAAATCCTGATGAGGGGCTATTGAACACTGTAACTCAGGCATATCTTCCAACCTACTAAGTTCTTAAAACTCAAATAGCCAAAAGCGTTCCCTACAATCATCATCTAAACTTACCTTAACTCTCAACATCTACTGGTGGCCCTCCTTAGAGATGAAGCCCTGTGCAAGAAGAGTCACTGGACATGAACAGGGATGATTGCTTTTAACAGAGGTCTTTACTTCATGAAAGGAAAATGAAAAGCTAAGCTTTAACACAGCCCTAGAAAGGTAGGCAACACACAGAGAAGGAAAGGTACCAGGTCAGTCTCCTTTAGTTTACATGCCAGTTCTGAGAGCCAGAGAAAATCCAAACATCCAATCTACATTAGAAAAGACCATCCATTTGGAGTCAGACAACAGGGGTTTGAAAACAACAAGTTTAACACTTCCTCAAACCATTACCAAAAATTCAGAAGTAATATCTATTCATTACTTTTTATTTGGCAGAAGGTATTCCTTCTCCAGAAGGCAAATACTTTCATGGTAAAAAACCCACCAAAACCAAAAAACATGACTTACCTGTTCTCTGTCAGCGAACACAATAACTGAAAAAGCAATTAATTTAATAGAAACCAGCCATCATTTTCCCCTTCCCTAACTTTCATCTCAAACTGAAGAAGGTCCCAAATCCCCATGCTAGATCAAGTCACACAACGTGCACCAGGAGTATCTGCAGAGACACCTCTGATGCAGCACAACTAGGGTACCACAAGTCTATACCCCATGTAGGGAGCTCCCTGTCAAAGACATTCCAGAGGCTTAAATAGCAACCTGGTATCAGGGAACACGTGGGGACCACAGTGTTCCACCTTGTGGTCCCCGGCCCTGCCTAAATAACAAACCCAAAGGAGTCTTTGTATAACAAAAGCTTTTTTTCTAGGATTATCAATGTGCTTCAACATTATCCTTTTTCCATGCTGAAAGACCAAAGCTGGTTAATTAATTATGTGTCTAGTGCTGATAGAAGGCACCAAGTCTACTTAACAAAAGCAACAGTACTCCACTGCTGCCCCGTATACCTGACAGATCTAAGTATAGTTCTGAAAATTGATCTTTAATTAATGTGAGCTAAACACTACTTTGTCTCAAATAAACACTCATCCAATAGAAATGCAGTGACTATTTAATGTGAGTTCACATACATAGTCCTTACACCACCATCTTCCCAAAGTTCCATGCACCACCCAGAAGCAGGAAAAGAGTAAGCACAGCATGAAGACTTAAGTTCAGAACCTAGTTCTGCAAAACAGTACTTAAGACTTCATCCTTTACTGAGGTGATTGAAGACACCTTGATGTGCTCCCGACTCTGTAGATAACGGTGCATTGGTAGTGGGCCATACCCTTCCCTGAGCTCATATCTATCTTGTAAGAAGAGTTACAGACATTTGCTTCTGGCTGCTATCAAGTTTAACAAAGTAAAGAGCTAAACCAGGATACAGTCAAGTTTTAAGTATATTGATTGGTTGAAATTTAGCTTTCTTTCCCTCATTGCATCATGCATTCAGCCTGTGGCACACTACAGACAGTTACAACTTTAACTCCCTAAGTATTGGCTGTGCCATAACATCATGTGCCTTTCAGCAAGGCAAAGATACCTGACTTGCTCTTCATTTATGTGTTCTCCAGAACTGTAACAGCATGTTATTATTGGTATGCTGTATTTACTATAAATTAACTACAGCAAATGTACCGTAGCAACAGCAGCACCCTGTCATGGTTCAGGAAGCATGTGCAATCGTATAATACCCAAAGCACCATGTTGCTGTACCTGTGATACAGTATTACTGTCCTCCCCTTCAGAGACCAGCCACGCGGAATTGCAGGCTGATGTCACCCTATCCCTTTCAAAAACCAGTGGAGGTGCTACGTGGCTGGCGATTTTTGTTTCAGTAGCAGGACGGAGAGGAGAGAGTCTCCCCACCAGTCAAGTGCTAGAATGCCAGCAGTACGACAGGGAACGCTGAGCCCCCCCTGGGCGCCCCTAGACATACGGACGGCTCCTTGCGGTGCTGCCGGCAGCCTGATGCGGGGCGTTTCGCTCAGCCCATGGATCTCGCACCGAGCCCCCCATGCCCAAAGGCCACCCCCGCACCGAAGAGTCCCGGGCGGCCGCACCATGGCAGCAGGGCCGGGGCAGCGGCCGGAGCGGGGCGGGGCGGCCCGGCCACCCCGCGCCCAGGGCCGGCCCGGCTCGCCCGGGACAAATAAGGAAGTTTCCGCGCTGTGCCCGCCCGATGCCGCCGGTACCTACAGAGGCCGGGCACGTCCAGCATGCTGGAGATGCCGCGGTCGCACATGTCCACCTCGGGCTGGTTCTTCTCCCTGCTCTCCTCCACGATCTTCTTCAGGGACTTGGACATGGTCTAGGCGGGGCAGAAATGGACACCGTGAGCCGGGCGGAGTGGGAAACCCGCTGGGGGCTCCAACCGGAACAGCGCCGGGACGGCCCCGTCCCCGAGGGCTCCGAGGGCAGCGACTCCCCGTGTCCGGCGCCTCCGAGGGGCCCCGTCCCGTCCGCCCCAGGCCAGCGGAGCACTGGCCGGGATGCCGGCCGTTCTCCTGGCCCGGGCGGAGGACAGACCCGGCCCGGCCCTGCCCCGAGGGCACTCACCGCACAGCGCTGCGGGGGGACGCGGAGGGAGCGGCGGGACTGCGGGCGGATCCCACGGCGGGACAGCGGGCGGGTCCCGGCGGAGCCTGCTCGCCCCGCCCCGCCCCGCTCGCCCCCGCGCGCAGGCGCAGCGCCGCCCCGCCCGCGCTGACGCGGGGCCCGGAGCAGCCCCTCACGGAGCCCGCACGGCCCGGAGGGGTCGGGACGCTCGGGGCGCTCCGGAGTTTGGAAAGGCTGCCGGAGGCAAAACACGATTGCCAAAATAATCCACAGCAGAAAATCCCGGTGCATTTACCAGCGGTTTCCTTTTCTTCAGGTGCCTTCATGGATTTTCTAGTCGGCTCTAGTAGCAATACCAGTCACAAGGCTGGGTCCGTGTTCTGAGCGCTTGAAACTGGCCTCGACAGACCTTGGTGTTGGAGTTACAGCCTTACTGCCCAGAATGTAGTTATGCATGTAACCTCTTCCTTAGAAGTTAAGAAGCTCCTGCTTACTGCCATTTAACAGATACGGAGGCTCAGAGCAGTTAATGACTAAATCTATAAAATTACCTAAAGCCAGCTACCCATTGAGAATCACAGTTTAGAGTTTTGCATATGCATTCCATGGTGTTACTTAGTAGCCTAAAAATGGTATCCACAGAAACCAAGATGAACATTTGCCTACGCTAGCAAATAAAAAACTTTCTGGAGGTGCAACTTCAACTTTTCCTTTTTTTAGGAATGTAAGGATTTAATACCAGACTGCAGAATTGTAGCATATTTATTCCTAATTGGAGTTTCCTACCTTGATCACTTCCTGAAGTTACTATCTTCTTTCAGGTCTTCCTTACAAGATACAACTGGAAGAACTTCTTTGTAGCTGGATTTCTCAGCAGAACCTACTGTCACTCAGATGTACAGGAGAGTGATGTAAAGTTCTTTTTTTGTCTACAGAAACATTAATCTGGATCCCTTTCCTGTCTAAGGAAACACCCTGACTGCCACCAGTTCATTGTCCCAAAGACCTAAGTGCTAACTTGTCTGCTGTTCTTATTTCATGGAGAATGATTGCAGATGTCATTTAATAGCAAAGGCCCCTGCAGATTAATTGTCTATAAGGATGGTTCTGCTTCCTTATTCCAACTAACAGCACATGTGACTCTAACAAGACACACAAAAACCAGTCTTCATGGCTAATGTGAAGCTCACCTGGCTTCTCTCTTCTCCATATATACAGTGATCAATACACTGCATGTGGCCTAGTTATCCACATTCTACCCCTACCATGGAAGTATTTAGTTACTCCCCACTTAATAAACATATTGTCATTACTCCCCTTTCATCAGGATTGTGGGGTTTTTTTGCCATCTACATAATTTCATTACCCTGTTGTTGTGTAAAGAGTTCCTCTATTATTCACACCTTTTATGTGACCTTCTCTGGGTCCTGCTTGAGCAAATCTTTTGTCTGAGCATGAATTCATACCCCAGTCAGGTCTGCATTGATTTGGCAAAGGGGAGTTGCTGTCAAGCCTTCCTTTTAGAGTTTCACAGTGCCTCATGGAGCACTGAGTACCAATTGTCTGTGAAGAAGTGGGAAGGAAGGTACACAAGCCACAATGACCAAAGGTTCTTGATCATGAAAACTGATTTTTCATATTGTCCCTTCAGCAATCATGAAGAATCATTTCTTGCAGAGGGTCTGTGTCACTGCACTCACCCAGTCTCCCTCCTGTTATTCCCCCACCTCTTCCCAGTACATCCAGTCATTACAAAATCCTTTTGGCCCCAGATATCCCTAGCTCCCTCTATACCCCCAGCTGGAGACTGGTCAGACTGTGCCTACGGACCAGCCATCAGAGCCCTCTCCATATGTACAGTGCTTGAGCTCACAATAGAGGCTTTTCCTATTTAGGTCTTGCTGTATCTTCCAGCTACTGATTTTTTGCTTATGAAACAACTATAAAATATCTTTGCTGTCTGTCAGATCTGTTCTAAATCCGTCACTTGGCTTAAATGTTTGTAGAGCAGATGCCCGAGTTCTTTGCTGAGACTGGCATATGCCTTCTGTCCTTAGGACTGCAGGCTAAATAGGTGACTGTAGGTCTATGGATGGCCATGACTGTGTGGCAGAGCTGCAGTTTTCCCTGTGGTGGTCAGAGGAGGGAGAAGTTGCCCCTGCAGTGGTGCCCCAGCCTGCTCTGCCTGGGCAGTGACGGCTGGACCTGCCTCCTGCTGGCTCCTCTCACTCTGCTGGGGATCAGCAAGGGGACGAGTAGCTCTGATGCCTCCCTTGCTTTTGCTGTCCTAGGTACTTCTACAAACCAAAGCAATTATCTTTTACATTATTATTCTCTTTTTATCCCTGCTTTCCCCCTCCAAGAAAAGCTATGATAATGGGCAACATTAATGCAGGGATAGCGTGTCATCAAAACCATACAACAGCAACATGCCCCTGCAAAACCAGTTGTGTAGTGCTGTGCACGGCTACTACAAATGTATCCATCAACATGACACTCACTAAGTGTGATAAATGGCAATATTTGCTTTTCCAATCATTTCCTTATAAAAGCAAACTCCTAGAAGTTGGCCTCTGTTTTTATTATCATTTAATAAACATTTTAAACATTTATTTGTTAATAAACCTTATTGTTGCAGTTGTTTTGTATTAGGAACAATATAGCCAATACCATGAATTTTGTTGCATTTCATTTAAATTAGGACTGCAGAATAATTCTGCAGTTTTAGTTCAGCAGTTCATAAAAAATAATTACACCAAATTTGTTAATTCTGGTGCCTAAGACATATCCTGTGTTATTATGCAAAACTGAGACACCTCCTCCTTTGCTTAATGAACCAACTGAACCTGTTTTTCAGTCAAAATTGCTTTGTAAATTTAACTCAAATTAGCTAATGTTTTTAATTGACCAGCACCATGATTTCTGGCATTTTAGCTGTGTATCTTCTGTCTCCTTTACTTAAGTAACTATAACCCTAAGAATATCTCCTTGTGGTATTATTTCTCATTTATAAAGAACAGTCCTGCCACATGGGACGGGCAATTAAAAACGTTGTTACAGACATTTTAGTACTTATTCTTCTAATCCTGGGCTTTGGAGGGCTTACCATTCACATGTAACTGCCTCATAAAATTAATTTTATATAAGAATAAACATCTATAGTAACATGCAGAAAAAGATTTACATGTAACATAAAACCATGCAGGCTCTAGAAAGTGAAAACCTGCACATTCATTATCTGTGCTTTGTCATTGACAGAGGGAGGTTGTAGCCATGCAGTTATTACAATACAAACATGCAGCATTTACAACGACATTATAAAATAGCAGTGTGCGCAGACATAAAAGCAAAGGTTTTCATGGCAGTGTTGTGAGATGAAGGTATATTTCTTATTAAATACATATTTTTTTCTTTTGAATTGTACACTGCAAAAAGCACATAGAAGTTGAATGGATTAATTCTTTCCAGATAATCTGTTCTGCTTGTGTGTGCTGTGTGTTCATTTTAAAGCAAGTGATTTAAATTACATCTTACCTTCCAAGACAGAAACATGGCTTAAAGGCAGCTCTCTTCTTTAAGGACCTCTACTTTCATACTTCTGCAGTTGGTATTTTTGTGGCTCCTCATATAAAATGTTAGAGGACAGCAGTGGGTTACTTTGTTTCTTTGTTCCTTTGTTTCTTTTTTTTTTTTTTTTTTTAAAGAATGGGTTTGATAATTTACTCTAATTTTAGACTTTGACTATTTTTGGCGAGAGTCAGTTGGGCTAGATCAATTGAACCCTGTACCAGCAGCTTCATTGAACAGTCTTCATGAGCACAAATTCTCTGCTGGACCTTTTTATTTTCTCTAAATAACCTCATGCATTTTACTCAGTTCTCAATAAAATTATGCATAGATACTGAGTATTTCCAACATTTTTAAATGCACCAAGCATTAGTTAGTTATTGTTAGATTTAAAAGAAAAAAATTAAAAATTTCTCTTCCTCCCATTCATAGTGCTCTTTAGTTATTTCTTCTGTAGTATTTCAATGATTTTTTAAATTTGATGATATGACAGAAGATCTTGCCAACAGAAAGTATTTATCGTATAAAAAAGTCCAAAAGCATTTAATTCCTTTAGGGTGAAACATGCTTTTTCTCTTTGTTAAATCAGTCTTTCTGAAGTACAGATTTCAGCAAACTCACCAGTTAACTAGAGTTCCTCTCAAGATCCCAAGGACAGAAGTTGTGTTACCAGAATGGCCTCAGGCATGTGAAGGTGCCCAGAGCCCGTCTCCATACCAGTCCCTAAGTGGGCAGGAGACAGCCTCAGCGCAGTGAGCTCAGGGACTGCCGTGTCCTCAGGAAGCTTGGTGTCCTTAAACTGCGTGAGGTGCCTCTGACACCAGCCTCGAAGAGCCACTAAAGAACTTCTTTCATTAAAACCACGTGCAGCTTTCTGTTTGCCATTTTATGCTCTGTCACACCTGCAAAAAGGCCAAGGTTTAACCTGAGTACACATTTCTGATGGGGCTGATCCACTTTTAGCAGGAGCAATGAACGTACCACAGAACACTGCCTGCAGTGGCAGGGAGCTGTTTGGAGGGACATATCCTTCCCTTTCACAGGGGGCTTTTAGCTGAGCTGTGCTCCAGGCTGGTGAAATGCAGAAAATGACAACATTCTTGCCAAGCTGATTCATGCCTAAAATCTGATGCTTCCACATCCAGCCACCCAGCAGCAAGTGACAGCATCTAGATCTTGAGGGGATTCTCTGCCAACTGCAGATTTGGTGCACCAACTGCACCAAATGCATGGGGATTCACAGGAAAGTCGGAGCCACAGCGGACATTCTAAAGCCTGTGATGCTGCATTCCACAGGGGACAAATAGAGTCCTCATTATCTCTGCAGGCAAACCACTCAATCCCTGCTTGATTGCATTTGGAGTTTCTTATACCTTGCGGTCTTTAGAATTTATTTAGTGGTTTTATCTCCAGACAGTTCAGGTGTTTCTTTACTGCTCGCTGTCCCCTGTAAGGAGTTTTAATAAACCATATGGACAAAGATTGCATCATCCTTTGATGAAAATACAGCATCAATTTGAGTGGACCTGTACATACGCTCAGTTTTTCTTCGTCCTTGGACAGTTATAAAATGTTGGCTTACATCTCATTCTGTTGGCCAGTGGAATTTCACAGGTTTCTCTTTTTCTAACTTACCACCAGAGGATTTTGAGTTGTATTTTATAGTTTGTCCTTTTTTTCTGCTTTGTTTTTTCTACATTTTATCTTAACCAGAATATCTGCTCACTCAGCTGTAATAAAGTTTTGTATGTTTGTGGAATGATGGCTTTTTCGGCATTCATTGGGAAATCTTCAAACAGTTCCTAGATTTTGTTAAAACTGCCACTTACACTTTAATGTAATTTCATAATTATTGCTGGAATGATCAAATTAAGGAATTGTTTTCACTGTGAGTGACTCCTTGTAGTAGTTGTGAAGGGAGAATTCTGATAAGGCCATGTTCCTTTGCTGTGGTCCAAATTTCTCTTGCCTGTCCATTACAGCTGACATTCAGGAAATGAATTGGTCATTTGTTCTGGATTGTTACAAAAAATGTTTCATGGTGGGAATCAGTGTCCTCTGTATACCCTGTCAATAATATCTTTTATGTATGATGTGTGTTAGCCTGGGGAAGGGAAAAACTAATTGTAGTCAAAGGTCGATTGATATTTTTATGTCTGCCCTATTCCGAAGTTATATCTGTTTCATAAATGTCTAGGAAGTTGCCTACAAATTGACTAGAAGAGTGACATAGTTACTAAAAGTCTCAGAAGTATTTTATATTCAGTCATAAAATAGGCTTTGAAGCTTGAAAATATAATTTAATAAGTATAACCACAGGTATCTGTAGATATTGAACATAGGGCTCTGATCCTGACGTTACTTCTTAATGTGGTTAAGATTTAGAACGATATCATGTCCTTGCTGTGTTAAACTTCAGTGAATGCTCAAGTACTGATTCAGTTGTGTTCTTATACCCAATGCACAGTATTACTGAAAGTTCTTCAGCACAGTTATCTGTGTGAGTGGTTGTAGGACAGGGATCATTTTTTAGCAAATTCTGATTTGATCTAATTTGAATAAAACTTAAGCTGATATTTTCAGAGATGCTTGAGACAAAACCACATAACTCTAGAGAACTAATTAAAGACGGCTTCATGTCTTATGTCCTCTTATTAACTTAATGTGTAAGTTTTATCCTGGGTAATTCACTTTTTATAGCATTAATTGTGAAATTTTGAAATTATGTAGAAGAATATAAATAACATGTTGCAAAAGCTCTTTTTCCTAGTTGGGTAGGTAATAGTTTATTTTCAGTACAATGGGAGATCAAGGGTTTTTTTGACAGAATTCCAAATTCATAACAGTTACATTTACAGTAACTTTTAAAAGGCCTTCTTTCAGCTGCAATTACCATCACTGGACTTCAAACCTCCTTTATGATCTAGATTTCAGTTCAGTATAGTAAGGAACTGTAATATATTTCTCATAAACAATGTTTTAGCTTGTCCAGCTTAACTGGAATCCGGATGGTAAAGTCACATATTCAGCATGAAATTTTACATAGACTTGATGAGATGTCGCAGTAAATGGAGCAATGTTTGTATCCTAAAATGAAAGACAAGAAAAATGAAAAGATTTATAGAACTTCAAGATCCTTTGGAAGAGACAGAGAGTTAAAGCTGAGGCACAAATTGGACCATATATTGACAGTGATCTCAGGTCTGTTCTAGTTACCACTGCATTTCTCTCTCAGGCTATTGCAAATATTTAAATCACAAATACAAGAAGTACGATGTTTGATGCCTCCCACTAGATGTCAGTGTACGGTCTGAGTTGGAAGGTGCCACACCCACCTTATGCCTCACTTCCACTCATCTATGTGGAATTCCTCCCAGACCTGGGAAAATGGTCTTGTACATAAAACAGTAAAAATTCCTTTTAACCACTTCTGGGGTCACAGAGGGAAGGCAATACGTACCGTGCCACAATAGGGCCCGGCGGAGGGCTGGCTGGCATCTGGCCCGTTGTAGAGGATCAGATAGTTGCTGCTGCAATCCCCTGGGTCATCGATGCTGATGAAATCAAAGTTCACTGTGACAATTCGTCCCTGGGGCGCAGTAATGGCCCACTCACAGTCAGTGTTGTTGTGGTAAGTCGCTGGGTAGCGGGGACTGGCAAATGAGCCAGTGGTGCCGTATAATGTTCCGCCGCATCCTGGAAGCAGACACTGTTAGTTGGCCTAGAAGGCTTTTAGTTTCACAGGATAATACGTGAGGTAGTGCATTAGTACAGTGTTAGTAGTAGCACTGAAAAACAGAGAGGCTGAGCTGCGACAACTGATGTGGCTAAGAACACTCTTAAGGGAAAGATAAAACTGAGGCTCTAGAAAATGCAATGGGCATTAGACCATCACTGAATATTAAAAACCACACCTCCCCTGCCCCCCCAAACGCTTTGAAACAGGAACCTAAATTTTAAGTCTTTGCTTTAACCAGTTCAGTTCCCAGCTACTCAGCTGGAGATGAATTTGCTCTGACTCGTCTAAGATATGAAAAGTAGTGAATCCTCATCGGATAGAAAAATACAGAGAACAGCTCAGAGAAATTAGTCATATTAAGTAAATCAAAATCCATTTATACCAAAATTCAATCTTCAACAGTGGGCAGAAGCATATGACCTGGGAAAAATGCAAGTTTATAGAGCAAGAATGTGCAGGTCATGCCCCAGATTACCCTCACAGTCTCCAAGAATTTTCAGTTTACTGCTCCTGGAGATGGCATCTTTCTACTTAATAACGTTATCAGATGTCTTCCATGAACTTTTGTGGGTAGCCCTTCAATCCATGTAAATTTGTCGCGTGCTGTGGGAACGAGCTCCACAGTTTAACTGCATACTGTGTCAAGAACTGGTTTGTTTAGTTTGTTTTGAACCTACGAGCTCCTGGCTTCATATGATGGCTGCTAGTTCTTCTACGGAAAAGTCATTGAACAGGTGATCACTATTTATGATCCAGTATCACTCTATTTTATAGACTTCCATGGTTTCTTAACCAGATTAAAAAGTCTCAGCATACCTCACACAGAAGCCTTTTTAACCTTGAGCCCTTTGTTAATCCTGACTTTTTATAAGGGTAAGAGACCAGAACTGCGCACATGATTCAATTTGTGTGTGTACTATGGATTTATAGAGTGGTTGTTTATTTCTTCTCTGTTCCTTTCCCAATAATTTCTATCATTATGCCAGTCTATTTGACTCTTAGTGAACTTTTATTTTCATGAAACTATTTTACCCCAAAGATCTTGTTGTTGAGTACTAAAAGTCAACTCAATGCCCATATTTTTGTAAGTAAAGATTGTCTTTTTTTGACCACATTCTTTATTGACACTTTCCTACACTGAGCTCTATCTGCCTTTCCATCACTGGATTACTAAGTACTGTATGGTTATTCTACAGTGCTTCATATCTGGCCACGAGCTTTTCTGCCTCCAGTAACTCCATGTAATGAAGAAACTATTACCCAGTTGTTCACTGCCATTTCATAAGCCATTCATGAATGTGTCCATGACATAGTCACTACACAGCATCATAGGTAGTTTATTTTTCTCAGGCTTAGCTGTGCCTAGCTTCTAGGGCATATCACAACTGGACTATCAGAGCAAGGTGAGTCACCACCACCACCACTCTGTGGATCCCAAGATAGATGTTCCCGATATTTTCCAGCCTCTCAGTGAAAGAAGGAGGTCTTCATCTTAAGTGGACAGTATCATCTGAGGTTTCTGAAGTCTATATTAGGGAGAGGGAATCGCTTCCATCTCATAAAATGAATCTTGCCCTACTGGTCTTGAGGAGCAACTGCGTCTCTCCAGTGACTGAGCAGAGTGGACTGTGGGCACTAGGGAAGGTCTGAAGTAGTGATGAGGCAGGGACCAAAAAGAGTTGAATTACACATTCCTGCTTTTTCTTTCTATGTAGCATTATTTTGTAGCTACAGCCTTACCACTCGATGATGAAGTCCAAGTAATTTCATATCCATCATGAGCCCCTGAAAAATCGCTCTTGAAACGAAGGTAGACAACATGGTTTTGGGGGAAGATGGGATTGGGCACAGTGTTTCCACAGAACCTGCCAAGTAGTGGTGATTGCACACTGCTCCCATTTCTGACCTTCATGAGACACAAAAAATACTGTCAGCATTAACTTCCTATGCCAGTTATACACCAGCACAATTATTGACAGTTACAAACACAGCACAAACTAAGTAGTGACTTGCATGTATCCTATAGCTGTCCTTTAAATAGTGTCTTTTTTCCTACAACATATTCTTGTATAGAAGGAAAAAGAGACCATTGACTGGTCTAAGTTTTATAAGTAATTGCACAGAACAACTACCATGAGAAACAGGCAGCTAAATGTTATAATGTGGTGTGTCTCCTGACTGAAAAAAATTACTTGACTAGTAACTAAGATGTCCTTATGAAATTCAAGCCCATGTTTTGCTTTTCATGAGAAATGTTAATATTCCAGAGGAAAAGATTAATTCTTTACCCTGCAGACCACTCTTTTCCCCAGTCACAATAAGACACAGATCATATTACATAGCTCAGATTTAATTTGATTTTTTTTTTCTGTTCTCCAAAAGTGCTGGTGCTTAGATCCATTTCTTGAGACAGTAAAGCAGATATGAAAGGAGAGCTAAATAATGATTTTGCCACAGATATCTGACTTTTCTTATCTGACCAGTGAACAGGGAAATCTGCAAGAGTGAGGATTGTGTAGGAGGAAGATACCCTTTTCATTGACACAAAGTACTTTTGCAAGTATCTTACAGTTGTCTCTAGAGTTTATTGGTTTCAGGTTTGTTTTTGGTTTTTTTGTTTGTTTGGGGTTTTTTTAATTGCTTTTTTTGAAAAAAATCTTTCTTAACAAAAAAATCAAGCAGGTGGAATCTACTGCTGTAACAAACCCACTCAGATTTATGGCTTTCTGTTCATGCATGGATGTTAACATCAAACACGAACTATTCCAGATGACTCTGTTAACTGGGTATCCTCAACAAGAGCTAGGTAAAGATGAGCTAGCTGATAATGAAATTATTTATTCACTGTGTCTGTACTTACTCGGGTGTATTGTTTAACCTCTTACTATAACATCTAAGTACATTTCACCATAAAATTGTAGCAATAAATTAGTCCCTAATTCAGTCAGTTCAACTCAGACTCGATCCGAACTTGATCCAAACTTATTAATATCCTTTGAATTCAGCAGATTTTTATACAGGCTGACAAAATATGTATACTTGCAAGATACCTCTAGGAAATCATGTGAACACTGGATGCTGTCTTCCAAACTGAAATCATGGAAAAAGAGAGATATTGTGTGATTTGAGGGAGCTCGAAGAATGATAGAACAATCCATATTATTGGGGTGAGGACCAGGCCAGCCAGGGCTCTTCAGATAACCAAATGTCTGATTGTACTCTCTGCTGCACCCTTGAGACAGAAAACGAGAAATGTGTAAGGATTTCAGATCTCTGTATTGCTTTTCAATGTATGAAATTAACAAAGAGAACAGTAGATAGATTTTTTTTGGGACATTTCTTCAGGCTTACCTGTAGCTTGATAGGAAAATCGGACTCCGTTGTTAATCATATATTCATCTGACTTGAAAGTCACAATGGCAGTGCGACCGTAAGAATAAAATTCAGGGACTGGAAAAGTTTCCGTGCCACAGAATCTATGGATTGACCCTTGGCTCTGCTGAAATTTAATACATCACAAGTTACTAACTGCTTTAATTCAGTTTTATATTTACTTAAGGTAAATAAATCTCTCAACACTTTATATACCAGTTATGAAATTGCATTCTAAAGATCTCAGGGAAATCACTTAATAATGTGTCAACATTTCATGTTGAATTAGTATTAGAAACAACTATAACAGGTATTCTCATGCCAAAATGAGAAATGATGAAAGAAGTTTTAGAATAGTGTAATATGAGGGACATAAATAGCTGGGGGGTTTTTTTGTGGTGTTTTTAAAAACACTCTTCCTGACATGAATATTCATATTTATTATGGTTCTTGGACAAGAGGAAGCACAAAACTTGCTGTGGGACAGTATTTTCTGGGTGTTAAGTTTGGCAGCACTGTTACTTGGTGCAACTGTGAAAAACTGTGTAATGTTTGCCCAGTTCTAACTCCATGTGTGCAGAGAATGCTTCTTTGAGGTCTGTGTACAGTTATCCCACCTTAATTGGGGCATGGTGAGTAATGCTTTGGATGTGCCCTTCACAAAGAATCATCAATGAATATATTACCAAATAGTAGATTTCTTCTCTCTTTCCAAAGAGTAAAGGGAGCTGCATGGCAATGGGGAACAGTATCCCCTGTAAATTTCTTACGGTTGGTGAATCCTGGAGTTCTAGGTGGTTCTGAGAGCAGTCCTGGCTGGAATGGAGGTGGAAGGCCTCTATCACCACCCTGACTTGCTGTTGTGGAGGGGCGTCAATGACCCAAGTGCAGAGAGTAAATGGTGGATATTCATTTGGAAAATTAGGAGACGTTGCAGTTAAAGATGTAGAAGTTGCATTATAGATTCCTCCACACAGGCCTGTGTAAAACATTAGCAAATGCATCATAGAAGGAAAACTGGGGAAAACTATTTCTTGAGAAAAACTCAAATGGAGTTGAGTTTGGATGGTATACTTTTGTATTTACCTTTGAGTCACTGGAAGGAAAACAAAAAGCAAAATACATGCTAATGATGTCAGCAATTTATATGCATACATATATCCATGTGTACTTACGATCCACTGTGGTGTAGGTGGCATTGAAACCCGCCCTTTCTACATAATTGTCTGTGCGAAACTTCACCGTCAAGGAATTGCGGGTAGAAAGAAAAGGAGCTGGCACTGCAGATCCACAGAATGTGCCAACTAAATTGGCATTTTCATTATCTCCATCATAAAGCTGAAAGAAGCAAAATATATAAGCCACTAATAGTTTAGGCACAAGAAACAAATGAAGAGAAATAAAATTCTCTGACCCCTCCTTACATTACAATTTCGTTTACTTGAAAGCCCATTATGTGCCCTTGTGCTTCAATAGGATGTTCTTGATTACCATAATTATTCAATGCCATATTAACTAATTCTGTTGGACAGGGTAAATCTCATTATGGAATAATCTGGTCTTGTCTCAACAAATCTATCAAAAAATTATTAAATTTTAATTTGGCATTCTCATTTCTTTATTATAAATAAACTCAAAGTGCTTTTCAGTGAGAAGATGGATTTTATTCCTCAAAAAGTAGAATGAGTTCATTATTTCATTGAATATCTCAAATGTTTAACAGGATCTGTAACATTCCTTGATGGAGTTTGTTTAGCAGGATTCTGCTATTTGATGTTTTGTATGCTCATCTCCAAGAAAATAGCTTCTACAGGTGAGCACTGATCACCAAGAGTTTTGATGAAAAAAAAAAAGATATGAAAAATTTTATTAATTCAAGTCCTTTCAAGCAATTGTGTATGATAATGAATCTGCAAGTCTGCTCTGAAATTTTGCTTTACATGTATTTGTGTTCTCTGAAATAAATACTCATTAAATGAGCAGTCTGAGACCAGAAGTGTGTGAAAGGTTACAACTCTTACTGGTTTCTAAAAACAGGATGAGTTGTAATCTAACCCAATGAAAAAACTTAATTATATTAAGCAATTTAATTTCTTCTTAAGATCAGTTTCTATTAGTTGAGTTAGCCTCATGGAGAAGATAATGGATTGTATCTCACTGATATTTTCTTGTTAAAATATACAGCTCCCTTACTTTGACATAATCATATCGGCAAATGTGAGCAGAGTGTGCTTCAAGCTCAAATGAAGTGAAGGTGAAGTTGATCAGTTTGTTTACAGGTGCAGTTATGATCCATACACAGTCCAGATTTTTCTCATATCTTCTGGTCACATTGGAGATTGGAGGGCCAAAGGTAGAAGCTGAAGCTGACAAGTAACCACCACAGCCATTCTGAGGTCCTGTTGAAGAAGCAGAAGCTTTTTAACAGCAATTCCTGGCGTTTACTTAATCTTCAACTCTTTAATGTTAAGTAAGCAGCTTTTTATCTGTGCTACAGTATTTTTCTGTCCTGTCTTGCAAGGACTATCTGTGCGATGAAAAGACTTTCAACACAAGGAGAGACATGAATCACAATTAGATTTCATAGAGTGATTTAAGAATGTCTCCTGTCTTCTGTTGAATATAAAAACAGTATTTACTTTGAAAATGTAGCAATAGAAGTTTTTGAGAGAAGACAGAGGGCAGCAATGAAACAGAAAAGCATTGGTCTGAAGGTCTTTGAACGGGATACTTGCTGGCAGCTTAGAATATTTAGTCAGTAGGGGGCACTGAGCTGCTGGCTTTGAAAATGTGATATAAAATCAAGTTGCTTATTTTGGCAATAAAGCCACATCCTAGGGGGATTAAATTTGGCAGCCTGACACCGTATTCATGAATCTAGCTAAAAGGGACTTACTTCTGGAAAGTTTTGCTTGGTGGGAACTTATGGCCCCTCTGAAATGCAGGCTGCTTTTCATTTAGTTCCCACAGACAGAGCTAAGTCCTTGACTTATTTACTGTGAAAATTTGAACCCTATAAAGTCAGTCACATTGAAAGAAATTACCTTCGGGGAAAAGCAGTTATTTATCACACTGAATTACAAACATGCAAAAAACCCAGATTATCTGACAAGCTTTTTTTTTTTTTTTTTTAAATAGTTTGATTTCCAGAGGTTGGACTGAACTAGTAAATGTGCTCATCGATTCATTTATTTCCTTCCCCAGTCTCTACAAGGTCTCCTGGCCACTTACTTAACTCAGACATTTAAATAAAATATAGTTTATACTCTTGCTTTGGGGTCTGAGGAAACTGCACAGAGCAGAGAAGTAACTGCAAGCAGCCTTTGTCTTCTGCAGCAAATCCATTTATGAGCATTCAATATAAAATGAAGCTACAGCTGTGCCTAAGCAACACAGGCAGAGTTTCAGAATTTCATCTGCATGTGTAAAATACGCCTGTCTGGCACATCCAGTGACTTAACCTTGACATGCTGATACATTTCCAGACATATAAAACTGTACCTTACTTGAGCTACGGTATTACAAAAGATCATTCTTGTGAGAAATCAGCATCCAAGCATCAGGATTGCATCAGTAACCCGGGGCTTGCGAGACTGTTGTGGTTAAAGCAGAGTGACTAAGGCTGAAAGTCATCCTGCTCTACCAACCAAAGCCAGAAAACCCCACCCTGTAATGCAGTTTGCTTAAACCCAAAATCCTAATAACATTAGATTTCAGCTTTTGCTACAGTTAGAAATGAACAGAAGAAACCTATTACAAAGTGAAAAAGCCAGGAATTAATAGAGTGTAGTCCAGTTTTGTGGGCATTTAATGAAGTCAGAAAGTTGGAAAAGTGTTAGCATTCATTCCAGTGCCACTGCAGAAGGCGAGAACAGCAGGGGAAATGTGAACAATAAATCACATTCTCACAAATAGTCTAGGAAGTAGGAAAATGTCAGACAGGAGGGTGCCTGGGCCCTAAGAGTACAGTTTCCCTATATTTTTCCCTATGTTCACCCTTCTGTGTGATTTATTCCATTCCCCTGAAAAAATCTTATTGGGGCTGTTTTCTGTCAGCATTTTTTGACAATGTCTACTAAAGATAACATTAAACATATAAATGCCATAGATCATAGTCTGACCATCCAGCCCTGCAATATTGAGTCTGGATTGATACATGTGTCAGACACTAAGAAACTCCCCTTCCCCTTTTTCAAAGGTAGGATTGCAGACATGCCAGTCAGACCATGGCAACATAGTCAAGGAATTGCCACAAAGCCATGTGACAAGAAGGCTCTCGGTGCTGCAGGATCATTCTTTTTTTAAATATTAAATGTCTGGACCTTTGCAGTGGTGAAATCCACTGCTAACTGTACAGCTATGAACACAGCTCTAATGATAAAAAAATACGTAAGTGGGTAGGCTCTGTGTGTACAGCATATGAAAAGGACCTGATAGAGAGAGAAGCAGGCCAAATCCTCCTTATCAGAAAACTAATTCCAACCTAGTATAGTATAGCCAGCAATATCATCTAAAGGGCCATAAATAACTCAAAGTGTGATTTATAGTTAATAAAGATGAGGTTTCACAATGCCTGGCCTGCTCAGCCGGGGTAGAGTCAGATGCTTCCAGGACACTACATTATAAATAACAGCTAGATTGGAAGCTGACCAGACATCAAGTGCATCAAGCCACATAAAGAGCAATCCTTGTTGAAAATTCCATCTATCTCGGTGCTTTTCAGTACTGATCAATGTTACATCTGATTGCAGACACCAGAAGTTACACAATAGTGAAACTGTGTAGATGAAGGGAACACCCACAAGTAAATGAAGAACCAGCTGCTTAACAGGAGGGAACTAAGAGAAACACTATCTCACTGCCAGGACACAACACATTGCTTTAAAAATCAGCACCATTTCTGAACAGAAGGCCAAAGAGTAGCAATCCAGCCTCCATATGATTTTTAATAGAAAGATATTCATCACTGGCTAACACAGCCAGAAACAAATGTAGCTAAAATCTAGGCAAAATCTGAGGCTGAGAAGTCTGTTAATTGTAGAACAGACTCTTATATATTAAAAGCTAAACTTGATTAGGACAGTGAGAAATGTACCTTATAGAACAATTTGTATGTCAGCAGATGGACCAACTACATGGCTGACTGTCTTGTTTTAGTCTTCGCTTTCTTATTTGAAATAAAAATCATAAGGTCATCATAAATCAGATGGCAATCTTGTTCTCATAAACAGCTTGCCAGAGAACACAAATTATCAGAACTAGGGCACACACTGTCATCCCTAATTGCTTTTGGTGGGAAGCATTAATGAAAGTAAAAGGCTCAAGGACCATTCAGAAAAGAAAGAACTGAAGGTTCCCTATGGCAAATAAAAATCATTACAGCAGAGACCAGGAACATGTTTCTCTGTTAAGAGTTATACCCTCTAGATATGGAATAAAGATGAAGATAAATCTTTGATGCTTCCTGACTTTGAAGTACAGCCAGGGGTAAGGTTCATTTAGACAGGTGTGGGTGCAATGAAAGGGTAACCTACTGAATCTATCAGAGTCAACTAAACCACTGACATTTCAAAAGACAACAAAGCAATTTTGCTGTCTTTCCCTTCTTTTACACATGAGCACCCTATACAGCTACTAGAAGGCTGCAAAGTTATAGAAATAGTCTAGTTCTGCTTGATAGTTCTAACTCTTTTTTGGTTTCACCTAGAAGCATCCCCCTAGACTTCTCTCTCATCTAAACTAAAGATGGGTATAAGCAAAGATTAATTCAGTTAAGACTAATTCTTCTTTCTTCATGGGTCTTATTTCCAGTGCCTGGGGGTGGCTGGACTTACTGTGGCTAATAATTAGCTCATGCCTTGTCTGGATTATGGCTTCAAGCAGTAAGGCCCAGAAGGACAGGGCTGGAGTGTAGAATTGTATTCTTCTGCTTTGTCTCATGGCTGATACTGAAGGTTGGTAAACTTTCTGAAGCTGATCTGTTCCTATGCTTGGCAATCACTGCACCAACACTGTGATTTTGTGTGACTGCAGGCTGCGTCCACAGAGCCTGCAACATTTCAGGAGACCTTTGAAAGCACAAGGTCCTTTAGAGTCCTTAGACTAGCTGTTATGAAGAAAAGTTTTTTGATTGGTTTGATGGCCTGGCAATGGCAGGCAGTGACATTTAGGACTGTAAAGCTCTAGTATCCTGCTTTAGCTGGATTTCACAAATGCAGTCAGATGAAATTTGTATCCTTGAGGTTTTTTGGACTGATACCAAATATAATGGTCCAGACATGCTCTGTGCCAAGCCTGAAAAACTGTGATCTATGTCCTATCCATTTCCTTGATGCTTGTCTGGGAGACCAAAGTCTGGCATGCAGTCTTGCCTAATTCCAATACTTAGTGATACTGAATTAGTGCTCATATTTGGCACCACAGCTGCTTAAGCCTTTGCAGATCCCTCTTGTGATGTGAATGAGAAAGGTCTCCTCATCTCTTTTTTGTATACACCAGAGGACAGATTTTCAGCTGAAGAAGTCATTGACTTCAGTCGAGCTAAGACAATTCATGCCAGCAGAGTTCACCCAGTTTTGTGAAGCGCCATTCAGTAATATGAATATCCCATCAGCTTTTAACCACTTAGTCACGACAAAGATATGTAATTACTGTATCTGAAAATAAGTTTCACCTCAATTTTTCAGATTAGACAGAAATTTCTTGTTTGAATGTCTGCCTTTCTTCCTATCTGTCCAATCTGAGCATGCAAGCCCTTTCTATTTATTTTGCATTGGAAGAAGAAATCCTTCACAGGAGATATTCAAGCACTGTTTGGATGCAATCCTATGCAATGTTCTCTAGGATGACCCTGCCTGAGCAGGGAGGTTGGAGCAAATGACCCACTGTGGTCCTTTCCAACCTCACCCATTCTGTTACCCTGCGATTAATTAAGTGACATTTCGGAGAGGCATTCATAGATGATCCCTTAGCTCAACAGTTGTATTCTTTTCAAAGACGCTAAAGAGATGTTATTTCAACACTGCAAATGCTTTCTAAATTTAGTGAGATTTCAAGCTGATGGATATTTTTATATTTGAGCCCCAAAATACATTTAGAAACAGTCTGGGAATTGTGACTTATGATCATATAATCTGATCTTGTCACAGATGTTCTTATTTTCACAGACTTTAATAAGATCAAGAAAAGATATTATTAGCAACAATTTATTCACTTATTTTAATACCTAAAATTAATCATAAGTTATCCATTACAGTGTAATGTAATGTCAGCTACTAATGGGTAATATATTTAGCAAAAGTTGTGTGAACTGAAAGTCCAAAGAAATTTCTGCCAGAAGAGTTGTTACATTTAGACAATTTACTTCTCAGCTATACCCTCTGCAGCACCAGGTTCCGAGTTCAGGCTGGACACCCTGAGATACACCCCTAGAAACTGATCCTTATGGAGCATGAAATCTCTGCAAGCCACTGTTGCTTTTCCAAAGACATGAGAAAATACAACAACATTCACATGCCACAGTCAAGGACAAATTCTTCGAAGATTTTTTTTGTTGGAGGAACTTGCAGGATTCAGCTGTGCTGGGTCCTTTCCCCATAACAGGCCATAACTGCTGTTATCAGTGCAGGTGCCTGGTGCCACCTACAGCAGGTACCAACATTAATTACATAAACCAGTGCAGTGAACTACTTCTGGCAGTATGAGAATTTAGATATCACTCACAAAAGGGCACCTACTCCTGGCCTATGCAACAGAATATCCAAACCTAAATTTTACACCTTATATTGCTTGTTCAGAATTGTGGAGGCTTTTTCAGCAATTCTGAACATCCCCAAAAGAATTTGCAGCAGCTGTGCATGCTGAACAATGCTGAAAATGTGCACTTAGAAACCGAACATAGAGTAAGCCATAGTGTCAGTTTGCAGGACAGAACATGAACTAGAACTAAATGGGGCAATTTTTTTTGTTGATAAAATGGCATAAAAATGCTGTGAAAATTATACTGGATCAAATTTTTAAAATGTAAACTGTAATTTCATTAGGGGAGAGCACAACAGTAAACCTGTTAGTGACAGGCATTTAGTGTATTCAATTCCACACAGGAAATGAGTAATTCAATACACCACAAATAGAATAAGAGAAGGCAGATACCTCTGGGTGATTTATCAGGTAAATTATAGATCATCTTATCAAGAAGAAAAGCATGTAGATTGCAATCTGTTTCTATTAGATGCAAACTAGATTATTTGTTGAAATTAACTATTAATGCATTTTTCTGGTATATAAGGGAAGATTAATTTTTTCAGCTATTCTTCTTCTAAACTATACTTGCTTATGATTATTTTTCTTATGTAAAATGATTAATATTCATTTAATAGAAATGATGGTTTGTGTAAAAAGAATGGAGAAGTCCTTGAGGGAAAAGCTGAGCAAATTGAGGACAATGTAGAGGATGAGCTGTTTCAGGAATTATCAATGAAACAGCCAAATGGTTGCCAAAGGTTTAGGAGACATTTCTCCTGCCCTAGAGCCAACAACACTAGTCTTCTCACTGTGACTGCCCTATTCTTCTTGCCTGTCTATATTCAATGGGTTTTCTTTATTTAGTGTATAAATCATAATATTTTTTGTGACATTAGATTGTTGCTTTATTCTCTCTTTGCAGTGCTTTTTGGAGTGGAATCATGGCCCATGAGCTCATAAGTCCCAAAATAATGCAAACAAGGGACCACAATGGTATTAATCCAGTACACAATGCTCGTCTCTCACAGCGTATAAACTTGAATTTCTCCTGCATGTTAACAAAAGATAGTATAAAAAAGGGAGGAGAAAAAGCTGGTCACAGCTTGAAGTCAAGCAGAATTTAGGGCAGTAGAAAAAAAGCAGGCAATCTTCCTCCCTTCCTCTACCCCACCTTCTCCACTGTCCCAACTGTTGCAGTTTTACCTATATTGTGTGAATAAAGCTCAGGAAGAACCTTCTGACTCAACCCACTTATTTAACTATGTGCAACACTTCGCTGTTTGTAAATTCATGTGAACTCCTTAGAAAGCCTCAGTGAGCAGACCTGAATTTCAGAAGACCTCTTGATCCTTCTCTGATGGTTTAGAATGTGAGATATTTTTCTTTACTGAGACAATGGAGCTATGTACACAAGCAAAGAGCTTTCAAGCAGAAATGATTTCCTGTTAATAAAGTCACAGCTACATCTCCCAACAGACATTGCTGACTCTTTAAAGCAAGAAAAAAACCCAACTCTTTATGTTGTTCTTAGCTTTTGTATCATAAGCCTCAGAGGGATCACAAATTGAGGTGAGAGGGTCACGCCATAACTGAATGGAAATACGCAGAAGCTCCATTTATCACCAAAGTCCTATTTGTGCTATTACATCAGGGATGGCAGAGGTATGTGCAGGCTCTGTCCCTGCCAGCCAGGGTCAGCTGAAAACTCAGGTCTTCCCTTAGAGCTCAGGAGATAATCAGGAGATCTTTGGCCAAGTCACAAGCTCAGTACATGCAGATCTCATTCTTTGAGGAGAGATCTTAGCTTTCCTTCCTTTACAGAGACATCTCATGTAACCAAATGCTTTAGGCTGATATTGATTTCTCTCTTCTTATCCTTTTATTGATTGTCTAGAGGAGCACATGCTCGCTCTGGAAAAGGGGTATAATTCTCATTTTACGGACTGAAAACAAAGGCAGAAAAAAGGTCAGTGGTAACTAAGGTAAGAGGAGTACGTCTTTCCACAGATCTAATGCTTGGAGTGGGCTGGGATCTTCCAGTCAGCCCAGCTCACCAGCTCTGCCTGAGAGTACACCCAAGTGATTCCAAAAATGAGGCTGATAAGTGCCCAAACTTAGCAGCAGAAATAGTGAAAAGATAAACCCTCTGAACCACATCACAAGGGCCGTATGTTCCACTGCCTCAAACACACCATCTCACATAGCAGGTTATGACAAAGAATGCTGCCTGTGAAATTTGCACTTTTTATTGCACAGTGTATGGAGTAGCATGGGGAAAGGAAAGATATTGACAAGAAAGTTGAGATGTTGCTGAACGGTTAAATTAACACTATTCCATACTTTTTTTAGTCTCCTTTTTCTCTCTAGTAGGGGGACTTTGAATATTCTGTTGGTGATCAGTGATGAAAACAAATTGTTTTAATAAATCAGGGAAGGTGTTCTACAGAAATTGCGGGGTTTAACTCTTTGTGTGCCTGGATAACCCTAGATTTTGGCAGTATTCCTAAAGGAAGCCTGATTAGGAAAGAAATTGGAAGGGCTTGTGCAGATAGTTTAGTTTGCTACAAACAGAAACAATGTACTGTTTCTGTTTGCTTCTTTCCAATATACATATATCAGGGTCACTCACAACATGAAACAGAGAGCAATAATTACGTTATCCTGTTGTGTTTCCCTGGGGCAACTAGAGGATAATGTGCTCCTTGTCATCCAACAGAGAATGAGGCTTCTTGTTTCTCTACAGATACCATCTTCCTTATTCAAGAGATTTATCATTATTAATTGTCATCTGATTGCATTTGTGCTTTCACAAAACCACATGGGCTTTATCTTTTAACAGACATGAGGGAGCTTCTCTAAAGCCCCATGTAGAATAACAGGCTTTTAGATCTTCATGGTTTTATTCTCTGTTATTTGAGGCATAATCTTAGACCTCATAGTACAAAGATGTGTCACATATTTTCCTGGCTCTATTTTTTAGGCAAGCCAAACTGGAAACATTTATAGGATGTGACTCACATTTTCCTTTTATAATATGCTTTTCTACTTTTTGGCTATTCTATACTAGCATGGGACTGCCAAGATCCTTGCAAATGACTGTGTGATTTAGTCTTTGTGGCTTGCTTCCCCCAATGAAGACAGAAGACCTACCATTAAGCATCTCACCACCACGGGCTCTTCATCACACAACCCATACCTCTGGTGGGCATCTTTTATAACTTGCAACTCAATGCTCCTGAGTAACCCATGCAACATCTCAACCTATTTTTCCTTGGGAGCCTCCAGAACTGTCCCTCCAAAACATCTAAGAGATGTCAAAGTTTATTCATAAAAGGCTTCTCCTCACTCTAGGAAATTATCAGGCATGGTACTGGCTTAAAGAGCTTGGCTTGAGTTCTGTTGTGTGCTAAGGAGAATATCTGGCAAGTTGCACCAATAAATCAGAAGTCAGTGGCTAAAAGAATTGACTAAATGCCAACAGGAAGAGGAAGACCTTGGGGATTTCCAGATGGTCTCACCCTGGAAACATGAACCCAGGCAGCAGGGGATCCATAATAACTGATGCTTCAGGGTTTAAAGACAGCAACATGTGAAGCAACATTAAGTTACCTGGAATACCATTCACCAGACTTAAAGACCATTCACAAGATCTTAAAGGTTCTTGTAACAATTACTTTGAGTGAAGCAATGGAAGAGTTAATAATAGTAATAACCATGAAGTTCTGTGGGAATATTTTTCTTGGCAAAGCCTGTAGAACCAGTTATTTTCCTTATCTGTAAACACTTTCTCAGACTATCAAATGAGAAAGTCACTGGCTAGGGGTAGGGAGGGGATTCAATGACTCAGCAGAAGACTATGTTTGTTCTGCCACAAAGGCCTTTCATTCTGATCTGTCTGAGCGCCAGCTTTGCAAACCAGACAATTACTTCTTTCTAGATCACAAAAGACATGGACTTAATTATACAGGAAAGTAGTAGAAATTACATGAAATCAATTATTTGCATGTAATAATAATTTGTGGCTTACCATCCCTAAACAATTTAGATGTTATAAGATAAAAATCTCCTTTTACACCTTGATCTTTAAATTAAGACTACTGAATTTAAACAGTATTTGAAGGTAATAATCAAGCTTTGCCCTTTATTTTTGTGTCCATCAAAACAAAAGGCATCCAGTGCCTTCTTACTGTGACCCCATATATGTTATAGCAAACTAATCAGAATGATCCCACAAATCAGTAGAAATTAGCACAGTGGTGCCTGGTGGGGAACCACAATCTCAATTGACTTCAACACTTTAGTTCTTTAAAAGGTGTGAGGGAAACTGAAAGGAAATGGAAATTGAGGATAGACTGAAAGGAGACATCTTTAGCACACCACTAGCCTTTGGCTACAGAAGAATAAGAATTCTCAGGTGTTGCCCTGTTTCCTCCAAAAGAAAGGTGTTTGGGTGCTGCTAAGCCTTCAGTCACCCAAGAAATACCTGTACCTTCAGAGAGGCAGGAAAAGGGTAGCAAAGAATAAAGGACATCAGTTCAGAACCAGACTGGAATGAAGGGATCCCATAAGCCTAGTATTTAGCTTAGTTCACTCAATTTTCATGATATCAGAAACATTCTTCTGCTTCCCGCACCCCTAGAGAGGGAGATCACAACTGCCCCTCACCAAAAGAAATCACTTAGCAGCAGATTATGAGTCTGATAATACACTTACCTAAGGTCTCCCTGAAGGATGCTTTCCATCCCCTGTCTGCTCCATAGAAGTCAGTGCTAAACACCAGGAACAAGTTATTACTGGAGCTCTTAATATTTGGAGGCAATTCTGAGCCACAGAATTTCCCAAGGAGAGGAGCATGGATATCTGAGCCATCGTACACTGCAACATAATCTTTGTAGCAAGAGGGAGATATTTCAAGCTGGAAGCTGTTGAATCTGTAAAACACAGTAGGAACCTTAGGTGTCACATTTTCAGTTCTTTTCCTGTGTTATGTGTATTTTAATGCTTGAGAAAAGGTCCAAGTACTCGCATTAGCCAAAGCCATACACAGACAAAACATGTCTCTTCAGGGACAAACCAAGCAACTATTAAACGTATGGCAAAACTCTCCAGACAACAAGCCTCAAAGAAATTGGGACTGTCACCCACTGGGCCTCCTGCAAGGCGAGCTGTAAGCACACCTCAGCTTTCTGTGAAGCAGTAGGTCTCTCCTGTGCAAACACACCCTCTCTGACTTCTGCAATTGCTCACGCTGCAATATCCTGGGGCACGTGAACGGCCCATAAAATGCAGGCACAGAGTGCAGGCCAGTGTGTCTTCCTCTTAGCTAGGAAATGTTCTTCTCATTCACAATCATATGATTGAAGAACAGATCAGTTCTTAATTTCTCAGTGGCAAAATTTTGTGGCAACAATATCCTTCTCTTAGGCAAGACAGCATACACACAGAAATACACTCTTTTTGGGTGGATACTATTACTTCGTCTATAAAGTGACTACTAGCCTTCTAAAAGAATTATTATTTCTCTTGTTTAAACTTCTCAAAGGCTGACAGAATTTAACTAAAAAGCATGAGCTGCATTTTTATAATTTCTTAGTCCTCTCAGTAACCAAAGTGGGAACTTAAAACTGTGGTGATGTCTGGTTGCAAATAGCTTTGGTACACTGCTATTTTCTGTGGTAAAGCTTGCCTCTATATGCCTTTGGAATATTGCAAACCATCTATAGAAAGGTTAGATATCCCTCAGCTGTGCAGCTCCACGTAAGCCAGTGCCAGCTGTCAGCTACTCACCAGAAGCAAAGAGATGAAATATAGCTCAGACCCCGGCTATATTCCTAGAATCATTTATTCCCTCTGTCCCAAGAGACGGGGTGCATGACTAAGAGGGGAACTGGCAGCCAAAGAGGGGGAGGCTCTGTTTCCAGTTGGTTTTGTCACAGGGTGGCAGGAGGAAAGAGGATACCAGGAGTGGAGCTGGGATAAACCACCAACCAGATCAGAGCCCAGGCTGCTTGAACTTTGGACGAAGGAATATCTCAGAGTCACTAGGCCAGGACCCAGGCAGGGGGGCCCAGGGGGGGTCCACCGCAACAGTGATGCTTTTTACATAACAAGTTAAAAAGAAAGATGGAAGAGAGCCTGAGGCTGATCAAAATTACTTCAATAACCATTTCCTATTTTAGTTTAGCTTTGACCTTGGAAAAGGAAAGACACAGAAAATATTGTCAATAATTGCTGTCTTTAACTGGAATCAGAGACCTCCCTGTTCCCTTAATGACAAACTGAACTTGGATGACATACTTCAAGGCCACTACTTTGCCATTTCCAACTGTGATGTAGTATGAGCAGTTCATGTTGTTGTGATAATCAAGAACTGAATGGGCCGGACTGCTGATAACACCATTAGAGCCATTGAAAATGCCGCCACAAGCTGTAGGGGAAACAGAAACAAGAGTGATTAGTGTCTGAATACTAGTTTGGTCCTAATTCTCATATGTCTTTCAGGAGTTAACTCACAAGGAAAGAAAAACCCTTGATAAATGAGGAGCAGTCTTCATTGTGATGCCTGGAACTATTAAATGTGAGATGCCTGTCAGGCTCTGCTCTGCAGTAGAAGTCTAATCAGCACTGAGGTAACAGGTTGTTACTAATCCATGCCAAATGGCACTGGCACTGTGCAGGAAAAGACTGTCCCTGATTTCAAGTGTCTTGCAGTAGGTCCAGGGAGCAGCAGGATGGGGTGGGTGCCCCATGCAGCAGCAGGAGTGAGAAGTGCCTGGAGTAACTCTGCACTCATTCTAGCTTGCCAAGAGAAACCTGGCTGATATGTGGGCAAAGATATTCCTTCATCCAGATCCTGGCTCCATGGAAGCCTCTAATCAGCCACAATTGCACTCATAGCCCTGTCTCTGATGTTTCTGGAATAAATGTATGCAGAGCCTCATCATCTGTCAACAACCTTTCAGGGCTGGGGCATTGCTGTAGTGTTTGCTCTGCACAGAAATGCATAAAGGAGTCTCCAGGTACCACTAATCTTGTTCCCCACCTCACGCTGTGCTGGGACTCACCAGCACTGTGGGGTGGCTGAACTGAAGGACTGAATATTTGCTTTTTGGATGAAAAGCAAGTTAAACTCTGCAGCTGTAAACTCAAGGCACTGCTTGGCTTCTCAGGGTTTCACACCATGGATGCAAATGAGGCCAGAATGTGGCTAATGTTTGTTCCCAGCTTCAGGGAACAAAAACTCTAATAGCCATTGTTAGCTTCAGCTTTTATTTTATAATCTTAAACTTAGCCAAAAAAAAAAAAAAAAAAAGTTTCCCCGAGTCTCCCTGCATCCTGTTGATAAGCTCAGAGCCACGCACAGTTTTTTGTGTTTTAAAGAAGATGCCATTGCCCAGGCCACCACCTTGACAAAGACAGTCCCATACAGGGTGCTGCTGGATGCAGAGTCCCTGACTCCTCAGACTGGCAGCCTGGAGCACTGGCAGATAAAGGATAGGAGCTGGGAGGATAAAGAATCAGCATTATTCTACACTAGGAGGGGGGAGCCTTTTGCATTTTTTTTCAGCAAACAATGCAACTAAGGGGAAGAGGAATGTTAATTGGCAGAATCTGCTTTGTATACAACAACAAGCTAATAAAGCTGCAGTCATCCTTCTGAAATGTCAGAAGTCACAAGTCAGATAGCAGCAACTGACTTGAGTGAGTTATGAAGGTCTTTTCCATGAGTAACTGCACATTGTCACTTCTCAGTGCCAGTCCCTCTGTCTTATCTGTATCAGGCCATTCATTTCACATAAAGAATTTAGCCTTTTGCTTTTTTGCTGTGGCTTTGTACATGAGGAATGCATTAAGGGAAATACCAAAGTTACAAACTCACACTTTTCTTTGCAGTTAGAAAATTATGCTTTTAAACATAAAAGTAATCTCTACCTGTTAAACCCTGCAAATATTAAAATTGGTTTTTCAAATAAAATCCGTCTTCTGGCATATTCATATTTGTGCAGAACTTCTAAACACAGCTGGAAATTTCTTTTTTGAATTCACATTTCCTCTTTAAAACATAGGAGATCTCTTATGAATGACAAAAGAGCTCTGGTGAAAATAGCTACTAAAAAAAAAAAAGTCTATATCCCAGGTTTTATTTATATTAATTCCTAGCACTGCAAGAGGGTCATCAAATGGAGGCATATACCTATGCCCATTTACCTGTTCTGTTTCTCATATTGTATAATGTAGTTTTAGTATAACTGAGAATAAGACCAGTCTCCTGTAAGTGATGAAATCTTTAAAATTAACTCAGTTAAGTAAACTAGTGATGTTTTTCCT
Source organism: Lanius collurio (assembly GCA_020086605.1). Taxonomy (NCBI): domain Eukaryota; kingdom Metazoa; phylum Chordata; class Aves; order Passeriformes; family Laniidae; genus Lanius; species Lanius collurio. The sequence goes on along the minus strand of JACBWW010000017.1, from coordinate 17,152,723 downwards.
TAGACAATGCAAACAACAAACAGACAAACAAACTGCCAAAAATTGTTGCATTTCTTTACTACAGAAAAGTGTTTCAGTTCCTGACTTGGTCCCATGGAAAGTCTAGAAATGAGAACTAGACTGAGAATGTGAGGTAACACATCATTCAGAGCATTAATACACACCAAACAGTGCCTTGTCCTGGTCCTGAGAACTGTTTTGGCAATTACAGAGGGAAAATGAACCATGAACATCCATCTAAGGTATTCCCAAAATGAGGCACAGCTTTCCTACATGGAACAGTTATCCAGACGGAATATTTCTACCATCTAAAATACAGAGCAGTGTACACTCACCAATTGTTCTGTATCTGGCCTGGAATCCAAAGCCTACAATGTGGGAGTCAGTGTAGAAGTTGAGCAGCATCGGTCCAGAGACACTGACTGGGGCAGGGAGTTCATTGCCACAGAGTGTGATCAGAGGAAGGGCGGCTGTGCTCTTCCCACTGAAGATGCTTAGTCCATCATAAAGACAAATTCTGCTCAGGAGTGCTGGGCCTGCATGGACACAGAGCACAGGAGTGTTAGCAGCATATTTTACATGTGATTTACTGAGCAACAACTATATAGGCCTCATCTAGGACAAGAATTAAATTTTTTATTACTCTCTGTTCCAGGGATCTCAGGACCTCATTTGCTTGCTTTTTAACATGCAGCAAAACTGAGGCAGAAAGAGGCAAAAAGACTTTGTGTATAAGACATCAGACTTGTCTCATTCAAGACATTCTATGATCTGGAAAAGGCTCCAGGCCCCTTAAATTTTTGGGAGTTCACAGTTCAGCGAATGCTATCTATGAGGAGATAAGAGGACCCAACAAAAGCATGGATCTCCTCTGCAGACAGAAGCAATGCACTTTTTGTTACAGGCAACTAGCTACCTGGAATTTCTTTCCCCTAATGCAGAATTCAGCACTCAGTGCAGGGAATTTTAAACCATTAAGAATGAGATTTTTAAAAAATCAGAAAGTAGTCCAAACACTAGCAAGTTTCAGAGCTGATTTTCTCCCTGATTTTCCTCAAACTTCAGAGTACCTAAACTCAGGCTCTTCAGCTTGACTCAAGGAAAAGTCAAGAAAATTTGATCTTGCAGAGATTTTCTAAAGCAATCTGTTTTAGGGGGAAAATCAGTTCAGATATTAGGCTGAGTGGAACAAAAAGGAACACAGAGTTTAGCATTTGATTTTTTTTTTCCCCACTGGTTTTAAGTTTCTCATTTGCAGTTAGCTTTCTGGAGGAACGAGACATTTTCTCTGACTCCTTGCCCTACCTTTAGGACTTTCTAGCCTTCTCACTGTTTGCAAACAGATTCGACTGAAGTGAGAGATCTCAAAAATATGAAGGTCAAATCAGTTTCACAGAATCCCAGAATATGCTGAGTTGAAAGGGACCCACAAGGATCATCAAGTCCAATTCCTGGCTCTGCACAGCACCACCTCCAAGAATCACACCATGTGCCTGAAAGCATGGTCCAAACACATCTTGAATTCTGCCAGGCTTGGTGCTGTGACCACTTCCCTAGGGAGCTGTTCTAGTGCCCAGCCACCCTTGGGGGAAGATCTTTTCCTAATATACAACCTAAACCTCTCCTGAGCCTCAGGCCATTGTATTGTTTCCTGTCACTGGTCATCACAGAGAAGAGATCAGTGCCTCCCCCTTCTCTTCCCTTCAAAAGGAAATTGTAAACTGCAGTGAGGTCTCCCCTCAGTCTCCTCCAGGCTGAACAGGCCGAGTGACTTCAGCCACTCCTCATGTGGCTTCCCCTCAAGGCCCTTCACCATCTTCATTAACCCTCCTTTGGATGCTCCCTAATAGCTTAAAGTCTTTCTTATATTGGGGTGACCCCAAGGTCAGTAGCTGAGTAAGAATGGCAGAAGAATGTTCCCAAAGAAGCACTTTCTGGGGGTGTGAGACATCTACCAAGGTGCCACTGGCACCCTGGGAGCTCAGAGCCATGTCACCACCTTCCTGTCCAGCTGGGAGCCATAAGCATGGGGAGAAGTTGGTGGTACCCAATCTGGCACCACCAAGGGATACATGGTGGGAGCAAAAAGACAGCCATTTGGGTTATGCAAGAAAGCTGAATTAATGCTGTCAGTGAAAAACACAGCACACACCTACTGAAAAATTATTTTCATTAGTTGCTATACTTTAAGAATAACTTGATATTTTCTTTGTCTTTTTCATAATTTACCAGCTTAATAGAAGCTGGTGTGTCACATGTTTATTAAGTTATCATGTTTAGTGACCTGTAATAATGGGATGGTTAGTGAAACTGCCAAGGATTACTAGGGAATTCTCTAAGTTTAACAGGAGAGACGCTGAGCCTACTGCTGTAGCAGAGTGATTCCTGCAGCTTGTCCAGCCAAAACAAGCTGCTTCCAATTGTTGCAGGAAACAAGATAACTCGTATTGAACAGGATGACAAGAAGGACTGGAGGGATAGTTCTGTTTCATGAGAACAACAGAATGATCTCAGCAGTCAGATGTATTTTAGATCATCTCTGAAGGCTTAAATTAAAAAATTCTTTCTGTCTCAATGAAGACAATGTATGCTAACATGCTTGGCAATTATGTCAATACAGAAATATGGCATGGTGCTTGTCTGACTCTAGTAAGTGTAACTAAGCTGATAACAACCAGCCACATCAGATAGCTGATTATACTGTTAATGAAATAATTGATTAAAAATGTTCTTTGTGTCCTATCATGTTTTAGAATATTTGATTATGTGATAAAATTTTAAAAAATAATAAATTTTAAAATTCAATTTAAAAAAAAAGAAATTGAGATGAGAGCAATTTCAAGATGGAAAAGATTTGAGAAAGCAACCTAGGTCATTTTCTGAAATGACCAGAGAAAGGAATGAAATTAAGCAAATTCCTCAGCAAAGCAGATGTCCCTAATACTTATCACAAGTGGAATTTCAATGCTGCATTGGAAAAAAACAAGATGGTTGATAAAATATTGCATGCAAAAGTCTTTATTTCTAGATCTGAATCCTCATTGTTTGGGCCAATATGATTTATGACTCATGAATCCTGGCAAGACAGATGGTTGTTTGATCTCTATCCTGTATCTTAGTCTCTTGTTTACACTTTTCTTAATTTTTCACCAACCTAACTGCATTATTCTGTAAATATTCCCCAGTTTTGGATTCTCATGTCATACTTTCAGCCTCTACACATACTCACCACATCATTAGCAATTCTTCTCTGTGGTTTATTTCCTCTAATCATATAATCTTAGATCTTTTCTAGACCAATTTCTGTCCCCTACACTACAATGAAATAGCTTTCATGAGTCTCCAGAGATCTGTTCTTAGCCAGATGTCAGATCCACATCCTCTTTGAGCTGATAGGCACTTTCCACATAGCCAGCACTATTTTTCTTCATAAAACCTTCTCTACTAAGAGCTTTTGCTCATCCTTCTGGTATTACTGTATCCTCTCTTCTGATTCATCCATGAGGATTCATTGAGATATCTTCTGTCTTCCACTCCTTATCTCCACATTAGCTCTGTATAATCTCATTTTCAAGGCAGATGCAACTGCTCTCTCTGTGTTGGTGACCCCATAAGTTTCCAGTTACTATATTTAAGATAAACTCTTTCCTATCCTTCCACATAGCTATGACTCTGGAAAATACTGATTATTTCAACATGGATAACGTACCATTCATTCCTCTAGCCTCGACAATATTTCTTCGGAATACTTCTGGAGAGATCATTTATTTGGCTTGACATTATGAACATATTCCTGTTTCTTTGAATTGGTGCATGCATTTGCTTTCAAGGGCTTTTGTTACCTATCTGCACTCTATTTATCATCTCTTGGTACCATTCAGCATTGAAACATTGACCCTTGCCTCCAAAGTTCACATGATAACAGCTTCAGTAGTCCTTACATTTTGAAATATGCCTTTGGGTTGTATCCTTTCCACTTAGCAGAAATTTCTGTCCAGTCTCATTATTCTCTATAAAATAATTTGTTTGATTTGATGACTGCATATAAACCTTGACCAAATCTGGGCCCCTGACTATCTGATCACTAATATGTTACAGAACAATGTTCAGAACAGATCAATGTTCTGTTTCCACCTCTCTGTCTTTAGCCATAGATTCTGTTTCATTTAGTATTGAGGCAGAACCTGTCTTTTTGTTTAAAGTCTATAAAACTTAAAATAATGCGGCTTTGGTTCACAACAGCAGCTTCTGAATTAAATGGCAATATAATAAATAATTACTAATGTAGAAGAGGTATTAGCTAGAAACATACCCCTGTGCAATATATCAACTAGCTCTATAGCACAAGATATTGTTTTGAAAGCAAGGAATTAAAATTCTTTCTCATATATATTCTATTTCAAAATAATCTATTGCTAAACTTGTCTATTTTCTGAATTGCCTGGTAACAATTGAGAAAGCAGATAGACCAGACTCCAAAACAAAGCTGTGACCCCATCCCAGATTGCAAAATTGCAGACACATGTTTTTTTTAAAAAAGGAGAAATAAACATGTTGTTAAAACATTTTTCAGGTCAACATGGTATAAACACAAAGCAGTTGTCTTGTGTGGACAGAGTATAAATATAACAGAATTCTAAAAGCAGATATTGCAGGAAGCCTACATCCATTTTCCCATTATTTGGGACTCTGTTGTGTGTTCCACTCACACTTGAAGAGTATTACAGCCATCTAATAATACATTACTCTAGCTGTCCTAGAGGTGAATTTTTCAGAATGTTCATCTGAATAAATCTTACGGACAAAGAATTGAATGGGACTAATTATTTCTTAAATAGTAAGCCCAACAAAAAAGATAAATAAGGGGTTTTTAGTAATTCTAATGTGTCATTTGTGTAAACTTTTGATCCAAGGAGGGAGGACAGACGGAGGACATTTATCACTGCAGAAATTGGGCCGAGATAACAAACTCACCCCTATTTGTTTAGTTCTTTATAAAATAACCAAACACAACAATGCAAGGGGTAGTTTATGCAAGTTCCTGAAACTGGCAAATCAAAACAGAGGTTCTGTGACCATATTGAGTTTGGCACAGGAATAAACATCCTTCACACTGCAAGGAAATCACAGAAGCTAAGCCAAGCTCCATTCATGGAGTAAATCTTGCCTATGTTTTCCTGCCCAGATCTCAAGTATCTTGTGTAAGCTATTGTCCATGGCTTCCTGCAATAGTCAGTAGGTAAAGAGAGTGAGAGAGGCTTTCTGTAAGTACTTCGCTCCACCTGCACAACACATTTGGTTCTGAGTTTAAAGCCCTCCTCCACCACCTGGAGACAAATCTAGATGAATATCTAAATTAGATGTATATTTTCAGGGGCTCAAAGTGGGATGGAAATTGTTCTACCTACCAAGAAGTAGAGAGTTTAGATTAATTTTTGATAACAAAATCAACAAATGCAGTTTCCCCCAGTTCTCTCTTGCTCTGTTAGTTGCTTAATACATATTTAATGTTTAGTACATACATGTCATGTTCATTTGGTACCAGATACTGACATCATATCAGTGCTGTGGGTTAATAGCCTCAGTCATTCTTTATAATCAGAACAGGCATCCCACCATAACTGAAAACATAACTACTCTAGGGCAGAGATCTGTGACTAAGTCATGAAGTCATTTCATTTTGTAGCAATGTGTCACTGCGCTATAGACAATTACCTTCTGTCTTCTAATTTTCAGAAGATATCTCAACCTGTTCAAGTCAATGAGATATGCATGCCTTACAGGTATTATTTCAAATATTTCTTTACTTAATAACTATGGAAAAAAACCAATTAGATTTCTTTTGAGAAGTCAAATAGTTAATAAACTATATAAACTAGACATGCAGCTGAACTTTAAAATCCAATCCAGAACATCTGTAATAATATGGTTAAAATTTTAAAAGCAACAATGTAAGCAGGTGTGATGCTTCCTTGCATATGGAATAGCTAGAAATGTTTTTAACAGATGCTGCCAAACATGGTCCTGCCTTTGCAAAAGAACTAATGGAGTTCACACTGGACACCCTTGGGCACATGTGCTAAATGTATTCAGTGCGACTGCCAAGTAAGTTTTCACTTCTGCAATAATAGTTTGCAAGATGGAGGTTTCAATCTTCTTTACAATTTAAACACAGGCAATTTTTCTTTACTTCAGGGTTGTATTTTAAGATTTTGTGAAAAATTTTAGTAATCAAAATCACTGTTGAAGAGTGTCATACTTCCTCTTTGCTAACCAGATGTCCATTAGCTCATATCCACTGTTCTTTCATGTGACTAAGAATTTTTAGTGTAGCCTAAGAAAGCCTATAAAAATAAAGGAACAAATTGCCCTGCAAGAAATAGAATATTTTTAGTACTTATGTAGATCTTTGTTTATTATTTTGTCTGTATCACTTACCTCTCTGCATTAACCCTCTTGATAATAAAAGCTTGGATCCATTTATAAATTAACTGAATGCACAGACAGAATGCAGATTAGTAAATGTACTCAGAGTAGTCAAAATTGGCACCATCTGATTCAGCCTAATGTTTAGTGTGTCTAGTGAATAATAATTTAATTTATGAGAAGAAAGTATAATTTCTGCGGTTTACATTTTATAAAAATACTTCTTAAAGCAGTGGTTTGTATTAGGGGATGAAAAAATAATTTCAGATAAAATAACAGTCAAAACAAATCTTTACCTCAGACCTAAATTAAGTCTGAACCAGAATACTGTTGAATTCAAAACAGTCTGGAAACTTAAAAAGAAAACAAAAGAATCTTATTTTCTGCCTTTATTGTTGGGTCTGAAGAAAAATTCAAATCACGCAACCCAACTTAGTACCAAATTACTCAATATCTCTTTGTCTGGTGACTTCAAGGGAACCAGATTAAGATGACCTCAAAATATGTGATGCCACCCAAGTAGTTTGGAGACACTGATTCCTCTGTGTTATCATGGCATGTCGACACATAAAAATTTGACCTTATCAAGGCTGAGAAAGTTTTACCATTCACACCAAATGGGATCAGGATACTACACTCACTATTTCTTGGCTAAACGCTGCCAAATTTGACAATCACGAGAGGAACTTTTTCATTGGTATATACAGGGTAATCACTTTTATGCAACTCCCATTGCTGTAGTCTTTCACCTAATTTCATATTTCTATGTTTTTACATCCTCCTTGTGAAACATCCTCATATATGTATATCTATTTTATCAGTTAAGGAACAGATGCACTGAAAAGCAAAACAGCTGGCCTAAGATAAAAAAGATTGTAAGACTCAATGGCAAAAAAAATAAAAAAAATAGCAGGAACAAAGACCCAGATTAGCCACAGTTGCTTTTACATTCCAAGAAACTGGGAAATTCCCAACATCATTGCAAGATATTCAACAGGTGAAATCTCTCTTCATTCTGAAAGACTTCTGTGACTCAAAACCTAACCCTGGAAACTATAAATGTTTGTCTGTAAAAAATTTTCAAAATGGACCAGCAAATTACACCATCAGTGATTTTCAATGATAGAAGACTTGTATGTTTTCAAGTAAGAAATTACACTTCATAATACATACTGAAATTATGAAGAACCAGTTACCTTCCAAATGAAAAGTCTCAAATTCTAAGATCACCAGTGACTGTGGTCCCTGATCTATGATATAATTGCAGTTCAGATTGTTATCATACTGACTAGGATAGTTTGGAGAGACAATATGACCTTCAGGACTGGTGAAATTTGCTCCACATCCTGCAAACAAACAAATAAAGCACAGTTATAATCCAGGTGATATCATTATTCTTGGTTTACAGTAAGAAACCTAATAATGTAAACAAGGACCTCGCCTCTTCTGGTGAAAAGAAACAGGGAGAGCAGCACATACCATGATGGTTGCAGGTCTTACACATACACAGAGCAGCATTTTTGGGAAGTATAGGACTTTCCCACCTAGAGAGTCACACTCTTGGATAAGGCCAGGCCACAGGCCGGCAGCCCTCAGACCAGCAGGACACAGCACCGCTCTTCTTGTGGGTGTGGAGCCTGCATCTTTCAAAATCCCATAGTACATACAAATGTACCTGAATTGGAGGGGGGCTTATTGGGGCACAGCAGCAGTTCAGCCTTGTTTGAAAATGCCCACATTAGTCTAAGTGGTGCCATTCTTGTTTCACCCCTGACATCCAGAGAATGCAGCCTGCCGTAAGGTCATCTCCGCATTGCTTTGCTAATATGCAGAGCCAGGAAAAGTTTACCACCCAGAAATTTTCAAGCACACAGAACAGTTCATTTTCATGGATCTCCTTCAGGTCCTAATGACTTGCATGGCCTCTGTTTCTCCTTTTTTGTGACAAAAGCTTAAAAGTACGCAGTGCACAGTGAAATGCTGGTGTAAGATTAGGAACAGGCATATGAAGCTCGTGACTGTCTCCACTAAGAGATTGTTAGATGTTACTGACAACATTAGTGCAAGCATAAAACCAAAAGTGCTTTCAACTCAAAATTCTGTATGCTTCTATGGTGTTTCCCTCTAAGTACTTGGTTTCTCTCTGTTTTAATCTGAATCCCATGAAGGGCAAGTGGTTTCCTCTGGCAGCATCCTACAAAAAAATCCAAGCAACCAACAGCAGCTGAGCAGTACCTTTTCTACTTCTGGTGCATTTGACCATCACAAAGCACATACCATTAGGTTAAAGAAATGTCTTTTAAAGAAATTTAAAGCTTTAGTTTCCATGCAGTTTAACTATAATTTTTTAAAATTTAAAGCCTGATCATTCTTTCAGCCCATTGGGAAGGCAAAGGTGGCTGAGAATAACTTCAAAGTTAGGGCTGCATCTTGGGCAAGTCCAACACTAGAGCTCATAGCATTCAGTATGGAAACTCTTGGTTTACAAATCTGGGCAGAGGCTTCAATGCCTTGTTGGATTAGGGTCTGAATTGCTACACACAGGTCAAACTAATCCCAAATGGACCAATAGAGCAGCCATCTGGCTTTAATATTACTTACTGCTTGTGAAAGATGCGGAGAAACCTGGCGCAGGAGCATCCTGAGACTGAAATACTGTAGTTATCACATTGTTTGGAGCAACAACAGGATCAGGTGCTGAACTTCCACATCCTGTGGCTAACAAAGCTTCTGCTTCTTCATTATTTCCTCTCCACACCTGGCAGGGCCAGATTGGAAATGGTTTAGTTCTTTCAAAGCCTAACTAGTTTGTGAGAACCCACCAGGAATTACTTATGCAATTTTTCTTTCCATAGGCTTTGAGTACGATTAATCTCACACTGAGCCTAAGGGATCTAAATTGGAGCTAATTACTACAGTCAGTGGAGACAAAAAGGTTCCTCCAAGGAGTGAATGACAGAGAATAACTCAGGGTGCCAGGGACCTCTAAAAGGCATCTGCAAGTCGTTTGCTTGAACCCCTCCTGGTAACAGAGCAAACACAGATCAGGTCCAGAGGACAGGAGGAAAAACATTTCATGCATTACCATTACCTACTTCCATTTTGTCTCTGCTTACTTAACTCCATACAACTCATGAATATGCATATCTGTGCATACAAGGAATTATTACATGCAATCCTCATGTTACTCAGTAATTAAAAATCAAAGCTGTCATGCTAGGGTAATATAGAGGCATCAGACTGTGAGATCTGGATCGTTAATACCTAGTGTTGCTAATAATTTTTTTTTTTTTTAATTTTGTATTCACTTGTTCAATGACAAGTATCAAATCAAGTAAAAAGTTAATAAAATACAAAAATTAAAAAAATATATAATAAATAAAAACCCAATTATTTTTAAAGTATTACTTCAACTTCAGCAATAGCCCATTGAAGCTCAATCAAACCATGCATCCAAAAAAGCCCATGCAGGTTTAGGTAGTTATTTAAGTGAAATCCTCTTTAGCTAATTACTTAAATACATGCTTGAGGCTCACAGTTTAAGTACTGAATTTCAAGATGGATGTAAAATGAAACACAGGTATAAATGTTTGTTGTTTCTAAACATTTAATTATTTTCCTGAATCATGGTGTTTATTGACAGGATTTAAAAATGTCTATTTAAACAATGAATTATTTACTCTAATAATAAAGCTAATTTGTTGATGTGATTGAACACTTTTTTACTGTAGTTTACACCAAAAATATATTCAAATAATGCGTTTGAAGAAAACTGAGTGGAAATAGTACAATCACATGAAATTGTGATTTCTCTAAGCAACCATCCTAGAAAGGAAAGGGTTAGCCAAGGGTTAGTTTGTAAGTGTAAGCATATGATTCCCTTCATACTTGTGACCAGGTGTTTGAGGCAGAGGATGCTCAAAGGATTAATTTATACAGTATGTAGCCTGGCCAAGGTTTTGCAATGTCACTATTGATTTTGGATTACTCTCTTTTGGCTGTTCAGCTTGGAATAAATGGAAGAAACTTACATAATTCTACAGCTTTTAAGATACCTTCGTACATCTCAAATTGGATATTCAGAAAAGGAAGTGGACATCAAAAATTTCAGTTCTTTCTCTATGGAGAAAATCTCCAATTTACATAGTTTTGCTTATGTAATTTAGGGCAGTTTAGGAATTTAAAACTAAACACTTTTACTGAGTGGCATGAACACTTTCATATTAGTGAAATGTATTGGAACATTGCATCAATTAATTTCTGGGGCAGGTTATGAAAAGACAAACCTAATAGCTGTGGGGTTTTTGTCACAGCTTTAAAAAATGAGTGCAACTGTAAGTTGGTAGGTACAGATCAGATGTACAGCTACTCAAGTCTTCCTACATGTTGTGAAATTATGTGTGCCCTTTATTTCAAGTGGGAGTTGTACTGCTGGGGAAAAAATGAGCACAAACCCACTGAACATAAGCCAAATGCCTGAGGAAAGAATGACACTGAAAAATGCCAGGCATGTCCACTCTATTCTATTGCTTTAAAAAAAGAAGGAGTAGTGCAACCTGGACAGTCTAAACACTTTTAAAGGTTTGGTAGAATTGTAGTGTGACATTCTGGGGTTTTTTATTCACCAGAGTAATTTAAAATATCTTTTCTTTATGCTTTATTTTCTCATTATTTTCTGGTTCTGAAACAATAGATGCCTTTTTTATATTTTTTATATTTGGGGAAGCATGTAGGGTGATGGGACCCTGCTGGAGGAACCTCAAGAACTGATGAAAATTAAAATTATATACAGACCAGTTAACAAAGCACACACAATCTGGACTGCATGATACAAGAACTTTAGTTTGTACTTCCCAAACTTCGTGCCTTGACAGTCTAAACCATAACAAATGCAAAACAGGGTTCTGAAATCATGACTTCTTAAAGTACTGCTCTGCTGATCTAACCTCAACAATTATTTTACCTTCACATAACTGCTCTGGCAGCTTCCATTGCTGTCTGGAATCTGGAAGTTACTGTGGAAGTTCATCTCCAAGTGTTTGCTTTCATGCGTAATGATGGTCCATGTGCATCTGCTGTTCATGGGAAAGTTTTGAGGCCAATGAGGGGACTTGATTGTACCATTATCTGAATGAATGATTCCACCACAGCCTGGAAAAAATGGTAACAGATGGGAAAAATGTTCAAATATTTTTGGGTGGTGTCAGCTTTGAATGGTTGTTTGCTTCTGTGGCTATAAGAGTGAGAGAGGAAGGCCCTGATACCCACTGAAACTTCATTTACCCTTCCTGAATTTCTTTTTCCCACCCCTGCAGCAGAGAGGTAGGTGCATTCTAGAGGTGTGTCTTTGTACTTCACTTAATTTTCTTCACAAGCTCATTCTCCTTGCAACTTCATAGCCTTTTGCAAGGTCCATCTATATGCTCCTGGCAATTTGAAGTGAACATTGCTTTGAAAGAGTGCAGGGGTCATGAATAAATCTGAGACTGTGCAGATTCCTCCCCATACCCCACTGCATGCACATTGTGACAGCCATTCAGAAAGGCACTCTAGGGAAAAAAAAACAGTCCACTCTTATATCCTGTTTTCTTCTCACTCTGCAACATGCAAATTTTGCAGTTCCACATGTGAATCTATTCAAACTACATCCGTTTATCCAGGGCAAAATGGTGACTTCCCTGGTCCAGGCAGCCCTGTGGATCTCAGTGGAATCATGAGGGGGGCTGAAAAACATGCCTTTTAAAATTGCTAACAGATTCATTTATAAAGGGGAATAGCTGGTCATGGCTCTGTGGCAGCTCATGTTTTTATACATAAAAAGTTTAGTTAATTTGATACATATTTGCAAATACCATGCCAAGAATAATTTACTAGGGCTATGCATACAGTACTAGAAACCCCTTATTATTTCAGATGCAATGTAGTAAAAGGATGAATAAAGCAAAAAAAAAAAGTTTGTAACATCCTACTTTTTCCTCTTAATTGAAAAAATATATAATAGCTTTAAAAGGAAGATTTTCATTTTCACTCTTCTGTGTCAGAAATGGCAATTGTGTTTAGAAGGATGTGAAGCCAAGTTTTGATCACACATACAGAATATGTCACCAACAGATTCTCAGTGAACAAATGAGAAGAAAGCTGAAGAAAGTAAATTAGGTATATATGAAAAGAAAACTTTCACAGAGAGAATACTGCCTATGCACATGGCAGGTGTAGGCTAATGTCTACTACACCATTGAAGAGTGGTCTTCATTGCACATGAAATCACAGGGACATAACGAAATAGTGTCAAAAACTTGCTAAAGTGACTGTATATTCATGCAAGCACAGACTATTGATATGCTTAAGAAGACACCCCATCAACTAACTGTGTGAATAGAGCTACATCATTAGTGGACAGAAAGCTGATCAGGACCAGCCAGAAGGTTTGCAGCTGGAGGTGACACTAGGAAGCATATGCCAGCTCTGTACTGAGGTAGGAAGGCACAGTGATTTCTGCCCTGCAACCATCTGCCACATCTACACATGCCTTTAGTGCTTTAGTGACTTCCTGAAGTGCACTGCACAAATGGTGAGTTATTTTATTTTTTTTTTGTAATCCAGAGTGATGATGATTTCAAGAGACGGAAGATAGCTTTGAGAAATGTACCATTCAATCCTGCATGCATACCACCTTCAAAAGTGTATCAACATCTCCATCACAGTGCAAGAGTTCTAGGCTCTTGTCACATGTGCTCTTGAGAAGTGCTGTTTGCCTCTCTGTTTTGGAACTCACTTCTTCCTAGTTTTAAGTGTTTAAACCAAATCAAACTGTGGAATTATTCATGAAGTGAAATGTCTCACAGTCCTTGACAATAGATACCACTGCTGGGAGGGTAATGGTGATGGTATCAATTTACAGCCATCAAGAAACTGCTGGTAGGAGGCTTAAAAAGTACAAAATCGATCCAAATTTGAATTCTTTGTGTGAAATCAGAAGGCACTGGATTAATGCTTGAATTTTTTAGTACTGGCTTCTTTCAGGTATCCTGAAGCTGATATCATGCATTTCTTTTGTTCTTTAATGTGAACTTACCCAAAGATTCTGCTGTCCATGTTGCATAAAAGCCACCTCCTTGAATTGAGTGATCAGCATTGAAGATGACGACTAGCTTGTTGGAACCAGACCGAATAGTCCCAGGTGAGGTGTTTCCACAATACTTTCCTATGACAGGAGACCCTGGAGAGCCACCATTCAGGATAGTAACAGAATCCCACTCACAACGTGAATGGCTTTCAACGTGGAAGGCTGTAAAAGTAAGCTGCAACATACAAAGGTGACATTCAAGTCCTAAAACCAGTCACTCTAGGGGAGGGTTTAGAGCAATTCCAGACAGATCCTGTAGCCATCATAGCACAATGATTTTTGGGTGCACTCAGAAATCTGACCCTCACTTCATGATGCTTTCCTGCAAGTATTGATTGGACTCTTGCCATTACAAGTAACAGCAGCTACTTAGCTTGAAGAAACAAGTGGAAGAGGAATTAATATGATCAAAACTGGCATTATTGTGACTTTAACATATTTTGAAACTAAGTATGTACTTCAAAACAGTGTTGAATATATACAGGTGTTGAACCGCTTTCCTGCACTTAGAGTTTCTGTTCATGAAATGTAAGTAGCTATGCAAGCAGAAGGCCTTGAATTTTTGTCTTCCTATTATTTTGAATCAATATACTAACATTTGCTAAAAATAATGTTTGTTTCCACCAAAACAGAAACATTTCCATGGTTCGTTCCTGCGGGCCTGGATGTGTTGCATAAACAAACCGGGCTGGAGAGGCGGCCTCTGGCCCTGTCTCCCTCCCACACTGATGCCATTTGTCCTTGGAGAGATATGCTCACAGGTGGGATTTCCAGTTCAAACATTTATATTGCTGATCCTGTAGACTCCTGGATTTGTTGATGCTGAAATATTGATGGACACTAGTTACTGTCTGGCTCCGTTTCCATCAGTTTTGGGGTTTTTAATCCCATTTCAGGAGGAGGATCTTTGTAGAAAAGTTTAGTAAATTCACAGTATATTTTCCTGTACCTTTTGTGTGTCTTCATTTCCAAAAAAACCTGTCTAAAACTAAATACAAATTTAGCTGTAATAGTTTAAATTCAAAACTTTGCCAGCAACTGAAACTGGCAGCTTGTACTGGAAAAAATTAGTCTGCCTTCACTGAGCGCACTGCTATTCAGTTCTTTCAAAACAGAAATCTGCTTTCATCTGATTAAAATTAGTTCTGCTTTAGACTGGTTTCTGGATTAAACAGAAAACTTGTGTTCTACTAAAATAATCCTGTATTGTCTGAAATAAGTACATAGGCAGTGGTCAGAATATCACGTAGCAGAATAATTAGGCCTATAGGTTTGAATTTCTAACTTTCACAGTTGTAAGCAAGGAAAATATGATAGGGAAATTAGTGAAAGACATTACATATGAAAATCTGCAATGTTTTTTCACAAAACTGCTTTTCAGATATTTTTCTGATCTAAACCATAAATGTCACTGATTGGGTCTGTGCTTGCAAGAATCAGTCAAATAATTCAGTGAATTAAGTTTTGCACTGCTTAGCCATAAAGGTGCTTAAGTTGGTCTGACAGAAGTTTGATTCAAGAAAGTAGCACCTCAGGCAGACTTTTAATACTTATTGGGAAACAAGAGCAACACTTTATTGATATAATTTGTACATTATATTATGTTCCAGATTAACCAGTAAGACACAAAAGTAACTTTCTAGTGGCTTGGAACTTTCCTGCAGAGAAGAAAAACCTTCAGCCTCATTTATTTTCATGACAGTGAGAATATCAATGAACATCTAATAAAAAGTTATTTCAGTTTTGTAAACATAGAAAGTCATTGTCTAAAGGAGAATTGCCATGTTATCCTAGGATCTTTCAGCTTTTCAGAAAGAACAATCTGATTTTGTTGTGTTATCTTCATTCCCTCTTTTAAGTAAAGCCAGTGGGAAGATATTTAATTGATCCACATTTCTGACTTTCCACATTTTCTCAAATCTGTTCCTCAAAACTCAGAAGGTACTTCTCACAATGTCTGCTGTGCACACAATTGTGACATGTTACTCACAGTGATGGTTTCACCTTCAGGGGCTTCCAACACCCAGGAGCAGCGATTCAGATTGCTGTAAGGCTCTGGGTAGTTAGGGCTTGAGATAACTCCTGTTTCACCTGACTGTATACCACCACAGGCTGAAGGAAAAAAAACATAACATTTCAATATGTTTTTGGAACTGAACACTATAATCAAATGAATGAAAGATTATTCAGCTTGTAATAGTACGGAAAGATATTTAGGTTGTAGAGATAAAGGTGAACAATTTATCTGGGAAATTCCAAGTTTTAACATCTTTGTCATTGAATAGTGAGTAAAAGGATGCAATGACCTTGAAACTTTGCATTTATTCTGATACTTGATATAACTCTGCAAAACCTTTGCCAGTTGACACATCTGCCTCTTCCACCTTATCTTTCATTTATCTCACTCTTAAGCCAACCAGTTCCATTCTTGGACCAACACAATGAAGCCAAAAAGTTTCTGATGTGTCTAGATAAGGCCCAAGGCTAAATTCAGCTGTGATAGGAAGAGCAGTTGTTCTGGCACATAAATGGCAAAGTGGTGTAATTTGCAGTGATACGGCTTCAAGTGGATTTCAAAATGAGTGCAAAGGTTCAAGTAGCAGAATGCATTTCAGCTCTGCTAGCACTCCAGAGACCCATTTGAAGTAAATCAAACTTGGCTGGTATTACCTGTTATATCCCTTTTCCCAAGAGCAACCAGATGTTCTGAGTGTTGCACAGCATTGCAAAAACTCAAATGTGGTTTGGGGAATGGCAACAGTGCAGCAGAAAATAAATCTGAGAGTTCAACTGCTAGCACATGCTTGCTGTAGAAGGATATAAATAGTGGCAAGCACTGTGTAACTTTTGAGGACCTCTTTGAGAGCTGACCCCATCACGACTACTCTCCGTATCACCAAATGAGTGGCAACATTCCCCAGAAGTGCCTCAGTCAGCCAAGGCAGCAGTCTATCATGCCATTTACCTTCAAACGTGTAATGGGCCAAGAATCCTTTATCTTCTGTGTTTTCATCACTTACAAAGTGTACCCAGACCTGGGGGGCAGCTATAACTAGTGGCACAGATGGTGCAGACTGGCCACAAAGCCTGGCTATTAGCTCTCCATCAGCATTCCCTAAGTAAAGAAAGTAAAAAAAAGATAAACACAACACTTTTTGAGTCCTAAAAAAGCGACAATAACATAAAGGAATTCATTGTGTTTTGACAAGAAAACAGAGAAGAGTATATATCACAGAGTAACTGATTTTTTGTTATGGATATGAGTGGAGTGTTGCAGTTCATTGCTGAGATTTAAATCTTGACAACAAAAATGTTCTTGCCAAAGCTACATTAAGGATCCTTTTATTACCCTGGACTCCTTTTCTCCCCTTCATGCCATCCTGCACACTTTCATACGTCATATCACACACACAAAATCCTCACCTTTCTGCCTCAAATCTACAGACCTTTTGGGATAGAACAGTGGAAAGAGGTGGCCTAGAGACCATATCACATGGACACCCACTGAACCTTTGTTTTTGTGACATCCTCATTAATGTCAACGGAGATTTTGAGTTTTCTGCTATATAGGGATGTGCACTACCCATGAACAAGCTGTCATCACTGTATTAATAGTGGGCATCTCAAAAGAATTTTGCACATTCAGTTCCATTTGGGGTCTCTTAGGTGATGTAAAGTTGAATTAGACCATTCCCTAACTAAGTATCTGCTGTATCAAGGGTCTTAAACAGCACCTGCCTGAGTGTAGTGGTATCCTGCACTGCTGCATCTCAGTGCTCATTAGATCTTACTTGTCAGCATACACAGATGAATGAGGGTATTCTGCTTTTGACACCAGACTAGCTGTGAAACTGGAGTTCCATTATTAGTGCTGAATACTTTTATTCACTACTATTTAGATGAGAAAACTGTACAGAAGAAAGCAAGACTACACTTTCTTCCCTTTTCTTTGATTGTATTGCCTGGAGGCCTGAGGTTCATGATAAAGTGAGAGTGGTGGGAATGGATGAGTAACAAAGCAGATATATTTTGCTATTTCTTTCTCCAAGTTTTCTTTCTATTTCTCAGCTCCAGTGCATACATGGGAGAGAACTGCTAGGCTACAAAGCTATGCAGGCTCTGGGTATACACAGGACAAACTGATGCTATACAACCAAAAGCTCTTGCTCAAATGAGTGCAGATATGGATGTGACAGATTCCTGCTTCACCTTTTCACATGTTTCAGAAAGCATTTCCTGGTAAATTAAAACCTGTTCTCTCTGGGACTCACAGGTACAGCCCTTCTGTGAAGAAAACAGCTGCAGCTTTCATAGTGCACTTGGCAATAGCTGAATGACTTTCATATGACATTTCCAGTTGCTTGCTCTTGTGGATAGATAAAGATGCTCAAATATGCAGGCATATTACTGTTGCATTAATCCTGTGATTTTTTTTTTTTTTCCTTTTAAATGCTTTAGTCTCTGTTTTGCAATGCATTCTCACAGGAAATATGGATTTCTTTTTGGAGAATCAACTTATAGAACACAAAAATGGGTCTGAAGTGGGCATGCAGTCCAAGGGATATGAATAATTAAAACATTCTTTACTCCATTCCTGTTGTCCCTAGAGATATTTCAGGACCAGGCAGAAAATGGGGAGTGAGTGGACCAAATAAATTGTTTTGATGGCTGAAAATGCCATCTCTCCAGGAAGATTAAGTGAAATTCATATTGTCCCTTGTAAAGAGAGAGTCAGGTAAGTATTGCAAACAGCAAAACTATTTATCCCCCCAAGATGTCTATCCAGTTTTCCATTTTCTCCCCTGAAAGAACAGGTGACCAAATCCATGCATCCATCACTCTGGTAGGGAAATCCCACTTCTGATCATGTATGCAACATGGGAGGCATGATATGAAAACTTTTAAATGTACAGATTCTACAACAGCCACTTCCTGCAAATATATATTAACCAGATTTGGCACACAGTTGTACAACCAGAATCTTGATAGCCTTTATCCATTCTCCTGCAGAACATACAAACCTATTCGTAGCTCTAGGTAGTCATACTGGCAGTTCTGGTGATGTTCCAAGTGGAAATCCTCAAAAGATATATAAATGGATGAATTATAGTGGGAGGGATTTTCGATGATCCATTCACAGTTCAGGTTACTTGTGTAATTTTTGATGCCATCATAACCGGGAGAAGATAAACTCCCACCTGCATATGCCATCAGGGTTCCCCCACAAACTGCAGAAACAAAATATAGTTTATTTAAAAGTAGTAATAATTCTTGCATGAGGAGATCTCATACAAATGGTAATGATTCTTGCCCCTCTTTATTCAGGTATGCTCATATCAGAAAGCACATGTGCTGATTAGATCAAAACCTTTTCCATCTTCTTACTTTTTTATAATTTATTGTTGTGTGCAAGAGAATTCTTGCCTGGAGTCCTCAAGTTTATTGGCAAGTCTTTAAAAACACCCATATAAAGCAAAGAACGATTATTTACAGTATCAAATAAAATATTTCAGCAGAGCTATCAATACAACAAGCATTATTTCATATTTTGATAAAATCTCAATACAGCTTCAGTTCAGTATTGCCCAGCCCTACTCATTAAATAACTCTAGATTCAAGAGAAAATTTTCATGGAAGACACCCTCATGCCATAGTAGGATACTTGGATGGAAAATAAGTTCAAAAGACTCCAGGCTGCAGTAGTAAGGCTCTGCCAGCTGCCTCCTCTCTGGAGGCTGGGCTTGCAAAAGTAGGTTAGCTGCACTCTTTCACAAGCTACAATAAATTAATTACCGCTCTGAGTAATAAGGAAGCACTTGAATTATTCTATTTGTCTATAGCACTATGCTTTTTGAAACTTTTCATGGAATAATGCCACTTCAGACCATCTCTTACTCAAGACTAAGAACAAAACAATAAATCAGTAGGGAGAGTAAGGACTGTAATTCATACAGAGGCACATGAAGTCCATTGCTACCAGAGATTCTCCATTTTTTTCAAGTCTTTTCAGCTAATTAAAGATACGTATCTATTTCCATCCAGAGATGTAATAGGAAAACAGGTATCAGAAATTTATTATCTGTTCAGGTAATTTTTTTTCATATGTGCCAGTACTCTAGCTATGAAATGACTCACCAAAGATCAATCACTTAAGTCAAAAACATACACTACCTGCATCTTCACTAGAGGTATATGAGACACTGAAGCCTCTGGTTGCATGGGACATATCTGTCACCAAAATGACTTTCATTTTGTTTCCAGTGGATTTCACCTCAGTGCCTGGATTTACCTCTCCACACAGCTTGGCCAGCTGGGGAGAGTTTTGCTCAAGGCCATTGTAAACCTGTGGGGGCAAAATAAACTCTTATTACAGCAGTATACAGTCTTATGAGCATCTCCTGTATCATTTAACACTGTTTACCATCTTTAAAACAAAGTTCACTGATGTCCCTCACAGGGGGTTAGTTCTCAAATCTACTCAAAACCTTGAAACAAACTTTAATTGCTTCAAATGGATAAGGCCCTAGAGTAAACATCAAAAATAATTTGCTTATTTTGGTGAAATACACACATCTCTCTCTCTCTCTCTTTCCTTCTTAAAACTGAAATTGAAATTGTTTTATCGGGAAGCATACTGTGTTTTAGCTCAATATTTATGTATTCAATCACTTAATAATGCCAGCTACTGATCATAATAATTTAATTTCAAATCATCCTCTTTGTATTCTTGGTAAAGCCAACATCAGCTTCATCAAAATCTTCTCCAACATATTGAGTGCTGGTGGGCATTTCTGATTATTTCACTTTTTGATAATCCAGAGGTATTTTGCTCCGTTTCTTTCATGCACCCGTTAGCCTAGAAATTAATTTCCTTCTTTTTACTCTGCAGTGCAAGCAAGGCAGAAATGATGTTTCCCACTGAGACTTGGAATATATTAGAGTGCTGAAGGTATAGAAGCTGGCAGGAAAAATCTTTCTTTAAGAGATCATTAACTGATAAAAAGCCAGCTCCCAAAGGTTTGTCTAAAGCATCTGTGAAGAAAAACAAGGGAATCGTCATTTACAAACCTCAAGGGAGGGATAGCTACTTCAGCCCCCCATGCTTGTGCATGGATTGGCTTCTGATCATCCTACAGTTAATTCCCGTGTTTGCACTGCTTATCTGAACAAGTGGGAAACTAAACTCTACCTAACATTCCTGTAATTTCATAGAGGAATCATATCTTTGAGGCATTTGTTCATCTGACCAGGTCCAGATCTGTGTGCCAGGTTTGATTTTTTTTCACAAAATAATGAGAAATCAAAAAAACCCCATGATTAAATAAGCAATATCTATCTTTTTGGAGATTAAGAGTGATACAGAAGTACAGTTCATTGGGGTTTCCCTGTCTTTAGTTCGGAGGAGTCATTTGTTGCAGCCTCTCGCTTTTTCTTTTCCTTCCTTTTTTTTTTTTTTTTTTAATTGACAGCAATAAGTAACAGCAGCAGTAGATACCTCCAAAGTCAATAAAACCTGGAACTGACTGATGGTTTTTCTTTCCACAGAAAAGAGACATTGAAAGCTTCCAAAAACCCCAGATTTTTTGTTCATAATTGATAAAAAGACAACTCCAATGATTCCTTTAAGTCTTCCACTCTGCCTGGACCACAGTTTCAAAAGTTCCATACTCCAAAACAAGCAGATGTTTTTAGATGCTCTACAGAGATAGCTTTCTCTCATTAATCTGCTTTTCCCAGATTAAATTATGATTTGTCGTAAAAGCATATATAGACCTATAAGTGACTTTTCAGCTTTATTACGTCCATTAATTCTCCATAAAGGGATTAGGAAAAACAGTTTCTGACTCTACACCCAATACTTACAGCCACATAATCTAATGAACAGCTCCAGTGGTCTTCAGTTTTCATGTCATTAAAGGTCAGGGTCACACGCCGGCCTTCTGCCACTGTGATCCTCCATTCACACACTCGGTTGTGTGGGTATAGGTTGGGATAGTTGGGTGAAGTAAATGTTCCAACAGGTGCAGTAAGATCCCCACCACATTCTGAAATATCCAAATATTGGGACACTTCTCAGAGTAAAGCACTGCTTAAAGAATTATAGGAAAAAAAATCAATGCTGCAAGAAAACAAGATCCTGAGAGGCTGATTTGATCGGCCTACCCTGTTCATATGTTTGTCTAAACAGCCAAGTTCCTGCCAGTTTTTATCACTCAGTCATCACTCAGTAAAAGCAGTTGAGTATTACCTGACCATAGCAATTCCTTTTGTCTAATTTAGTCTAATTTTAGTCTAATTGTTAATAAGCCCTTTTCTGAAGGGCTTGTCTCGGGACTCAGAAGCCTGGGTGACCCACAGGCTTTGGTGTCATATGATACAAGCCCCTCATTGTGGCAAGACTGAGACATTTCTGACTTTCAGAGGACTGAGCAGAGCTACACAGAACAAGCAAGGTCTTAGAGTGAGTAATGATGGAGGATGTATTATTCCTCTTCTGGGTAACAGAGGTAGAGAAAAAGTTTTTAGGTATTTTAAGCAACACTTTTGAGTACAGTTATTTTGTGCTTTTCCTAACTTGAGTACAGTTATTTTGTGCTTTTCCTAACTTTTTTATGAATACCAAACTGTGCTGTGAGAAAAGAACAGTGAAGGTCTTGGATATAGAGAGTGCATTTTTTCTGGAACCTAAGACAGAATTTTACCAGCTTACCCTCAGTTTCCTTTTAAAATAGAGCAATATATTTTAATGGAATGTAGTGGAAGTCCCTTTCCTCATGCTCACAGATTCTGTAGAATAGTCTGATCAGTGCATCCACCTGCATTAAATTTTTGGTAATAGAGTTTCTCTTCTAAGTTTGCATAACAGGATCCTAGGATTCGAATAACATTCTTTTGGAGATTGTTTCCCCATCTGTTGTTTTATTGCAGAATCAAACATGAAGAAAGCTTTCAGCTGAACTTTTAAATGAGCTGGAAGGTGTTAAGAAGGGTCAGCAGGAGCTTTACAAGGTGACTATTGCAAAGAATTTCTAAAAAAGTAGTCATATTTTGGTAGGACAAGCATTGCATGGACATTGAAGATGGTGAAAGAAGTGTGAAGCAGAGTCCTCAGTCCTTATTTAGAGCAGCTCTTTGAAGTAATTGTGCTCAAGAAAAGGGGCAATGGGCACGAACTGAAACATGTGAAATTTCACCTGAACATATGAAAACACTTTTCCCTGTGAGGGTCATTGAATACCAGAATAAATTGATCTTGCTTATGAAGAGGGATGGGTATGCTAGGACATCCCTTGACTGACTGTTGAAGAAAAAAGGTGCAGAAGAGTTTGCTTCCTTGTGCCATTGATGGCAACATCCATTATAGCAGGAAATTGCTTGCTCCAACAAGTTTCAGCTCAGCTAAGCTGTTGCCAGAGAGCTCTATTCATATGTCCCCCCCCAGTTTAAATTTAAGAGCAAATACACACCACTCCAAGAACAAGTAATCTATAATATATGCTGTATTAGTGCAATTATGGCCTATAGTATAAGTTGCTTCCTGAGAGTATATTTCAATCTTACAAATCCAACCTTCAGTACTGGAATCAAAGCGCAGTCTGAATCCTCGGGCATTGACTGATCCATCAGTGACAAACTTGACATAAGCAAAACTGTCAGAGGTGTCCACAGCATCAGGGAGAGTATTACCACAGTACCTGCCCAACAAATTTCCTGAAAAAATCACACAGAGAAAGAGAAATTTATATTGAAGGGTTACTTTCCCATTTAATTGGACAGGCAAGAGTAAACTAGTAGAATCAAGTTATTGCTGGCGAACAGAAGGGTTTTGTTTGCCTTACTTTGCAGCAGCAAGCAAGGCAGACACAAGCAAATACTGTACATTGAAAAAGCTCACTTTGCACCCAAAGAGAAATGCTTTCAGGAACCTCTGGTGAGGTCTCATAGCAGTACTAGGGAGGGGAAGACAAACACCCAAATAATTCTCAGACCTGAAGCATTGAACTCTCGGATCTCCACAAAGTCATTTGTGCACTCGGAAGAGTTTTGAATATCTAGGCCTTCCAGTCTGATGGTAAGATAGTGGCCTCTGGGACCCTGCAGAAACCATTCACACAGCAGGTTGTCTTGATAATGGAGGTCAGGATACCCCACGCTTTCAATGGTACCAGCTTGTCCTATCACTGTCCCACCACAGGGAGCTGCAAAAGGAAGAATATTGTTTGGTTGGCTGCAGAATCTCAGAGAGATGATCTTTCTCCTAAAAAAGACTTAAAGGTAAGACACAAATGACCTGTTCTCTTACTGTGGTAGTAAAACAGGAATTGCCTTCCAATTAAATATCTTCCATGTTTTCAGTCTAATTCAATCAATCCTGGTTGCTGGTTTGTTTTGGTTTTTTTCACACCTCCCCCCCATCCTCCCCCACCCAACAATTGCAAGCATCCCTTCCTCTCTTTCATATATCTTATAATTTGAATAAACTCACAGTTTTCAATCTAATCTCTGCCTATGTCCATATTTACCAGAAAACCTTGCAAAGATGTATCAGATAAATTAAAAAGAAATGAAACTTGCTAAGTGTGAATCTAAATTTTTTTATGACAGACCAAAGCTGACTTCTGGTTTGGGTCAACAGTTATAGTTCAGCCTCCTTCTTCCTTTCATCCCTTCCTGTTCACTCCTTGTGGTGTCTTCGTGAGTAATCAATACACAGTGTGTAAAACAGCTATTAATTTTTAATTGTCTCTTTCTGAACACTCATTTCTCTGCAGTACCTGCAAACATAAGTTTTAGTAGTAAGGTTTACAGCAAACATGTGCTTACAGGCACAGAGTGTGATTCTTGGGGTGGTCATGTTTAGGGCCAGGAGCTGGACCTTGGTTATCCTTGTGGTTCCCTTCCAAATCAGAATATTTTATGAAACAATATTCCCAGGTGGAATTTACTGGATTTTTTTACAGTGGTTTCTGTGTCTGTACAGTGGTGTACATACTGTCACTTCCTTGATTCGTTAGTGCTTTGTTTCAGGATGACTGGCATTCAGCTAAGATAGTGTAAAGCTGTTATGGTTGAATGTAAGTTATGGCTTCATATACTAACAAATATATGTATATATGCAAATTTCTTCAGTTTTTACATTCAGAAATATGATAGCTCTCTATTTTGGCTAAAGTGTTTCAGATCCAATGCAATCACCAAAATTCTGTGTAAAACAATCTAGTTCACTACTTTGCCTTTGAGAAATTAACAGTCCTTAGACGTTGCTATATGAGTGATATTAACATAATGGCTATTATTCTTTGAAGATTACTAACATTACCCAACCCCAAAAAGTAGCATATTTCTGAATCTGATCAAGGACTATTTTTTCTTGAATTTTAAATTTTTTCTAATGCCTTCTAACCCTGTTTTTGCAGCTTGAGAGCAAGTAACTTTAAAGTATTTCTTTTCTCAGATGACAAATAATGGTTCTCATTGCTCATTCTTTTTCCAGTCCATTATTATGCTGCCCCTTTTTCAGTCCATTATTATGCTAGATTGTCTAGCAGCTTTGTTATTATAGAGTGATTTACATTTACATAGAGAAGCTCCTAATTAGTTCTTCTACTGCCACTTGTTAGCTGATCTTTGCATTTGCCTTCAGAACCCTGCTCATGAAAGTTACCCTAAGTTTGCATGCTGAAAATCAAACCATATTACATTACTTTATCCACACTGACCTTTTCTCTACTGCTCCTTTGATAACTGGGTTTGACAGGAGGTTATCCAGTAGTTGTTTCTGTTGCTGCTGGTCTATGAGCACTTTCCTATTTATATTTCCCTAATTTTCTCCTCTTGCTAGGTGGAGAACCTGCTGATATTCTGATGCCGTAGCTCTAACACCAACTGAAAGTGGCATGTACCTGTCAGCCCATCTCACAGGTCTGATTTAAGCCCTATTACAAAAGCCTAACACTTGAGACCAAAATCTTGTTTAAAATCATAGAAACCGATAAGTGCAAGCATTACCAATGGAGTATTTAGCATTGAATCCCATGTGTGTGGCACTGCTGTCAGACCTGAACCTCAGGTACATGACAGCTCCGGAGGATCTCTGTGAGCCTGGCATCAAAGCTCCACACAGCTTAGCAATGAGGGGGGCACTGGAGTCGGCGCCACTGCGCAGCTCGAGGTAACTGGAAGTGCAGCTGGAAGAGGAGAGAATTTCCTTTTCAATGTATGGCAGTATTGGTTCACAATCATTCCAGTATGTGCATAAAGCCATGAAGCTGTAGTGAATTATATTGCTTTCCATGCAGTGTGACCAGAACAGAATCAACAAGATCATAATCCATTGCAGTTATATAATGATTGAATCAAAAGAAAGGCTAGAAACATTGAGAAAGATTAATCTAAACCAGTCTATGATCAGATCAGATATGACAGGAGCAAATTCTGGGTAGGGATACAAATAGCACTGGCAAAAGTAGCTGGGACCATCTTTAATACATTTTTTTGGCAGGGTTCAGATTCAGAAGATATTCCCTATTAAGTCTCACTGATGAGTGTCGAATCAAGAGACACCAGGAGGACAGATTAAGGGAATAGAAATTCAGTTCTGGGGTCTAATTAGGTGGGCATACAAAGACCCAAAATATTTTAACTATAAGCTTTGTCTTCAGAATGGTGCAGTGTCCTTGAAGCCAGAAAGGACACCTTTGGGATTCTCTGTCCTTCACTTTTTTTTCTAGATGTGGTTTCACAGGCTCACCTTTGCCTTACAGTGAACTTTATCTAATCAATGAAGTTACATCAGCAGGAAAATAGCCTTCTTTTGTGCTTCAGGCAGGCAGTGCAAAATGTGTAGACTCACAGCAAACGAGCAGCCAGGCAATGGAGGAGGGAGGCAAAGTGTCATGGTGGCAATCTATAGGTTTTAAAAGCACCTGAGAGTCCAAATGACTGAAAACCTGAATATGAAAGGACTATAGTGCACAGATTTTACAGAAAGCACCTTTCTACCATGGATGTCTCCACTTTTTCTGTCATACTGATTTCTGTTATGCATTGCAAAGTGCCAGGAAGGTAAGCCAGGGACCTGATAGCTTCAGTGATCTCTCAAAAATTTATTAACCCCATTTGATTTTAAATATGGAGGTGCTTGTTCTCTGGGAAGAATTAGAGAAAGTAACAGATAAAGAAAAATCATAAAGGAGTCTCTGAGGAAACATTGGCAAAATAATGTGGATGTATACTTTGGTGAAGGTTCAATGTAAAACTGATCTTCAAATTGCAGCTCTACTGCATGTCCATTGGGAGCAGTTATGGTCCAGACACAGTCAGCATGCGGAGGGTAATTGCTCGGGTAGTTGGGGGAAGATGTATATCCACTGGGGTTGAAATCATTGATATAAATATTCCCTCCACAAGCTGGGAAAGAAAAGATAACCAATAAGAAGCAATATGAAAAGGAAATGGGTGAGGCATAAAAAAATATGACTTATCACTATATTCCAACACAGTTTCCATTTGAAGTCATATAGTTACATCAAAAAACAAATGTATGTTATTGCTTACTGTAGGAAAACATTTTAATGCAGTAGAATCCTATATTCCTGTGCTCTTGCTTACCCAGCCCTCTTCATTTCCAAATGTTCAGGGCCCTGAATTAAACTGAATTATTTTTTCCTTGGATTGCTTCTAAAACAAGCACAAAACTTATTTCTTGTCTTGTTCCTATCCCAATTCCCAAGAACTAGGAAGTCCCCAAGTCAATATTTCTGTGAATCATTCACAACATCTACTTTCCAAGAACTGAAATGTCTGTTTGAGATAATAATGAATGTGTGAGGAATGCCAGCCAGAGGAAACATGAGGATTTGTTCAAGTCCTTCACCTGACAAAAATATCTTTATTTTGACCAGAATCTTTCTGTCCCCAACCCCCCCCCTATATTCTAGCAATACTGGTTTAACACAATTCCATAAATTGAAGTGGTATAAATGCTATTGTACAGCTTCACCTACTCCCCTCACAAATCCTCTAATGTAATGCTAATTCTTTGGGGCAGCAAGGAAAATAGGCAGAAATCAAGCTCTTAGAGATTTGAGCTGATTGACAGGTTGCCTTAGTTGTTTAGATATAGTGTTTAACAGGTCTCTGGGTGTGCCAAGTGGTGTGTGTTAGGAGCACAGCGGGATAACTGCAAATGCCAAGTTCGTGATTTACTCCTGGGACCTGGGTCTCCATTTTGTTCATTCTTTCAAAAAAAGTCAGCTTTGGCAATTAATGTTATTTTCTCAGTTGGGAGCAAAACCTGAGAGAAATGTTGTCATCTTTCTAGACACACTACCCTGAAAAATTCCTAACTTCATTTTGCACTTGCACTGGGTACTAAATGTTCAAAATAATGTTCTTGTTTCCAGGAGTTTTTTCCTTTCCCATGTGAATTTTGACATCTCTTTCTAACTGTAGATGCTACCTCCCTACTAAAGGTTCTCCCCCCCCCTTTTTTTTTTTAAATCTATCTTTAATATCTTCAGATTCTGTGACCTGACACTCTTTAAAATGGAGAAATCTGAATGTCAAATAAGAAGACATGGGCATTTTTGCAGACATCTGATTTTACCAGTGTTGGACCTTAGAATAAAAATATCCTTTATGTTATGTATGTATAAGTTGCAAAATTTAATTTAGTTAGAATTTACTTGCAGTTTGTTACCTAGACTTACCTAGACTCTTAGCCTCATATTTCAGTTTGAATCCTTGACCCTCATTCCTGCTGTCAGAAGTGAAGTGGACAAACAGCTGATTGTCTGTGGTGTACATGGTAGAGATAGGGCTGCTTCCACAAAACCGTCCATTCCCTCTTCCAGACACTAAAGGTGGGGCAGCATTATCTAACCCATTTTTCAGCTAAAACAGAAATTGCTAATGTTACTCAAGCAAACAGCCTTGGAATGTAAATTTTAAGCACACATCATCTTAATACTTCCAGCCACAGGGGAAATTATTAAACTAATGATTAATTAATGCACATTAATAAAAAAGAGAGAGAGTGAGACAGAAAGAAATATCATCTTTGGTATTTCTCTTTGGTATTTGCACCCCATGACATCCTGAGTTCCTTTACTGACCTTGAAATCTGTAAGTGTCAGTAGCTTTAACAGCTTTGAGGATTTGGTAACCCTGCCAAAAACCTCACCTCTATGTAATCTCCAAGGATGCAGGAGGTATCGTCACTCTTAACTTGGAAAGGCTGTTCAAAATGAACAGCAATGATAAACCCAGTGGTTACCACTACATGCCAGGAACAATTTAGATTAGGAGAATAGTTTTCAGGGTAGTTGGGGGATGCTATCACACCCCTGCTTGTGTGCAAATAGCCTCCACAACCTGAAAAAAAAAAAAAAAAAAAAAAAAGTTGAAGCAAAGAGAAAAATGCAAGTATCAAATATTCACCCATTCATTTTGAGAAAAACCCAGTCTCCTAAAGGACATGATGGTTAAAAATAAATGTTGAAATGAGTGTATAAAGAGCTGAGGAGCATATAGCAATGCACATGATGATCTCCCAAAACACAAGTTTATGGATTACAAGATGACACATACAAAAATTCCTGACAGTGAGACTGTTGTCAGGCTTAGCAGATGATTGAGCAGGCAGCAATGCCAAGGACCTCCTATGGCATGAGCTTATTACTACCCTGTCTGAGGACATTGCTTCTAGCCATGGACCAAAACACTGCCATCTACTCCAGCTGCCAGTCAGAAAAACTTGCCCTGATTGTCATGGCTGCCCTAACACCTTCTTGGTGCCTCAGCCCATTCAGGGATCTCTTATCATTCCTGAGTGGGTGTGGGAGTATTTTTGCTAGAAATTGCTGACATTCCTGCTAGAATTTATACAGCTTTCTGCATTTGACTCTTCCTGCTTTGAGTCATTTATTTCCCTTTCTTAGCTGAGCATTCTTTCACCCAACAGCTGAGCTGTCATAAACTTAGGCATATTCTTTTCTTTCTTCTGAGAAGTCACTTGTCTGGTTGAATCATGCTTTGTGAATTATACTGATGGGAAAATAGCAAATTTTACCTATGTAGAGTTAGACATTTATTAACACATATTCATGAGAGGTGAATAATTATATGTGTGATTAATTAGATTGTAGACAGCTGTTAACAATACCAGCAGTAAGGCAGACATCTATCTGGGGGAAAAGAGAAACAAGTCTTACTTTTGTGATAAGAGGCATTAAAACCAGCTCCAGTGACACTTGCATCCGAGATGAAGTGGATGAACATTGCATCTCCAGTTGATCTTATTGGCCCAGGAGGTTCTCGTCCACACAGAGTAGCCAGTACTGGGGAAAGACTATTGTCTCCTGAGATAAAAAGAACATCTTAGTGTTAAAACTAAATCAGTCCATATCTGCCTGTTTGTTGCTGTGGCTCACACTTTCAGGAAGGTGCTTTTCAAGACCTTTAACCCCTTACAGATTTAGAAATGTTTCTATAGATCACCAAAGATTTTGCTAGACTTAGCTATTTTTATGTTAACTAGTAGAATGTGTCAGAATAGAGGAAGAGTGCTGCTTCAGGGCATGTTCTCATTGCTATCTAGATTGCTCAAGCTCAGTGGAGATGAGAGTCTGAGGTATTTGGACTTTGGGTCTCTACTGCATCCTGTCAGTGTAGGGCAAGATTGGTTTCTCACCATCTTTGATAATAAGTTTGTCATAGTTGCATGAGTTGTGAGATTCTATGTCTAGTCCCAGGATATTGAATTCCACAGTGGATCCAGGAGCTCTGATAAGCCATATACAGTCCTCAAGATTTCTGTAATTCATTGGCCAGCCCGGTGAGAAGAGGAATGAAGGTGTTTCTTCAGTTGTTACAGCCCCTCCACATGCGCCTGTCATGGACAAGAAGACAAAAATAGAAAGAATCCTCTTTTTAAACAGAACACTCCCCTTATGTTATATAAGATGGCAGTCCTAAAATTAAGTACAATGAGGGCACAGTGATGATGTGTGTAGTTACAGTAATGCAGGAATTTGTAGTTACAGTAATGCAGGAATTCTTCAACTTCAGTTTGGATTGGAAGCATAAAACTTGAAAGTCCTCATCTGTGAGAATGTTCCTGTGCTACTTGTTGCAACAATGATGTGACCTATTTTACCATGAGGAATATCTAGCAAAAGACCTAAGAGCTTCTACCACAGTTTAACATAAGTTGTTGTGCTGTCTTCATATCACAATGGCTGGTGATCTAGAATAGTTTTTCAAGAGGGATAATTTTCCATGAAGGCATATCAATGTTTAGATTTAATCAGATACCTGTGTAAAGAAAAGTGATCCTCTAGCAACATGCTTATTTTTAGAACACTGTAAATTAGTATATCTGACAGTCCCTAGGAATTGTTTTTAAAAGCTATTAAAATGCTTCATTAAAGTGTCACTGAAAGCTTTCTCTCATTAATAGCTAGAGCTTTCTCTAGTGGGGAAGTTGGAGTTCTTTAAGTAAAGTTGAGTGCATCACTGGCTGTATCACTTGTAACTGTGCAACCCACTGAAAACCCACCTCTAGCAATGGGATGTGTAACAGGAGAAGCATCCACTGCATACCACTCCAAAAGAAAGCCTTTTCCAGTCACAGACGAATCTGACTGGAACTGGATTGCCATCGAACTGCCAGAGGATGCAAAAGAAGCGAGGTCTGCACCACAATATGTTTCAATAAGACGAGAATGAACAGTGGGCCCATCATAAACCTGCAGAGAGAAGAACAGTGCTGTTCCTCACAGAGCCAGATTTTCATCTGCCCCATACTCAGCAAATTTCCAAGGAGAAAATTACCCTCTTTAAATCAGTGAGGGATCTTTCATCAAATCCAAGTTAGCGAGGAACCTCTCTTATAAAAAGGGAACAAACTATATTCTGATAAATGTGAAACTTTCACAGAACAAGGTTTTGAATGGAATCAAATCAAATTCAGCTCATTCCCTATGACAGGGCTGCTCTTTGGGGGCACAGAATGGCATCCCACATAAAAAAAAGTCTGCAGGTACAATTTTGATCCTTGACGGGAAAAGAAACCCCATGACATGCAGTGAAAAGTAAAGGAATTGCTTTTCTTTTTTTCCCCCTTTTTTCCCCCACTGAGGAACATATATATTTTGAGTTCTATCAGATACTTATGCAAAAATATTTTTTTTCATTGTATGTATTTATAAGCCAAAACCTTGGCTGGTTACAAGATGTTTCTCCTTTGCCACCTTTCAAGATTATTTTGTTCTTTTCATCTACAACCCAGTAAAAATGTCCAGTAGAGAAAGCTAGGAAATATTAAATAAACATTAACATTACATTAATGATTTGATCCTTGAGTCAGGTTAAAGGTCAGGCTGATTTACATTCACTAAATATCTAGCTGGTTTAAGAAACCTATTTTGCTTTCTAAGGGACAAAGAAAGGCAGACTGAGTTAGGAGAAAGAAATGCTGGTAATGTATGACATGAGATGAAAGACAAAGTTTTATTTCCCTTTTGATCTAATATTACATTTGAATATCATTAAATGAATAATGAACTGAAAATATAGAACTAGTATGAACTTTCTCAAATATAGAAAAAGGACAATTGGTTAATTAACTGCTTTAAAAAAACAAAAGAAAGCAATAAGAGGTTTACTTTACTTAAGTGGTTATGTTAGCTAAGTTCAGAGAAAAGTTATGTCCTCTACCATTCCATTTTGCTTAGCACCATGAGTGCTGTATTGAAGAAGCCTCTGCTTATTGCAGCGGGGTTGGACTAGGTGACCTGTAAAAGGCCCCTTCTAACTCCAAAATATTCTATTATTCTACTTTTTAACCTGGCTAGACTGTAATACAGGGGAGTAGAGAAAAACAATCAAACTGGAAGAAAGAGGCACCTTTCTACTGCCACCAGCAAAACTACTGATGCAGAGAACAAAGAAGGTGCAAGTAAAGGATTCCTTGTAGGATTTTAAAATAACTTTTTTTTTGGAAGCATTGAGATGTTATTATCACTGTTGTCTTTAACTGAACCAGTATAGACCAAATTTCAGTCTAGTATCTGACCTGAAATTCTTGAATACTAATATTCAGGATTGTACCATTGAAGACTTATTTTTAGTAAATATCAAATTTACGGATTGGAAATATCTGTTAGGGAACCAAAGAGTATGTAACTCTTCCTAAAAATAATAACTATTGAAAAGATAACATAGTAAAACCAATAAACTACACCAAATACTCAGAAATGTTTCCCATTCCTCCTGTAAGTTTCTCTATTCATCCATTTTACAAAAGTTGATTGAAATAAAAAACTTCTCAGAATGAAATCACCTTTAGATTGTCATACTGGCACCTGTGATGATTTTCAATATCCATCTGCAGGATACGGCCATGGATAACCTGTGAAGCATTAACACTTATCCGCCACTGGTAGTTGGAATTGTGAGGGTAACTTCTGGGCCACCGTGGTGAAGCTATTTGTCCTCTGTCTCCCACAATGTCATTTCCATACACTGAAAAACAAGAAAGAGACAACTAATGCCTCTAATTCACAAAGAGTAAAAGAAACACTGGAGCCCATCTGACTTTATTTACTTAGGACTAGACAGTGCTGTAAGGCTGTAAGACACGTCTCAGACAGTCCCAAGATGCACATCTAATGATTTTCCTGTTTTGAGGGCTGCAGTGCTCCCTTTTCTGAAGGAAATAACCCATTTGAGCCATGTGGGTCTATGTGTAGGAGAGGTGGGAAGACAACACATGTACACTCCTCCCTGACTCTGAGTACTTCGTGTGCATTTCTACCCAAAAGCATTAAAGAATTTTTTGTTTTAAACTGTTTTTGCATGTTCTGGTAAAAAATGCTTCTGACTTAATTGAGGTCTGAACTATTGATAATTCTGTTTGAAAATGAGTAGTTAAAAGCTCAAAATAAGAAAAATTATTGGAAGTTTAGCTTGCATAATCAGAATGACTGTGGACATTTAGCTTCAGCAGTCTGTTCATGCAGCAGAATTTCCCTTTTTCTAATTCTGCTCCCTAGTTGATGGCATCTAGATCCAAACCAGAAAATGGACACTGTCATACTCAAAAAACAAAATGGAAAGCTGTGAAAGAAATACTTTTTTATTAATTTGTCAATTGCCTAATAAATATGATATACTTACAAAATTATTCAGTATATTTACATGTACATGAATTCTGTTCTGGCTTGTTTTAGAGCATTCTTTTATATTTCATCAGATACTTTACAAAATAATTTTTAAGTGAATTTACAGCCTTTTTGACAACAGCAAATATTTTCGAATAGACTGTACGGGCCACTTTTTAGAATAATTTCCTAAGTACTATGGAAGAACAACAGTTTTCAATCAAATTGCATCTACTTACAGTGAGAGAAGGTGGCCCTGAAGCCAGCATCCATGCCTGAACTGTCTGAGACAAATTTGACCCACAGGATATGTCCAACAGTTGATGTGTAATTCGAAGGCAAGGAGTTCCCACAGAATCGTCCTGCCAGCGTGCCCGTCTCATTCCCTTCACGAATCTCCAGGTAATCTTTGGTGCAGCCATTACTATTCTCCACCTGAAATGCTCTGTTTCAACAGCAGTAGAAGAGCATTAACATTCATATGACTAGCACATACTTCAGAGTGTGGCCTGGCAGGCCATGAATCCCACTGTAACGGGTATCCTGCTGTAAGAGTTAAGAAAAAGGCAGCCACAAAACCCTCATCACCTGCCAAGGCCACCAATCTCTCTTTCCAGCCCCTTATCTTATAACAGAGCTTCAGTGTGCAGTCACACATTTTAAAGAGTTGTCAAACCCTTGTAAAATTTCTTGGTTCACCAAGAACAACCACAAAACACAGAAAGCCCTGAGATATAATCCAGATTTTTAATGTAAATCCAGTAAGTGTTGGATGCAGAGAATATTTTAGGCCCTTCAAATGTGTTTTATTTCAGTACACTCTGTGGTGAGAAATTATTTGCTGATTTAGTTGTAGTTAACATCTCAGAGCTCAGAAATCCCTTAGCAGTTTCTTCAGAATTATAAAATATTACTGTTTCTCTGGCCTCTCTGAATGTCACATATCTGGGTGTGGCAAAATAATAACAAGGATGGTTATCAACTCTTCTAAACTACCTTTTACCATAGAAAAGGAATGAGATATAGTAATCAAATGATAAATTTTTAATTATTGCACCAAGCTGAATGCTAAGTATGTTCTAAAAAGCATTATCTGTTATTCTAAGTGAAATGCTTTAATGCAAACCAAGATAGTTTTTAGAAGCAGACTATGAATAAATAGCAAAGATTCCAGAGAGTGCCTCTAATAACCAGTGCCTTAAATATTTTTGCTTTCTGATTTTCTGGTAGCAAGTGCTCCCTTTCAGATTTGAATGTAGCCACGTGTGTTCAGCATACCATGCTGTGAAATGGTCCCAACCACTCATCTGGATATATTTCAGAACAATTTAAAGCTAACCCTCACATTACAAGACAGACATTTCAGTTCAGACTGAGCTGAAGAAAATTAATTATTTGTGGTAACAAAATTTTATAACCCCCTAATATTAAATGAAATACAACAAATAATGCTTTCTAATGCAATTACTCTATGCTTTCCAGTATTTTCAGCTTGCCTTTCAGCTATGTGTAACTGAAGAAAAAGAATTAACATCTACTCAGTGTCACTTTATATAAGTGAATTGTACGTTCTGCAGAAAGTTTCTGCAGAAAATTAGAATTTTGATTTGCTTCTGAAAAGTTATTGTTTATTTTGCAGCATTTTGAAAAATGTTTTCATGCTTCTGGAAAACCTTTTGGAATATGTTTTTAGGCTGTAGTACTTTTTCTCTGCTTCAGTGAGTAGAGGAGGAATACAATGTCCTTTTCATTGCATTAGTGAATCAGTAAATGCCTAACAAGTTGTGCTTTATGCAGTCAGTGTGTTACCAGAAAAATTTTCCTTTTGTTCTGATTAACTGCAAATGCAGGTTTTAGAGTTAGTTTTCTTTTCCTGCTCATTCTTGGTAAGCTTTGCTAAAGGTCAGTGCTCTCTTTCTGGGCAGCAGCCACTGTTTGATGCCTGGAAATGGAGAGGCTCAGAAATCCACCTCATGGATAAAGAACGACCTAAAAGCCCTGGTAAAGGACTCCACATAATTCTCTGATAAAGGACTCCACGCTACTCTCCACATGACTTTCCTGTCAGAAGTGTTCAAAGGAAAGTTAGTTTGCTGAAGGGAAAACAAAATTCAATCACATATTCTCCTGATTCCTGTTGTAGATCCTCTGCTTTTACTGCTGGAGAAATTTTGAAGGGTTTAATATCAATTTTTGAATCCCAGAATAGAATCATAGAATGTTTTGAGTTGGAAGGGACCTTAAAGTTCAAGTAGTTCCAAAGTCCTTGCTATGGACAGGGACACCTTCCACTAGACCAGACTGCCCAGAGCCCCACACAGTCTGACCATGAACACTGACAGGTTTGGGGCATCCACAACTTCTCTGGGCAACCTGTTCCAGTGCCCCATCACTGTTACAGGAAAGAATTTCTTTCTAACATCTAATCTAAACCTGTCCTTTTTTCAGTTTGAAGCTATTGCCCCTTGTCCTGTCACTACAGTTCCTGATGAAGGGTCCCTCTCCATCTTTCCTGTATGTTCCCTTCAGATACTGAAAGGTTGCCATGGGGTCTACACACAGTCTTCTCTTCTCTAGCCTCAACAGCCCAAACTTTCTCTGCCTGTCTGCAGTAGGGAGGTGCTCCAGTCCCCTTTTCAACTTTGTGGCTTCCATGTCTTACACTGTGGGCAACACTGTGGACATCACTGTGAGCATACTCTAGGCGGAGTCCCATGAGAGTGTAGTAGAGGGGCAGAATCCTCTCTCAAGGCTACACTCCTTTGGAGGCAGCCCAGGATGCCTTTGGCTTTCTAGGCTGTGAGTGCATGTTTCTGGCTTTTGTTGAGTTTTTTTCTTCAACCATCACCCCCAAGTCTTTC
The DNA here is from genome assembly GCA_020086605.1 of Lanius collurio. Classification (NCBI taxonomy): domain Eukaryota; kingdom Metazoa; phylum Chordata; class Aves; order Passeriformes; family Laniidae; genus Lanius; species Lanius collurio. The sequence continues at coordinate 17,116,145 of JACBWW010000017.1, read as the reverse complement.
TCTATAGGGCTACTCTAAATCACTTCTCTGCCCAGCCTGTGGGTGTATCTGGGATTGCCCTGACACAGGTATAGGATCTGGCACTTGATTTTGTTGAATTTCATGAGGTTTGCATCAGCCCACCTCTCAATTGTGTCAAGATCCCTCCGGAGGTATAATCTTACAATGTGTGGAATATCTAGGCCCTTTATATTAATCAGCTATATATTAAACACTAAAATGAATATTTACATTGTAAATGTCATGAATTTCCTTCGGAACTAAAAGGCAGAGAGATGCTAAATTTCCTCTTCTTGTTTATGAGTGAGAACTGGCTTCTTCAGCATCCCATGCTGCTCAGAAAATAAACTACCTATTTATATAATGCCATATATGCCTTAATATATGCAATGACTAAGACAGGGAAACACTGCAAGCTGCCACTAACCCCTGCTGTGTTCTCTTTCCAAGTTACTCTAAAAATATGTTTCAGCTTTATCATTCGGTAATTACATTTCCTAATAAACACAGAACATCCTTCCTTCAGGTCTGTGAAAGGCTGAATAATAACCCCTGGCAATGCATTTACATGAAGGACAGCTGGAGCCGGTTGCCAGGGGAGCTGAGGATTGTCCAGACACACTCGCTGTTGAGAGGATATGGCTCGGGATAGCCAGGGCTGTTGAAAGCTCCTCTGTCCATGTAGAAAGTACCCCCGCAGGCTGCAACAAGAAAGAGACAGTAGAGGCTTGAAAAGGATGGCATAAAAAAAACCAAAAAAAAGCTTGACAGAGCCAGAGCATTTGCTAATCAAGAAAGCATTTCTCCTTGTCTCTTTGTTCTTTGCTTGTTGATATACATGCTGAGACCTTAGCCAAAAAGAGGAAGGGCAACAGAGAAGTTTAAAAAATTGAATGGCAGTGAGAAAAAGAGGTAAAGGATTTGTTCCTTTTCTTAAAAGTCAGAGACATAAGGAAGTAGCACCTGTTGTATGGACTTACATGATGATGATGCAGCATAGGTGGCATGGAAGCCCCTGGCAGTAAAGTTGTTGTTGGAGATGAAGTTCACCACCAAGGCATTACCAAAAGAAGTGATAGGATATGGCATAGTAGTGCCACAGTAACGGCCTGAAAGAGAGCAAGCCAGAAAGGGAAAAAAAATAATTGTTCAGCATGTAATTACAACTGCTAATTTAACATTTGGAGTTAATGCCTGACAACAAGCAGGAGTAGCATTTGTTGCTTACAATTGCAGTTGTCAATTCAATCTACATAAAAATGAAATATTCCATTTCATCTGCACAAAACTCAACTCTTGCGGCAATTTGTTTTAAGAGAAAAAGGACCTCCTGCTCTCCAGACACCCTCGTCACTGGTTATTCTGTCATTGAGTTCCCTCAATGAAAATTAAAAAAAAAGAGAAATTACAGCCTAATTGGAAATAAACCCCCCAAAAAATCTATCAAATATATCTGACAGCAGTTTCCATTTCACTCAACTGGTTTCTGATGAAAAAAACAAGTGAAGAACAACAGACCAGTTCTCCTGTAATGGATTGTAATACAGAGATTAGAACTAGGAATCATGATCTAGCAAAAAGGCATCTGACAGTAATAAGAAAGATAGCAGCTAATGTCACAAAATCATGGAATTCTTTGTGTTGGAAGGAATCTTTAAAGGTCATCTAGTCCAACCCTGCTGCAATGAGCAGGGACATCTTCAACTAGATCTGGTTGCTCAGAACCTCATCCAGCCTGACCTCGAATGTTTCCAGGGCATCTACCAATTCTGTGGACAACTTGTTGCAGTGTTTTACCACCCTCATGGTAAATTTTTTTTCCTTATATCTAGTTTAAATCTACCTTCTTTTAGCTTAAAACCATGACAATTTTGATAGGTCCTTCTAAAATATTTTTTCCATCTTTATTACATGTCCCCTTTAAGTACTGAAAAGTCCATTTGTTCAGTGAAAGCCAAGGATAGGAGACCAAAAAATGAATTCTGCTCTCAGTTATAAACCATTTGAATTGGCTGCAGCCCCACTCTCCACAAAGAAGCATGTAAAAAAAGCAGAGTAAGGGAGAACATAATAAGACACAGATATTCTGTATTTTCCAGAAAGGAATTAGAGGCAACCCTGGGGATATGAGAAGAGATGGGACCACTCTGTGTTCAGGGCTCTGAATTTTGCTGCTTCAGGCTGCTCCTGGCACTTGAAGAAGATGGTTCTGTCCAGACATATCAGAAGAAAGCTATAAAAACTCAGGAAAGAGACGAAAAATTAGGCTTTCCATAGCTCGAGGAAAAACCATTCTCTGCTCCCAGGAATCTGCAGCTTCTTTACCTGTGTTTAGCATGGACTGCAGTTTTTGCTGTGCTTGTGAGTTATATGTTTTTGTTTAGTTAACTGGGAATTCAGTTTAAATTGAATTGCTTGGTTCCCAATATGGTTCAGCTGAGGAGGAAAGAAAAGGCAGCTGGAGTCAATACCAAACTGCAGGTTAGTAGAAGCATAGTCAGAGCCTGGGAGGACTCTGCCATTCACACAGAAGATTTATTCTCCATTCTAAGTTTCCTCTGGTCAGAGAGGCCAGGGAGATTCTGTTATCAAAGAAAATCCATTAAGCAGGAAGCTATGCACAGAAAACCTTCTCCTGCTTACCTTGGGTGTAGTTTTATCTATATGAAATACACAAGGGAAAGGTACAATACCTTGAAGAGGAGCCTCATAGTTATTCCCATCCAAAATCTCCACAAAATCTGTTGCACAGTTTTGTCTATCATTTTCAACATCGAAGTCAGTGAATGAAAGTGTGACGTGGTTGACTGGCAACAGCGAAGAGTAAAAATTGAGAAAGTAGTTTGTAATTTCACAGAGAAATAATTACATGTAAACAAATGTTCTTTCTTTCCCCCGAAGTCAATCATTCCCCACAAAGCATAACATCTAAAGTAGTTTTTTTTTATTATACATTGAATGAATTCGATGGAAGTGCATTAACCTTTACTGCAAAGGTCCTGGTAAATGTCTTCACCTTTCAGTACTTTCTAGTGCAATCAACATTGGAAGGACAGGATTTAACACATACACATGGATCTAAGTTTCCTTGTATCTGGACAACTTATTATATACTGAAAACATCATCAAATACAACATAGAAAATCCACAGACATTCAGAAACAAAACTTATTTCTACACACCCATGACCTGCTGTCCCTTTGTGATCCATATCATAGATCTGGACAAATGTGAACTGCTGCTGCCCTGCTCCAGGCTTAGAAAGAGCTGCTTTTTTCATCATATTGCAACATTCCATATTCATCAATTGCACTGGTCAAAGGATCATTAACTACCCTCAGCTATACTTGTACAGAATTGGATTTTCCACACTTTTGGACTGCAGGCTAAACCATGAAAAAGAGGATTTCTGGTTCAGGGTATTTTTGACTTTCCTACTACTCTTGCTTCTCTGATATAAACAAAGGTGAAGTCACAGCTGGCAGAAGAGAAGATGTCCTTGACACCAATCTGGGACAGTAGTTACTACTGGCCTTAGGGCTCCCATGCAGTTTGAGCGGGTCAGAAAGAGTCTCATGATTCAGATGAAAACTAAGTTTTCTCCCACATTGACCAAGCTGAATTTGACACAAATATTTTGCTTCTCACTGGGCCCCACTTAATTGGCTCACATAAGCTGAAATGACAGACGTGGAGCCGGCGCTGCATTCAGCAGGGTGCCGCTGACTGGCGCTCAGCTGCATACGCGTGTTCTGTGCTCCTTTGTGTCCTGTCTGGTCAGTCAATTACAGCTATCAATGCAGGTCCTCAGGATACACAGCAAAAAGGAAAAACACAGTGGGTGGCCAGAGCAGGAGACTTGTTGGCCTTCACAGTGAAAGCAGAGCAGGAACTCTGCTGAGGCCCTCATTGGCTAAATCTATCAGAGATGCAATGCAATGTATGCATGCTATTTATGTATGTAATGCTGTGCAACGGTGTAATGAAGCCACGTGGAGCTGTAACACGAGGCATGGGATGGTCCTGCGGGTAAGTGGAGGAGGTCACTGCTTCTTATACAGCACTTTTATGGTCTCTCATACTCTTGTAATTCAGGAGACAGCAGTCATATACAAGTTTTCAATAGGAATCCAGGGAAAGTTTGTCTTTAAAAATAAACGTTGTATAGTTGAGGAAGAGCTTTGATGATGTCCTTTTCATGGACATCCTATTTGTATAAGTAACTATGATAAAAAAAAGTACTGCTTATCTCCTGATTTGTGTTTTGGTGTTTTCTTGGCAAATTGATATTTGTTTTATAACCTAGCAAAACAAACTTATAAATATGATTGAAACATTCTATGATTTTAACAACAATGGCTAAATATAAGATGGACAGCTGAAGCAAAATAGTTGCTATTTAAAATTAGGATTCCAGAACACTATTATAGGATTTAACGCATAAAAATTTTTTTAGGAATCTTACACAATGTAAAGGTAATAGAGGGCATTAAAGGTAGTACCAGTATCTGATGGAAAATATTTGGTGTTTTATGATCAATCATAAATCTGTGTAAAATTATGAATAGGTGAGAGTGTATCTATGCATATAACACCAGTTTATTTATGTATACTTCTTTGTATTTGAAATCAAAGTTTCTGTGCACCTTTTCCTATTATTAAATCTATTTTTTAAATGTTAGCAGCATAGATTTCATGTAACACAACTCTAGTTTGAAAACTCCAGACCAGAATAAGTTCAGCTAAATACAAGTGCTTTAATTATATGTAAACCCTTAGATTTTCTCACAAATGAATCCAACACCTCACTTATAATTGTAACACTTGGGTCACGGTAAATTGGGTAAGATGACAGAGTTGCAAATTGTTTTCCTCACTATGCACTAAATCTTTTGCAGTGAAATCTGACATGTGACAGATTGGGAGAGCCACACTCATCAACTACCAGGATGCAGAACTTCCTAAAGAAATAAAGGAGGAATTTTGCATTGTTATTGCAGAAAAGAAGATGAGGATGTTAGTCATCCCAGCTAACTATAAAAGATGTTTTTACTTACATGGTTCCTGAGCCTGAATAATCCAGCTGCAGTTCTGATTGTTTGGGTATTTGGCAGGATACAGAGGAGAGGAAATTGTTGCCCCAACTGAATCTGACTCTATGAAACTCCCACATGCTTTAGAATGAAACATAAAGATATAGATACAAATATAAATATTTATATATACAAATCACATTGCTTAGATTCTGTAGTGAAAATGAATGCATAGAGTGTAACATGAAACATCAACATGAAATGATGATAGAATTCTCCACAGTATTTAATCAAAAGAAGAGACTTAAGGATTAGTTCCCAGTGCTGGGTGCACTTTCTTGACCTGGATCCACAAGCCATGCTGCACCTGGCTGACCATCTGCGAGAAGCCAGAGTGACTTTAGACCTGATAGTTTTCATCTCCTCACAGCCCAGAAGAGAAATCTTGGGGCCAAAGTAACTTGGTTCCAGGGTAGTGCAATACACCTATTTCTCTGGTCATTTGTCAAGGTTGGCAGCTAGGAAGAAAAAAGCATTAGAAACTGTCCACAACCTTCCAGCACCCAGGGATGGCATCCCATTGCATTGGCAAGATCCTCTTGTGAGCTGTGTCAGCAAAACTGCAATTGTGTGAGGTGTTGCACATGCACTAGAGTTTGACTGACTGCAGAACTTTGGCTGACAGTTCTGAGTGCTGCCATGCCTCATCTCTAAGCTCAGTGGCTGCTCATAAACTGCCCAGGTCAGAATTTAACACACACATGCTTTGAACTGCAGGGTGAGGAGGTGAGTACCAAAGAGTGAGATTCATTTATTGTGCTGTGCTGCCTAAAATACCAAACAAAAGATGGGACTTAACTGAGTTTTCTCAGGAAGAGGGAAGCTGGGTTGCTGACATCCTAGGCAGGGAACACTCACTCATCAGACATGGTTTGTGCAGTTCTAAATCTAGTAAATGTGTTCTGAGAAAACTGATTAGGCTCTCACAGCTGCTAGCCAGAAATGCCTAATTAGCTATCTAACGGGTACCTCAGTAACTGAGTACTCTGAGATTTTTGTTGATACAAAATCCTCCTTTTGTTTATATTTTTTCACAATATTTTCAAAGAACGAAACGTTTCTGGGAAAAGCAATAATTTATACTGAAAAGAATCCTGAGACGAAAATAAGAGAAACTGATTTTCTCTGCAAAAATTAAATGTCTGCATCTTGGAGAAAAACTGTTGCTGAAATTATTGAGAAAAAGTGAAAGCAAATCACCAGTTATCAAATAGTATGTAATTTCATGAAAAATTCTGCCCAATTGGTGTCATTTTTCATTAGAAAGGAAACCATGTAAAATCCCAATTAGTCTGCCACAAATTGGATAGTTGATGTTTGGCAGGGTATGCAGGCCTGAATCCATGGACTTCATCAACAGCACCACACAGGATTCTTTTATAGCTTTTCAGATTCATGTGCATGGATGGACATATAAAATGTTATTTTGTCACTAGGTCTGTGGAAACTGCCAGTTGCACATTTTTCTCAGGACAGTTATGGACAGCTAACCCTCTAGGGAGGAAGAATAAGAGGCAGCTGATGTGTGCTAGATGCCTTGCTATAAAAAGTATGAAAGCTTTTTACCCAATTGAAGAATCAAAGTTGATCCTCAGGCTTTAAATTCTTTAATCTATAATTTAGAAAAATTAATTTCTGGTAAAGATACATACTGCTGTGCTGGATGTGTAGAAATTATACTTTCCATTATCAGCTGTGCTAAAAGATTGTGTCTGATACAAAGTGGTGATTAGATAAATATGCATTAATGTAAATGATGAAATTACCCTCAGTGAAGTGAGCACTGAAGCCTCTGTGCTGGATGGTTGTATCGGAGTGCAGTCGGATGTACATCAGATTCTTGGAGGACGTGATAGGAAGAGGATTCTGTGTTCCACAGAGTCTTCTAAGAAGTGGTGCTTCATTGTTAGGACCATCAAATACCTGTTATGAAAAGACCAAATGAAGTATTTTTTTTCACTGGGAGTATAGTACTCTTATTTCATTCCCTCTCTTATGTTTCATATATTTTGATCCTGATATAATCCTGCTATGGGCAGTGCAAACAAACTGTGCATTGCTTATCTTAAGTGGAAATTTCCAAAAACTGTGTGTGCTTCAGGTTGAAGCTACAGTGACCCTTGTAACAGAAATGCCTCAAGCAAACATCTTCTCTCATGTGTATTGGATATTGAAGCAACTCTCCTTTAACAATCCAGATATTCCCATACATTTGTTGTTTTCTGTTAAGGGCTAACATGAGTTCCTGTGTAGCTTTCATTCAGTTAAACCCTGCATCTTGCCTCAGTAAATTTCTAAACTAGCCCTAATATGCAACTGGTGCATCAGTGAGAGCTATGACTCTGGATAAAAGGTCACTAGGATTATGGTCCTGGCATCAAGGATCAGAGTCCTGTATCTATATCTATGTTTTATAACAGTTTTAGAGTGCTGAATTACCCACATATACATGAAGTGCTATTTAAGTACAGGGTAAAGAAAAATAAAATTAAAAAAAAAAATTAAAAAAAATTAAAAAAATAAAAAAAGGAGGAAGAAAGTAAAGACAGCTTTACAAACTTCACTTTTAATTTTACCACAAATGCCTTCCTTCTCTTTTTTCCCCCATACAGCTGATAATTTTGTTTCCTTCCTGTTTCACAATCAGGAAGAGAAGGACAGAGAAGTTAGAACCAGCTTAAGCAACTTCAAAATTTTGACAAGAGAAAGCACAGAGAGATAAGAATGGTCACAGCCTCAGTCTCCCATTAATTATTCCTAGCACTCCAGCAGAAGTGATTTGTTGCTGCTGTGTTTAGAGCCATGGGACAATCTCAGAAGTGCCTGGTTTCAGAAGTGAGGAGTGCTGGAGCTCCCAGCATGGTTGCATGACCCACAGAGGACGAGCCTTTGGACTACTGGGCAGCAACAGCAGCTGAATTCAGTTCCTGTTTCAGCATTAACGTCCTGCCCAGCCATAGGCACATCATTTAATACAATTTATGACTCGGCTGGAGAAAAATATGGATTAAAATGTGGGCAGGAGTACTCGAAGATGGAGGCAGTATGCTAAATGCTATATAATGCCATCAGATTAGAAGACATGTACTTTTTATTGAGATTGTCTTCTTTTACTTCAAAATGCCTCTCATTCTAGCAAGTCTGTGTAAGGTCACACCAATGAATTAGAAATTTTTAACTAGACTGTGTAACACAATGCAATGTTTCTGCCTCCAGTATTCAAAGGCTTTTGAGCACACTAGTGAAAACAGCAGCTGAGAGAAAGATGACCTGTCTCAAATAAACCTCAGAGCTAAGAAACAAGGAACAAAACTCCTGCTTAATCCCCTGACATACCCTACATAATCAATGCCGTACTCATGAATTAAACATTTGCCTGTGATTCTGTGAATGCTAGCTAGCTGTGTGGGATCTTGTGATGGAGTATTAAGTCTGCAATGCCTGTTAAAATTAGTACCTGGTAAAGATACCCAAAATCATCCATCCATTCAACCTTTTCTTCTCTCTTGGAAGCCTGCCACAATCAAACCTCTAATACACAGCGTGCAGTATTTATTCTTCCTCTGTACATATATTCTGTATATAAACCAGACTGCCTGGAGTTAAAAATCACAAACAATGGAATGTGGGGGAATTAAAATAACCCTTAGGAATTAAGGCAGTGTCTTTCCCTGGACAGTAGTGAGAGGATTTTTTCTGAATGCTAGAACTGAGAAGAAGCATTTCATCAGCAGAGCATAGAGAGAGGACCTGACTGCTCCTGGTAAAATGCTGGTTTGACTGATCTGTGTGCCTCTGCCCAGCTGAGGATACAACCAGGAGGATTTCAGGCTCGAAGTTAGATCAAAAACCACAATGTTCACACACTGGTTCAGAAAAGAGTTGTATCTCTGCAGTTTCTTAAAGTTATTTTAAAAACATCTGAGAAATGCATTTTTGTGGCCACATGAGTAAGGAAAACTGATGCATCTGCTTACTTAAAAGCCAGGTTTTCAGTTGCATTGTGCATAGCAGCAATTCCCTTTCCACAGTGAACATAACTGACTCATTGCCTTCTTCTTCAAACATGTCCTGAATTTTGCACAAACACATGACAAAAAGATGTCAAATTTTGTCTTCTGAACCAAAAAAGCTCCACATATTTCTAACTGTTCTCTCTTGAAAGATCCTCTTTGTCAGCACTGGAAATAAATGAAGTTGTACCTCCTCTCTATCTCCCAGAAGCTTACATTTCTACATTGCTGTGTACTACTTGTCACACTACAACAGGAAAGAAAAATAACATTTACTTAATCAAACTCACTGGACAGAACAAACTATTTCTCCCTCCCCTTTTCAGGGCCTTGTGGTACAAGCACTGCCTTCTGAGCCATGTCCTCCTCTAGAGTCCAAATACTTGAAACTCTTGCTGATCTGAGCTCCTGGCATAGCATCAGATATGTTACTGGTTAAACATAGTCCAAAAATACAGCAATTGGTGCATTCACCATTTCTTTCCCTCCATTTTCCTTCAAATAAACAAATTTGTTGTGAGACACACTCTCCAGACAGAAGTACACAGAGGCTGGTACACAGAGAGGATATAAAAATTTACTCAAGGATGGTGACAGTGACAACAAAAACTCCTCAAAGATCTTATGCTTTTTACATAATATAACTGAGTTAGACTTGAGAGTAGAGAAAGGCTATACACCCTCATTTAGCAGATGAAGAGATGCTCATCTGTTCTGGGAACAAATAAGAAACAAAACTGAGGTGGAGAAACAGAGGACTCAATTAAATTTAGAAAGCTAAACGAATGACAAATGTGCTCTCTGTGCACTCCCTCCATTGGCTCTAGAGGGAGCTCAGGGCAGTTATCCCATGATTTACCATTGCAGGCTCAGAATACATTCGGCTAAACCTAGATCTGTGCTCAGGCTGTCATCTAAAATCACTGAGCAGAACTGAAAAATGCATTCGGCTTTATGGAGTTGCAGCATAGCCAAGAAGCAGCAGACATAAGTATTTTCCCTCCTCCCACTTTGCTCACATAACACATGTGCAATGGAAAACCTTAGAGGAAAAAAAATACATTTTCACGTGTTCCCCATAGAAAGGAGTTTATGGTAGAAATATTGGAAAAAAAAAAAAAAAAGAGTCATAATGCAGGAAAAAGTGAGTGAATCCAGAAGGGGGAGGGTGAAGGAGAAGACCATTGGTACACTCAAGGGTGGAGGGAAGCCCCAAGAGAACTCACAGAGCAAATAAAATCCATACAGATAAACAAAAATTCAAGAAACAGAAAAGGGTGGAACCACTGTGCTACTCATACATGGTAGTTCTTCCTGTATTAGGGAGAGAAAAACAATCCACCTGCTTCCTTAGCTGCCTGTATTTTCCATTTACACAACTTTTGGAATGCAGTTCCTAAACCAGTCATAGTCAGACATCTGCTTGTACATTCCAGCTACTCTCTGTCCCCTCACTCTGTTCTCCTATGTGTGAGGCATAAAGCAAGTCTGGGAACAAGGTGAACACAAATCACATCTAGATGTTGGTGACAAGTGATTCTCCTATTATTGGCATACCAGGAGTGAAAGAAACCCCATTTACTTCTCTCTTACCCTGCTGGTTCCCCTGCATGAGCACTGAAAAACTCTGCCTCATACACCAAAGCCTCAGACCCTTCCATTATCTCTTGGCTTAAAACAAGCATTCAAACTCATCAATTTTCAAACCACGCCCCACTTGGTGGACAGTGATTGATGTCTGCATCAAATTTGAATCTCCAGTCATGTTTGCACAGCTGGGGCTGATGGGAAATCTCCTTCTTCACCATCCCCAAAAAACCAAAAAGCAGAAGCAAACAACAGACGCTCCTGTAGCTTTGGAGGACAAGGGGTGTCACTGCACATGGTCTGCAGACTCCATTCAGGGAAAGAGCTCTGGCAAAGCCATCTCCTCTCCCCACTGAGGGAATGATTCCTTTCAATGATTCACAACTCAGCGTCCTATCCAGCCACTGATAAGTCTCCCAAGGTTATGTGAGACTTGTGGCTGTAGCGCCAAGGAGCTCATGGAACCAAATACTAAACAAAGTGTTTAGATACATGCAAACATCCCTTGGCATCAGGTCTAAAAGAGAAATTTGTATATCAGGCCTTTTCAGAATTTAGCCCTTTATTTGTGCATGGTTTATTTGCATTAATACAAGTACTACCATCTCAGCCTGCGTTTCTGTCAGGCACTTTGACTTCCTACTCCTTCGTCATAGCACAGAAGATTTGAAATTTCAATGGTCCCCTGATGTAGTTAATAATTTAAATAAAAAGACGTAACCATATTTTTTTATGCTTCATAACCAGAAAAAAAAAAAAGCAACAGTCATTGTACAAAGATGCTTTGTGGCCAAATGAAATCTTCAGTTCTGCTCAGCAAAATGGGGGCACATTTCCTTTTCTTCTAGTGCAGTACAAAAAAGCTTTACGAGGCAATGTTGTTAAAACTGATGTTGTTTTCAAAAGAGTCTCAGTTCCTGCCAAATTGAATTCTTTGTGAATGACAGTTTATCAAGTAGAGGAAAGCTGGATTTTGGGCTACAGCCACTGTGCTTTATCTGACTAGAACTGATCACACATGCCTTTGTACTGAGTGAAGTGCAATCTGACATTGAGGGTCAGGATTTCATGTCCCTGCTCCCAAAGGGCCAAGTGGAGACTTGGAGAGCTTTTCACTGTTGCACACTGATTGAGAAGCAATTTGAATTTCTGTGACATCAACAAAAGTTCCCAAACCACCAGCAATGTGAAGCTTTAAAGAGAGCAGAGGGTCTAATGAAGCAATTAAACAGACAGCTGAGGAGCACCTGAATACACAGTACATACATAAAGAAAATCAGCCAGCAACAATTCCCTCTGGATGTAGACTCCCTCTCTCCTGGAGTTTGTAGCAGAGTGTGGGCAATCTGCAATATATGTCAGCTGTTCCTCCTATGGCTTGGAGCCAGCTGTGGCAAACTGCACTATAAATGGGAAAGGGTGTCATCATAACAGTCATCTATGTATGAGGTTCTTTTGCAAGCATTTCACCAGACTAATTAAGGAAACTTTTGAAATTTCTTTTGTTACTTACTTCAACATTGTCATAGTTACACGAATGGTGATTTTCAATGTCAAAATCTGTGAAATTCAATAGGACTCTGTGGCTGTGGTCAACTTGGATGACCCAGGAACAATCTGTGTTGTTATTATAAGGTTGAGGATAGTTTGGAGAATGAATTTCCCCACTTGTAGCTTGGAAAATACCACCACAGCCTGAAAAAGACACAATTAGTTTAAACCACAAACTCTTCTCTTTAATGCTTAGTGAGAACCCACCTCTATTTGTAAACTAAAAACACCTTCTTCTTTATGTTTCCTACATTAAGCTTTTATAAGATACGTTCTACAACTGTTGAAGTGTCCTGGCTGCAACAAAAATCAATGGAAATTCTGATCAGGAAAGTATAACGTTATCATAATAGCTGAATATGCAACAGCACTGCTCTGAGTAATGTAGCCCCAAGCTGGTAGTAGAAGTTGTAAAGGCTGAAGCTTTGGTTCTGGTATTCCTCTATCCTAGATACTGTAAAAGCAATCCAAAATGCTCTTCATATGAATGCCACAGACCTGACATACTGAGAAAGCAATAACTAGGCCAAGCTGAGCACAGGGTGACAAAATTACCTCTTTACTGAGAGAGCTGGGAGTTCCTCGTTGCTCATGAGCAGTGCAGCAATTGCAAACCTCACATTTCTACTTCTCTACCCTTGAAGTTGAGGGTTTCCTGAGGACTCCACCCTCAGATACTTCTGATCAGAACAGATCTGGGGCTCATGAATATCTAAATAGCCTGGAATGATAGATTCTGTGTGGGAAGTACTAGGGCTTTCAACAGGACTAACACGAACAAACGGACTTTTATATCTTTAAAAGGGATGGAGGAGGGAGAAAAAAAGACATTGGGATAGCTGTAGATGGAGGCAGCCTGCTGGAAGGATAAAAAGCTATACTGTTATTGAATTCTGGTGAGTGGGTATTTTAGAGGCTAGAGGGGGGTTGGAGTACAACAGGCAAGATATTGTAAAGGAAAGAGAAAGCTTCAGGGGGCCTAAGTAGAAAAAACAAGCCGTCAGATCTTGGAAGGGGATTAATTCAAAGGACTATTGTAGACTTCTTTTATTAAGAAAAGATCTTGTGCCTTTCTCATAAAACTTGTGAGAGAGGAGAAGTATATACCTTGACAAATTAATGAATCAGCATGCTTAATCAAGCAAAACTGCAAGAATTAAAAATTGCCTTTTGTCACTTTTCATTGCAATTATTTTCTGATAATTACTCTTTTTATAAGAACTCCCATGTAGAAATATGGTTGATTCTTTTAAGCATATCTCTTCTTTTATTGATTACCAGTAAGGCTATGAACAACTAATCACATTGAGGGTGGATGAACCTTTTAGAGTTCAAGTATTTACTAATCACTCCAAATATTTTTGAAGTCCACTGAGTTCTTCAAGTTAAGCCATGTTCTCAGATAGTTTTCACTTTACCTTTTAAAACCAAAAGCGTCATTCAGTGAACAAAGTACTCTGTATGGGTAAGTGGGTGGGAAGAACTGGTAGCATGAAGAAGTCCTTTGCTGATTTCAGGAATGTCTTTATTAATTATGTAGAGAAGAAATCCCCACAAAAATACATAAATAGACCTAGGTTTCAGCTAATTAGAAAAATTTTAACTCTGTGTATTTTTCAACATCTCTTAGTGTTACCAAATTCAGTATCACCCAAATTATTTTTCAGCTTTTAGTCCTGTGCTGTTTGACTACTTTAAAGGCTTGCAAGGCTGATCCTCAACTGTCAGAATTCCTGAATTTCTCATGGCATTAATCAGTATACTCACCACCTGGATTTTCTTGCCAGGAGGCATTAAAGCCTCTCCCTGCCACTGCTGCATCTGTCTCAAAACGGACAATGGCTGAATTGCCAGTGGTGGAGACTCGCAGTGGGTTTTGTGCTGATCTTGAAACACACAGCTGGGCCAGCCTAGGAGAGAGGAAATCTGGGCCACCAAAGACCTAGAAATGGAAGAAATATTGTCAAAGTTTTCCAAAGAGAGTGTCTGCCCCACAGAGTACATGAGAACTGTTTAGTTTTTAGGAGGAAAAATAACAACCCCATCTATAACTTTTGAAAATTATTCAACATTTTAAAATGTAAAGCAGCTAATAATTTTCTCTCTGGGCTTACTTGGTATCTGAACCAACTGTACAAAACAAATTAAAAATTCTAGATGATTGAAGAATATCCTTGCAATAAATAGAATTTTCTGTTTGGGGACTTGGCCACATTTTTCTTCCCTTTCCCACCAGAAAGCACCTTGTTTCTCTGGGCATATAAACCCAGATTTTTTTTGTGTGTTCTTGTGCAAACAAACTGCAGGAATCTGTGCTGATGATTTGCACCATTGATATTTAGAGGCATAGTTAAAGATGATTTTTAAATTGGGGCAAGATTTCATCTTTTGTTCTGATAAAACAAAAAAAACACTGTAACTTTATTTACTTCAAGGGCATTATAAATATGCAAACTACTGAATTTGGATCAAATAAACTACATTTTAATAATGTTCTTTGGAATCAAGGATATATAGCATACATATTTGCCAGAAAAGTCGGGTTTTGGCTTTTAAGAGTAATTATTTCTTACTCAGAGGAGTGTGCCTCAGGCAGTCATAAACGAGAGAACCACCACTCTCTTAAGCATCACAGCAGTATTATGTACTTACAATGCATTTTTAAACCAAGTGAAGTGAATTAAGTGGCAGTGCTGAAGCCTTGTTAACCCTATTTCTTGTTTTCCAGAAGGGACATAGGATTTCAGTTTGAACTCATTTATGACTGGTGACACTGGCTCACCTTCCCTGGTCTTCCCTCTCAATGCAGAAGAAAACACACATACCCAGTGCAATTTCCAATTGACATGTGACTTTGGTGCCTAGAGCCCTTAATGATTGAATTTTCTTGGCTTCCTGCATGCTAATGAAATAGCACTCAATACTGTCTACCACCTTCCACTGGTATGTCCCTTGTAGGACTGCAGCTGCAAAACTCAGCTTGACAGTAACCTTGGATGTGAAAACTGTAAAACAGGTACACCTAATAGAGAATGTGCTGCTGTCTTTCAGCAACTGAGCTAGAAATAGAAAGAATCTAATTCTGTAAGCATATATTATATATAAATCCTAAAACTAAACTAGATAGGCAAGTTGTAACAAGAAAAAAAAACCCAACCCAAACCATCAACAAAACCAATCAAACAAACAAACAAAAATCCAAAAGCAGAGCATAGGAGTATAAGGCAACAAATCCCATCAGAATTTTCCAACAGTAGCCCCTCAAGTCCACTCCAAAATTTAATAGTTTGGTAAACATCAAAAAAGGTAAAAGAAGCAATCCATGCATCTTTCTCAAAAAGTGACAGTACTGTTAGAAACAGCTTTATATGTGACCTTTTCTTCTATGATCACTTCAAGATGAGGGGAAACTTGATATTTTAATAAGCTCTGTCAGACACTTTTTAACCCCCGAAGAAGTTTGGGTTCTGTCCAAGCTAAATATCTGAGCAAGTCTAACAATGAGCTGAGCTAGTCCCTCCACATCCAGGGCTAAGTGTACTGCATTGTTACATAATTTGATTAATTGCGTGCTCACTAACTGCTCACAGGGCCTGACAGTGCTCTGATGTTAGAGATGTAACAGAAAGAATTTGGTTTTAACTGTGTAGTGGATGACAAACTGGAAAAAAAATTCAGTGACTCCAGGTTAATGTGAGACCTCAGGAACTGAGTCTTGCATCTCCAGAAGAAATAAGAAATTAAATTTTCTATAAACATCACAGTCTGTTAGATGTTCAGAAGACAGTATTTTGCTTTGGTGGCTGATAACACAGGCTTAATAGCTTAAATATTTTTATTTTGAGCGAGACAGCAGTTTTTTGCATTCTGCAGGGGGGCTGCGTGACTTGAATGGATAATGGTTCCTCTGTCCAATTGATCATCTCAAGGCATTCAAAAGAAGTCACTATGGATGAAATCACAGCTCAGATTCAGAATCTGTAATGAAGCTGTCACGGTCTGGGGAAGAAGCCTGTTTGTCTGCTGGAAGCTCAGTGTCTTCAGAAAAATCTTACTGCTTGGCTGCTCATGAGGCCCAGTGACAGCTGCATTTGTCAGAAGTCAGTTCAAAATGTGAATTTTAAAATGTGTTTGTGGTACATTCCCTGAGTCAGAGCCACAGCATGAGAGCTAGCAAGAACACATGCTCTTAATCATCTAAACCAGCCTAGGGAAGCTATGTGGCAGAGGAAACAGCAGGAGTTTCTAACATGCATCTAATAAGTCTCATGGACCAGCCTCTCACATCATCCCTGGTGCTCCCTGGGGCTTTCTGCACACCATGGGCAAGGCAACCAAACCCAGCTCTGACAATAAACCCTGCTGATTTCTGCAGCATTACCTTAGAAATTAACTTAGCCCTAGTTGGACACTTCAAATTGACCTCTTGGGAAAGAATTAAGGATGGGGAAGAAATATTGATGGAAATCTGAAGTTTGTGGGTCTCCTTTACATTGTTAACTGTTCAGCAACAGCTTCTGCAGTTTCAAAAAAAAAAGCAGTCAGAGGCATGCTCTTTATAGTTAGGAGTGTATTTTCTTTTCTCCTTTAGGCCGGTTCAGTTAATCAGATGCTTTCACAAGGACTGGAACAAAAACAAGTTTGAGTGTTTCCATGACAAAAAACAATAAAATATTGTATTTGGCTACAAAGAGAAAAAACAGTAGTTACCACATGAAAAAAGAAGAGGGAAAAGAGAATGGACAGCAAGAATGAATTCAAGGGTGTGGTTCATAAAGAGTGATAGGATGTCTGAGCTAAAAAAAAAAAATAAAAAATTAGAAACATCTAATCTGACTAGAGTACCTGATCCAGAGATAAAGTGGTATTGGATGGTTTAGCAGGGCTGCAGGACACTGCCATAAAGCCCGTGGTTTTAATCTGTTGTTATCATTTGCTTCTGCCCCGTTAGCTCCATTTAATGTTAACAGTCAGCATTCCAGAGTTATGAGCAACAGAAAGCTGGTTTTATGCGGTTGGTCACCCTCATGACACAGATTTTCTGGGAATAACACTGATCCCTACTCAGATATCACTTCCAGCAAAGGGAGAGCCTGGCTTTGACAGAGAACTAAGAACCATGGTAATACCTGATGTTTCTTTATGTTTAAATGAGAAGAACAGAGAATCTAATAGACTCAGAAGTGCAATAATTTGACAGTCTTCCCTCCTTTTCAGCTCAGAGATACATCCTGCTGAGACAGGATATATTTGTAGTTTATTAAAAAAATCTGATCCATGCTAAGAAGAAGATATCATAATTTATGTGTCATAATTTATTCAAAGCAGACATATTTCTTACATTATTCCTCTATATTTCTTACATTATTTCCTCTAGTGAATGTATTTTCAAAAAGAATGTAACTACTATTGCACACTTGTGGTGAAATTTATGGTAGTCCTGGGATACTGACAAAGAAATGACAGCTTGTTTAAGAGGCATTGTCAAAGGAAAGGGAAGGGAGACTCTTGCTGCCTTTTACGAGAACAAGTATGCTTCAGGCAAATGTGCAAGAGTGACATATTCAAGAAACTATGGTATAAAATTGAAGTTAGCAGCAAAGGTGTTGCAATGGGAAATATCTCTCAGAATTTTCCTAAATTCACTGCCATCTCAAAGGCATGAGGGTGTTCCTAAGCAAAAGCTAAATGCATACAGGAGACTTTTGTGATTGCTGGGAAATATTTATTACAAGACAGCTTATTCCAGGTAGTAGACTTAATGGGACATGGAGGGACAGCAGAGTGCAGAGTTACTTTAGTACTGATTTTGACTTCCTATTAAAACTGGAAAGTTGTTTGATGGGAAAGAGAGCAGGAGGCAGTAGAACTTACCACTCAGAGATAAGAAAAATGTGAAATCAGGAAAATAACCACAAGAAAAATCAGACTTCAAACCCCAAAGAATACTTAGGATATTTCTGGGAAAATAATGTGAGAGACCTTTGGAACCTTAGTGATCACTGAAACACACTGTATCGAAAGCACACCAGGAACCTCTTTTTTTCAACAGTCTGAAAACTGAAATGTGTGTGTGGTTTTCACCTTGGACATACATAGACAACTACAGGAAAGAAGATGACAAGATAAAGCAGCTCCTGAAAATGGCTAACCATGGGGGTTTTTTCCCCCCACTAAATCTGAGTCATCACTTGTGCTGTGCAAACTATGTCAATCACCCCATGAATGAATTTTACAGCAAAAGCAAGAAAATATGTATGTGGAAAGGTATATAAAGCTCCACCCAGTGTCTGCAGTTTGGCAGGGGAAGCTCTATGCTACCAGGCAGGACCTTTGATCATGCACTAGGACATGAACCAATCTTCCCCTGTAAGATGATTTATGTTAGGTTATCTGTCAGCAGGTCAGGGGTTGGGAGCTGGATGAACCAAGGTCAGGAGGCAAGTAACTCAGAGCATGCCAGTTCTGAGGGCAGGAAGGCAGGGGAGTTGAAGCAGCAAGGTGAGCATCTGTGCAGATTAATCAGCTTGGTTAGAAAGAAGCAAAATACAGCAACTAAGCTGCAAATGGCAAAGAAAGGAAACCCCAAACCTAAAGTGAATACCTTGCCCAGGAACACAGAGCAGCAAACTGCAGGATCTTGTTAAACAGTGTCTTTAAGCAGTTGGTTTCCAACAACCCACTGAATTGGTTTTAGGCCAGCTACCTTCCCAGTCAAAAAGTTTTCAAACAAATGGTTGCCAGCCATCTGTACTCTTGCTGGATCATGATAGCTCCTGAGCAACCATCTGCAGATGTAGGTATTGTTCTTGGACTATTCAAGAAATGGTCATCCACTGCAAATTTAGATTTGGAGGCTGTTTAATGGACTTCTCTGGGCAACAGAGAGAAACTGAAGGCAGATTAACTTCAATCTAGTAATTCTGGGCAGAAAGAACAATGAAGATGCAATACAACAGACTTCATCAATACCTAAGCCAGCCAGTACAGGTCACCTACTCACAGTCTATGGTGTCAGCAATGTGACATACAGGCACACTTGCCAATGCTAATGATGGAGAATTCATGCAAAAACTTCCTTACACCCAGATCCTACAGAAGTCCCAAAGTCAATAGGATACTCAAAGCACAGTGTCCATTTGGTCAAGACTTCCACTGCATTGATAAGCTAGAGAAGCCTGTTTCAGAGACAGAAAACCGTAGCTAAGTTGCATATCTCTTCTACTCATACAAATTCCTATCTATCTATCTATCTATCTATCTATCTATCTATCTATCTATCTACCTACGTACCTATCTATCTATCTATCTATCTATCTATCTATCTACTATATATTTAGGACCTGCTTTAGTATGTGGGTTAAATTTCCACTTATATTGCTGATTAATGTGCACTAAGTAACAAAGTCTGGAGAAATCAAAGCTACTAATGTGGGAATGGGCAGCAGTGCAAAGGTGTGGGTGCTGGACAGAAATTTGTCTAACAGTATGCTGTATCACACCACCCAGGAGAAGAGGAGAAGAAAGGCTGCAGCAGAGTGGTACAAGTTCTCTTAATCAATCTTTTGGGTTAATTACAAAAACATTAAAATGTCACCCATTTAATAACATCAACTAAAAGTCCCAACAAGTGTGCTTCCATTAGTGATCTCAAATGTCTCTAGTGAGAGCAGTCAAGAAAGTCTATAATTCTAAACAAGTTCTTCCTGAAATTATTTCCTATCCCTTTTTCCTGTACTGGAAGTCTATTCAACTCTGTTAGTTGAGATTGGTCAGCTGGTTGCTTACCAACATGAGCAGAAATTTGTCTTATATAACAGGGTCATCTAGTCTTATGGGTCTCTTAAGGGTCAGTACATCCTTAGAGGGGCCCCTTTTCTCCTTTTTCCACCACTCTAGGATGACTAGGATATTGCCCCTTCTTTTATTTTTTTTTCTTCCGAGTGCAAAAATTCTGCATAATTTTCATCACTCAGGGTTATAAATCTCCTCACATTCTTGGAAGGCCCTACACAAGGCCTCACCTGAGTTATCCCCAGAGTGATCCATCATATTCCTTTATACCAGGAAATCATCTTCATGGTACAGCACCCTACACTTAGTTCTTTGTAAAAGGTGAGTTTTTAAGACTAAGTTTTTCAAAGCAGTTTTGTCTTTGTTAGGAAGCATACATGCTTGGTTAAGGTACAGTCACCAAAGATATAAAAGCAAAAAATAATAACATTGTGGCTTCTGCGATAACACCTGTTGAACTTAACTGTAACCACAGCAGAAATGGGAAATTGTGGTAGAATTGTTTGTTCTGCATCTGCAGTTCTTGGGATTATCGGTTCCAGACAGAAGTGAATATAACTTGTGTATTTCAGAGGAGTAAATCTAATGCTCTTACCTCCAAAACATCATAGCTGCAGTTGGGGTGATATTCAATGTCGAATTCCTGAATGGTGAGTTGAATGCTGCTACCAGGTGCTGTGTGGATGTACCAGATGCATTCCCTATTGCTTGGGTATCTGGTGGGGTAGCCAGGGCTGTGAAATGAACCGGAAGGGCCATATAGTTCTTCTCCACAACCTGACAACAAAGTAAAATAGCCTGTCAGTGAGGAGCTCTGGAAAAACTCACCAACAGCTCTGTGATAAGGTTAGGCAATAGCACCCATCTCACAGACAATTGTATCTCCCAGCCCTTCCACTGGGCTGGAAGGTCTGCTCTGTCACAGGGAACCCGGGAAGAGAATGGTAGGCTGGAGCTGTTTGCACTGCCTGTGCAGGAAGTACTTCACCTCCTGTTTTGGTACGTTTCGTACCAAAGCTCAGCATCTGCTCTGACTGCTGAACAAACTGAGACACAGAGAAAAAGCCACCCTTTTTGTATTGGCTTCTAACTTTATCAGCTCTGGAAAGCTAAATCAGATCCATCCTCAGCTCTTACTGACTTCAAATAATGCACAAGCCAAATTATCATAGGGAGGTCTTTCTACTGTTATAAAAATGCAATTTCCCACTGCTTTAGAAATCATAAAATTAAAGACAATGCAATTTGCCTCAGCCTACTGAGCATGATTACAAGCTGCCAGGTCACAGTGGATAAGCCAGCTTTCTGAAACTTGGTGAGTTTATGTTCTTTTTTTTATTCAATTGTAACAGTGCAATTGTAAAACAAGCCATGTTTGAAAAGTCATGTATTTTCTTTTCAGATAAGAAAGTATTGTCCTAACACCACTCCCCAGACCCTGGGGTGGCTAAGTTCTTACATAGTATGAGCTAGATTGAAAAAAAACAACAGTAGCAAAACAATGGATGAAATGCAGGCCCTAGTTTAACAGGAGAAAGCAGCTGAACATCTGAGACTAGTTTTATCATTGCTTTATGGACATATGGTAAGTGTAGCACTAGCCTGTCTTTAATGAATTCCTGGGAAGATGCTATTCCTGACTTAGTCCCCAAGTTCAGGCATAAGCAGAGTAGGAAGGCACAACAGCCCTCCCAGTTTCAGGGCAGATTTAGATCAGCTACATTCATAGTGAAACCTTACCTTTAGAGAAGCCAGGAGGGTGGCTATGTATCTGTCACATGCAGAAAGCAAAAGAATTCTGTGTTTGATCTGATTTTGTGTGTGCCACTCTGCCTTCCAGCAGCATTGTTTTTGCTCTTGACATTACAAGCTCCCCAAGTGTTTAATTTAGACATTAATCTTTTGCTTACACAGAATTTATAGGATCACTTGAGCTTTGTAATGCCCAC
Source organism: Lanius collurio (assembly GCA_020086605.1). Classification (NCBI taxonomy): domain Eukaryota; kingdom Metazoa; phylum Chordata; class Aves; order Passeriformes; family Laniidae; genus Lanius; species Lanius collurio. The sequence goes on along the minus strand of JACBWW010000017.1, from coordinate 17,094,158 downwards.
ACTCTATCAATCCCTTGGCTTCATCTCCAGAGGAAAGGTTCTGTCACATAGCAAAGCCCCAAAATACTTAATAAAACCATCTAACAAACCATGAGCACTAAATTCCTGGAGGCAAATACTGTGGTATGTTAGAAGTGATAAATAGCATCTGTATCAGAGCCTTTATTTATAGGAGATATTTTATAACATAAACCAAATAAACTACCACTTTGATCTCAACATATCCATGCAGATGTGTAAAACTCATGTAATCTCTATTAAATCTAAGAATAATTTGGAATTTGAACAAGGTGTCTGGCTATTGCTCTGCTTTACACCTTTTATTTTCCAGGAAGCTGCATATCAAGATCTTCAATTAAGTGCAAATATTTTCCTTAACACCTTTCATGCCAAACTTGTGGCTGCTAAGTCCCAGAAGCATTTACCATCATTTCTACCATGAGGTCTTTCAGCTTCACACAGAAAACCTGACTTTGGCTTCCTCCTAGTTTCTTATAGGAGTTTTAGGACTGCAAACACAAATCTATGAGGGGAGAGAGCAGCAGGTCTGAAAGGGAGCAATGATACAAGAATCTATTTGAAACTGAAAAAGGAGGCATCTAAATACAGATGTGAGGCCAGGCCAGCTATATTACACTGATCTCTCAGTCCATCACACAGTATCCACCAGAAAAACACCTTTTAAGCAAAAGAACTCCCACTAATCCAGGTGAACTTTTACATCGCTGAAGTTGACTCACAGGTGAATTGGCACAGGGCTGGAGCTCTTCTCCCTTTTCCCCACCCTGCTGCACACGATGCAGCTGGAGGTGACTTGCCCTCCAGTCACAAAGCTACATTGTCAAGCTACTGGGCATCTCAATCTAGGAGCTAAAGAAGCTTTTAAGTGTATTTTAAACCAATCCTGCCTTCAATCCCTATGGAGAAAAAGGCAGTGCACTTCCTTCACCGAGGCTGCCAGCACGGGTAAATCTTAAGACCTTGAAACTTTGATAGCCATGAACATTTCATCAACGGGATGGAGAGGAAGAAAGCTTCTAAGTAAACCACCATCCCATTTTTTTTACCAGTGCCATTAGAAGATGGCCTGTTTTTCCTCTAAAGAAACCAGGTTGTTGAGGTTTTACAACTGGAGAAAAAAAGGTGTTGTCGTCGGGGAAGCCTTACAGTGGAATTTGCAGAGTTTCTTTCCCCTCAGCAGCTGGAATTACACAGCCACTAAGAACAGACCTCAGGAGGAAAAAGCCACTTCTCCAGCTTGGGAAACAGAAAGATTTCTCAACAAACAGACTTAATGTTTGGGCTCCTGAGGGGGTGGGAACAGGGAGCAGGGGAGTTTCAGCAGGAGAGAACAAAGCCAATTGCTATTTATCTCAGCCTGAAGAAAGCTGGGAACATTTTAAAACTTAACAGGCAGTTATGACTCAGCTTCTCCAACTGAGAGTTTCCTGATAGCCACAAAAGACGTTTTTTATTTAAACCCAAAATGGCTCAGAGGAGTGGAAAGCTTGTGTGCTCTTCTTTGAGGCACAGACCTTTCTTCCATGCAACCCTTGCAGGTAGCATTCAGATTACTCACACTCCCTCTCCAGAGCGGTTTATATTTCCTCTGAGCTCAATCAGCATTCTCTGGGAGCACATGAGTAAGAAGGTCAAACTGTTTTTAATGTCCCATTTCTTTTCTTCCAACTAAAAAATTGTTCCCAGTAAAGGCTTTTTTTCTTTTTTTTTTTTTTTTTTTTTTTTTAATTGAGTGATTGTTTTAAGTGCCCAGTAACATGGAGGTAAAGTTTAGGTCTCTGAGATTCATTCTTTATAAATTGTTTAAAAACAGATCAGAATTGCTTGCGTTTATGCCTAAGCATAAACTGACTAACAGATGAAAAAAAAACCTGACTGATCTTTGCAAATATGTGAACTTCACACCTGAATTTTTTTGACTGACCAGCATATGCCACTAGAAACCTTCAGAGCAGAAGCAGTATCTCTAAACTCTCTGGCCAGCTGGCAGAAAGTCTATGCAGGATGTTTGTGCTCTTTATAAGGATGAGGAAAGAATCAATTCTGTTGTGCTTTTCTGAAAATATAGATGCTAGTTGATTTTTAAAACATATTTACATAAATATTTACAAGATTAAAACAAATGTTCCAAATTCAAACTCACTGGCTGTATTATAACACCCAAATGAGAAAACTCAAATAATGAACTTTTTGAAATGCTTACAAAACTTTGATTAGAAAGTTACATGAATAATTAATTAGATGAATACAAACCTTCTCCCAATGTTTTTATTTGTCTGCAAACATCAAATAAAAGTTTGATTCTATTCAAATAAATAGAATCTGTGCTGTTTATGGCAACAAAGGAAAAATTTAGTCTTTGGGGATAAATAAAAATGCAGAAGCAGAACCTTTAAATTGCTGCATTACTTCAGCTCTCACTGAAAAAAGAGTGAATAATACCAAGCTGTTCTGCTCCTAGTGAAACATTTTTAAAAGATTTTCTCAGCACAAAAATACATGGTCTTGCTGTATGCTGTAAAATGCAGACAGCTGCACTGTGGAAAAGTTTCTTGCTGCTGAACTGCATACAGCATATGACCAGTTTGTTACAACCTCTATGTAGTAGGTTTTGACATTTCAGCCCTGCAGTTATACAGAGAAAAAAAAAAGGAAAGGGAATATACTCTTTTAGCAGTGTAAAGGTCCTGGAATTCCCTTGAAAAATGCTGAAAACTACTACCTACTCTGGTGCTAGTTGCTAGGAAATCAGACAACAAACAGAAAACTTAGGAAACATATATTTGGTGGTTATGCTTTCCTCTGACTAAAATCTACGTATTCATTGAAGATTGCGCAAGGGATGATTTACAGATCTTTCCATATTACTGCCTGTCTGGTTAGCAGATGGTGTTCATTAACCAAAGAAGAATCCCAATTCTCAGAAATAATTATAGCTGAACAGAAATGTTGTAATCTTTCGAAAACTCTATTATTTGCAGGGTTTTCAGATTTATTCATGGGTATGTTTTAGCCACATGCTAGAAAAATCCCATCCATAAGGGTTAAAGTGCACTGGCACTGTTCCTGTAAAATCAAAGTAGGGGAAATGAAAGGATACAGAGTTTTCCAGTTGTGGTACCCGTGGTGAAACATTTCAGTAAATGTAAACTGAATCTAACTGCAAGGAGCATGTACTATAAATATTTTCCTGTACTACAATAATTGCATGAAGTATAATTTGGATTTGATTCTGAAAACATTTGCTCTCTTGGGTAGGTTTGGTTATAGAATATTGTCCAATGGCTGAAGTAGAATAATTTATGTGATAAGGGTTTATGCAAGAGAGCAAAAATTCAAGTGAGATACTGTTTCAGGTTTTTTCTGCTTTCTGATTTGTTAATATCGGACCCTGTTGATCCTTACACTTAATGTGACAGAACAACACTGAAAAGGAATCGTCATTTTTGGAAACTGAGCAAATGGCAATTTTTCAAAGGTTACACAAGAAATCAACAACAGAGCTATGATTCAGGCTTAGAAAATCTGGACCTCAGCTCTTTTGCTGACCTGCAGTGTGATATTCTCTACGGCAATCCTAATGGATGCGTGACAAATGTTTGCAGTGAATCGCTTCTGCACCTTCCTCTAACCTCTGTTTCTGTAGTGCTTCTCTGAAGAGCTATCAAACTATTTAATGTTTGACCTGACACATGTACTGGCAATGTGAAATGGAAAGCAGAATAGTGGGTGCAAATTTGGGCTATGCTCAGAAGAGACAATTAAATTTATAAGCTCTGTTGACAATCAAGCAATCTAATGAGTGAGTTTCCAATGAAAGGCAGATGTATATATAAAGCAGTGAGCCCCTACATGCACATTGCTTAATAAGGCAAGTGATAGGTCCAGGGACATGTATTTATGTGTCTTCTCAGATATGACAGTTGTCACTGGTGTAATTTTGCACTGAGAGACTTTTGCCCTCTTAGCCTCCTGAATTTTTTTTTTTAAGGAAAGCAACTTGATTGGCATTGCATCTTTGAACTATCCAGACTTAGCACAAGTTTGTTCTTTCTCAAAGGGCCAATATATGCCCCCATATATATTTCCTTATATTAAGCTTCCTAAAACAGAGTGAAAGTAGAATAAGCACCTTGCAGATTCAAGCTTTCCATTGGTAAATAATCCTCTTGAGGCCTTGACTGTAGAAGAAAACATTAGTGATTTGGCCAAATCAATGCAAAAATCCATCCTCACCAATGAAAGTCCCTTAGATGAACAATGTTATTTCAGAATCACAATAGTTTTTAAATTTACTAATCTGCACTACAGCATTCTATCAAAGTTAAAATTACATAGGATACTTTTAAGCATAAATAACAGTGTTCTCCTAAGATCAGTTACTAATTCTGTCTTTGTGAAAGCCTATAGGTTTTCAAAGAAACCACGTTTTAGAGTGGGTTTCCTCAACAGCTGGAAAGATCAGATGCAAATGTTCTAAGTCAAAACAGTTTTGTTTACTTTGTGGAAGGAGGGGCTACTCAAATCAGCTATCAATGACGTAAGCTTTTGTCTTTTTTTGACCACCTCACAACTGTGAAAAAGCTGCTGGGAAGAGTGCATCAAGCAAACTGTATCAGGTACATGGCAAATATAAGTGCTGCTCTCTTTACCATCAAAACACATGAATGTCCTAAATATATATCTCATAGAAGCTTCACAGCTGCCAGTTAAGGAGCACATGGACAGCCTGAGAAATAGTTCACAGCAGCTTGAACTCTAGAGCACACATTTGTTACTTGAGCAGAAATGGAAGGTCTTCTCTCAGCAATATATGTAACTGTTATTTTCTTGTCAGGTGAGATGTTACCAGATCTGGGTGTTGATTTGCCTAGGGATTTGCTGTCAGGGAAGAAAGGACCCAAATGCTTCACTCTGAAATACTCAGCTCAAAGGCTGCATCTCCTGATCAATTCTCCTAGACAAGGAGACTTTTTCCAGTGATTTTTTTAATGTACTTGAAAGATTTTCAGAAGGAAGAGGTAAATATAGTACCCTGACCACAGGGACATATCTAATTTTATCCACTCTAGGGCAACAGACAATGTAGCCACCAAGAGTAAGAGAAATAGCTGTATTTGTGCATGGCATCAATGGACAAAAAAAGAGGAAATTTCTGTAATGGACAAAAATATGACAACAGTGGTCAGCTCTGGAGGAACTTGCACTCACATTGCAAGCTGACAGAAGTCACAGCTGTGACATTCTGAGCCAGCAATGACATTCCCTAAGAGCCAGGCCTATCTGACCCCACATATCCTGGTCTGCTGCTTAGGCACTGTCCCATATATTAGCAGTCTGGGCCCTGTGCAGCATTTGGGTGGAGTTTAGTGTCCAGGAATTAACAGAAGAGCAGTGCCATCTGACAGAACTGAATGTCAGTGCAAAAAAGGGCTGCAGAGGGGTGGGAAAGGAGGGAAAGCACAAGAGTGTTTACCATGCAGGCAGATTCTGGAAAGCTTTCAGAGCTTTAGAAAAGCAAGTTAACCCAGCACCATGGCTACTGTATGGAGCTGATGTCATCTGGCTGTGCATAAAAGCCTCCCCTTTTTCTTCTTTTGTGCAGCTCCAGACTGACGTCATCCCAAAGCACAAGAAGGTACCTTTGTGCTGCAGCCCTTCCTTCCCCTGCTAGCTCCTGCTACCCCATCCCACTCCCTGCGTGTGTCCCTCCCCTTCCCAGAAACGCTCCTGCATTCACCCTGCTGAATGCAAGGCACCTCTGCAGCCAGCAGAGCCTCTGGGAGCCTGCAGGCTCCAGCAGTCTGTGGTGGGCGCAAGGAGCTTCCGTTCAAACCATGCCTTACACCTCAGCAACCCACAGGGGTGCCTCTGCAGCCCACTTCAGCCGCTTCACGAGGCTGTCAAACCCAAATGCTGTGGGCTGATGAGACAGACAGGGCAACTGGGGCAATTTAATTATTTTCAAGGTCAGAACCCCTTTGATGGGATGTACAGCGGCACACAATTTAATCTTGTTAAATAAGCTGCTTGAAAAATATTACATTTGTAGCCTCACTTAGAAAGAAACTGCAAACACAGTTTGCAGTTGTACATCATTAAGAGATTTGTTTATAGTTGGTGTGCATGCTTGCCTGTTTAATAAGGCCTGTGACAGTTTTCATGACATTCAAGAACAAGAGAACAAACACCCAAAACACATCCTGGCCAATGTTATTTCATGCAGAGAAACAGGACGGGGGCAGCTGGAAGTGGACACTACCAAAGAAAACAAATATCACTAAATTAAACTAGAGAGAAGCCTGCACAGAAAACAGAAGTCTATAGAAATGGGCAAAACTGAGGGCTGAATGTTCCATTGGAAAGCCCAAGTCACTCATAGTTACCCATAAGAGCATCTATCTCCTGTTTAGTGCAGAAATTCTGGACACGACCCTCATCCCTGTGCCAACTCCTGGAAATGAAAGCAAATTTCACTAATAGCTCTCAGTCTGCAATCAGCTGATCTTTCAGGGTGTACATGTGCAGAAACATCCACTGGGAAAGTATGTGAAAAATGGTGAGGAAATACAGTGGATTTAGAGCTGTAATGGGTTGTTCCTATTTAGATAACATAAAGTGCCATAAGCTGGGACTCCATTGCACATACAGAGAAGGAAACCTACTTTCCCTCAGGAAACCTGGCTAACTTACCGTTAATGTGCCATAGCATCTGGAACCCACTTCTAGCATTCAGTCCATCAGAGTAAAACTCCACATGAATGCTGCTCCCTGTAGTGCTCCCTGCAAGTGGAAGAGACTGTCCACAGAAAGTGCCTATCAGGTTGGATTGTGCATCAGGCCCATCATAAAGCTGAAATGAAATAAAAAAAAAATCTAGTGAGTAAAAAGAAGCTCCCCAATTTAGCAGCTCCACAGCTCTTAATGTTTTGTACAGGATTAAAAAAAAAAAAAAAAGCAGTAACACTTCTTCCACTGGCCACCCTTGCACAGCAATATGACCTGGGGAGTGTGGAAAGATTTGGGTAAAATAATGAGTAAATAAAATGCCAATATGTCTTTAAACCTGGCTGTACACTCTGTGCGGTAGGAAGGGTTTGCTGTTTCTGTTTTGGTGTGTATTGAGGGTTGCTGGGGAAGAAGATAAAGGGCAAGTGGCAATGAACTGAAATAGAAAGAAAAAGAGGAGGTCATGGGTCTGATTTGCCCATGCATCTAAGGTGCTCAGTGCCTCCAAACCACTTGGTGACAACTCTGTTTATATCTTCATCTCTTTAAGACTGCACTCAGGTGATATGTGGACTGCCTGGGCTTCTGATGGAGAAAGCCATGAAGTCAGCATCACAATGGCCTCCCAGATTAGAGAGGACAAACTGAAAACCAGAGGTAAATCTTCAAAAACACAAGGAAATTCCATATGTGTTTATTTGTGGTTTCGTAATCTCATGCTAGAGTCTTTCTTTGGAAGAAAGATTGGACTGAGCTGTGCTTCTGAAATTTTATTTCTTTGTTATGTGCCGTTATTTTGACAATCAGTGTGTTATCAGATGTAGCCAACCTGAAAATCTTTCTGTTCTCCAAATACAGACAAGAAATCCTTCATTCCACACTTAAAACATTACCACTCAAAAAAATCCTAAATCAACCAAACAACAAAACCAACAAAATGCTAGGGAAATATTTCTGTATTTAAATGATGTCTGAAGGTAGTCATATACTCACAAGTAAATGAAAACACTTAATACATATTTTGATGGGGTGATAGTAGGTGCTTAGGGCTTTTAATTTTCTTTACATTTGTTGTCTCCAGATAGGTTTAAATGGTCTTTCAAATTCTAGTTTTGTAACTTTTTTGAAATCCAGCAAATCACACTGAACATACCTCTTTGTTCTCACCAAATACCCCATGCCTCAGTGTCATTTTTCAGGTGTGAGGAATGTAATTTTTGCTAAGCTAGTAAAAATGAGATATTATAGTTACATTGACTTTGATTTACAATATCAGATTACTGGTTATTTTCAAGTTATGACTTGATTTATTATTTCTACCTTGGTTACTATGATTCTTAAAGTTTAGAAAAACAGCAACCCTTGTCCTTTACTATCACTTTGTGAAAGTTCATCTGATCTTCTGTCACACAAAGCATGTCTTCCTAACACAAACCAGCAAATTACTGGCACAGAAACCATGTCTGAACGTTCTCATTGTGCATTTTTGGCATGCTTCCTTTCAGAATTTCAACAAAAACTTTTCTCTGTTCTGAAGCCATCACCACAAAATACTTTCCATGCAAAGAATAAAATCTATGATCTCTAGAGAGACAGCAAAGGTTTATTTATCTTTGCTCTCTATTCAAATCTCTTTTCCAAGTATCTTTGATTCCACTAAGAATTCTGCTACATTCAGTACTCTATAACTCATACTATGGAAGTAGGACATTACAGCACATATCAATTAACCATGCTAGCTAATAACTTTTGCACACATTTTCTGGTGGACTCACATATGGGAATGAGTAATTAAACCCTCAGCCTTTCTGTTCAATATGCTTGTCTTGCAGAATCTTCAGAGATCTTGTTATTCATTTAAAACATAGTTGGGTCCAAGAAATCAGCTCAAATGGTTTCAAATACTCTAGCAGACAGTCCATTTTATATGCTTGTTTTTTTTAAATTTAAAAAAAAAATAAAATTAGTTAGTTCTGCCAGAAGTTAGGGGCAAATTGCAGGAATAATTCTACGGTCTATGACCTATTTCATGACTGGTGACCATGAATCTAATACAATTAAAGGCTCAAAGCAAGCTAAGTGTATTGCAGCTTGAGACATATCACTCTACTTGGTATGATTTCTCTTGGTGAAATCAGAAATGATTGAATGTTTCTAATTTCAGACACATTGCTGGTAGTGATCAGATGTGTTTGAAAATAAATACGAAATTGTCATAAAGATTAGATGGCAATATGTTGAATATTAGTCTGTATTCTTTCCACACATAAAATCTGAAGGGTCACCTGATAGATAGATGAGCTGTTCCATGCCCAGCAGGACCTACAGTTCTGACCTTCTTCCAAGCCAGGGTGAGAGTTTTACACATTCTTTCAAGGCGTAAGTTCAGTAAAATTAAATCAAGTCAGATCCAATTAGATTTTTAATAGTACTTCCTTTGACAACTTTGTGGTATATACTACTCATATTTCTGTGGCTTCAAGCCATAGAAATCTTACACCAGAAAAATATGAATGGTGAAGAATGAATCAATGTGGAGATCATGCATCTGTACTATGAACAGAAGCTAAAACTATGTCAAGATACATATTCACAATCTGCCATTAGCTCTAGTGATTACAAATGAAAACCCATTCAGAAGAACTATGGACTAAACCATATCCAGAAACTTCCAAATCCAAACAAAAACAACAAAAAGCTTAATGTGTCTCCTGCAATTTGATTCATCAAGGGAGTATTCGTTTTATCTAAGACAGAGAATGCCACATTTGTATGTCATTTCCTCTGAAAACAGTCCATCACTTTTGCCAGACACAAAGAATGGTTACTATGGCAATCCCTTCATGCCGGGCTGCCCTGTGGGTTTGAGTTCAGAGCAGCATTTCGCAGGGAATTTGAGCGCCTGGCCAGCTGTAACTCATTGAGAGAGGCAGAACCACGACTGCTAGAATTACAGCCGGGTTTTTTTTGAGCTGTCTTTCATTTCTAAATGAAGGGAACAGCTGTGTGTTTTCACAGGGCATTTTGAACTTCTCAAGCCACCTTTTGCTCTCATACAAACACAGGCAAGTGAAACTGAAGCTGAACACAGCTCTCATGAGCCACAATTTCTCTTCTGATCTCTGAGATAACGTTTCTTGTGTAAGGTCCTGCTTTGTCAGCTGTGTTATCTTAAATTGCTGCAAATTGAGGGAAGGTTCTTCTGCAGGCTATATGAGGCAAGATACTCCTTATGATTGTGCAAGACAATTGGATTTTGGGGCAGTGTACTAGTCAGTCCTGTACCATATTGACTTCAGGAACTGGAGATTTGCCTCCCTTCCAGCTCCCCATTGGGAAGAAAGTACCTCTGTTCCTCTTCTGTGTATATATTGGTTTTGTAATATATTTATTTGTTCAGACCTTTTAGCCTTCACCAGAAAATCCAAGCACTTCATAATGATTTTGGCAGACAATTCAACAGGCAAAACACGCAAACACACGTTCATATCCTCAGCCTCTCCTTTTTAGCCAAAGTGATTGCCCAGCAGCACGCTCCATTGCATCGGCCTGCACCCGGCGCTGGGCCCAGGTGGGGTTGAGCTACATTCGAATGAATTATTTATTAGGCATGGGCTCAATAACTGTTAGAAGAAACTCCTTACCAGGCTGCCTAGGAGCAAGTACATAAGTTGACACGAAAGTAAAAAAGAGGAGGTACCAGTTCTCTAAGGGATGAGTCAAGCTGTGTGACTGCCCTGCAGCAAAGTGGCAGCCGAAAACTTTAGGCTGTACATTAGAATGGGGCTGGGAAAGCAGGACTAGTAAAAGCTGCAGGAAGGGTTTGGCTTGGGTAGCTTTCTCAGGGGGGATACCATGGTCACCAGCATTACATTTTGGCTTTTCTGACTCTTCAGGCTGGAAATATGTCACTAACACAAATAATGATGCCCTGGAGGCCACAGCTGTTCACTTCTCTTTGGAAGAGCAAAGCAAAAGGGCATGACCTGTGTCACAGAAAAGCTCATTGCCAAAACTGGAGCAGGGGCTCAAGGACTGAGCTGACTGGAAAATGAAATTTCTTCCTCTGCTTGAAAGAAATAAAGATCTAGAAAAAATGGGGTAATAAACTTCGAATGTTGTCTATTTGGACAGACTTGAGGTAGGGACAATTTTCTAGCCAAGCACCTTGTCAAGCTCATTCTGTCTTGCAAAGTGAGTCTTTCAGACTAGCAGTGAGACTCCACCTGTTCAGTGTTTCTGACAGAAAACTGGGGGGTGGGGGGAGCGTTAGGGCAAAATACCAGTTTTCTCTTTGACAACTTTATTTCCATGAAAAGGCATGGCGTTCTTTTCATCAGGAAAAACATTACAGAGGAAAAGCCCGTGCCTAATCAGCTCTGGAAAAAAGCTTATATACATTGGTTCATCGTAACACATAGTCTTGATCAAGAGGTGATAGTCTTCAAAAACAAACTTTCAGTGTTATACGAGGGGAAAATCTATCCTGTGAATACAGGCAGTTCTGGTTTTATTGCACTGTTAATAATACTGTCATCAGATGTAATGAATTCATCATAATAATGAGCAATTATATTAATTATTGTCTCCAACTGAGTCTTGAAACAAACTGCTTGCTGTCAGAAAACCTTTATACAGGGACCAGCAGCAAGAGTCCTGGGCCATAATTGCAGAACTTAGGAAAGGAGGCGTTGCCTTGGATCAGACCAACAGAGCTGTGACTGTCCCACCCATGGTCAGAGCCTCTAGGCTGACACACACAAATAGCCCTTTCCTCTTAGAACTGGGAAAGCTGATATGGGATTGTTTGGATCTAAACACCAGAGTCACTGATTACAGGTTTCTGAATAGCTCTTCCTGAAAGGAAACGAAAGGAAAGGAAATTTTGGAAAGGAAATTTTGATGGCATTGCAGCAAATATATTACCAGAAAGCAAAAAGAAGCAAAAAAACAGACAATATAATCTTCATCCAGGCAACAGAATGCACTCTGAAGAGAGATTACCATTAATGGTTAAAAAAAGAATTAACACAAACAAAAATAATTAATTTCCAAGCAAAATATTTCCTTCCAGGAGGGATGGAGTGCAAACTTAAAAACATTCAGGTCTGTCAGCCAGAAGGAAAAACCAAACAAATTAAAGCTGCAGGATGTGGCCCAATGTGCTAGCTGAGTACCACAATGACATTGTTTCACAGAAACTAAGGCAGCTTAAGACGTTGACAAGGCATGGAGCCTTGACACTTCTGCACAAATAGGAGAACAAAACAAGGTTATGTTTGTGCTTGGATGATGAGAAAAGCTTGCAATTGCCACTAGAAAAAGGCCTTCTTTAAAAACTCATTCTAATTAATATTTTATCAGGATTATTTAAATATGTTTATGGCCTAGATGACTGTGATAAAAGTCCTTGCTCTGATCACCACAGGCAACTTTCTTGTCTCCACACACTGACATATTTCCACTAATGAATCATTTTATTTCCCAGTACAATGGAATTTGACATCACTTAGACATGTAGGCATACCAGTTAACCTTGCTGAAATTTATCTAAGATTTGGAAATAAAGAAATGTCTAGTTTCTTAATAATAAGACTTTTATCTGACTCTGTATTTTTTCTTGTAATCTGAGCCTGAAATACTCAGAGCCCTTTGAAAATTTCAAGCAATGTTAAAGTCCACATTACTGGAGTGATATTTTTTAAAACAGTTCTTCCCCTCTTGCATTACCACTTACTTCTTTCTTAAAGATTTCTAACTAAAGTCATATCTGCTCATTCCTGTCCTTCTAGGGAAGGTTTATTTCTTCAAATTCTATGAAACCAATATTTTTCATTAGCAATGAATGAATTATAAGAATGTAAGAAATGCAAGGTGTATCTTTGGATTAAATTTTAAAATTGTTTTAGATATAGGAGTAGGGAATAATTGCTGCTAAAGAGAGGAATGCCTAGGAGACATTCACCTAGTTGGTACATCCCAAGATTTGCACTCAAAACTTTATTTGTTCAGCATGCCGTTCTAAATCTCCAAAGCTGTATTGGGGAAGTACCTCCTCCTAATCTGCATGCTGTGGTGGACAGAATCCAGATGGATCCCTAAAGCGTCTCTGCAGCCTTTGCTGACCAAGGGACTGCCTGGGGATCCACACCTTTTTGGCAGTGGGATCATGTTCCTGGTGATGAGGCTGTTACTATTTTGGTGGAGTGCCTGCTTTCCTCAAAGCTCAGAAATTGAGGTGGTTCCTCTGCAGCGAGAATCTACTCATGGTGGAGGGAAACAGGACTGCTTTTGAGCTTGGGACAGTATTTCCAAAGTTATTTTTCAGCAGAAAGATGTTGTTGGGGAAAAAGCTCCTTAGAGAGGGTGAGGCTGGGCCTAAGGACACAGCAATCAGGGGGAGGGAGAAGTGTGCCTGCTCTAAAAAGCCCAGGGGGGTGTGAGCAGTGTACAGCGCTACGGACTTGAGCCCAGGGCTGTGCTTCTTCACCTGCGCTTTGCCAGCCCAGATGAACTGAACTGGAAGTGGAAGGAACATCACGCTGACACTATACGGGACCAGAGAGGGCAGGAAGGGCTCTGGAAATTCCCCCTTATTTGGGAAAATTTGCATCATGCATATCTATGGACACTACAGAGAGTTGTGGCTTGGTCTCAGCAAATGGAGATAAAAGGGAAATATTCCTGCCGCTTAGGCTTTCAGGCTTGCTTATGGGAGCAATGCAGGGGATGCACATGACCTTTAAAATCCAGTGTGGTTTTTGCTGCACTGTCTGGGATCTTCCCTTTGATGAGGGAAAACTTTGAATGATTTAAATGGAGTTTCTCCAGCTACAATGTAATTTTTTTATTGCAACACCTGTGCTGAGTGTGATTTGCAGACAGTCTCACAGATAATGGCCATGCTTTCCAGCAAAATCTAGAATACCGAAGAAGAATCAAGGAAACAAGAATCCAGATGGAACTAGATGAGTCCCAAATATTCTCTCTCCAACAAAGGGCGTGCACACTACCATCATGTGGTGGTATTTCACAGTCATTTCATTGTACCATGCTTTTTTCTGAAGGAACAGGCTATGTCACATTGCTATGAGCTGGCAGGGTGTGGAAAACACCAAGTCCACAAACGTCTGACTCATTTTGAGTCCAAAAGAGGAGTCTGTACTGGCTTCACTCATGCTTCTTGTCATCTGAGGCTTTTGTAGGCACCAGGCAACCCTCTCATCCCTACAAATTTAGCTGTTGCGAGGGGTTGAGGGTTTTGTGTGTATTTGTAATTTTGCTTCTACGTAATCTTTCAAACAGCAAAGCCAAAGTGTACTTTGATTCTGGCAATGCAGGCAATTAGAAAAACAAAATAGCTGAGCCCTGAGCCAGTCTTGTTTAGGGTGGGCAGCTTTTTGGCCTGACACTCTCAGGTCTCTCACTGAAAATCAGTGCATGGGCTAAGATTTCATTGTATACTGATGGTGAAGGCTGACCCAGAAATCTGAGGAGAATTGTGACTTTCATCCTTACAGTCTTACACTGAAGGATTTCTTGTGGAGGCCCATTCAGGGAATTCAGGGATGTGCTGGTGTGCTGCCAGCTTGCATGATAATAAGTTAATGGATACCACTGCAGCCTGGCCAGCAGGCTGCAATTTGATGTCTGTGTGCAGGACCTGGCTGGGTATATTTCATACATCATCTGTCTCTCCAGTGCAATGTACTACCAGTGATATTTTGTAAATCAATGCATGGCCATAAGAAAAGTCATTCCCTGTGCTTGAAGAATTCCTGCAGCACTTTAGAAAGACACACTCATAAATAAAATGTAATAACGGTAATTTCCTAATAAAGTTCAAGCATATTTACTAATTGTAAGAGGGAGTAAAACTAGAAACAGAGTAGGATATTTTTGTGTTAAGCTAATAAAAAAAGAGGATGACCAGATGAGTGTGAGCAACAATTATCTAATGCAGTATTCCCAGATGGAGAAAAAGGATATTATGGCACATCCCTGGAATGCTACTGTGGTTTAAAAAAAAGGGGGAAAAAAAAGACACATCCTGTTACCACCAGAAGGAAATGAAACAGTTCTCAGGAGCAGATGGCATATTAATTCCTCTATTCATTTGATAATATTCCTCATATAATCATGCAGTGGTATTTTAATCACTTTGAGCCTAATTGCTGAAAGGGTCTGGCCTGCTTAAATACACTGACAGTAAGCAAGCAAGGCAGTGCTCTAGTCCAAAGTGTAACTCTGTCCTGGCCTGCAGCAGAAAAAAGGCATTTGTTATTATCAGAGAGTTTCTTGCTCTCACAACATCTTCTTCTGCATTAACCCAGTGATAATTCCATCATTGACAGTAGATGCACAGACCAAAGGGGTGAAACTCAGAGAGCTCTGAAACTTGTCTGACAAAATTTTGCTATCTGCTTATCAGGCTGCTGGCATCCTGCAAAAGGCTGGGCAAGGTCTTCCCTTGTCCTGGTTCTGTCCAGGACAGGGTTAATTTTTTTGTAGTAGGTGCGAGGAGGCATGGCCAGGACACATGGGTTATTCTGTACTACCTCACTTCATTGCCAGGGCAGGGGACAGGGCCAGCAAGAAGAGGCATCTTCTGGCCTGGAAAACCTAGCAGGGGGAGCTGTCTGGCATTGTCTATCATAGTTTGAGCGGTTTTTTTGCCTGTATGAATAATTTCTTCTCTTACACCCTCTGTCATTAATATTACTGCTCTTATGGTCAATTTTCTTATCTCAACCCTTGATCTTTGCCTTTTGTGCCTCCAGTTGGAGGGAGAAAGGGGAGCAGCTCATGGCTTTAGTGGGAGTACTAAAGTGGAGAATACCATTCCTAAATCACGACATCCCTGTACTTAATAAAAGCAGATGCTAAATAGACTGGATGTCAAGGGACAGCAGTACTTTCTGAGAAGAAGAACAAAGAGGGAGATTGTCACTGAAAGATAGCCTGATTAGTGGTTTTCAAATAATATTTTTCTTAGGTAAAGAAAGAATATATTTCAGTTCCACTGCAGGACTCTGATCTTCAGGGCAAAGACATGACATTCTCCTTACTTTGCCTCCCCAGAAATTATGTTCTGCCATACCAAATAAGAAGGTAATTCATCATTAGGGATAACAAGTTAAATATACGCTTGTTCAGCTAATAATCTAATGAATGTAGAGGAAAGAATGACATTTTTATGTCATTGTCTGCAATATCTCACTAGTTATAGCCCCACGACTCCTCTAGAAAGACTAATGTCAGGTTATTAGGCCAAGGCACAGCAAATAATATAACTTAAAGACCATCCAGTCTGATTACAGTGTAGCATCACCAGTAAACAGTCTGCTATTTAATATGCCTTGTATCTTCTTATTGTCACTAATGTACATGTTTTTATCAGAAGTAATTCATCTCATATTCTTGCAACTTCACTGCAAAACTCCTTCTGAGGTGTCACACATCCTATGAGCCTTAATAGCAATGAGCTAACATCCTCTGACAGGACATGAAACTCTGCACAGTGCTCATTTGCTGGGAAAGTGCTCATGTGAAATTCATGCTAGAGACTGACATTATAAAAAACTGCAGTTTTGCCTCACTCCCACATTGTCCCTTCTCAGTTTCTGGCACCTACACGCAGAGGCAGAGATTTGCCACAAATTCAGAAGAACAGAGATTTTTCCTTCCTACTTGACACAGGTATAAATAGTTGTATATGCAAAAGTGGTGGAGATGCAGGCCCTGCCCAGACCAGACCAAGCTGGAGCCCCGCAATGCTCCCTGCAGAGAGAGAATGCTGCTCACCATGAGTAACACCAGCCAGCTGGTGGAACAGTGGCCAGGCTGACAAGAAGCACCCATTATCAAAGGAGAAAAGGAAATAGATTACACAATACACAGCAGACTTCTCATTGTACAGCTGTGACTGAATTTCAGTCTGAGACAGCCATGCACTGTACTTGTACTTACTCGTACTCACTGGACACCTGATTATATTTTTCCTGTCTTTAATGTGAAATGGTTATTTGCTCTATGTCATAATAATATCTTTGGTAACTGAAAACCACTAGGAATACCCATGCTTAGAAATTTTTAGTTTTGACATTACATATATAACTTCTGACTCATATGTACACTAAGCCAGGGAGCAAATAGCAAATTAACTGTGTATATCTGACTGAATCAGTCATGAGGCAAAATGCTCTTCTTATGTGGGTCTGGGTCAGAGTGTCAGTCGTATTTAAACACAAAGCTGAAGAACAGACCCTTTTCCAGTATGGAGACTGTGACCAAAAACATTGTATCCAGCAGGCAAGGTCTAGCAGTACTCAGGAAAACAGCTTGCTCAGTCTGGCTGTCCCCACCCCACCAAGTACCATTATTTTCTCCTTCATAATTCTGAAAGATTTCAAAAAATCTAGAGCTTTAGTTTGAGACTATAAAAATATGTTCACATGTCCATAAATCTGTTTCTCACACTAACTTTTAAAAGTGGCTCTACTACTTCTGGGTTTTTTGCAACTGCCATTTCTTGATTGTAGTTTGCTAAGGCAGGTCATGTCTCTGCCATAATACCTCTGTAACATTTAGTCTTGACCTTTTGCATCATATACTGGTTTTCCTTACTCCTTCTGCCACTACAACTGTGATTATCACCTAATCCAACCTGACAGCTAACTCTCACCCTCCTGTCCCCAGCCCCCCAGCAAGCAGGAGGAAATATTGTCACCAAGCCTGCCATCTGCTAGCCATCAAAGAGCAGAATGCAGCTTCTGTCAGAGCTGCCACAGAGCTAAGAAGCCAAAGAGAGTGGTGCTGTCTGCTGTAAGGGCCTGAGGTGGAAGAACTGCTGCACAAACCCAAAAGGAGACAGGAGAAGGGACACTTGAAAGCTCCCAGGGAAAAGAGCACTTGATCAGCACCAGTGGCCACTGGTTTATGAGCACAGCTCTACATTGAAAGTGTCTGACCAGCAGCTTCCCATTTCCTTCAGGAAAACAGTGAGGGACTCTGGTGTATGGTCCTTGCACCACCTATTTAAACTACAGTGAACAGGTTTATGTCTCTTATACTCAGCAAAAGCATCAGATCTGCCCCTCTTAGACCTCACTGCAATGAAGGAATTTCAAAACTAACATGTGACAGAGAAGTTATTTATTTTAACTGAATGGCTATGAGGTTCCTTTTAATGATCCTTTTTTTCCAATTTGCAGCGGTGTCAGAATCCACATGGATTTCAAACAGAAAAGTCCTAAATATCTGAAGTCTGCTTAAAAAGTGAACTGTACACTTGGCCCAGATGATTCTCCCTTTCCCCTACCCCAAAGCACATTCCTAGCCTTGCCAATATGTTCCCCTTTCGCAAGATGCAGGGTGGGAGCAAACGCTATTCAATTCCCTGGCTGGTTCAACCTCGTTCTCTTTTTACACTATGGCACATATTTGTACAGCATGCAAGAACCAAATGAGAACATCTTTTCCAACTGGTATTTCTTAATGGCATTTGGAGAAAGATTTGTAAGTAATGTTACATGAATTGCAAATAAAAGCCTCCCTAACACACTTCCACGACTCTATTTTCCCCTTGTATTTTCTTTTTTTTACCTCTTTCAGTCTGTATTTTCTTTGATTGAGAGCACTGAAAACTGTTAAGCAAAGAGTGCTCCTGTCTCCTCACTCTCTCCAATATGTTTTATTTCTGTTCTTTTAAGTGCTTTGGATCAGGTCCTTGCCTCTGGCACTATTCCTCCACCCCTGACTTATGTCTAGAATAGTGTCTTCTGGCAAGTTTCTTGCTCCTCACAGGCTGGCTACTGTGTGCAGGGCTCCTGCTTTTCAAGGGTCAAGGCCTTAGGCATCTTGAGACAAGCACTGGCTTCTCCACTTGGCTCCAATGTTTCCTTTTCAGCCTCCTCACAAAAACAAACCAGGGCTTAAATGTTAGTTCTCAATACAGTGCTCCCTTGTTTATTTTCTTCACATGTCTATTCTTTCTTTCCATTCCTGGCCACAAAGAGAAGAAGCTGGAAGAACATAGTTTTTGCCAGTTTACTACCAATGTTGAGCTGTGAAAGCTGCCACACTAAAGAGGGAGTGAGGGAGGACATCTAGAAGGAACAGATTAGGCCATCAGCAGATCTGTTTCCGAACCGTCTGCAAGATCCCAGTGTAAGTATCCCCAGAAATGCAGGTACTATTCCATCACCCCCTCCCTGGCTGTAAGAAGTCTTCTCTAAGATTTCTCTAAGTTTCAGTTCCTCTTTTGCAAAAATCTAAGTAGAGCACAGGGGCTACATGCTGGCATCCTGTACAAGGGTGAGATCTGAAGGATGAAGTAGTCCAGCAAAACAGCAAAATTTTAGGCAGGAGATTATAATCCACAGTATAAAGTGATCATGATAACCCTCTACATTCTACAGTTCTAAGTACAAAATTGAGAGAAAATATCTTTTAAGTTGTCCTAGAAAATATATTTTAATTTGTCCTAGAAAAGTTTTTCAAAAAATCTTTTTTTTTGTCCCTGAAATATTTCTTTTGAGGAAATGAAAATAAAGGGTACTTGGCTTTAAGATTGACTATATGGTTTCATTTGCCTAAAAACGTCACATTTTGTTTGTGGATGCATTAATTCTCTTTTAGTCCCTTTAAAGACACAAATGAATTATGAAAAGTATAAACAGGAGACACAGCAACCTTCCCTTTAAAAACATAGACATTAAACATATTGAACTTTTTGAACATTCCCCACTCCTTCTCAGATAAAAACAAGAGGAAAATAATTTGCCTCATTGCCTTTTTGCAATCCATTTACTAATCTCAGGATTTTCCCTTCTTTGCCTGAGGTTGGAATCACGGCATCTCATTTCTCCCATAAAAACCAGTGCATCTAATCTAAGGTAGTAGCTAGACTGTACCAAACTGAGTCACCTACAGAAAGATTCATCCTCTCAGAGGCACACTTGTCTTAAGGTAGCAATGCTCCACCCCCTACTGATCACTGAGGAAACAGGTTAAATAGTTAGGATTTAACACTTGAGCTTTGATGGTTAAATTTAGATACGATAAATTTCCCCTCACTCTTCTGCAATCTTATTACATTTCTTTATTGTTGGAGACTTGATTTTTCTTGTTTCTAGAATCTGGGCACATACCTTCAAGAAGTCACGATCACAGTCAGATCCATCTTCTAAATCAAAGGCTGTGAAGCTATAGTTGAGAGTGTTCCCCTTGGTGGTTTGGATAGTCCAGGTGCAGTGCTCATTTAGAGGATAATTGTTTGGATAATTTAAACTTTCCAATATGCCATGGCTACGATTAACAGTCAGCACTTCACGGCAAACTGAAAAAAAAGTGGTAAGAGATTATATTTGTACAGTGTTATTAATCCAATATCTCAAAAATAACTAAATGAAGTCACTGATAACATTACAAGGTGAAAAACATTTTTATTCAGATTAGAGAAGCATTGCAGGAAGAAAATGGTGACCTATTGAAGAACATATATGTTTCAACCTGAATTCAGACTTTTCAAATTTGAATCTCTCAGCATTATTATGACCTTTTCTGACACTTGCAGACCCATCAGTATGTATAATATTTCCATATTTTTTGGGCAGTTTTCTTTAATTCTAAATACATGGGTATTCATGAAACACATTTTCTTTTCTTTTTTTTTTTTTTATAAATAATTATAGAAACTTACCCTGTCATTTGAAATAATTTAAGGAGGTGCTCAAGAAATATTGACTAATACATAAAAGTGGTTTATTTCAGTTAACTAGGAAAAAAATATGATCCCTGGCTAAAACAACCAATGGAAAGTAAGCTACTAGAGTTGGGCTTTCTAGCCCCAGAAAGAGGAAGTGATCATGAAATTTTTTAAAAAGGAGCCATGACTTTCCTTGTGAGACATTCAATAGCATTCTAGCATAAGAACTGGACAACTACCTGGAATAATTAGAGCTCTCCTTGAAGTACAGAGAAAATGAAAATAAACTAAACTAGATAAAGAACAAAATTACAATTATGGCATTAGGTCAGTGAGTCTCATTTTCCTGTATCCACCTTTCCCTAAAGACAAAAAATATGAGTGGCAATCCCTTGTCTGGAGAGAGCATACAGTGTGTGTCAGGAGCAGAGCAGCATAATGCACAGAGAAGTGGGCAGGAGGCAGGCAGCAGACTGGGCTCTTTGGTTTGGGCAGCAAATCTTCAGAGTCTGAACAGCAGAAATAGCTGAGATTCACTTGCATAGCTATTCTATTGTCTGTGACCACAGATAGCACACCTACTTCCTGAACATTTTTTATTCTATCCAAACGGTTTAATGAGCAGCAAGGTCTGTGCTTTCAGTATTTCAAAATGCTTGGGATACAGCGAAAGGTCAGGCAGAGTGGAGTGGAGCTTGCCTGCAAAGCTACACTGAAGCATATGACTTTCTGAAAGGGCAGGACAAAGAACACAAAATGGGTTTTGAAGAATGCAAGACAGGTAAAAGCTGCCACCCTCTGCCATCAGGATTTTATTAGAAACATATCAGGCACAAAGGTGCCTTTGAATGGTAACTTGATATCATGTTTTCCTTTGCAACAGTTTTCAATTAACCATTACATTTTTTTCATGTACATGTAAATGTATCTGATATCTAAGCACCCTTATTTTATAACATACTGGCTACATAATTTTAGCTTTTGGGCAAGCCATTAAAAGCTTTCTCTAATGCATCTTCAGGAATTAAATATGAATGTAAATCACATTATCTGATAGCTCAAGTTCTACATCTGAGTGCTTTGAAAGTGCTCTTTCTGTTTAATTAATGAAAGGGAGGAGGAACCTTTTCTAATATATCCTCTTGACATTGCAGTCTGAAAAGTACATGGTAGATGAATCTGTAGTGGATCTGTAAGGAATAAGGGAGCCAAGGGTCCCTCCCTCTTCTGATTACTCTATGTGTCATGTGTGGATGAATAGCTGTTTCATAATCCATTTACTACTGTCCAAACCTAGGACAACTTCATGGCTACAAACCTATAACAATCCTAATCACTTGGGCATGTCATACTTAGAAAACACAAAGATGGTTGCAAATCACTTTTTATGCGATGAAATTACATATCTTCCAATGTTCTTTTAACCATAAAAAAAGCATAAAGTGTATAAAGCGAAAAGTAAACACCAGGACTATATTCAAGACTATGACTGGGAATAAAATAATTTTAGCTTGTCATGTGTGTTCTTGTATTTTTCTCCAGGTATTATTATTCTGATATTTCTGGGGTAGTACTATTTTACAAAAATAATGTTTGCAAGAAAAGTATTACCCTTACCACAAGATATAAAAAAAATGAAACTTTTTTAAATGTTCCCAATAGGCTAAATTATCCCAAGCACCCCCAGTGATGCAGTCTGGCTGACAGAAACTCAATTATCTTTTGTCATCCTGCTTCAAAAGCAGCTCTAAGATCAGAGAATCTTGCTATGTCTGCCTTCTCTTTTAAAAAATCAGGAGCCTGAAGGAGCAGAAGAGCAAGAATAGTCCAATCTATTCTGTTATGGACTTGCAGCACTTGTTATTCTGTGTAAATCCGGAGTGATAAGTGCCACTGGTGCAGGTAATAGAAATAGAGCCACCTTACCAGCTTTCTCCTAAGGAAGAGAGAATCTCCATCCCAGGTAGATGGGCAGATAATTTTTAGGTCTCTGTGTTCTGTACCAGACTAGAGAATCTGTGTCAGTATTATGCTCTATACATTTTACTGTGCTCATAAATATGTAAGATCATGGGCTGCAAGCAGCTTCACAGACAACATGAGCTGTAGAAACATGTTCTCATCTTCTTTCACTTACTTACCCTGTTTGTATTTGGCTAAGAAGCCTCCGCCTTGCAGACTGTTGTCTGTCCTTAGTTTTACATACACGCTGTCTCCACTGGAAAGGACTGGTTGTGGTATCTGATCCCCACAAAATTTACCTAGCTGTCTAGCAGTGCTGCTGTTGCCATCAAATATCTAAAAAAAAAAAAAAAAGAAAAAATAATAAATCTGATGACATTAAAAATCCTAATAATTTCCCCCTGATAAATGTCTGCTTAGAGAAATGTTACTGGATATACAAGAGGTTGAATTCCATTTCTGCTCAGAGGAAGCCTGACAGGCATTTCAGAAACAAGCAAAAACAGGAAGACAGTAACTGAATACTAGTGGGTTTTTAGGGGCTTAGTTACCAAGAGAGGAACACAACACTCCATTTCTATTTTATTAAAAATATTCAAGTAATTTATGCAACAATTCAAATATGAAATTTGGGATTAACAATACAGTTATTGGCACTGTTGTGCTTTTTTCCACTTAATTTATTAAGAAAGCATACTAAGGCCCTGGTTCAAAACACAGAAAATTTAAAAGATATAGACAGATTCTTGTTTCTATCAATCAGCTTCCTTCTATCTAGATATAAAGGTTTTTGTTACCAGCAGCTACACAGACTCTGCTGCTTTGCCTCTCATGGCTCTGTGATATGAAGGTAGCACATTAACATGGAGCTTTCCTATTCTGGGTCTGTTCACTGAGGAATATTTAAAAACCTAGGCCCTGTGTTCTTCCTGGCCTTTGTGCTCAGCATACTCAGCTGCCTCCTATGGAGCAGGGTGTCCCAGGGGACCTACCGCAAGGTAATCAAAGGTGCACTTTGGGTGATGTTCTAGATGGAACTGCTCGAACTGGATTTCGAATGGACTTCCTCGGCTTCCTCTGAGCAACCAGTAGCACTCTGAATTGTGGTAATATGGCATGGGGTAGTTGGGAGACATGAAGATGCCTGAAGATGTTACCAAAGTCCCACCACAACCTGAAAATGGCAGAGAAAGCAAACCAACATTAAACAGTTAGAAGAGTAAAGAATTAGACATGGTGTGTGAGATTCCCACTACTGATCTCCTTCATATGCCCTGAACATCTTTGGTAATGCCCCAAAAATCTGCATCTAGCCATCAATGTTATAAGCGGAAGAAAGCCCATGGCACCTAGAAATATTAGCTATCTAATTTGAAGAGTTCTTCAGATAGAGAGTTAACCTTCAAATTAGAAACCTCATAATTAAATTCTTAATTACTGCTTTCCTAAGCATAAGAGAAAACTGAAGCTATCTAGGGAATAGTATGCCTTTCTCTGTGGTAAAAAAGAAAGCCCAAGGATCAAGAAATATCCTTGATCTTAACAACATGCATACATTTCACTATATAATTAGCAGATAGACTTTAGAAGATGGGAAGCCGAAAAGTTGTGGGGGAAAAGGTGAGAAATTAAATACAAACAAAAGATCAAAAATGAGATGTGTAAAATAGTCCTATACTTGATGCAGTCATTTTACCTGCTGAGGTACCATCCCACTCTGCTGAAAATCCCTTTCTTGTGCCAAATACGTCACTTACAAACTTTATCCACAGCTTGTTACCATGAGAGATTATAACAGGAGGCAG
This sequence comes from Lanius collurio, assembly GCA_020086605.1. Classification (NCBI taxonomy): domain Eukaryota; kingdom Metazoa; phylum Chordata; class Aves; order Passeriformes; family Laniidae; genus Lanius; species Lanius collurio. The sequence goes on along the minus strand of JACBWW010000017.1, from coordinate 17,069,933 downwards.
GTCTGTACCACAGTATTTTCCAAGAGGAGGAGAAGTTTCATAGCCTCCATCTCTAGAATGGTAGAGAAGAAAAATCTTTGGTCAAAGAGAGATACCATGAGAAATGCTAGCAAATCAAAAATCTTGTGATTCTTTTAGACTTGGGAAAGACTATTCCTGGCTCTTCATCTTCCACAGAAATACTGATACCAAATACTGAGTCTTGCTACTTGCAGTAATATGCCCTACCACGACGACCTGCTTGCTGGGTATGTCACTCTCTCATCTCAGCAGCCTGAGGATGTGTCAACACAATGACAGGCTTGGGAGGTGTCTCAGGTAGACTGTATTCTCTGTATTCTACCAGCTGACAATTATTGGGGCAACCAAAGGTAATCTTCTAATTTGAAGCAGTAATTTTCTCACTGCTCACTGTTTAGCCTGGCGCAGACCTAGATGAGTAGACTTATTTACAAAAAACATGTTTATTTGCCACCACACAAATAGGAATTCATTTTTGTATTCATTTCACTGATGTTATGCATGTTTTCAAATATTTTCTTAGTCTTCAGAATTGGTTCCACAGCCACTTATTTTCCTATTTTTAAATTAAGTAATATTTCCAGTAACATGTTTTAATACTGCAATCAGGATACACAGTTAATGTTCTGTTCTGCCTCCTGCACATGCCTTATGGGAATAAAAAAGATGGTGAAAACCTGATTATCAATTGCTTCCTGGCCTTGTCTTTAAGCACTTTCATACTACAAACACCCTACCAGTCATTAGGACAATAATAGATACATTTTTATCTTTATATGGGTGTGATTTTGCTATGATGCTTTTCAAGTGGACAGTAATACTTTCAATTGCATATTCACAGATTTTCTGCTGCTTTTGAGAAAAATTTCTACTTAGCCTTTGCCACTCTGTTTTCTTGTCATCCTCGCAGCTTAAACTGCTTGCTGCTGTCTCATGTTACTGGCAGTTGAAGAAATGTGCCAGAACCTGCCCTCACTTGCATCTTGGCCTCTGCAGCTGCGGTCACATGAACAATTTTCTTAGTTGACTGAATGCAATTTATCAGAGGACACCTCAGGACAAGAAACGAGAGTGGCACTTCACCTAAGACTTGTGTAGCTTCCCATTTAACAGTATCAGGTTTGAAGAGACATTCTAAAAATCCAGTTATGGCAGTAGTAATGTGCTGAGTTGCACTTAGAATGTTCTGTCTGTATCTTAAAACCTGTTTAATGCTGCTGAACTCTTCACAGTGAAAATAGAGTTAGATTTATGCTATAAATAAGTGTTTTCAGTTCCTAAGGTGAAAAAGTGAAAAAAAAATCATCCTGTTTACAATTTGGATCACCTCAAATTAAAATGTTAATTGTTAAAATAAATTCAAATTACATTTAATCTCAGACTGTTGTTTTAAAAAGAAACAAAATGAAATGCTTTACTTAGAAAATATTGAAAAAGTTTTTAAGGTTTTCATAACTTTCTCCAGTTTGTATGTACAGCTGAAAAAACCCAGCTAATTCAGCTGGGATTCAGAATCTCAATAGTGCAACTTCAGCAAGCAGATTTCTGTTTTGTTTTAAAAAGAAGATACTACTTACCAAGGAATAACCCATACAGAATATCTGGTATAACATTCAGGATGAGCTTTATCATGGTGCTCAGTGAGGTAACGGAAACTCTTAGCATGCTCAGACTGAAAAAGCACACTGCCTTCTGCAGCTATGGCTCACCCAGAGAGCTGGCTCATGAGGCCTGGACTGGGTACACCAACACTGCAAAGTGCAAATCCATCTGCAGCCACACAGTAGAAAGGATATGCACTTGGTGCTGCTATACTGTAAGCTGGTAACCTTCCTGCAAATATTAACTTCTTCTATTTGTCTCTGTCCTGTAAAATTTCCTAGAAATCACCAGGTTAGTGTCCTAAGTTTAATGGTGATGCCAGTATAGAAAAATATGGCAGATTATTTACATAGTCCTTGTGTTACATCCTAGAGTAGCTGCTGTCTAAAGACTATAAACATAAAACAAAATATAGAATCATAGAGCAGCTTGGGTTGGAAGGGGCATTTAAAGGTCATCTATGCCACCCAACTCTGCAATGAACAGGGACATCTTCAACTAGAAAAGGTTGCTCAGAGCCTTGTCCAGCCTGATCTTGAACATTTCCAGGGATGGGGCATCAACTACCTCTGTGGGCAACCTGCTCCAGTGCGTCACTACCGTCATTGAAAAAAATTTCTTCTGAACAATCCAAACTCTCTCAACCTGTCATCATATAAGAGTGCTCCAGTTCTCTAATTGTCTTCATGGACTTCCTTTAAACTTGCTCCAAGAGATTTATGTCCTTATGCTGGGGGCCAGAGAGCTGGATGCAGCACTCCAGGTGAGGTCTCACCAGGGCAGAGCAGAGGGCAGAATCACCTCCCTTGACCTGCTGCCCATGCTGCTTTTGATGCAGCCCAGGGTACTGTTGGCTTTCTGGGCTGCAAGGGCACATTGCCAGGTCCTCTCTAATTTTTTATCCACCAGCACCCTCAAGTCCTTCTCCACTGGGATGCTCTTGATCCATTCACTCCCCAGCCTGTACTGATATTGAGAGTTGCTCCAAACCAGGAGCAGGACCTTGTATTTGGTGTTGCTGAACCTCACAAGGTTCACAAGGTCAAGCTTATCCAGGTCCCTCTGGATGGCATTCTGTCATTCAGGTGTGCCAACTGCACAGCTTGGTGTCCCTGGCAAACTTGCTGAGGCTGCACTTGATCCAACTGTCTATGTCATTAATGAAGATATTAAATAACACTGATCCCAGTACAGACCTTTGAGGGATCACTTGTCAGAGATCTCCATCTGTACACCAAGCCATTGACCACTACCCTCTGGATGTAACAGTCCAATCAGTTCCTCATCTTCTGAACCATCCACTCATCCAATGTATCTCTTTCCAATTTAGAGAGAAGAATGTTGTGGGGGACTGTGTCAAAAGCTTTACAGAATTCCACACAGATGGCATCTGCAGCTGTTTACTCATCCATTGATGTAGTCATTCCATCACAGAAGGCCACTGGGTTGGTCAAGAAAGCCCTTCTTGAAGTCATGCTGGATGGCTCAGGCCACCTCCTTGTCTTCCATGTGCCTCAGCAGAGCTTCTAGGAGAATCTGTTCTAAGATCTTCCGAGGCACAGAGGTGAGGCTGACAGGGGAATAGTTCCCAGGGTCCTCTTTTCTATCCTTTTTAAGAATGGGTACAATGTTTCCCCTTTTCACCTGGGACTTCACCTGACTGCCATGACTTTTCAAATATCATGGAGAATATGTCACAAAACAGGCAATAAAACTCTTCCGGCACTAAGGAAAACAACCCAAATGCAGTGCATGGGAATAGAGTCCACACACTTGCTCTCATAACTGGAATTTATCAAGTAGGAAAGCTGATAACAGAGCAGGATGAAAGGAGGAAAACATAGCCTTTAAAGCTCTCTGGTAAGTCCTTTTCCCACATTGACAGCAAGGTGTATAGTTAAAACTAAAGATTCTGAACATGTCTAAGTGGGTTTGGACAACTTACATAGTGATCAGTACTAAGGACAAGAGAAATAATTGGGCTTGCCTGATTTCTACATAATCCTCTGTACAGCGTTTATTCCCTTCCAAGGTGAAGTTGGTGAAGCGCAGCACAATCTGTCTGTTTATTCCCACTGTGATGGTGTACACGCACTCAGTCCGGACAGGGTAGTTATTGGGGTAGTTTGGAGAGGTTAGCATGCCAGTGTCAGAAGTGTAGTTGTGTGAGCAAACTTTAAAAAGAAAAGAAACAAAGATGAATTAATTTCATATGTCCTCTAAATTAACAGGAAATTTCTATTTTCAACAAGCAGAGGAGCAAACATCTTGTGTTCCTGTGCATTATAACTCTTCCTGGACACATTTTACTGCTGAATGTCAACAGTATAAACTAAAACCAGAATTCAGCTGTTTCATGGGATTTCTTACATTTGAGTTGATTTTGTTCAGCTTTTACCAGAACACCATGTCTGTAATAAATAAGCAACATAAAAGCAGTTTCAGCTGCCTAGATGGCTTTGTCCTAAACCCCAAGTAAGCAGAGAAAGGAAACTGAAAGGGATGTCTTGCTGAACACAAAAGGTAGGATTCCTGAATTTCTGAAAAGCAGTGGTGATGGAAACTAAATATAGTTTCTAGCTATGAGGAGAAGCTACATTGTTTTCAAGCATTCCTCATGGTCAATCCGAGAAGAGGTGATTTTATATCTAAATAACTTTTCCCATTTTCTAGGCCATAAGTGACAGTAAGTGCTATAATCCTTAGAATTTGAGGACACAACAATTTTACTTAAGATCTTATACTTAAATCAACTACATCAGCTGCAGTGTAGCAATGTTTATGCTTAACTCTTTAATTGCATAACAATTTAGGGGGAATGTCTAAGGCTGGTCATTTCCATGACTGTTCTCTATCCATTCTAACTGTTAAAACGCTTTTGCTTTTAATGGTGTGTTTTAATGGTATATTTTTGCATTCTTGGTCACCTAGAAGGCCCGTGCTGAAAACATTTTCTGTGGGATAAATACTCCCAAATCTAGCCCTCAGACTCATGTTCCTAATTCATCATGGGGAGAACAGAGAAACAGGACACAAAAAAGGGACAAAAATTTTCTTCCATTGGCTTGTGCTTTGGTATTGACAAGTCAAAAAGATTTCATGCACCAGTTTACCTAAAATCATTATCTATTAAAGTCTTTATCTCGAATTTTAGTCATTTATGTGTTCCATCACAGATATGCTTTAATGTACACATATAACAAAGAGGTTAGTTCTGGTCACCATAAGAGCCTTGTGCTGCTTTGTAAATCCTTATAATGCCCTGGCAGTGCTACCAGCTCCAATGGTATTTTGTGATATGTAGGGCTTATCATCAAACCCCAGATCCTTAAGTCATATGATTTTTTGAGACTGCTACCTGAAGGGTTAGAAATGACTTAGAAATGTCACCCAAGTTTTCCTAACATACTACTACAGAAAAGGTATTAAAAAATTAAAAAGAAAATGTGTTTATACTTACTACATTATTTATTTTTAAATAATTATTTCCTCCTGCTTTTGGAGGGATAAGTGTCTGACTTGTGCATACTTAATGATTAGAGCTCTTGCAATACTGTCATTATGTACTCAGAGGCTGAGACCAAGAATATCAGCTTTCAACCTGGAGAATATCAAAACTGGTGTGCTAGATAAGAACTCTTACAGTAAAATTAGCACTACAGAAGCCAGAATTTTTTTATCAGCCCTTTTAATAACAATTTCCACAGAATTGTCCAGGTTGCCTCCCTCACCAAAGTTTTTCTTCTTGGGTGGAAACCAGACAGAAACTTATATCCCACGTGTGCTGTTTTAAGCTGGATGGTGTGTACTGCTTTACATTTCACTTAACAATCTTCTTTATGAGCTAAGGGATAATAAATAGAGAAGATGGAACAGGGACTGCCTTATAAAAGTTAGACTTCTGGCTACAGTGAAACAAATCCAAGTATAGATGGAGATGCTGGCTGCTATAAGGATTTAGAAAAGCATAAACAAACCCATGTTTTTTGACAGCCAACTCTTTTCTGGTAACTGGATTAATTCATGGTGTTCTACTTTCAGCCAGGAGAGCTGGCACTCCCCTTTAGCACTCAATTCTCTAATTGAGAACATTTAGGGGTGTGCTTGGCCAGTAACAGACCCATCAGTGAACATTTAGCAAAGTTAGCACAAAAAAAGTACTTTGACTCTTTTGCCAAAGTTCAGAATGCAGTCTAATACTATATGTAATTATTGTATGTCTGGAAAAAAATATTAATTCAGTTTAGTTGGAAGGCACTTATTACAGCTCATGAAAAACAGAAGGAGGCAATTGTTGAGGACAATCACACATCTTGCTTTGCCCAGTATGTGAGGTTTTGAAAGCTATTCAATCTTCCTTCTGATTTTAGTACTGAATGTTTGCTTTTCTGAAAAAAAAATGCCATAAATGGCAGTAACCAACTGCAACAGCCAATAGCAGAGAAAAATGCCAGCTTTTGTACTATTCACTCATGCAATCATGCATAATGTAAAAATTATATCCATGATTCTTCCCCTAAAGAGATATCAATCAGTTGCCACAATCCTAATTAATCAAAAATCAAGCAATGGTACAATATATAACATGGGATTTTTCTTTCAGTCTCACTGTACCAAAGGAAAACTGGGATTCCAAACAATTCACTCTTTGTGTAGTACCATGCATGTTTAGGACAAAAAAGAAGAAACTATCACATGAAGTATATGCCTCTCCACAGGCAATGTGAAAGCACATCTGCACTTCAGGGCCTTCTGTTACTGCTGCTGGCAGATGCTAAGAGGCTTGGTTCTTACCAAGGAGGCACACAAAGGTCTTTGGTAGCATGTTAGACCCAAACTCCCTCAAAATACTGGGTACGTTGGTTCAAAAAGGATCTCTGCCTGTCTTCTGCTGATTTGCACCCAAACACACACACTGTGGAGTTGTACTCACATATACTGGCACGTACAGGCAGACCCTGACCAAACACTGCCGAGTTACAGCTGCCTAACAAGCTGTCAGGTGCCAGCCAATAGAGCCTTTTTCCTGACACTTGGGTTGAGCTGAGCAGATGCCCAAGACACGTATAGGACATCAGCTTTATTTTCTGTTTTAGGTCAACCTCATTCAACCATTTCCTGTTCATCTCTGCACATAAATACTTGTCAGCTAATATCTTCCATTCTTGTCATTGCTCGTTCAGCTGAAGACCAAAGTCAGGCATCGTACTCCTAATAATTACTGGGTTCAGTAAGGAAGATGGGAATGAAGATTTCAACTGGTACTCAGCTCTCAATGAAGATGACACACAAATCCATACTACGTTTTCAGGTGCACTTTTAACTTCACAGAAGTTTTTCTCTTTTCTCATCCTTCTCAAACTCTGACTTCTCCAAATCATCATTGTAACTAACATATAATCCACAATGAAGGTATTAAAAACCAGATTACCCATCTTCATAAATAAAATCATTCACAATTCAGGATGATAATGAGGAAAATTATCCCTCACAAAAGACAGATAAAGACCAGGAATAAAAAGCCTACTAGAAAGGCAATCTGCTACAAATCTTGTTAAGGTTAACTTTTCCCAGCAGAAAGAATGAAATGAAGCACCTCTAAATAAATAAACAAACAGATTTTTAAAAAGCCCAAGAAACAGGAAACCAACCAACTAAACAACGAAACACACCACCAAAACCCCAATTCAAAGTAAAACAGATGAATTCCCACTTATTTGTGAAGAAGTTGAGGAAAAAAAATTACAGCACTGAATCCAGTACTATTCCTATTGGAAAATTGTGGCCTGTATCTATCAAGACCCTGAACAAAAGTTCCAGAAAAGACTAAACTCTTTCAAAGATTTTTCAGTCTTTTTACATGGCTTATTTGTGATGTGGTCAGCCAAAATTGGCAGAAGACAACTCTAAAATCTACCATAACACTTACATGGCTCTTATGATATTCATCTAGCTGGTAGTTGAGACCTGGACTCTTTGAAACAAATCAAAATATTACCTTGAATTCCATATGAATTGCCCCTTTAAATGACAGAAGGATGATGAAGAACTAAGAATCCAAGGTACTTGTAGATTAAGTGGGTGATATATATTTTAAGATGAGTATCATGTGGGCATGTCTGACTGAAGGATTTCCATCTGTACTGCTGCTCCATGAGCCATTCACAGCTACTAGCTGGCAGACTGCTGAAGCAATTGTTTGCACTTTATGGGCCACGGCCATGGCTGCATCTCCTGGCATTCTTCTTTTTTTTTTTTTTTTTTGACAGGAAACATAGCTTTGCCTTTTATTCTTTTCAGGCTACTTTTCAAGTATTTAATATATCACAGATATGCCATGCAAAAAAAAAACATTGTTTACCAAGATACATGGAGAAGAAAATTAGTTTCATTTTGCATTAAAAAATTCCACTTTTACTTATGCTTCTTTTTTAAACTCCAATTTATTTGGTGGGGGGAGGAAGGGCAATCTTGTCCATGTTTTCAATAGCTCATTCTCTCTGAAATAACTCCAGGCAAAAGACTATAGAAATGTGTAATATGAACCAGAACATCTTTGACAAGTTCTGATACTGGTTATGCTCTAGCTAGCTAAGGATACACAACTTAAAAATATGAAGGATTCTTATTGCACAAGAAACATTATTAGAACCATATTTTCTTTAGCAGAAAAAAATGAAAATAAGCAGCAGATGTAAAGAAAAAAAATCATAGTTTTGGTAAATCTCTCACACATTATTATGCTTAGCAATTTGCTACCTTAGTGTAATTGGATATACATGAGATGAAGATCAGACCTAAATTTGAGATGATTGCAGGGAAGTGAAGAGTTGCTTGTCACAGCAAAATCCACATACACATACATGTTTGCCTTCTCTCAGGCCACGGAAACTCCAAAACACTTTATTCTTAATTTTAAAAATGAATTTTAGCTGTCTGGTATTTACGAAAACTTTACAGCACTGCCATGCTTGTTCTGGGACCAAAAGAAAGAAATCTTTGTTAAAAAAACAAATCGTAGTTTCAGCCTCTCTGTAAATTTATTCCACTCACTTTCAGTAGCTATCTCCTACTTTGCCATATTTATACAAGCTGTAGTGGTTGAAATTAAAAAGTGTTTGCTCTAGAGATCGTTCTAAGCCAGAGTGAGAAGAAATTGACAGCCCAGATTGGCTGAAGAGTAGTGAAGATACCTGTGTTCATTTTGGGAAAAGAAAATCATACAGAATTTGGATTAAGATATTACTTGGTGCTAATTTCATATAAACATATAATTGTTGAAAGCATTGAAGAAACAGCAGATTTGCATTTTTAAGGCATAGTTTCAAACATTTTTTTAAACATGTTTTCAAACATTGCAGGGACAGCATTGATGCAGTTTGAACTCCTCATGACACATATTGCAGTGCTTTGGATGAAAGATGAGAAAATCCAATCACCGTGGTGGTGGTAAAGGAGGGAAATACTGAAGAGAGGAGGCAGGACAGCATTGAAATGACTAACAGAACCACAAAACCAGATATGGTTACAACAGAGACAGAAATATAGATTAATGTTGAATAAAGAATACTTTGATCTTGATGGACTGTGAGAAAAGTAGCTATAAGAATATTTAGGAAGGAATAAATGCACCCATGAAATAGTAATCTGAGGTGAATTAAAAGGAAAAAATATTACATTAAAAAGCAACAATGACATTTAAAGAAGGTTTAGTTTGCAGTTGCAAACAAAGGTTAACAAAAGACTTTATAAGAATGATAATTTCCCAGTTTCTCACTATTAAGAATTCCGATTTCAAACGATAGCATTTTCTTTGAAAGATTTTTAAAAGTAGAAATTGGGTTTTTTGCCTATTACTTTCTAAGAAATAGAAATTTCCTTCTTGAAATAGTTCTCATTAAATCTTAATTGTTATAACTGCCTTTTTGGTTTCCATGTTAGATAACTCAAATATAAATGAAGGCAGCTGAGAAAATGGTTTATTTTGATTTGTAAGTTGTCCAGTAGTGATTAAAACCACAGTAGCAAAATATATACTGGTCTTGCCTATATACATACTTGGGAGACAAAATAATAGACAATTTTCCCAAGATGTCAACAAGAAAGCAGTTAGGAATTAGAAATTTTGCTGCTTTTAAACAGGTTGAATAAATTCAGGAATTAGAAAAAATAAAGAAACTAAGAGCAAACAATGAACAGCCATTGGTAGTTTATGGCTGCATAGATGAGTACTATGAATTTCTAGTATTCATCCAATAAATCCCTCGTAGTCTGCACTCACACACAGAAAACACATAAGAACTGGTTAATGATGGATAACAAACATCCTAGCTACAAATGCATTCTCATTTTTACTCTTTTTCCCTTGTGACTCTTCCTCTTCTGTGGTTTAGTTCTGCTAGGCAGACCCTGTACCTCTACCTGGTCCATGTTTTCTAGTTGTTTCTTGAACACACCCAGGGATGGTGATTCCACCACCTCCCTGGGCAGCCCACTCCAATGCTTAACCACCCTTTCAGTAAAAAAAAATCCTCCTAATATCCAAAAGAGAAGAGAACAGAGAGAATGAGCAGTCATTCTTCCTTTACCTCACTTATGTAAGTCTTGGCTGTTTAGAAAATACTTAAACAAGGGATTTAATGTGTAACAGAAGACTTGAGCTCTGGTGGAGACAGAAATGTTGCACTCTGTTGTAATGAAAAAATTGCTTGTGTGCTCAGGTTATTTTGATGCTTTATCAAATTTCATCCTAATTGACCTTTCTCTACCCACCACCAATATTGAGTCTTATAGGGACTGAATTAATTTTTTATGGCACCCAAGATTCTCCCATTCAAGTGAGTATCCATGATCACTAAGTTTGCTAGATCACATATACTCAGCTCAGAATGCACAACGAAAATTCAGAAAATACTTTTCCTAAATAATTCATGCAGTTCTGCCATGTCAGCTCTTACTGACTTCTTAAAGAAAGCAACAATGCTGCTTACAGAAATTGTTTTCCGCTTTCCTAGGGAATAAAAAGCTTTTGAATAAAGCAGAATGAATAAGAAGGAGTAGAAAAGGCACCAGGAAGTCTTCTGGCAACACAGAAAATAATGTTTCTGTTTCTTGTAGTGGTTATTTACAGTGACAGCTGAAACCATTTAATTTGCATAATGAACAGACTGACATATTACCTTTGGATGCATTCAGGGAGATATAATTAGCTGAGAAGCCCTCAGATGCAATGCTGTGATCCGTCATGAAGGACAATGTCATCATATTGCCACCACTAGTGAGAGACGGTGGAATTGATCTTCCACAGTACCTGCAGCAAAAAGATACCCCAAATTGAATGGCAGCACTTTATAAAGCATCTGTATCACTGGAAGAGAATCCAGCTTTCCCAGGAAGTTTGAACAGCTATACATCCACAGTTCCCTCCTTTGGATGATACAGATCTCAGGCATATACCCTGTATCAGGGGGCTAAATAGGACACTACATGAACAAGGGTACAAATCTAAAGTGTGGCAAAATCAGAGAAGAAACTCTGACTTTCATCAAGTTGTCAAATTCCTATTCCGATTGAATTTATGCTATGCTGTACCTACAACATACTCTGTTCTTTTGTAGGAGTCAGAGTGGCTGGCCAAACACTAAGATTGCAAAACGCTCTCCATTATGAGAGCCCTTTGCTCCTTATTTTCCAAAATGCTGCCATGTCAGCCAACTATTTTACGGTCTATAGCTACAACTAGATACTGTTCCCAAGTAATTCAGATATTCTTGATTTCTAGCAAGAAAACCCTGTGTATACACCAATTGGAGAAGTGGAATAAAAGAAAATATTCTTCCCTAAGATAAAATCATTTATCAGGAGAAAGTGAAAACTAAATCCCATAAAATGGAGGTTGTGGACTAGTTTTTGCGGAGATCCAAATGTCCAGTCTTTTAAGCAATCTTTCTTTCACTTCTGCAAGTCTTTAAAATCATGTCTTTCCTGGGCAGAGATGCTTTTAAATTTATTTTTCAAAAATCAAAATGTTAATGAAGAGGGGCAAAGCCAGCTATTGAAACCTGTCCTGAAAAGAGCTATCCTTTTGATACACGTTAGTTTCTCCCAGTATATTATTTATTAAATGTGCTTCTCATTCCATGTTCAAGAAAAGCAAGCTGCTTTTGCTATCCTAGAAGAGAAATTGCTTCTATTGTTTCCCTGATGAAGAGAAAATAATCTATACACAAAACTTAAGGAAGCAAATTGAATGTCAAGACCTACAGAACAGTGCTCACTCCACAGTAATTCAATTCTGTAGGCTAATGGACATATTCACCTTCCCAATTTTTGCACAGTGCTGTTGTCATATATTTCAAGATAATCTTTTCTGCAACCATAATCAAAGGCCAAGTTAAATGAAGTGAATGTCAAGCGGATAAGGTAGCCAAGTGGAACGTTGATAATCCAGGTACAGTTAATTCCATGTGGGTAGACATGTGGATAACCAGGACTTGAAATGGTTCCTGATGGTCCAGTGAGAGCCTCTCCACATACTGCAGAGATTTAAAACATTAGGTTAAACGATATATTTATTAAAAAAAGTTAGACACTTATACAATTGGTTACTTTTCTTTCTGAAATTTCATAGTCTTTCTTCCTTGATGCATACTACACTGTAACTGATTCAGAGTGTATCTCCCATTACACCATCATAAAACTTAATTGTCAATTGTTTTCAGTTTGAAGGAAAATTGGGAAAGCCCCAGAACTCTACAGGGAAAATAGTAAAACAATTCTTACCTGTATCTAATGGCCAGTACTGAGCTCTGAAGCCAAGGTTGGTAAGTGAGGAAGCTCTGAATTTGATATAGAGATTGTTCCGTGTGGATTGCACTCTAGAGGGTACAGCTGTACCACAGTATTTCTCCAAAACAGGAGAGTCTCCATTGTTGCCATCTCTGACCTGAAGAACAGTGTATTCAAAATATCCTTTAGAAATCTTTATTATATTAAAGTATTAAGCATAAAGGAATTCATAAGACCTGTATAAAACAGATCCTTAGTAAGTCAACTCCACCCTTTCTCCAGTGTGGTTTCTACTACAGGCACATAAAATACAATCTTATGCCTATCAGAGAAGCACCATCCCACACAAAACATGTCAGATGGAGAGAACATGAGATCTTACACCCTCAGCAGTAAGTGGCACCTAAACCTCCCAAACCAGGCCTATCTGTTTAAAGATACCTGATACTTGTCTCTGATTATCAAAAGAGTCATACCATCTTTGAAGAACCAAGAAAAGCTTTGGGATCCCATTATGAACCTGGAAAAGCTTTTGCAACTGCTGGAAGTAGTGCTTCCCTGTCAAGAGCTTTTACTTTGGTGAAAGTGAGTATTAGAAGGAACTTGCAGATCTGTATCTACTACTCACTGTATATGTGTGTTATTCCTTACCTCAATGTAGTCTGAATCACAAGTGGTTGTATTTCGAATGTCAAAGTCGATAAAGTTAAGAATCACCACTTTGGTGTCTGGCTGGGAGATGATCCACTCACAGGTCTTTGGATGAGGGGACATCCTGGGGTAATAAGGTGAACGTATTGTGCCTGCTCCAGACAAGGAACCTCCACAGGCTGCCAAGAGACACCAAGAATCAGTACTTGGGATGAATGACTTCAAGGAACATATAATGATGATGTATGATGTGTATCAAATAACATCATGAAATTAGAAAAAAAAACAACCCTAAACCCCTATCTTATTGCAGCAGCTGCTTCAGACCAATCAAGTAGTATTAAGAACATATTTAAAAGTACAAATTATTATAGATATAGCATAAACATGCTTGTACAGAAGATCAGACTGTGCCTATGAAAACTAATGGATTTGACTCATTTACAGACGCAGGCTTGTCAGTGGTTAATAACTAAAAGACAGGCAAAATGAAAGTAAAAAGATTTAGGCAGAACTGAAGCTATCTTTTGTATGTCAGCAGGAAGTGATATATCATTAGTAGAATCACAGAATACTCTGAGTTGGAAGGGACCCACAAGGATCATCAAGTCCAACTCTTAAATGAATGGCTCATATGAGAAACTAACCCACAACCTTGCTGTTATGAGCACCATGCTTTAATCATCTGAGCTAATCTCATGGTCAGAACCAAGGAAGGGCATGTTTCCAAGCATTGTAGGAGTGCCTACAGCAGACCTACTGAAGACATTTTTAAAATAAATAAACCGACTCTATTTTGTTCCTTCTTTTGAAGTTCGTGTTTAACCTATTATATGAATAATATAGCACAGAAAAGAGTGAAAGTGTCCAAATTACAAATTAATTCACTGTGAAAGTGACCAGTTCCTCTTACCAACTTGATAAATAGCCCTGAAACTAGTTCTTTGCACAGAAGCATCAGACTTGAATTTGATCCAGAGACCATTGCTGGTAGAAGTGATTGGAGACATAAGTGTATTATGACAGATTTTTCTAATAAGAGGAGACATCTCATTGTCACCATCTCGAACCTAGTCATCAAAAAGAAGAAAGAAAAGTGTTAAATCATAAAAGCATTAGGATCTGATATGCAGATAAAATTGTAATCTCATAAGAGATACTACCTAACAAAAGAAATAACTGCTTTACATATTTATAAGAGGGGCATCACAGTAATTGGCCCACTCACAGGACTTATGAGAGCTCAAAGGAACAATCAGATGATCAGCACAGAAGACACAAACATGCTGCTATCATTAGGATGAAACAGATCTTCTCTATGAACCACAGTTTTAGCATTTTTTGGGCCTGTGTCACCAAAAGTGACACCTTTAGTATGAGGAGACAGGTGGGGTGCTCACCAATGATAACTGTGAAATTTTTGCCAGCACTAAAATCTTCCGAGGAAAAAAAGGGTATTTTTGGTTTTCTTGCTCTGGCCATGAAGTTTTCAGAGATTTTTCAATGGCACTTCTCTAGAACAAGCAGCTGTCCCATCACACACATACATCAATGCAGGCACAAAGCTCACTAACAGGAGATGCAACTATAGCAGTAAAGAGGCGCACTGACATCTTTTCACTCCTTTATCTGAAGGGTGAAATGCATGATAATGGCAATGAAGCTGGATCAGGGAATCCAGCTTTTACCTTCTGCACTGCCTTTCTACTCACCTCAATCAATTTGATAATTAAAGGAGAAATGTATCTTACATATTTTCCCTAAAGTTGATTATAAATCCTTATTATCAAGGGAAGTAGATGGGAAAGAGGTATTAGTACCTCAAAACTTCAGACCCTGAATCCATAGTCCATGAGTAAGAATAGCTACATCCAGGAATCCAGCCAGAGCTCTCGTATATGTCTGAGGTGCCCATTTCATTCCAGGTGGGCAACAAGAACCTGAGGTCCCAAAAGACAGGTCCTCTGTTCTTTGCCCAAGCAAAAAAATGCAATGTTTGTCCCAAAGAGTCTCCTGAAAACAAAACATCTTTTCTGCTGTAAAGTGGTGGTAGTTCATGTAGATGTAACTGCTTTTAAATGCATCTGTATGCTGTCAAACACAAAAAATCATTCCAGTGAATTCACTGGCAAAGCAGGGACATCCAGCTTTCAGGTTCCCTCTCATCACCAGTCCTTTCTTCCTCAGCTGTATTAATGCATGGGCTGGGAGAGAAGGTAAGGAACCCTCATGGCTTCCCTGGGGAGCAGGCAGTGGCTGGCCTGCTTGCCCAGCTTTGCAGCCTCAAGCTGGTACGATGGCCTTTTGACTAACAGATATTTCCAGTTTCCCTGGAATTTGTGTTTAAGGTGATAGAATTACTCTGGATTTACAGCAGAGCAGCTGACATCAGAATTTGTGCCAAAATATTTAGTAAATCTTTGGAAAGCAGTGAAAGCTTCCAGAACTGTAATTCACAGGAGTTTACATATTTTTCTTGAGCTGACTCTTCTTACATTTTTGGTTTATAAAGTCCAGTGAGTAGTGGTAAAAATAACAGGTTCTCTAAACCACGTGAGTAATGTCTCCTATTGCCAGTTAGAAAGCTGGCATGGAAAAGGAGTTGCCTTAGCTAACATCTTACCTCTGCATCACCATGTCACAGCCTTTCTCAAATAAGTTTTATTGTCTCTATTTTCTTGTTGCAGATGCCTTCCTTAGTAAGAAACTAAACATCTCTCCTTGAGCAAATGCTGTGAGCTGTCTCTGATCCCTGTGGAAAGTTTACAGATTTCCTGGTATAGCCAGGAAATGGAATAATCTGCACCTTTCCAAAGTGACAAAATAGTTGTTGGAGAGTGACTTTCAAAGTGACGTAAATACCCAAAAGCTATCTCTCTATATGAACTTCAGTATAAAACCCTGTGGGACAGTATTTTGGAAAAGCATATGAGAAAAATCAGGCCTTGATAACAGAGCACAGTACGTTGGTTTTACTGACTGTCCCAGTCGGAAAATGTCGGTCCCATTTCTCTGCTGTGGGCTGAGCCACAGAGTAAGAGGGCAGGAAGAAGAGGAGGGCAGAAGCACAGGGAAACTAAAGGGCTTGTGACTGATCAGTAAGCAGTGAGGTAAATGCCTTGCTGAACTAATACAAACCGATGGCATTCAACAGAAATGGTTTTGTTTCTCTGGCTGCTGAGAATTTAGCTGCTGTTTTGCCAGCAATTAGGCAAGAGGAGTAGCAGGCCAAACAAACAAAAGCTGTCTGTTTTCATTAAACACACTTCCCCTCTCATTTCAGAAACTAATTACACTTCATTCCAACCCAGGTCTTTGAATCACAGGAGGAGAGAAGGGAACGATGTCAGCACAATAACATCTTTTAAAAATAGAGTAACAGCACGGAGCTCACAGGGGCCTGTTCCTCACTGCTCAGGAAGAGATTAAACACAAAACCAAATCTGTTCTGCCACTGAGCTGCATGGCTGGCAGTGCTGGACCCTGCTCTGGGGCGCAGGGATGGCTCCGGCCTGCTTCAGCTGCCGTGGTGCCTTTGCAAATCAACCACTGACCTTCTGTTTAGCTCTGCATAGCACAGGAACAGTTTTACATAGACAGTGGTACCCAGCAGCCATCCCCTGTGGGTTGAGGCGTTTATGAGAGTATAGAGAAATACTCTATATTCTGGATATGACAGCAGAGGCCTTGAGACATGGCCAGTTGGGGAAGGACACAGGAGAACATGGGTGATAGGAGAAGGGGCATGGGCCACCAACACAGAGCGCTTGTCAGGCTCTGAGTGCACCACCACAACTCACTGGGGCCAGCCTGGCCTCCCCCTGGGCCCCTCACCCTGCCACTGTCCAGGACCGCGTGGGGGCCATCAGTTCCTGCCCCAGCCAACCTGCAGCCCAGTCAGTCTCTGTCTCCCCACAGTCCTGCCCCACCTGGCCATGGGTTCTGCCGAGCCAGGTTCCCCCGTGTGCCCCACATCCTGGCCTGCCTCAGTCCGTGCCCACGGCCCAGGGCGGCCCTGCTTCCTGGCCAAGGCGGTGGGACAGGCCCTGCCCCCGGCCTGCACAACACCTCACCACACTCCACCCGCGGACAGCTCCAGCTGTGCAGACTGGCAGCTTGCCAAAACTGGGCTGAAACATCACAAAGAAAATGAAAACATGGGATCTCGTGTACTTAAAAGGTGCCCTACAGCTCTAAATTTGTATGCAACATGAAGTTGCAAACCAGTGAAGACAGAGGTAGCAGTAAAAGCAAACACTAAAGTAACCTCAAGTGGATCTCAGTACTGACATTAGTACCGCATTAAAATTACATTTTCCAAATAGAAACGTTCTAACTGTACTATTTTGTTCTCTTTTCCAGTTAGATTTAGACTAATAACAATTCTTGAATTAGATTGTAAGATTTCAGTTATGGCAACAATAAACTCCCACCTTTACATATGTATATAGACTCATGGAATCACTAAGGTTGGAAAGGACCTCTAAATCTTAGAGTCCAGCTGTAAACTGAGCTTGACCAAGGCCACCACTGTGTCATGTCCCTAAGTGCCACTTCTACACATCATTTAAATACCTCTGGGATTGGTAATTCAATCACTTCCCCAGAGTGTGTATAAATATTTATATGGAGTGTTTCCTTTTAGTGTCAGAGTAAGATCTTCTAATATAACACTATGACTCCAGAAAATTCTGCTTAGTGGCTGTGGCATTAATTCTATTTTTCTTGCAGTTGACATGGATTTACCAGATATCCAAACTCCCCCTTAATCATGTACAGACTATTAAGAATTTGTGTTAAGCTAGACAGATTTTCTCATTCTCTTATCTTTGCTTGACTCCAAATGCACCATCCTGCTCTTTCAGCTTGTGTGACTTTTGGACCCTAATAAATTCATATACTTAGTCGTTTGATTAACACCTATAGTGGCGCTTGGGACAGAAGTAATACATGCTCTTGTACACACATGCAATCAAACTTTCATATCAACTGATTAAGGAAGTTACCTCTATGTAATTTGCTGAACAACCATTATGACTCTCCAGCTCAATATGGGTGAAGTTGAGGAATACTTTTTCATCCTCTGGCTGTTGGATAATGTAGATACATTGTTGGCTGTTGATATAAGGGTTAGGCCAGAAAGGAGATGTAATAACCCCTTCACTCTCAGTGAAATTTCCTCCACAACTTGGATCTGCTATATTAAGAAAAAAAAAAAATTGATATATTCATGAGTAACTCCTTTCGAGGCTGCCTCTGTACAATGTCTGCAAATCAAAAAGAATTACTGTATTATAAAAGAGCAAGTGTTAATTGCATCCATTCATGTGTTGTTGGCTCTATCTCGAGAATGTCACAGAACAACCTTTAATCCTGAGTATTTTACTTACCAGGAGATGTTGTATAGAGAATATGGAAGCCTTTATCAGTAACTAAGTCATCAGAGTGAAAGTGAATCCATGCATATGGACCAGTGGTTTGGAGTGGGGGTGGAGATCCAGTGCTGCAGTATCTGCCAAGGACAGGGTCTTGTGGAAGAAGACCATCTCGAATCTAGACAGAATGATAGATCAACATTTGGGATTATCAGATGAGTGCCAGTTGTGAACAGTACCAACACTTCTTAAGTTATCTTGGAGGCCCCAGAGGTACTGTGGATGGTGGGTGGAGGAGGAAAAGCTCACAGGAAGTTTCCTCCAAACACATGGGAACCAAGAAAAAGATCCACCAGCACAGCTGTGATGCTGATGCCAGGAGTCATCAAGAGTTTTGTGAAAGTGAAAGAAAGTATCAGGAGATCTACTCTTGAACTGTTTTCTTGAAATCATGCTCTTTGATTGCACGCAACATGCAATTGCAAACTGGCTTCTCATTTCCATGAAAAGGTATTGGTGAATTCTGTAAACATTATGTCACACTTGACAAAAAGCCCTGAGTTCATATATCAAGTCATGGACTGCTGTGTGAGCTATGATATGAATCTATTAGTCTTAGATCCCTTTCCTGAATAGTTTCCCGTAGGCTTATGAATTCTCTGTGGGTTGACATCTGACAAGGAGTTTGGAGACTGAATTTTGTAAGAAAGTGAAAGCTTCCCATCAAGTATTTCCACCAACTTCAGTGAAGCAGATTTTCATCCCCTTTCTGTCATATTGTCTCTGATTGTGCATTGATGGCTGGAATACGTAAATAAAAAGGAGCATTTCAATCCAGGATTAGATTTTCAAACAGTACCCATCTGTACATAAAAAAGTTTTGAAATATCTTGTTTTGCAATAACATGTCCACAAAATGTCATAATTCACAATCACACTTTACCTCTAAATAGTCATAGCTGCAGTTTTCATGGTGTTCCAGGCTCAGTGTGCCAAAAGCAAATGTGATGAGGACACCAGGATTGGTTGAGATGGTCCAGAAACAATCTCTGTTTACAGGATAGTTACCAGGATATCCTGGAGAGCTTATTGAGCCATAAGTACCTGTCAGCTCACCACCACATTCTAACAGAAAGACATAAGAAAAAACAGAGTCTTTATCACCACACATTGGGTCAGAAGATTAATTGTCCTGTAGTGCCAAAACTAGCTACCACTTTGGGGTCAGAATAAATTAAAAAACAAATACCAAGACAAAGAAACCAGCAAGTTTTTTCTCTCTTTAAATTTTGCAAATAATTCTGCAACTCAATTTTAAAAAGAGAACCCAAAATACTTGCTGATTTGCACAGTAAAGGAAGATTCTTTCCCAGTTGTGATGAATATGTCTTAAGAAGATAATCAGAAGCACTGTGTTTGGACTGAATTTACAAAATTAATCTGAATTTCTGTAGTTTGTAAATAGGCTCCATTTTTTTATCCTATCACAAGACTATTTCCATTAAAAAGAAAAAAAAGGAAAATTTAATGACAGGTAAGGCTGTTTTATATACCTTTAATAAAATAACATCAGTGCAATGGTTGGGATTGGGAGACGAAAATCATGTGTTATACCTCAGGAATAGCTGGTTTAATCACATCTATACTGCTCTCCTTGCTTTTTTTTTTTTTTTGTTAGTGCTATGTTTTCCAAAAAAATATCTGCCTTCACTTTTCAGTACTCATTTTTGTAAATTAGTAATTATCCATCTAATAATGACAATTGAAAGAAAAAAAAACCCACCAACAATCAGAGCATTTCAAGAAATATTTCTAGAAACAAGGAAATGGCACTTTTTACTCTATGTAAAAAGACAACCCAATGCACTATTGTGTCTTCAAGACACAACCCAATGCACTATTTTGTTTCTAGATAACACACAGAACACAGAAGTGACCTTGATGTTACATGAGATGATTTGAAGTTTACCACTGTAAATGCATTGCCAGGTCATCTGGAACAATCACCCAAGTAGCATTACCAAGAATTCAGGCACAAATGTACAACAAATCATACCAGAAAGCTCATACATTCTTTTCAGTCCAATTCCCTATAATCTATCATGTTTGGAACATTTAGGCTCTTGTAAATTGCAAGTGGCAAAACAAGCCATTAACTTGCTTGCCTAAAGTACTAGACACTTCTGTGAGAAGAGAACTGACCAGATGAATGGCATCCCCAGGAACACATTCACCTTGGGGGTTTCCTCACAGGAGGTGTAAAGCAGCCTTAAAAAACAGCAGAAAGCTATTCGTGCAGAGGCCTAGAGCTAGAGTTTGAAAATATCTTCAAGTGATATATATGTCTACATTTCAGCCTCACTCCCTTGTAAAATACTGTCCTTCTGTTCCTAATTTTTCCTAATCAAAGGAAAGAAGTAATTAATTTTACTCCAAAACCATGAAGATGTTTGGCATTTCATCAACTTACCAGGAGGCTGGGATTCCCAATGAACAGTAAAACCTCCGGTAATGGTGTGGTTTGAATATAACCAAAAATACAGAGAGTTATGGGAACTAAAAAGCTCTCCAGGACCTGGGAAGCCACAATATTTTCCCAGCATGTGCATTGATGCTGAAGGCCCATCATGGATTTGAAGGAATTCAGAGTTACACTCATTGCTTGTCTCCAGATGGAAGAACGGGAAAGTAACACGCAGAATCTAATAGAAGCAAGAAAACAAGAAATATCTTTTTTCCATCTGCTGAGACACTGTCTATGCAGAAACTCTACAGAGCAGATATATGTATTCATGTAACTGTGAGAATCTATGAGGTTTAGAGCCATTATGTCATTTCCTGAAATGTTCCAGGACAGAAGAGAGTTTTAAAGAATCTTAATGGTCAAAAGGAAAGAGAGAAGATAGACTGATAAGAATTTAGTCAGTGAAATTGAAGGAACATTATTTCTGTAAATTAATAATTGAGACATTCGCTTGTGTGTTATATGTGTAAAATACATATATGTGTAAATTTCAAACCATGTGAAAAGCTTGAAATACAGCATAAAATACCTTATTCCAGGTTTCTCATAGCATTTTTTTCATCAGATAATTAGCATTTTTCATCCCTGCTGTTGTTGAAAGTATTGTAATGGGAGTTAAGAGATTCAATGATCTTGTTTTGCACATATAAAATCAGTGTCTCTAAATCCCATTCTGGATTCTTAGTGAAATACACAGCTCTAAGTTTGTTCAGATTCTTCACTGATGTGCTTTAATATGCTCAGCTGAAGATAGTAGTGGCTTCCAGGCTTAAGGCTGACTATATTTCACATAGATATATATATGTAATGCTCTATAAACCACGGTTAAACACTGGTTTGCAAAATGACTTCATTCATTCCACAAAATGTCAAAAATACATCAAATATTTAGATTCCAAGTAAGAAATTTCATGCTAAAGTATGAAGTAATATATTTTTAGTTGTTATTAATAACACAAATGGAATTGTTAGTTGCAAATCAGAATCAGAATATACATTTGTGTGCAACATTTAAAAATTAATACTTGAAAAAAAATCAAATGCTGTTATTACACAAATCCATTTACTACAAATTAAGCATTCAACATTTCTGCACTCAAAGATCAGAAACATGAAATTGTTTTGGAGTCACAAAATAGTCTGAGCTGGGAGCCAGAAGAATCATCAAGTTCAACTCTTAAATGAATGGCCCATACGGAGATCTCAAACCCACAGCCTTGGTGTTGTTAGCACCCGGCTCTGACCAGCTCACTTAGCTCATGAGCCACTTGTGGAGCCCATCAGAGAAGAGCTTTTCTCATGCACCTATACACAGATCACATTCTAAAGCAGTGTAGGACACTTCCCTTCTGCAGCTTGAGGTAAGGTAATAAAATCTAACCCTCAGCTGCTTAGGAAAAGTCTGGAAAATCTAACCCAAGCAAATCCTTAGGCTAAGGAGCCTGAAGGCTTGTAAGGATCTGAAACTTATTCTTTTGAAAAACTATTTATTCTGAGGGGATTGGATCATAACATTGGAACACATGTAGCATGAAGATAGTCATGTTTGCTCTGATGAGCGGAGGCATCCTGCAGACTGAGGTTTCATTAACGTGAACTCTATTTTACCTTGTTGGGATTAGTTTGAATAACCCAAGCGCAGCTGACCCCACTGCTGTACCACTGGCTGTTTGGGTTGTTAGGGTAACTGAAAGTCCCACTCGAGCCTGAGAGGTATCCTCCACAAACTGCACAGAGAGAAAATTAAACACATTAATTTTGTGCTATTACTGTACAGAGTAAAACCTGACTTTTCTTTTGCATAGCTTTAGCTTCTTAAACATTTAAAACAATGTTGAAAAATACTTCTATAAAAGGCTCTTTAGGACTTCTTCTCAAGTGGAATGACATCTCAAAGAAAAGCAAATTCCCTGAAAGAATAACAGTTCCTGGAAAAAGAACAAAGAATATCACTTGGAACATGTGGACACTGCCAAAAGCTATTGATTCTGTCTCATGATAGTGTCCACACACTGCTTTGCTTCCAGAAGGATACCTTCACATTGAATGTCTAAATTTTCCTCTACAATCAAATAACATTTTGCATTTTGAAGTTAATATGATGTAAAAATTTTTTCTCACTTTTTCTCAGTATTCTATGAGATAACTTCTCATAGAAGTTATCCTCAAGAGGTTTTATAGTCCCATTTATTCTTTTTGGTCAGATTTCTGGGCCTGATAATTCCTCTTATGATATACCACGGTCTCTTCTCTCACTGAACCATTCAATGCATGGGAATTGAGAACCCCAAACAGCTACAGAAAATTATAATAAAGCAGCCAAAATATAATGCATATATAGCTACAGTGTGCATCAGGGCAGCTGTAGTTTAACATTGAACTGATTCTAAAGAAATAGCCAGTTTTCACCACATTGTTTTGTTTCAAGAGTGGTAAAAAGAACATAATTTTACTTGAAATATCCATCTAAAACATCTCACCTTTTTTCAACCATATTCAAAATTATCATGTAGTAAAATACCTTATTTTTTCATTGATTAGAAACTAAAAGAACAGGAGTATGATTCTGTACTGCATAAAAACTGGCTTTCTATCCCTTCATTATGAATGGCTAAAAATAAAAATTTTTCCCATGTGGACTTAATAATAAGACATTACTAGTTAAATACTTCAGGAAAATATAAAAAAGCCTAAAATAGTTCTAAAATAGAGAATGTTTCACAGGGGATCAGTGGAAGTCTTACATTCTCTATTACATTAAAATTTAATCTGCTTTCTTCTTAGTAATCTACAATAAAAATGAGCCCCTCCTGTTGTCACAGGGACACTGGACCCACTGGAATGCTATCCTGACCTTGTTTAATTAAAATTAATGGCAAAAAAAGTTCTAAAATACAGAAAAAGTTATATTAAGAGGAAATGTTAAAGGGAATTCCTTGCAGTATGTATAAAACTGAGAGTCCCTCATTTTCATGGCTAACATTTCCTACACT
Organism: Lanius collurio; assembly: GCA_020086605.1. NCBI lineage: Eukaryota > Metazoa > Chordata > Aves > Passeriformes > Laniidae > Lanius > Lanius collurio. Next base: position 17,045,979 of record JACBWW010000017.1, on the reverse strand, counting down.
ATATTTCTGTTTGAAAACCTTTTCTGGCTTTTCCTCTTGACTAAGAACATCAGGACCTCTCAGCTTCATAACAGATGAAATAATATGCACAAAAGAGAAATATCAATCTATTCTCTTGTTCTCCTTATACTAGATCCCCTTTCCCCACCAGCTTACCAGAACACTTTCTTGGGGACAGAGATCTGATTTTAGATGTCTGGCATCTAGCAAGGCCAGTGGGCCTGCAGATCAACTTCATTGCTGCGTTCCTACCGCTAAACAAAACAGCAGTGAATGGAGCTCATGGAGAACACTGACTTGGAGGGAATTTGGGTTGGGACCTCTAATCCAGCAAACACAGGGCTGTTTTTTCCATCATAACACAGTTCTTATTCACATATTAATCCCATACACCAAGCATCTACTTGCTGAAGCCTGCTGTCCCATTTCCCATGAGGGAAGGAGGAGGAGCAGGTTCTGGCTGTACCTTGCTGGGGAGTCTGGCACTGTGGTCCTGTCCAGGAGCTGGTGCACTCGCAGGAGTAGCCATTGACCCCGTCGGTGCAGCTCCCCCCGTTCTGGCACGGGTTGCTGATACATTCATCAATGTTCTCTGTACAATTAGGGCCTGTCCAGCCTGCATTACACAGGCAGTAATAGCCAGAGATCATTGCCTACGGGTATAAACAAATCAAACAAATTGTGAGCATGAATCAACCAAAGAAATCAATAGAGTCAGCAGAAAGACTGATGTGTACACTTACTTTATGAGGAGATACTGGAGTAAAGAAATAAAACCTTTGAAACTTTTTGGCCTTGATGGTCACTGGTGAATACCAAAATAAATATAAGGCCTAATCAGATTATCTATCTCTTTGGGATTTTTTCTATTAAATTGTTTCTTTGCAGGGCTCTTTCAAATTACTTTCTTAAAACTCAAAATCTGTATTCGATTACCAGTTCAGAAAACTGTTTCCTTGGCTTTGGAATGATCATACTAGAATCAAGTCAATCATGATACCTAAACCTTATAAAAAGCAAAGCAAGATATTTGGTTTATAAGTCATTTCTCTCAAGGCCTTTCTCTGGGAAGTCTGCAGTTATGTGGGCTGTTAACTCTCATTTTCATTCTGAGGAATGTTAAAGGGGAACAATTTCATCACCTTTTCAGCTTTATCGCTTATTCTGTTTTAAAGGTTATTGTCACAACCTTTACTACTTCTCCTTATAATCAAGTCTTTCCATATCTCTAACTGTTTCAATTTCGTATGTTCTCTTACCTTATATCTCTTGTTTTATAGACACAGTCTTTAAAGGCAAAGCAGAACATGGTCCCAGGTACATGCTACAATGCCATCTTTGATGACATGCGATCAGTGTATTTCATTCTCTATTTGTTTTTGCCTTACCTATTCATGTCCTCTGTGTCCCAAAGAGAGATTTTCAGTTTGATGGAAAAGGATTTTGATGTGTATTTAGGACTCTGAATGTTGCTTTTAAAGGTGTTTTGTGATCTGCATTGTCTGATACTTAATTGACATTATATTTCCTCTGTCATCATTCTGGCCAAATATAGCTCTGATGTTTCTCTATTTTATTAGATGCTTCTGTAGTCCCATTACTTAAGTATCTGTGTTATTATCTTCAGGTACTAGTTTGTAGCCATGATTCCCTACTGTTGTATGTTAGGATATGCTTTGGGGAAGATGTCATATCTTTTAATAGATTGGCTAAAATTAACTTAATAGTCAGGAAAAATAGATTAGATATGGGCACAACTGGCGCTTTATATATCTGAGTGAAGACACAGTAGATACCTACAGAATAGAGAGCAAGGAATGCTGGTGAGGAGTGGAGTGTGAGAGGACTGTCACATTTCACAGAGAAAATGGAAAAAGCAAAAGATAATACACCAGAGAATCATAGAAACATTTAGCTTGGAAAAGATCCTTAAGATCTCCAAATACACCTGTTAACCTAACATTGCCTGTTGTGTTGTGTGATTTAGTTCTAACTCTATTACGTTCATGTCACGGGTCCTGTTTTCATATATTTTGGTTCGTTCCTATTCCCCCCACTTGCTTAATCCAAATGATTGCTCCCTGCAGACATCCCCTTGATTGCCCCGTCAGTTAACCCTCTCTCCCTTGCTTATCGCTCGGCAACCCAGCCCAGTTTCCAGAAGCTTCCCCCAGGGCTGTCGAGTGATAGGCCGACCGGAGAGGGCACCCCCCCTCAGTTTACCCCATTGGACCGCACCCCTGTCATTTGTGCTGTTGTCTCTACCCCTTCCCTTTCCCTATTGGTTCCCCCCGTTAACCACTCCCTGTCTATTCCCCATACATAAACCGTTGTAAAACCCAATTCTGGGCTCTCAGCCCCAAGACTCCCTTTAGACCTGAGGTGTGTGTCTATCTCTGACAATATTAAAGGTTCTAGATTTATTCTCAGTCCTGAGAGTCCAGCCTCCTTCTTCAATGGGTTGTGGGCTCCCGCTGTGGACCCTCCTATAAGCTCTGGTGTTCTTGGGCTACAAGAAGCCACAAGGCGCCCCCGGCATCGGTCCTGCTAGGCAGCGCGGTGGGGCCAACGCGCTGTGGAGAGTGTCACCGGCAGCCGGGTAGTGCACACCCCCGCAATTGACAAATCCATGTCTTATGTCTCATTTTCCCTGTGCCTCCAGGGACAATCAAAAGGAGGATATATTCAGACTAATGGGGATAAAAAGGGAAAAGACTCTACTGGAATAAAAAAATTGGCATTTGTGAATATTTCTCCAAAATCACCATTGTAAATATCCTCCACCACAAAATCCGCAGGTCTGCATCAGGACTTTCCAGAGCACAGAACACCTCATTAAGGAAGACAAAAACATCTTCAGAGGGTCCATGTGGACAACCTAAATGTTTGCTGTGTATGAAAATGAATTCATAGCACCAACCAGTTTAGGTTCAAAAGAGTTGGTTACCATCAATTCCTTTGAAACACCCTTTCCATGTTCGTATAAACAGCCTGAGACTCCAGGAATACTCTCACAAGATCAGACTAGAAACACATAACTAATTCTGCTGGATATTAACAGTCTGAAGGTCAGCAAAGGTACTGGTTCTGTTATCATGGGTAATTCCTCCATGATCCAGAGTGGTAAATTACTTTAGTGTGCCACCAGGGACAGTCATTCATCAGTTCTCCCCCATCAGCACTAGAATTCCATTGGCTAGCCTGGGTTACCAAACAAATTCTCAGGTCATTGGTGCCAAGATTACTACCTCTGCTCCACACACAAAGAAATGGCTTGTGTGCCCTGAAACTTACTTTTCTTTCCTCAGATATATCCACCGATCTTGCAATCCCCACTAACTTTGCCTCATCCTCGTTAGTACGTCTGCACTCAGCCTTCAGTCTCACCAGTCTCCCTGACAGGTTATAACTCCACAATGTTGTAACCAAGTGTGAGGAGACCAGCACTTACCAAGCACTGCCCATTTGCACAAGGGTTTTGCAGCTGACAGATATCACTGAGAGGAGAGCACCCATTCGGCCCATATCCACTTCCAGTGTACCCAGATGGGCAGGAACAAAATGCCATCAGCCCTTGGGAGATGAGACAAGACACAGAAGGTAATTAATTTTATGCCACAATGACAATACTAATGTCTGTAAATGTCATGGACATTTTGAAGCAGAGTCTTTATATAATTCTAACTTACTTACTCTTTTGACACCCTGCCTGGTCAGTGCCCAGTTTGACCATGGAAAGAGCCGTGGTGTTGTTTTGCTATGGCCACCTTCATGAGAAGTGGTGGGTGTAGTCAAAGGGTATTTATGGGAAAGGGAGTAGTAAAAGCAGTTGGATAATTGGAAAACTGTATCAAAGAAAAATGATGTACGTCTCCACTGTTTTAGGAAAAAGTCTTCTTTTTGGTGGAGCCTAAATCTGCTTCTGTCAATGTTTGTGGAAAAGTATGCTGGCTTTAGCTAACCTGCCTGTAAAATTCTTTGGGTGAGGCAAAACTGACTGTGGAGAAGGGGATGCACTCTAGATATGTTGCAACAAAGGGGATTAATCTTAACCAGATCCTCCATGAGATTCACACTGATTTTACCTTACAGTCTTCAAGAAAGCATCATACCTGGACCTGAGGTACAAGTAGCCAAAGGATGGCACCCTCCATTATTTATAGAGCAGATATCAACCTGGGTACATCTTTGTCCATCTCCCTCATAACCTGTTCAGAGGTAAATTTCAGTTAGTCTGTAACAAACTATGTTCTTTGAGAATCAACAGCAAAACAACCAATTGGTGAGCAAAACACTAATTCATGGCAAAAAATCATAGTCTTCTGCATTTTAAAAGAAAGAATTGCGATAACTGCTGAAGTAAAACTTGGCGTATTTATTGTGGCTCCTTCATTGCAGGGATGGATTCTGACTATAAATAAATCCTTCCATGGTTGTAGAAAAAAAAGATATATTAGTGATTGACAAATACAGGTGAGGTCAGTGATGCCATAGAAGCCCATGTCTCTCAGCCACCATGTGCTGCTCTCCCTGCACATCTGTACCCAGTCAGCCCTGGGTACACATCCAATTTTTCCTCCTGCACACCAGAGCAGCCCTTGGATCTCAAACACAATCCCCAGTTCTTCTCAGGATGTTCAGGAGGATTAAAGCCCTGCAGCATGACTCTTCATGGCCAGAGACATCACCAAAATTTGTCTGAGGCCACATGGTGATATCCCTTCAGCACTCAGTAAGTGGGAGTCTTCACTACATGCAGCCTATTGCCATTTAAATAGCAATCAAAAAGTCAATTAGAAAGATTTTTTCCTGCTATATTTCTAGTAATGATACCATACATTTCAAAAAGCATTTTAAATCATAAACCACAAATTATAAAGACCTAAGTTGCAACTTCCACTGTTTGACCTGTATTGTGGTGGAAACACTGTCTCCTCAGACAGCATTCAGAGCGTGACAATTATCAAGGCCTTTTTTTACTGAAGACAATACAGCTGATTTATGGCACACAGGATACTCCTTCAATTAATACAGACAATGAAATTACTATCATAATTATGCAATCCTTTTTTCCCATTAATGATCTTGTAAAGGAAGTATTTCACCAAATCGAGGCTCTAACACTGAAAACTTCTACCTAGTACAAGAGAAACACATTTCAGATGATCATCTTTAGAGGCATACGCTATACAATGTTCATTAATAACTGAAGCAGTTTGAATACCCTCTGCATTCTGTATTACAGTATTGTGTATGTGACTTCTCTTTCTATAAAATCAATTTTCAGCTTCTTAAATCTACCCCAAAACAGGCTAAAATGTGTTGAATCTTCATCTTTTATGCCTTTTCATAGTATTATCAGCAAGAAATCCATTTTACCTGGTGGACAGAGCCCACAGCGGAATGATCCAGCTGTGTTGATACATTGGACCATTGGTACTGTCGAGCAGCCTCCATTGTCAATTGCACATTCATCAATATCTTGGCAAGTGTAGCCATTTCCTTGCCAGCCTAAAAAGCAGCACAGAAAAGACATCAGAAAGAAAATGCCTGGCCTTTTTGGTTTCTTTGTTGACCAAATCTTTTCACAGAGTACAACTGAATTGCACTTCATTAGCACAAGAGTAGACCTGTCTCTCTCGTAAGTGATTAAAATTAATACCAGTCTGAAAATTAGGTTTCAAACAAAATCGTTTGGAGATGTGTGTGCAAGAATGTTTTATTTTAACTGTATCCTGGGTAGTCCAGATTCAAACACACTTTTACCTAAAGAGGATGCAGTTCTGTGCATATATGTACATTTTGCAACAAAGCTTTATTGCAACTTCTGTTAAACACTTTAACAGCTCCTCCCATAGACACCACCTGCCCAACTCAGGAAGAGTAATCATAGGTTACATGGTCTGAGGGGACAATCATATTTTTATATTGCCTTAGGACAGGAAACATGTAGATATGAAAATACTGCAGACCTATTACGTGAAGGTGATAGGACATGATGGACATGAAGGTACCCGAGGACATCAGATCTATTGAGGTGCTCAGTTTAGAATGAGATAAATCATGCATTAGACTCCGCTGCCTGTGTTACGTAGATAAGACATAACCTGAAAGCATTTATTCCCTAGAATACAGACCAAGCCTTTCCTGGAATTATCCTGGAGACACATCTATGTCCTGTGTCTGTGCTTATGCCACATGGGCAGCAGTACCCCTGACACCCCACCCCACCTGAGAGCATGGAAGGACGAGATACCTGTGGGGCAGGGGCCACAGGTGTAGGAGCCTGGAGTGTTGTGGCACTGCACAAGTGGGTCCTGTGAGCACGGAGGATGAGGGAGGCTGCATTCATCGATATCAGCGCTGCAGGCAGGGCTGCCAGGAGGGGACATCCAGCCAGTTTCACAGATACAGTGGTACTTGGGCTGCCACAGAAAACACCTCATTGCATATTTAAGACATTTGCAATAGTCAAGAAAAAGGCAGGAGGAGTTAATTTCAAAAAATGACTTTCAAACTATAGCAAGAAAGCTTTCAGAGCATAATATGGCTTGCACATTTTGTTTGGTAAGTTGCTTCAGTAGTTTTCTCAGTCTATTTCTTCCTCTGAATTTACTTATTCAGATTATGGAAGCAACTCAGGCTTATTCACTATGTTCATAAAAGAAATCTGTAATTTGCCCCAAAGTTCCTAGAGAAAATAAGATCAATTATGAGCTGTAAATAAACATAATTAAAAGTCATCAACTTGCTTTTTAACCAGGGCAAACAGATCAGTGTAAGCAACCTGAAATCATCTCAGCTATTTTATTTTAATCAAATTATTCCATAGTCTATGCAATGTGCAGCACTGAAATTAATTTGCAAATACATGTTTTCTTTTAGGAAAACCGTTTTCTCTCTAGTAAACTTTACTAATGGCCAAATTTCAGCATTTATCTAGCTTTGGTCCAATTAAAGCTAATGGGAGCTTGTTGATTGTCACAGAAGCAGACACTGTTAAGCCAACACTGAACCCTTTTGAAAAGCTTTCTCAACAAAAAGTGGGCATTAAATAAATGATGAGTTGTGAAACTTCTAAAAATTAAGCAAAGCAATTATTTTATAGCAAAACACAAAAAATATGTGCTGTGACTGGAATGGTGCATGGGCACATAAGAGTATTAAGGAGCACAAGCTTGGCTGGGTGGTTTTGGAGGGCTGCTCTGAGTGGAAAGAGCCAAAGCTGGCATGGTCCATCTGTCTGTTTGGAGTGAACACCCTGTACCCAGATCCTTGCCCAAATGGAATGAGCTGGCTTGCTCCAGAAGAGCACTCAAGTGTGTGCTAGCATCCACCCAGTGCAGATGCTTGGAAAAATTGGGCCACCTCATCCAGCTGACACTGAGGAACACCAAAGATGAGCATCAGCCACCCAGTCACCGTGCAGCCCTGGCAGCTTCCAGGCCCCTGGCAGTAATGTTCCACTGGCATGCCTTTTCCCAGGAGAAAAAAGATTCATTATGTTTGTTCTTCTTAATCATTTAAGCAGTAAAATGTTTTAGCAACTTAGAACTCACAAAATAATGAACAGCAAGAATATTATATTTCAAATAAGACTTTTAACTTATAAAAAAATATTCCCAAACTCCCTATGGATGTAGTAGTAGATCTAATACTGTGACAAGAACCTCTAACAAGCCATAAGACATTTTTGATTCTTTCTGCCATCCTTGGTGAAACAGAGAGGTTGTTCTGTTGTATAGTGGCATTTCTTGCTGTTGTTCAGCAGCAGTGTGTCCTACACAGTTTTGTCGTGCTCAGCAGTATTTGTTGCTTGCTCATGCTGTGCTGTATAATGAAGTTTATACACTGTTCCTTACCCTGTGGGGCTGATCCCTTTCTTCATCTACACAGAGGCCATGCTCACAGAGCGTCTCAGATCCTTCCTGGCAGTCATCAAACTTCAAGGCACAGTGAGGCCCATAGGTTTCTGGAGTACAGGAGCAGCTAATAGTGAAAGTGGAAAAAAACATCAAAATTTTGTCTTTCTACCACTGTTAAAGATTGTTTATTACCATTCTTCACTCTATAGTGCTTTTCTTAAGAAATACATCTCTTTACCTATATTGAAAATCCTGCTAATAATCATGCACAGAGGCCAAGTCTCCTTCCTGTTCAAGACACTCAAGAATCACGTGAGACTTGTGTATATTCATGACTATCTGGCCCTATGGGAGAATCTACAGCCTTTTGTTACATTCATAAGCACAAATTCAGAAAAAAAGAGAAGTCTAACATAAGATTTAAATAGAATATGAATCTGGAAAACCCCACTTCAGTCAAAGAGCACCTAAACTTCCTTTTTCAGTTTATGACCGTCATATGATGCCAAGGGTCTAAAATCCTACCTCTGGTAATATGCAGATATGTCATGTTTGGCCTGTCCTAGAGAGCAAGGTACCTTCACCCCCCACACCACAACAAGGGGCAGCTGCTGTCTCAGCAGTACATCAGTTTTTAGGGATGTGTGGTGGGCAAGAGGTGGCATTTGGTGTTGGTGGGGTGGGAAGAACAAAGCAGTGGATTGAAAGAAGGCATTCTACTGGAAGGGTCTGTTTTGAAAGCTGCCAGATGCATCACATTGTTATTTATAGGGCAGAGCTTATACAGAATTATACATATGTGGTGGAACTGAAATGGGGAACTTCCAAACCATCAGATAATGTTTCCCTTTGGCTCTATTTCCACATAGACAAAATGTGAGGCTCTGAAATATAACTGAAAGGGATATAAATGTACAGAAAACCTCCTATCAGATCACTAGCTTCTTATTAAAATGACAGTGAGACTCTCATTTGAATTCAAGTTACATGCTGCAGTGTCTGCATCTTGCAGAGATGGGTACACACCCATCTTGGATTTCTTTTAAGCTGCCTAATGAAAAATGCTCTGTAAAAGCATTTCTCTGCAGAATTAGAATCAGGGTATTCCAGTGCAGCTGACCTGGACCTTGGAGCAATTTATATAAAATAAGCTGCTGCTGTCCCTTCCACTGTGTCACATGCTCAGCTGAAATAGCAGTTTGATAAGCCAATTGCAGGTAACTAAACAGTGCACCCAGGACAAGCAACCCACACAAACATAGGCTTCAAAAACCAACAACAGCTTAATGCTTAACTGCAGTCTGCAGTGCAAGACAGCGAGTTCATTATTGCAAGAGACTGCAAGCAGAACAACACCTTCCCATCAGTGCAGCAGCTTGGCCTGGGCAAGCACAGAGGCAACAGCTCAGGGAACCAGATGCCTTTTGTATGTCTAAAGTACATTCAGAGATTCATGTTCAAATTCAAAGGACACAACAAGGCAATCTGACCATCTCCAAAGGAGGAGAACAATGGCACTGTCTCCTATTTAGTTTGTCAAAGATTAACCTGCTACTCCTCTGAAGTTTCTCAGAGAAGAGCTTCAAGAAGTAGGTCACCCTGCAAGGCACTTCAGCCAAATTGTGATGCACTGCTGCTTGGCACTGCCACAGATCTCTCACATGGCTCATGGCACATTGTGATGAGGCCCTGTTATTTTGGTTGTGACACAGAAGTCTGATAGACATGGGGACTTCCACAGCCTTTCATTCAACTGATGCAATGTCCTCTTAAGGTTCTGAGTGAGGAAGAATCCAGGAAGAATTTCCTGGATACTTGCTCTTTTTCCTCATACTTCAGTGCTTTCCTGAGATACAGGAAAAGCATGCAGGTAAAAAATATGAACAAGGAGTGAAGACTGCATTATGTTCAATTTCATGAGACCTAATCCAGTACTTCCCACCACCTGGTATTATCTCTGCAGGCTATGGAAAGTCAATGACCCTTTTCTTTCCTGCAGTCAACACTGGTGTAAATAACTATGCCAGAGCAGTAGTGGGGTGACCTGGGTTGTAGAGCCCCAGAAAGCTTAGCAGCAATGTCCTCACAGTTGCTGAAAAGAGATGTCATGCTCTGCCTGGGGATGGATTTAGTATTTGGGGAGCACTCAGAAATAAGTAAGACAATATGGGAAGAGAGATTAAAGGCAGTACAATGGACTTGGGGAAGGGACTCTATAATTATCCTGAGTGTAATGCAAAAGCAGTAATATTAACGTTTTGATGACTTATGAAGAGGTCTTAGTTCATTTCATGAAGTACTGATTCAGCAAGTACCAAGGAGGGCAAGAAGTACATAAGGGAATCGTGACTGTACTAACACAATGACAACACTTGCGAGAATGGCAGACCTTAAACCTTAATTGAGTCACACACCTGTACATCTCTGAGCACAATAAGAAACAAATAAAGGCAGATTACTTTGTGTGTTGTTTCCTTGACAAATATCTGTTGTAGACAAGCTAGAAACATCCTTTAAAATCAAAATAAAGCTTACAGGAAGCATCACGCACCAGTGACACCTCAGCAGATGCTGTGTTAATGCTGAAGCATGAGGAGCACTATAGTAGAACTTCCTTTGTTTGAGGTTCTTCCAAGAAGTCACAAAGCATTATAAGCCAGCATTACATCAAGCAAATATTTGTGGGGGCAAAGATTTTCGTGCTGAAGCAGGAGACAAAATGCTTTGCAGAAAGTTGTGGTATGCTGTCCAGCTTGCTTGTTCCCATTGCACAGGGATAGCTTTGTATTATATTTGAAAGTTATTTATTTACCAGATTATTTGACATTTTGGATAATGAGACACAAAATGTTCAGGCTGGCTTGCCCTCCAGCAAGTGCATGTTTTCTAAGGCACAGACAGAGAAGAATATGCTCCAGAAGCCTCATGCCAGCACACAAGAAGCCCAGGCACCCCCTCGGTCCGACAGCTGCAGACAGCATTTCTCTTCCCTTTCTGCCTGGCAGCACTGTGCATTCTTTGCTCTGCTGCTGTTTCAGCAGTGCCTGTGTTTTTGGAGGGGATCAAGGCATTTCACAGAGCTGTTTCTGATTTCCCAGAATATTCTGGGTTGGAAGGGACTCACAAGGATCATCGAGTCCCTAGCCTTAGTGAATGGCCTGCATGGGGATTGAACTCATAATCTTGGTGTTATCAGCACCCTGCTCTGACCAGCTGAGTGTGCTGGGAATGCCAGTGATCAAGGGTGCCCATATATCCAGGAGATTTCCAATTCAAAGCCTTTGCTGGGCCAAACCTGTTCACCCCCTTCATATCCTCCCTCCCTTTGAGCTCAAGCAGAGATAGCAGAGGCATGGTAACATGGCTGTGCTCTGTGGGCATGTTGGTGAGTGCTGGTTACAGACCATCACAAGCATCTCACCTCCCCAGCTACATCCCATGGTGCAGGAAATTTCCATTAAAGCATCTGCACCTACAACAGGGGGGTGGATCACTGGAGCCAGCCTTCAATTTGCAGCCTTCTCCCCCGGCATGGCTGTGTGATGGATCTGGTTCCTGCTGCTCTTCTTGTGTCAAAGCAGGCAATGGCTTTGGAGGCCCTTCTGCGTCTGCAGTGAGCTCAGTGTACAGTGCAGTAAGGAATTTATATTTTCTCAGACTGCAAGGGTCTGTAGTGCACAGATATTAAACAGACTTACTTCTAGAATTTGTGCTGCAGGCATGATATGGGGTAAAAAACCAGCAGAGTATTCTACACGGGATATTTGTGCCTAGTTTTGAGAGGTTACCTGTAGCTGCCTGGTGTGTTCACACAAGTGGCTCCATTCTGACAGCCTGATGCTGTTCCAGCAAAAATCTGGCATTCATTAACATCCACAGAGCACAGGGGGCCCTAAGATGAAATGGAAAACCAGTTTATTTTCCAAATAACTGAGAAAGGAAGCAAACCATGAACCCAATGTTTAATATAGTTTTCAAAGATATACAAACCATGGGCTGTAATCAACACAGCTTCCCTCATGAAACACAATAACAAAACTATTTTTCCGCTGTATTTCTGTGACCCTTGATATCAGTGAGATGGGGATAAAATATTTCAGATGTGGAAAGCATATGAACAGCACATTTTTGTCTTCCCCTCACTTTCCATCTAGAAAAAGACTCAGAAAATTTTCTTTTAAACTGTTTCTATCAGGAAAGCACATAAATTTTGACCCAAATCTTGCTGGGCTAACTTTTAAGTTGAAACCCTTTGAGAAGAACATAGAACATTTCCATCTCTGATGCAAATAATAGCACCATTAAAGCATTTGCTTGTAAAGTCTCTGAATTTAAAAAAGTCAGAATGGCACTGATTATTTACACACCCCATTTGTCTTACATGTTTGAGATTGAATAAACACCCATCCCTTCCCCCATTCTCTCTGTAGCCTTGTGTAAGGTCAGCAAGGCATGCAGTTCAGTTCAGTGCTCAGCAAAAACCAGACTAATTCTCTGCCAGGAACTGCCAAGAATCACTGACTTCATGGGCCACTGCCTGCGTGTAACAGTGCAGGGTTTGGCCCAGTGCTCTGGGCTTCTTTTTTTTACATATATATATTGATGTTGTTGAGAAGTAAATGAGTTGCTCTCCAACCAATGAGTGATAGTACTGCTTTGCTGTTCAGTGTATCCCACTCTACCCTGAGCAACCCTAAAATGCTGTGCTTTGTGGCAATCACACTAACCTAGATGTGGATTTACAGTTAAAACACACATTCTGTAGTCAAGGAGGTTAAAGACTCACCTGCCAGTTGCTAGGACAGAGACAAAAGAAACCATCCAGTGAGTTTACACAGGTCCCTGTGTTCTTACAGGGGTTACTACTGCATGCTCTCCTCTGGATGTCCTGAAATGCCAGAAAAGAGTAGTAAATGAGGTTTCTGATTAGCTGGTGTTCCATTAGCATTTATTTTCAAGGCAAACCTTATTTTTTCTTTTTTTCTTTTTTTTTTCCTAATTATTTCTTGGATTTCCCCTCCAATTTTTTTCAGCAAGGTTGATTTGTAAAAGTTTTGAGCTATTTCACTTCTCCCTGTACAAAATAATCATTCTGTGATTGGTCCTACACAGAATGGCCAAGCACTAGGATGAGAAAAGCCCTGCAAAAAGTAAATACTAATAGAGACTGTTCTTCAGCAGCAGAGTCTAGATGGACTTATCTTGTCTTTTTGATTCCATGGGTGATTCATCTGACAATTGTTTTTAAGGGACCTTTAGATGTGGCTTGTCACAAGCTCACTGGAGAAGGAGGCAACAGCTGAAACTTAGCTAGTTTCAATACAATAAAAATCCAGTTTGAGTTTCTGGTCTTTATCTTGACAGACCAGTGAAGGAAATGTTTACTTCTCCTCAGTACCCACTTGTTGTTTTTGAATGTACAACTGTTTTTCTGCTAAGAAATGCAGGCTCCTACTTAGTTTATATTTTGTAAGAAGGCATATCCCCTCCTCCACAAATCTTGGTCCTTTTTTTTTACCTTCTGTTACCAAAAAAAGTTTTCCTGAGGAATGCATGAGAAGAAAGAAATCATTTAGCTGTTTAATCATTGAAACCTCACTTTATTTACTTGGGGCTGGGATTTTCTTTTCTGATCCCTAGTTTGCTTCCCATTTACTTACCTGCTGCAAGCTTTGAAGTTTATTATCAAGACTCAGGATCTGCAAAAGAAATGCAAATTGCATTGTGATTGGTATGAGAGTGACCACAGAGGTACTTGCTGGATACTGGTAAGCTAACAAAATGTATTCCTCTGAGAAAAGGCAATAGCTGATATGTAAAACCAGGTGACAGAGCCAAATGAGGCCCAAATCACTGTGATTTTGGTGGGTTTTGCTATTCAGAAAATGACAGCTTAAATATGGCCCAGCCTGGCTCCACAAGGCAAGATTTGGTCTTGCAAAGATGTGTTCAGGTGCTCAAAACCAAGAATGTGAATATTCCTGTGGGATTGTCCAGGTCCTTGCAAGCATGACAAGGACAGAGGTCTGGGACAGAGCACTGATAGCCACAAAAAGGGTCAGCAAATCTCAGTGGGTTGCAACCACAAACAGCAAGCTGAACCTGAATAAGGGAATATTATAGATACATATCAGCACAATTTCCCTATAGGAAGATCTCTTAGGCTATAAAATATTTTCCTATAAGGAACTTGTGGAAACACTGTAAAAAAAGACACTTAAATCAGACAATGGTTCAAAAATTTTCTCATGGAAAAAAGTTTTCAGGAGCAGGGAAGTGACAAAACTACTGCATAGGTCTTTTCTTTCCACAGAAAATCCCTATAGCCTGTTTCACCTATGGAATGGGATTTCTGTTTAACAACTATGAAAACATATATGGCCAATTTTCAGAATTTATCCATAAATATTAGAGGATATAGTCAATACAGATGCTGACAAAGAACAAAGAAGAATCACAGTAACTGGAAGTTTTGAAGGTATTTACAGAAATATTTGCATTGTCTCCAGAGTTTCCGAATAAATATCTCAAAATTAAACACAGGCTTCAAGCTGACGTTAAAGAGAGACTCTGCTCCAGTTCCCTGAACTGCATCCAGAAATACTAAAATGAATTAGGTCGTTTAATATTAGTGTGAGGAATGGAAAACTGGGAATGTTGGAGGAGGATAACACGAAGGTATGGCTCACCTTGGAGGTCAGCAGAGTAATCTGCTGGGATACATTCTGAGAGGCACTGCTGGCTTTTTTAAGTTCTTGAATCTCTGTGCTACTCTCTCTAACCTAAACAACAGAGATAATGTGAAACAAACTTTGACTTTTCAAAAGCTTAGGAAAGTTTTGCCCTTGCATAACTTTTCTATTATAAAGTCCACTTAAATACAGAGAGCTCTACTACACACACAATTTAATCTTGTAATTATCTTCTGTGATGACATGATTACTTTACAAGTCTGCAATAGCTTACTTTCATATTAGACTACTGATATAGATAATATAAAATAAAATAATAAAAAACACATCAAACATTTGTGAAAACAATTTAACCATTAATATGTAAAATGGAAAATGAAAATATATTAAGGAAAAGTAACTATATCACCTGAATAAAAAGTTCTGCAAGGTCTTCTTCATTAATTTTTACTTTCCCCAGTGGTCCAGTTCTAAATTCAATATTTTTGCTGGAGCCAGCATGGAACACTAAATTACCCTGCTCAGAGGATAAACGAGGCCTGTTGTGTTATGGAAAAGAAAAAAAAAAATAAAAAGATCATTTAGTTACACATATCTGCCAAAGAGTGCATAAAACAGAGCTGCAGTAAAGCCATTCTGCTCCCATTACCAGCACTGACAGGCCACCATATCAACAAATGCAATGGTACTTACTGCTCGTCATAAGTGGCTCTTTTCTGCCTCTTTTTTTCATGATGGTTTGGGTCACAGCTCAGTCCAGCAAGTAATAATAACACAACTACAAGCCCAGGGACAGGAGGAGTCCAAAGCATTGCTCTCCTTCAGCTGTCCTGAGCTTGAAGTGAAACCTCCAGTGCTGGACTGGGATGTTGTGAGCCCAGATGCCCTTTGCTCTCACACAGCTCCTTGTTCACAGGGTGCCCATTCTGCTGCCTTGTCTTGCAAGGGTGAACTTTATCTCAGATACCTTAATTAAAGATTGACAGCATGCAAATCCCCTTGACATTAAATGCATTTTTCTCTTTTTGTCTTTTGGTTTCAGGAGCTTTGAGAGATCATGAATTGGAATCTGCCTGTATTTTATCAGTATGTCTTTGCCCTTTGTACAGCTGAGCACCCCTGTGTCCCTGAGCACCTTGTAATCTGCAGCCGTCTACTGCAGAAATGGCTCTCCCTCATGCAGCTCTACAGGGGCGAAGGAAAGATTATGTGGCAGCACTAAAGGACCTAAATTGTTACAAAAAAATCCCCAACTGCAAATGTAAAACCCACAGTGGCTGGCAAGGAATATCTGTATTGAAAGAGAAGCTTCCAGTCAGTAATTTACTGGGCAGATGACACAAACAAGTCAGCAGTACTGAACAGCATCCCATGGATCACAACAGCAAAGTACAATTTTAACTGAATATGGTTGCTCTGAGTCAAGCATGGCTCAGTCCCCAGATGCTGAGGCTCAGGCTGCTGCTGAAAGCCATGAGAGATTCCATGTCCCACCTCTCCTTTGCTTTTGCCAGTCTCCATATTCCCCTTGCACAAGACTTTGCTGTGCTTTGTTCTTTCTGATTAGAGGAGCTCTGTGTATATTTTCATTCCTCATGCTAGGAGCTTCCTGAACCTCCAGGCCCACCATCATTCCTTTTGATTTTCCTTTTTGCTTAGTAGACATCTTATTCAGGTTGCTCACATTTCAAAACTCTGCTGAGAAGAGTAGCAACAGCTGTAGCTGCTCTTGCTTGCAGGTAACACCAGCATCCTTTAAGCCCCAGATCTTCCTGGAAGCCATGGAGCTTTGGCACTTCCTAACCCTGCCCAGTCCTTCTGCTCCCGTTTGTGCTTGTGACCTACAGATGTCCCACAGATAGGTGGAACCTCCAGTGGAGCTGGGGGATTGAATGAACCTACAGCTTTCAGAGATGGAGGCATTATGAGCTCAAAACAACCTGGGAAGAAATTGGATGTGGTGACAAAAAATACTAGTCACCTCAAAAAGAGATGGATGCACACTGTGAACGTGAATGTGAAGTCAGGATGGCCAATGTTTGTGGTACTGCCTCAGACAACTTGATCTTCACTGTGAATAACCATAGTGCCTTAGATTGTATCAGCTGTATCCCACCATTTTTGTTTGCATAAAACCTAGATTTTTATTACATTTTATTATCTTTGCTTTCATAAACTCACCTTAGAATTCAGAACAGCATCAGCCTGCTGACCACTTCCCTGTGCTCACACTGACTGTGATATAGGTAACCCTGCAGTCACTGGTGCTGCTGAGGGATCTGGAAGGGCAGAGGTGAAGCTCCTCCTGAACCCATGGAACACAGTCCATCCCATGTACCTACTGGTGAGGTAGAAGAAGGACAGTTCTCTGGATGTTCACCTGCTCTGCAGCAGAGAGTCTAACAGTTGTTCCTGCCAGAACAGGGAATATAAGGTGAATTTTCCATTTGTTGTCCTTTACCATCATGAGGGATAATGTTTCCATAAAAATACAGAATTGTGTCCTTGTTGGAAATATGACTGCTCCATTCAATCCACATGAGCTATGTTTCTTTATACCAACTGAGAATCTGTCCCTCCACCTTTTCATATTTACTTGCTTTTAGCACATTATGCTTTTTGCTCCGAAACATCTGTTCAGGAACAGGACAGCATAGACAAATTGTCAATGTTTCTGTCTAGTCTACTGCCTCTGGGTATCCTGGTACTGTCCATTAAACTAGTATGCATTAACATTCTTCCTGCTGATTCTGAAGTCTGTCTGGAGGGGATTTTTTTTCTTTTTGTTTTGATTTGCTTTTTTTTTTTAACAGTTTACTGAGTTTGTGTAACTGTCAGTTGAGTGTCAACTCAAATAAACTCTGGGCCAACTACCCCCGCACTCCATGGCAGGGTGGCTAAATGTCTGGATACTCCAGGAACTTACTTTCACAAAGTCCATTGTATGCTGACAGTTTCCATCCTGGCCTTCAGCTGTGGCCCACAAAATCCTTCCTTTCCTCTATTCATTTCTTCTGCACACTGAGTGTGCATTGCCCCTCTCTGTCCCCTGTCAACCTTCAATTCAGGCTTCCCTTTCCAACTAATTAACTCCAATAAACCGATAACCAGTGAGCAATAAACCATAAAGGATTAAGACAAGGCAGCTAATGCAAGGAACAAGAAGAAATTCACCTTCTCTTCCTGCAGGCTTTATAGCTCAGAAAATAGTTGGCCTGAAGACCAGCTGACTTTGACTATGCACTGATTATAGGATGGAAAGAGAGAGTTGGAACCCACCTATTTGCATGACACACTGTTTTCCATTTCATTAGACCTTCCAGATTTTAGTTAATTTAGTCTTTATTCCTAGTGAATGCACCTTAGGCTGGCCAAATTGAGAAATCTATAAACCTTCTTGAGGAGAGAAATAGGTCCACACCTTCTAATTTTACTGTAATATATTGGATTGAGACATCATTTTTGGAGGAACATAATGGAAAACATGCAAATGTCTGGCATAAGAATAGGTGCTGTTCTTTTTAACAAGAAGAGCTGGCACAAACAGCTCCTCCTGGGAGAGGTCATTCATAACCTCCCTACAATGAAGGCTCAGAAAACAGCTCTAAAGAGTATAGGTTGTGCAGATTTGGCAAGATTAATGGAGTATTTGTCTCTAATTCTGGTTGAAGTTCATCTTCTACTAGCAGGGACTACAATTTACCACCATCCTGTGCAGCTGTGTGAAATGAAATGGTGGTATTCCTCTACTTCTCCAGCAATACGTATCTGCAATGCAAAGATGATGGTGTAGAAGGTAAGAATTGACTCAGATTAGGGCCAAAAATTCCATATGCATTAATTACTCCTAGAAAGTAACTCAGATGCATAGATATGAGTTTTTGACAATGTTACTTTTTTAAATGGAGGAAGAGCAGCAATTGGTGTCAATCCAAGCCTGGCTAATTTTTTAATGGAAGACAAAGAAATAATCCTTTTTTTTCCCCTACAGATGCAAAAAAAAAAAATCCCTGCAGTTCAGTGTTATCACTCAAATATTTGCAAATAATTATAAATCCAGTCCATTGCTGGTTAAATACCAAGTAGAGCACATTTACCCAAGTTTTCCCTCAGCTGAGCTCATATATCCCAGTACTTCCAACTTCACTTCCCTGGATCCTCTTTCATCTTTCCTCTTTCTAGTAATACTCTAGTGCTCAGAAGCAACACACAACACATGAAGTGACACTCCCTATTACTGTGCAAATTCATGGTGTAAACCATGCTCAATGTTGAGCTCAGCACTTCCCATGTGTCCCCTACAGCTCTGAGACAGCCAAGCACTAAGCTGGCTATCAGGCCCTTTACAAAGGATCAGCAACCATGGGACTTACATCAAATGTAGGTGACTTTGAAAAGTAACATTCCACTTGCTGTTCCTTACCTATAGCCACTTATCATCAGTTCCTTCTCTCTGTTCGTGAGTGTCTGGAGAGTTTTATGGCCACAGCATCTTCCCCAGGGGCTGCAGCCGCCGTAAGCGTCCATTTCCCACACCCCTCCTTGAGGATTTCTTTTGCTTCTCAACATTCTGGTCTCTGACACCTGTTTAAGCTTCCACTTCCTCAAGACAGTTGATGAAGTTCATAAGTTACCTGCTAATGAAGTTAAACTACCTGGCCAGGAAATTGAGTTTTTCAGATTTCAATAGCAAATTACAAAGATAAGAGTCTTG
Organism: Lanius collurio; assembly: GCA_020086605.1. Taxonomy (NCBI): domain Eukaryota; kingdom Metazoa; phylum Chordata; class Aves; order Passeriformes; family Laniidae; genus Lanius; species Lanius collurio. The sequence continues at coordinate 17,026,708 of JACBWW010000017.1, read as the reverse complement.
ATTTAGTTAGCTACTCAAGCTGGAATTGATCTACTGTCCAAATTCTCCCTGGATTCCTTTATCACAATGACATTTTAATGTTAGTGTTTTGCTTTCCTTATGAGACTTTTATTTTAGCTCTTCTTTCTGATTTTTCTTCCTAAACATTGTTGTTTCTATAAACAACGAACCACTTTGATGCTTTCTAGTCTCCATTTCATTCTTTTTTTTGTAATTAGGTTCGTGAAAAGCTTCCAGTCGGTTGTATTGGCTTTGTTCTTTTCTATTGATTATTCCAGTCTTTAAACACGTTCCAGTTGCTTTAAAACACACAGGAGTTATTTTAAGGGCCTTCCATTTGCATAGCCACCCTTCTTCACTTATAACCCTAAAGCCACAAATGGCCCTGGCGGCAGAGCCTCCCTCGGATTCATTCTGCTCTGTACTGCTGGCTTTTACCGAGACACTCAGTCCAAGCTATGCCTGTAAAGCATTTGCTGTGTGTGGATGCTGTGGTCACAAGCACGGTAACCACAGCACCATACAATTCTGTCACCATACAAAATAAGCAGTAAGATCCATCATCCTGGGCAAGCAAAAGAACTGTCCAGGTCAGTGGATCATCCAGGTCACTCTCCAACAGTGGCCAAAAGCAGGTAGGAAATGAAGGGTACACAAAGGGGCAAGCACATACAGTACCTCCTGCTACTCTCTTGGCCTCCACTTACTTGCAGCTTGGGAACTTCTTCTGTCAGAGATTTACTTAGTATTCTCAAAGGATTTTTCTTACATGAACTTGTCAAGTCTTCTCCTTCTCCACAAGCTTCACCTTACAACACACATGAACTTGTAATGAGTAATATCACATGTTAAGTGTGGGCACTATGTATATTGACCACATATGTGAAAATGGCAATAAAAAATATTAATTCTGAGAAGAATCCCATTTTTAAGTGTGCTATTTATAAATTAAATGAGATTAGTTTATTTTTAAAAATATATACAGGGCAAACATTTTAACTAATCAAAACCATTTATTACTATCTATGTACAAGAAAATACATCAGTACCATCAACATGCTTTTCTTCCAAAAGCCAGATGGAAATTAAAAAATATTTCAATTAGAACAGCCCAGTGCATGGACAAAAGCACAAGACAAACATGCTCTAACTGAATCTGGGATTTCAGGAATCAGAGACATTCCTCCCTGGAGGAGATTTCAGGAACTTTTTTCCTGCAGTTTCCCAAATCCTAGTGAAGGGTATCCAACCAGTGTGGCCAACTGACACTCCATCCAACAAGTCTCTCACTAAAAGTGGTGTGTTCCACTTGATTTAAACCCTTCCAACTCTGCCCCTTGCTTCACCAGAGCTCTTACCAAAAGATTCTTGTCCAGCTGCCTCCCACTGTCAAAAGGACCAGGTAAAGGAAAGTCAAAGAGCAAAAACCCAGTTGTTTTGCCTTCAGAGGCAGCTGCCTGGCCTCCTAGGGCCACATATTTCTTTTCTTCAACAGCTATATAAATGCCCCAAACCTTACAATCAACTAAAGATAAAAATAACAGAAATCTTGTCATGCTCTTTGAAATAACATTTAAATTGACATACTATCACTACTCAGTGTTTCATTAACTTCCCCTAATAAGGCTGTAACACTGCAACACTCATGTTTGCACAGAATAAAGGAAAATGGCTACTGGAATTCATTTTTGGCTCTATGTCTACTTTTTTCTGCTTTCACATTGTTCTTCCCTGGACATTTCTTTGACCAGTTCAACTTCATACAATATTTATATAAGACTGCTCAGAAATGCTCAGTGCTCTTAACCAATTATTACACTACCTCCTCCAAATCCTTATTAATAGGTCATATTCTTTAAACACCATGCAGAAAAAAATACAGCACTTAAGTGGTTGTAAACAGATATGAGACAAAGTATATTAAACTCCTAAGGAAAATAAATATAATTTAGTATTTATACAAGAATCCAAGTGTTAAACGTTAGTATGAATAGCAAGCAAATAGAGCAGCCAAAGGGTGAGCTGAGAATTCAATAGTTCATCCTTGAGATGTAACAAATATTTTCTAAATTTTTTATTTATTTTAGAAATGTGTGACAACTGCTAAAACAGAATTGTACAGGCATTGAAGCACTGGAGTTTTCAGAGTTCTATTGAAATGTCTCTGTCAAAACCAAAATGGGATTTCCCTTGACTAAGTTTATAAAATAGTTATCACCAATCAGTGTTTTCCCAGACTGTAATACAGAGATTCCTGAAAATCCTTATAATTCTCCTAGGAGAGACTAGTCAAAAGGGAGATAAAAAAGCCTCTGGGCAGGAGCCTTACATTCACTGCATGGGAGGATGCACCTCCACTTAAAGCATCAAAAAATACTCAAACTCACTGCATGAAACAAATGGTATTTTACTAATTTTGCTACTAGACAGATTTCTTCATGAGTATAGGGAAAACCTAACTCAGATAGAAACTAGCTGGTATAAGGAAGATTTTTGTAAGGCAATCTGCAAGCTTCAGAAACAGCTGCATAAATGTAACACCATCAAATATGATACCCTTTTTCTCAGTGGAAACTCTCAAATTTGAGGGAACACAACCACATCACCTCACTCAGATAATGAAATTTAATTAAGATGTGCAAATGAATGTGATATAAAATCAAAAATCAGATTCTGGAAGTCTCTCTCCCTTTCCAAAGCTGTTTTCCAGATTTTACTTTTTCACCTTTCAGCTGCTTTTGTAATCACACTTCATTCCCATGAAAATGCTTAAGCTGAAGTTGCAAAGTACAGCAATGGTGTAGGCTGCAAAATACTTAGGATTAGGAGACTGCTTGGAAAAGGAAGCAACATGATCATCAAGTGAGGTCAAGCAGGTACAACCCAACAGAACTCAGTAAACCAGTCTATTAATGAAAAACCTAGGGGATAAACAGCAGTCCCTCAATTTAGCTGCACCAGTATTACAGGGTTAGCAGGGGTAAAATACACAAATATGTATTTACAATTCTGAATTCTTTCATTTTTTTTCCTTCGGAAACAACTCAAATTAGCAAACAGATTCAGTCTTCACAATCACATTGAATTAAAATTCACTGTCAATATGCAACAGGCTCTGCATTACTGTATGAGTTATAGGTGCATCTAGGTAAGTTTCAATTTACACTTTAGCACTGCTAGCTTAGAAGTAGCATATACAGCATTAAAATATGTTCTAAGCATAAAGGGATTGAAATTAATTGTTAATAGTAATGTTTTTCCAAATATTATTACAGTGAAGCAAAATGAATAGACTATTTACATCATTTGGCAGAAGGAAATTCAAATTTATACATCAAATTGAAATACTTTGTTTTCACACCAATGTTTGGAACATATTAGATAGCAATAGATCTTCATACTACCACATTTCTCCCAAGAATAAGACCATACAGCTACTAATTGATCTGGCTGATAAATCTACACAATAACCACTGTGCATACAGGTACCTATGGTTCACTCTCAAAACCACACCTGCTCTTTGCAGTTTAGTAGCCAGCATGGTAGTATTTTTTTGCCATTTCAGTACTACAAGCAACCAGGTAAAGACAGAGACCAACCCCATCCTCCTCTAAAGCTTTGTCCCAAGCTCTTTCAAGAGAATCCATTTCCATTTCTCTTTTATAGCTGGAACAGCCCAAGCAGTCAATATGCTCTTAGAGAATAAGACAGGCTGAAGCAGGTCAACCCAAGCTTTTCCTGCTTTAACAATCCATAAGAAACATGCAAATCAAGATTGAAGGAAGAAATACACAGGAGTTGGCATAAGATAAAGTATGGCACAAAACAGCTACACACATTCATTTTGAAATTGTTTTCAGGACTACAGCAAGTAAAGTATCTGCAGTATCTCTACAGCAGCTCTGTTCTCTATGATCTTCAATTTCTCCTGAATTACCAAACCCAGATGGAACATTCCATGACTGTTCCTGTGTCATCTCATGGGTGTGGGGAAGTGGGAGAAGAAAACTCATTAATTTTCAGGATTGGCAACTTTGACTTACTGCTTTGGTGCACAAGAACTATGACCAAACTACAAAATCCTTCTGTTTCCTTCACATAGTCTCCCCAATGGATGCTTACTAAGTATCACCTCACCTCTTCCTCATTCAAGCTGCTTTTAATCTAGATACCACTGGGAAAATCCCAAGGAAAGATAACTACTGAACCCATGCTTCTTTAGAGGGCTTTCTGTTTCCCCATTATTTTTTCTATTATTTCAGAGGTACTGAACTCACAAGAGTTCAGCCCTATGAGGTGCTGTACACAGGTGGCACTCAGGATGGCCACATGCAGTGGTTTCACCCCAACATACACTCCTAACACTAGTACTACCACCAAGATTTGTAAAGAAATTTTCAGAAGCAGGCCATATAGTTTTTCTCCAGTTCTTATGTCCCAGGAACCTAAACATCGAGCTTTAAATTTTTTTTTAATGTCTTTTCCATATAGGTCTTTGGTAATGAGAAATGATCTTATCCTGAAAAATATGAGAAGAGAAACAGGTAAGTTATTGTCAGGGCTGTGATAATCTTGAAATATTTTTATTCAGCTGCACCTAAACAAGTAATTCCAGACAGATACAGCTGGGTTCCAAAATCTTGCAAGTATTTAAAGAAGATGAGACAACCATAAAGGACAACACAATGTCTTAAAAATTTTATATAAAATACTGAATTTAATATTTTCATGAGCTACAAAAATCACATCAAAATTTCAGATCATATATAGAGTAAATCTTTTCAGAAAGGGTAGTTCACATTTAAAGATTAAGATATTTTTCATGTAGTACTTGGTCACTGTACCTAATTAAAATAGCTTTGAAACAGTTGCACACAATCATGAGAAAATGGTTTTAAGATAAAATGAAATAAAATAGTCTTAGCCTTTTTCATTCAAATATTTGCATATGCTGCTCTTTTTCATTTTGGAAACTAAAAAGAATATTTAAATAAAGCAAATAAGTCATGTAAACTTCCATTTAAATAAAACGCCTATACAGTTCAAATCCATCATGAATACAAGTTAGTAAAAATATATCAAAACTTTTCAGCAAAATGTCTAGACAAATATCTTGGTAAGCTTTGGTTTTTGCCCAGCTTCCATCAGCTTTCTCCTGAAAGACAGAAGTATTTTCTGTCACCAGTCCATATGCATCAGATTCAGGTTCTAAATTATTCAAGTAGAATGGAGATCAATTTTGCCACCACGTGTACATTGAGGCTGTTTCCCAGAAGACGATAGCATTGCTTAACTGTTACCTTTTCAGGAAAACCTAAAACAAAAACATATAGTGCAACATCACTAGTCTGGGTTTGTTCTAGTCTAATTTTTTTTTCAGTAAACATTTCTTACAGTAGTTATCACAGATTGCAGCAGAATTTACCCTCCCTTCATCTTCCCCCCAAAATTCACAGTTACAAAACCAATTTGCAACCAATGCACTGGATTTGGATCGGTTCTTCTATTGTCAATACTGCCATTTCTAAGGTTTCACAAGAAGCTTCAAAACATTCCTCTTATTGTGTAACTAAGGCTGATCTACCTTCCCTTCAGAGGGTTCAAAACATCCAGCAGTCTCAGGGAGGGGCAGCAGCACTAAATCCCTGCCCAACTGCTACTCTAGATAACATCCACAGAAGAACATGGCCACAACAGAAAGAAAATGTGACGATTCTGCAGATGGACTAAAACGCACTTCTCAATAAGCTTTATATTGCACTTCCCACGTGATCCCCTCTAACCAGCTCAGGCAAATCACGAGTCTCTCAGTGCAATATACCACCAGAACAGATTAAATAATGAGCAAGGCTTACTCAGCGAGTCATTAGGCAGTTGAACAATTTTCCATGTCATTCACTGCCGACCCTGTTAAACATACTCAGAAATACAGACAGCATCAGAAATGTCCATCCCATAGTAAGTGCATGGACTGGCATAAAGAAGGGAGCTCTGCTAAAAATGACACCAGTCCAGGTACTGTGAAGGGGCTGTGTTGTGTACTGAGTACTGCTCCTGAAAGTGAAGCAGTTTCAAGCAGCCAGCTGGTCTGCTCTGTCCTTGCTTGCACTCTTACCTTACCCCAGCTGTGAAGTAAAGTACATTTGCTTCAACCTGAGTGAAAGATGAACAGCAGGGGTGACTTAACTGTTAGGGTCATAAAGTAAGCTGCAGAAACTTGACCACACCCAATGATTTCATCACTCCCTAAGAAGAAACACCTAACTTTGACTCGGAAGCCATCACCACTCCAATTAGCTCAGATGCATAAGCACACTCTGAGTGCAAGTAGTGATATGTATGCTCTGAAATTTTCACAGCTGGATGTGGTTGGATAGCTGTTGAGCCAAAGGAGGCTCTGAGGAGGAGGTGGTGTCTGGGAGGAGTTGTTCCATCCTTCTCTGCCAGCTATTAATGCCTCAAACGTGGACTGCTTCGGTAAACACATCTTCTGCCAGCTCCATCCACTCTGTCCAGCTTCCTGGCACTCACATTTGGGCAACCTTTCTTCTGTCTTTGGAACAATCACTTGCACTCCCATACACACTTCCTTAGATGGAGTTTTCACATTCCATAAATGAATAAGGTACAGAATAAAGGCATTTTAAAAGAGTACATGAAAATAAATATGTATTTATGCACACACACACACACATAGGTGCACCAAGAAGCCTATCTGAGTCTTAAAAATGTCAGAATTCCTCCTTCTACCTTTTGGCAACTGAAAATCAAAAATTAATTTTCAGAACTCATGGTCTCCTTTATCCTAAGCCTCCTCCCTCTGACTGTTAACACTGCCTTGCTCTATCTTCTTGGCTCCAGAGTGGCCTACATCAAAAAGTCACATTCAACACCTCCCAGTATGCTGGCACTTGCTGCACAGCTCTTACTGTAGCATTTATGTCACACACAGTACTTGATGACATTGAGGTCTTAACAGCACATACTGCCCCACCATATTGGCTTTTGTTTCCTAAAAGCTTGCATAAATTGCTAATAAGAAAAATGGAAAACACATCCTGACATCACTCTCATGAAAGCAGGTCACAGGTGCGAGAAGGCTTTGTTCACTTTTAATGATATTGCTGTGGGACCCACCAGAGTGACCAAGACAAATGACTGCAGTATTTCATTGAACTATAGTGCAATTACTATTTATAAACCTAGATGTTAAAAGCACAAATAAATCTGGTCATGTTAAGAATGAACAATGACTTTAACTCTGGACTTCACATATTGGAAAAGACCATCCACTTCTTAAAATACAGAAGCATTTAGACAATCACATTTCTTCTGATGATACTGTAGCTGCACTAGTAACAGCATCTGTTGCAAAGCTCCTGGCAGTATGTTCACATAGTTTTCAGCTTATAGTTTCCTCATTCTTCAGTTTCTTGGACCAACAACATATTTTTAGTGGGTACAATTCCAAGCTTTCTGGTTTTGAAGATTTCAGCCTAAATGTTGATGTCACTACAGAACACAGTAGCAGAGAACTTACAGCACATTTTGCTCTGAAAATACCATATTTCACAATAATTACTTGAAGTTTAGCAGGGGAGAAATGCTGTCAGGGTAACACCTTTTGCTGCAGCCATAAATATATCCACTTTCAGAAAAACCCAGAGCTTGCAAAATGTCAAAGGAAACTGAGATTACAGTACCTAAATTCATTAAATATTTCAATCATCCTAGAATCAAGTAACAGTTTTTTAAGTAAAAAGTGGGAAATGTTTTAAACACAAAGAAATGTCAGACCTGTGACTCAACACAGTGGGAAAAGCATGTTCTGCCTATGAATCAGCAACATATGCAAGAGGAAATCACCGAATGAGAGTGAGAGAGGCTTGCTTTATGTGTTGTCAAAGTTGGAAAAGTAGTATAGAGAGGGAAGAGAACTGCAAGAGTTGTAAACCAGTTAGAATACTAACTGCCATAATTATGGCAAAAGGGTGCTGTCCTCTGAGAAGTGGAATCCCAACCAACAAAACACAGGCCTGCTAAATGAATACACTGTACATGGTGATGATCTGGATGATCTTCACATTCAGAAGCCTGACTTGTTTTCAGAGTTCAGGTCTGGTTTGCAAAAACATTGAACCTCACTGGTGTCTCTGCAGATGAGCTCTGAACAGAGAGCATGGTATCACTCCAAGCAGTATGAAATTACCAAAGTCAAGTTTCACAAACTCTTCACTCCATATTAATGGAGTCTTCCAAATATAAATTTCTCCATTGTCTCAGTTCTCGCTTTGTAAAATACAAGCAACATTAACCCAATTGCACCTCTCAGTAATGCTGCAGAGACTGATATAATAGTGGGAAAACTCCATCTGTATTTTAAAAAAAAGAGAAAATAGGCAATTCTAGGCTCAAAAGAGATCTTGAGCAGCCTGATAAGCCTACACAAGCCCAATCCAACTCTGTTAAGTTCAAGTATCTTGACATCAGCCTACATGGATATGGAACAGAGCTGCGCTAAAAGGCTGTCTGAAAACAGAACAGAACTATTAAAGAAGAGAGGATATGAAAAAACATTGCATGTTGGTATGCAACAACACAGCACACGCTTGTAAATACCCATAAACACACAAACTTAGTGCTGGCAACTCTAGTTTCACTGTGCAACCTTGATAATGTTCTCCAAATGTAGCAATTTCAAATATAATAAATTTCAAGTAATAAATGAAAAAACAAACTAAAACTGTGAAAGAAAGACATACATAGAACAAGTCACATTGCTTAAGTCACTGAGAAAGTCAAAGAAAAATATAACAAATTACTCAAAGTCAGTGCTGTCTTATTCGTTGAGCAGTCTGATCTAGTGGAAGGGGGTTGGAATTAGGTGATCTTTAAGGTCTCTTCAAACACAAACCCTTCTATGATTCCATGGATGCTTTTGTTGCTGAGTGACAATAAATTCTTAGCAGGTAGTAACAGCTACACTTTCCTGCTTGCCCTTTTTAACAAGGAGAATTCTTACGAATTTATTTCAGGTTTAATTCTTGCTGATGTGTATCCAGTGTACTGATATTGCTGAGTTTTGTTCCTTGACTTCTTCTTAAAAAAAAAAACAAAAAAACCACGAAGTAAATGACCAAGGGCTGCCTTTTCTAGAAGAGAGATGGTTTAATAGATTGGTTACTCCTCAACAAAGAACTATCTGTATCATCTAAAATTCCCTTTCTGTCAGCAGCTGTAAATGTGTGGAAGGGAGAAAGTAAGCAGCCCAAACACTGAGAACCACAAACAGACTTCCTAAGTTGGCAGGATATACTGATTTACCACAGTTGTGAGTAACACTGGCTGCTGAGTAAATAGTTTCAACTTTAAACAAAGGTATTCCTTCATTGCGCTTCAGTAACAGAGCATTTTGCCTGCCAAAATCTTCTTCTTAGCTTTTGAAGATAAACCTCACCACAGAAGCTGGCCCTTACAAAATGAGAAAAAAACTGGTTGAAATTCAAAGAAATTCAAAGTTAGGCAAAGAACAAGAATCAATCATCAGGTAGATGAAAAAAAATTCAAAAGAAAAAGAATGGATTAGTCCCAGAAAAAAAAAATACATTGGCATTTCTGAAGAATAATGTAGAAGTGGGTACTTTGCAAAACATAACATACCAAATTCCAAAGGGAATCCATGAAGGTTTGCTATTTCTCTTGGAGTAAAGTACCTCAGTTTTAGTGTTGACAATTTCATAAGCTTCTCTTCTTCTGGTAAGTTGTCAATATGCTTAAACACTGATTCAAGCTATGAAGAATACAAAAAACAAGAGATATGACTGATGCACGCCAAATATGTAAGATTTACAGTCACATCTTAATAGAGTATTTCCTTAATTATCAAAGTGACAAAGACAATAGCATATTTTGCTTGAAAGAGTCATTCACACTCCTATTTTTGCAGCCAGCATCTCAACACATGGACTTGCAAAAAAGAAATCAATGTTTCCATGAGGATGTTCATAATTTGTTCCTCCAGTTCCAAGCTATACCAATACTTAATGGGGCAATCAAAAAGCAAACATTTGTTAATGGCAAAGGACAGTGACTCGGTATAACTCAACAGCAGACCATTCATACAAATTTGCTGTATGGATGCAGCTGTTTTAATACACTTGCTTTGAGATTATTCTGAATTCCTGAGCTGCATTCTTCTTATGCTTAGAAATGCCCTATAACATTAGTGACCAGCATAAATGTGCAGGAGGCAGGGCTTGTGTACAGAACAGGCTTTGTGAAAAGTATCTTTGAATGCTGATTCACTTGTACATCCTCAATACCTAAACACCACTTGGTCATGAACTTAGTATCAACAGTAGAACTTTTCAAAATACTCTTCCCACATAAACCATAGTTTTGAAATTCAAACATGTTAAACATCTGACAATATTTACTGAATCATCTATGTACAAAAAATGGCCCTCGATTCACAATGCTATACTGTAGGTTCCCCATAGAACCAGCCATTTCTAATGTTTTCACATGCCCCCATAAAACCTCTGTATGACATGACAAATAATAAAATAATAGCAACTCGTATTCTCCTCACAGAGAGATGCAGATATAATTTTGGTCTAAACAAACTGCAGTTTAGGAACACAAAGAAAACCAATTGGAAACTCATTTGCCATAAAATTTACATTTCAAAGACATTTTTCTTATAATATTCAGAATAACAAAGGAGAAGACAAAAATTCAAAGCCTTAAAACAAGTTATTCTAATATGTTAGGCTACACACTTACCTCTACATCTACTGCTGTCTGCAGAACTGAGCCTGTCCCTTCTACATAGTGTCCATACCTTAACAACAACAGGAACAATCTCAAATTAGTATTTTCACTGGATTTCACAGTATTGACAACTGCAAAGATGCAGGGAGGTTACTTAGGTTCCTTTGCCTTGATTAACAAACAGCATCCTGGATAGATAAAGCAAAAGGCCTTGTTATGAACACTGCTAACCCCTGGAGTGCAGTACCCTCTGAATGTGCTCTCTGGGGATGAGTCTGCACTCAATGCACAAGGATTCATCCACACTAGTGCCTTATACAAGGCAACTACATAAACCCAAGCAATTCAAGCATAGGACCACCAAATAGAGCCATCTACATTGCCTAAACCAATTTTACACAAAAGGCAAAGTATGTCATAGGTCAAATGGTCCCAGGGGTTCAAATTAGCTCTATTTATTCAAAGGAGGACCACTAGTGTGAGCCTCCAGCTTTCATGTCAAAGCATTAGGAACAAAGTGGTTCAGTCAGGTTTAACTTTTGATTGCTTGTAGATTTTCCACTGAAGGAAGGCAGATGGCCAGGATCCAAGCAAACAGTTAGCAAACTTACATTCTGAAACCTATGATAGCTGTTCTGCATGCTTTGTGGTTGATTGCATAATAAATTGTTTACTCTGTAGTCTCTTTAAGGCTGTCATTTAAATACAATTACAGGCTTTCAAAAACATGCTCTATTGGTCTAACTATGGCAGTTTGAACATTCTGAACAGAAAGCAGCTGAGTCAAGACAACAGATGGCTTTGCACTGTGGAACAGCTTCAGAAGATCCTCTGCGTTAGAGGGATGGTCTGCATCAATCGTTAATAGACACTATTCTCCAGTTTTATTTTTACAACTGTAAAGACAATTATAAAGGTCTTTTGTTCCTCTTGGGACCCATTCCTAAAGCATGGCACAAGTTATGTTTCAAGCCTTTCTAATTCCAAAGTGAATAAAAGAATACTCTCCCTTGAGCACAGACAAAATGACCCAGCATGGCTCAATCTTGAGTATTTTTCATCCTCAGCTGAAAAAGCTACAATTACTTCTGCCAATAACAGCCAGAGCAGCACTCATTTTAAAACAAAGTGGTTACAAATCTTCCTCGGGATCAGAAGACCTAAACACTGTTATAGATTTAATACATGTGGAATTTCACTGTGTTGTAAATACATCATCTTTAATCAGTTAGTTGCCTTCTGAAAATTCTCTAACACCAAGTTTAACAATGTAACACACACAGCATTGTAGAATTCTTATCTTTCTCTTATGTAGCATCTGGTAATATTTCAGTTTAATATAACTGAGCCAAAATAAATAAAAGAGGTAAATTTCTAAGTGGTAACGAAGAGTTTTATTTGGAGAAATAAATGCTCCTGTCTAAACAACTGGCTCTAGAGAACAGAACTCCTTTCTTTCCTACCCCCCTCCTAAAAAATCCAGTTAGTGTCCATGTGGTTTGATGGCCGTGTGTGTGTGTGTGCTGGTGTTTTAACACAAGTGTGGGCATATGGCTAATGTAATGTTAGCTGGATTGTTATTAATTATTATTGAAGCTGCTGACTACAGAAAAGTTAACATTCCTACCGCAGACCCAGAACATAATTAAATTTTGTCACAGTAAAAAAATGATGTATTGATTTTCTGACATTTCATTCCAAGTTATAATGAAAGAAGTTGTCTTAAGAAATTACAGTCTTCAATTTTCATCTGATTGAAGATTTCCTCCCTCTTTTATTTCTGTAAGATCAAACTTTTTTTTTTCATTTCATACATGTATTTTTTATGGTTATAGTATCCTATATTATGACTGAAAAAAAGTAATTTCCACAAAGCAAAGAGCTCTTCTGTAACTGATGTTTACACTATTTTGAAAAGTATCACTTCTCTTGTCAATAGCATATCAAAAATTTTAAGTATGTTCAGAATGATTATAACTAGAGAAGTTAGATACAATTTTCATTTCCTCTGTCCTTTAAAATAGTCAATTTCCTCTCAAAACTTCAGTCACCACAAACATACTCCAAAGAGAAACCACGGTGTTGGTAGTCCCATGGAACTCAGCAATCATTCACTAAGTGCCCAGGAATTCAGTGTCAGAAAGACATGCAGAATTATGTGCTTGATCTCTCATGCATCACAGGCCATTACATTTTGCTGTATACTCCACCAAAGCCTTTCAGAACACATGTTGGTACAGCCAAAATCACTGATAAACTACCAGTGTTTGAAGTCCCTGAATTAGCAAGGACTGGAGAAGGCATACCCAGATTATTTCCATCACATAAACCTTGCTAGAAAAATCTGGAAACTAAAGACAAAAGAGGAAAATTTTTCACCCACTCTCAACGCTGATGTTCAGTGTGATTTACAAGAAAGACACCAGAAAGGCATAGCAGCAGAGGGGTTCTCTGTACTACTTGGAGTCTGTTCCACCCCATTCAGGGGTATTTTTCCTAAGTGTCAAGCTTCAGAGAAATATAAAAACAAAACTTCTGGAAGAGATACAGCAGGGACTTATTCTTGGCCTCAGAAAGTGACTTCGATGAGATGGAATTATAAATCTTCTCTTAATGCAAAGCTGTAAATGAGATGATTACATTGAGAACCACGTTGGCAACCTTCCTTCCCAAAAGCTCTTGAAAAAGGGAACAAAGATGGTAAATCAGACAGAACTCCCACCATGAGTACCTCCATATGAGCAGAGGGATAAGATTCATGTTTCCCTGGTGTCAGATTTTCCACCACTACATACAGAGACTTGATATTCAGGAGCCTCCTCCAGTGTGATTTTGATAAAGGTGTCCACAAGCTACCATGACGTATTCTAGTGAAACCACAAGTGGCCAATTACTTTCAATGACAGTTAAGGCATACATAAGACACATGAGACACCATTCTGGCTAGGGTTTTTTTTTTTTGACTATTCTAGTAAAGAAAGAGATTCCACAAGATGATGACTCCTCCACAACTCAAAAGACGGGGGACAGAAAAGGCACATACATATATGTCAATGAAACCTTGGAGAAGGCCTTTCTTGTTGCACAAATCTCAAACTTTTGAAATTGTTTTTCTTCTTTTTTATTGTCAAAAAGTTAAAAATCAAAAAATCTGCAGGAATTCTGTCAATCTGGCAGCCTAACTTCTGGTAATTAAAAAAAAAATTGCAATTAGCTTTAACTCCCCATCCAAGCCATCTTATTGAAACATTCAGCGAATTCAAAAAACCAATCCAATTAGAAAAAATTTATCCGTATTAAAATTTCCACAAATTTCCAGGCTCCAACTGGAATGTTTCAATACAAACACATTCAGTGGAAAAGCTCCTCACCAGTTGTCCACAGAGTTTCAGAACACTCACCAACTTCCAGAAGTCAAAATTAAAATTGCAAGGTGCAAATCAGAAAATTACTAGACAGAAAAGCATTGATGTTCTGCTCCATCAAATATGATTTGTAACGCAGCAACCTAACTAGTTTCATGACAATCCACAGCTGTTCTGATCTACATAGCTGAAAAATCCAAGAAATCAATAAAATGTACAGTGGAGACAGATTTAATGAGGAATGGATCTGTCATGCATGACACTTTGTAACTTCATTGAGCAATATAAAGAGGTTCATTAATGAATCAGCACTATACCAGTCTACTGGAACCATATTTCCGCAGGGGTAATTAAGCTTCTGTGAAGGTCAACAACAAATGGCAACTGTCTTTTGTGAATGCCTTTTTGGAGTGGGCACATGATGGTCTGCCAGATAGATTCTCATGCTGGCATTCCACTGGATCAGCTAGCACACTATATAAGGAGATTTCTCTCAAAGGCCTTGGATTTTTTGATGAAACACCTCTGTGTGATTTTACAGGACACAATCAAAAATACACTTAAAATTTCAGGACATGATTTAGCAAGACATTTTCTTGGCAACTTACCCTTTTGTAAAGCATGTGGATCTCCGGCAGGTGGGTTTAACAATGTCTAACAAGAAAGCATAGCGCAATAAGGACTTTGGTGGTAAGAAATACTGACTCATTTCTTCATTTTCCTCTTCCAAGAAGTCTTTTAGCATTTGAATAGAGGAATTGTTATCCTGATCACGTTTCCTTTCCATTTCTTCTACTGTTTCAAGCTTAAATAGAAAGGCCCCTTTTGGTAAATTCTTCTTGCTGCTGCAATCTGGACCAATATTTGGATCCAGAGTCTTTTCCTCAGAGGACAAAGAAAAACTGGTTTCACCCACTTCGTTGGCAACTTCTTCCTTGAGTAAATCTTCTGGATCCTGATCTGGGAATCTTGTCAATAGCTAAGAAGAAAGTGTGACAAAAATAAAATTGAAGAACTGCATTTAATAAACAACTTGACATTCCACCATATGGTGAGTAAAAATTCCTTCAGAGATGCTCAGAATAAAGCAAGCAACCTTTTGAGGTTATTTTCATGAAGATTTCAAAATCAGTAGCATCAGAATTTGTTGATCTATCAGCAATGATGTCAGGAACAACTGCAAATAATTGCCTTTGCAAAAAGACCTTTCCAAGTGTGAAAAAAATGTAGCAGGGCACTATCAGCATAGAAAACACATCTCTCAACTGTTTAGAGCCATCTAAGCCACAGACACGCACACCAGTCCTGACAAAACTCAATATCCAGGCTGAAAAAAGGAGGCAGAATTTAACTTTTCTGTTGGTATCAGTCCTCTTCTCCATTCATCAATACACACCACTAAACCAAAAACTTAACCCTCAATCTTCATGAAATGCAGCAAATTCAAGTAACACGAATAGACTCACTTGGCCAGGAGACTGAAAGGAAAACGGTTCATGGTGAAGCTTCGCAATTAGAAAATATCGCAGCCTTGAATTGGGAATGCCAAGCTGTAACCAAAATTCAGAAGCCTTTAGCCCATGTGGTAAGTAGAGAAAAACTGGTCTACAGCATCATACAAGTTATCTGACATTATATGCAGTAACAGAACTACGACATACTAATATATTTTGTGACTTCAGAGACATCAGTATTGACAGACGCAGAGACTCAAAGAATGGTTTGTGTTGGAAGGGATCTTGAAGGTCATCTAGTTCAAAGGCCCCTCCTGTGGGCAGGGACACCTTCCACTAGATCAGGTTGCTCAGAGCCCCATCCAAACCAGCTTTGAACAC
Organism: Lanius collurio; assembly: GCA_020086605.1. Taxonomy (NCBI): domain Eukaryota; kingdom Metazoa; phylum Chordata; class Aves; order Passeriformes; family Laniidae; genus Lanius; species Lanius collurio. The sequence goes on along the minus strand of JACBWW010000017.1, from coordinate 17,010,734 downwards.
TTCCAGGGCATCCACAACTTCTCTGAGCAACCCATTCCAGTCCCTCATCATCCTTATCATAAAGAACTTCATCCTAATATCTAATCTAAAACTAATCTTTTAGTTTCAATCCATTACCCTTTGTCCTGTCACTACAGACTCTTGTAAAAAGTCCCTCTCTGTGTTTCTTTTAGTATCCCTTCAGGTACTGGAAGGCCAGTTAGGTTACCCTGAAGCATTTTTTTTTCCAGGGTATTCTTTAGGTATTAGTTGATAATACCTACACACTTTTAAGTTCCATACCTAGGTGCTTCCAGAGAACCAAGTGAGCAATTATTCTTTGTATCCTGTAATTTTTACTTTGTCTGTAAATTAATGGGAATACAAACAAAACTTTATGTGGTGCAAGAAGAAATATTTACATGCCTCACGATTTCTTAGGACAGATACTGTATGTTTTCTGTTAAAAGCAAAAGAGTCTCTCTTTGCCTTTTTAAACAAGGAATTATAAGACTCTTAAAAATTTAATAAATCAACCACAATTTGTTTTCAAGCTACACTCTATCAGCTTCTCTCAAATATTTATGGTACTTCACTGATTCCAGTTAGTCTTGCACAATCTGAATCTCTCTCAAACTTTTTTTTAGTTGCCAGGGTAACGTGGAAACACAGCTCCTCCTCCCACAAGAAACAGTCACATTTTCTGTGCTGGGAAATTCAGAGGCACAGCACTTCTGAAGCAATGAGGCTCCTGCAGGGAAAACCACCTTCCTGGTTACAATGTAAATTCATGCCTTCTTAAAAATATCAAATGGTAGCAAAGCAGTATGGAACTAGGATCTGAATACAAACAGCAATATGATTATGCCAGTATGAGAGATCAGAAGTCATGTCATATGGTTTTCTCATTCAAGTGCATCTTCAGCTTTGGGCATGACTTTCTTTTCTAATACAAAAGAGCATTTTCAAATGTTCTTGCAATTCAATGCACTTTGAACTATTAAATAATATTAAAGCAATTTTAGTACTCACACAAGTTGGAGACAAGAGAAATTCCTGATATTTAAATCCACATGTTGTTAGTGTTTGCAAAAGTTCATTTCTGAAAAGAATCAAAAAGCAATTTTTCCCTTTACCCAGTCTTTAGCCCTGTTCTTTATCCCAAATAAAAACAGATTATATTCAACATCATATTTACCAAAGCATTCATTGAAATAATTGGACAGCAAATTACCAATACGATGTCACCCATTTCTGAATTTGAGAGACAATGTACAAAGTTCAGTGTTAGACACTATTATACATTCAAAGGCACCTCACTTGTACTACAGTGCAAATGCCTCTTCATAAAACATCCCATCTCTAGGAGAGTAACTGTAGTGTGTCAACAAGAAAAATAATCAGAGGGCAAGATGCTCTCTTTATTTGGAATCATAAAACAGGAGATTAAAACCACTACAAATAGCTCACTACTTCCCTCTGCTCACATACACAGCACCAGCTAAGCCTAACAAAAAGGCTAACTCATGGGATGACAAAAATCAGTGGCTTTGATTATAAAAGTGAGGTGGGACTGTACTTTATAAACAAGGGAAGAAGACTGTAAGGGAGACAATCTTAAAAATATTTTTCTTTTGTACTCCATGCAGACTGCACGAGGCTGGAACTGTACAAAAGGCAGGAGCTGTGACCTGTATCTGGCACTGTACGTGACACTGCATCCCAGGTGTTGTAAGAGAAAACAAGTGTCCTAGCTGGGGTACTTTTTGAAGTACAGCTTGTCCCAAGCACTGGCCAGCAAGGCACAGCGTTGGGAACCCCGGGGTCTACAAGAGAGGACCATGAACACTTGACCAGTGAGAGAGCTGAGCATGACTCCCAGCTGCCTGCCATGTTAGCTAAGAGCACGACATGCAGGGTGGCTGTTCTCTTGGTTCTTCAGGGAGTGCTATGGAAAGATCCTACTCAATTCCAGCAAGAGCTGAGAAGTAAGACTGCAACTCTCTCTCCTGCTTTGGTCGCAAGAGAAGAGAGTGCTCCTGCTGTCATTAGGAAGCTGTAGTGACACCTTTCCTCTTCCACATTTCAGATCAAGACTATCTACGATCTTACTGTATCTCTGGATCATTTGGTGGCAGCCCTGAAACAGAGATAATCTGCTATCAACAAAGGTACTCAGGAAAGCCCCTAGACTGTTCTGTGACCTTAACACAAGATACCAAAGATACTATGGGCTCCTGTCATTAAGCCCCTGAAACCTCTGAGTGTTACACCAATTGTTATTTTTCTTTGAAAACTAATACTGACCTTTTCTAAAGAAAACATGATCATCAAATCAAACAAATCAAACACTCATCAAATCATCAAATGAAATTAAAAATAAAATACTGTTGCAATGTATTTTATCCGCTTAGAAAAATACACAGGTATCTAGCAAGTTCTTTTCACAACCTAAGATTTTAATTCCTGTCCCATCTCAAGCTACTTTGTTAACTCCAATTCTAGGAAATAAAAATCCCTTCTAAAGAATAAATCCCTTCTCCTTCTAAAGAATATATCCTTTTTGCAAACTAAAACCTGCATATATTAATTAGAGTTTACCTTGCAGAAGAGGATTCAAATCCTTTAACATTTTCTAAAAGCAGGTATTTTGGAAGCTTATGAAGCCTAAAAGGAAAAAAAAAAAAAAAAAAACAAATCAGAGTAACAAGCTTTATAATACAGTATATTAATCTACAGATTTGTTTAGCTACCAGAAAGATGAAAGTATTTCCACATCATGCTAGCTGTTAAATTTTAGCATCTTTTAAAAAAAAAAAAAAAACGGAATTAAAAATGTGGACTGCTGGTAAAAACCACAAACCCCACCTATATTTGGATGAACAGCTGTACCCTCTTGTACTCCACACATGTACTTTTGAAAATGTTTATGACTGTTCATTTCCTAAAGCACAAGATTATTATTCAACAGATCAAGTGTATAATAGGAAATAAAATTGTTGGGGGAACACCAACTGCTACTTAGCCATAAAACTGTTGTTTTCAAGTGCTTGTACCTGAAATCAATGTCAAAATGTCACATCAACCTAACTGATAACACATCAGAAGCAGCATTCATTTAACTGATTTAAGAAGCACAACATGTTTAGAGTTCAAACTGCAGATATTCTCAATTTTCTATACTTGAATTTTATTTTGAAAGGGGGAAGGGAGGGAGGTGTCTGAGCTTTAGCAAGATCAGTGCAAAGGTCTGGAAACAGGCATATTCCAAAACCAGCACATTAAATCTCTGGAGAAATGAACATGCCCAAACTGTGCCAGGGACTGTTCCAACAATTTAGAAGCATAGATGATTCAGATTCAAGTCTCTGGGAACATTTTGTGGCACTGATTAATTCTCTAATAAGGCTAATGTAGACACAGAATGTCTGTCACACACTGGGATTTCAGAACAACATACAGAAGCAGGATATTAATACTCCCAGACAGCAGCTCCACGCTTACTGAAGTTAGTGGCTTTGGACTTCCATTGGAACAAATCACAGCTGCATTTATTTTAGCACATTTTTAATTACCACCAATTAAAGACATCACATGAAGTAAAAGAACCAATGCATCTCAAAAGAAACTGGAAAATGTACAAAAAACTATGCCAAATTTTAAAATAGTAAAAATAATAGTGAAAAAATAATACTAAACTGAAAAAAAGCAACACCAGCCAAGTCCCTTGCAGAGGAATGGAGAATATATCTGCTGGTATGTCTACTCACACTCATCATCATTGCTTACTATGACATTTCTTTTTCAGTAATGAATCCAGAGCACAGCCTGAAATGCAAGCCCTCATAAGGCATTGACAGATCACAAGGCAAATTATCACTGTACAAAGCGGAAGTGTTAAGTACTTGGCAGGTATTAACATTAAAAATGTTTCTGTAAAAGCAGCACTTTGATGTTTTAGCACTGGATTTCCGCAGGTTATGGTTTGGACATGATAAACAGACAGTATCTGGACCATTTGGATTGGACTTTGTTGGCTGGGTGCTCTAAGGGTTTCCCAGGTCTTTCCAGATCTTGAAATTGTCCTTTCCATTATCACTAGTATTTGTCATCCCAGGCTACCTCTGAGCCTCATTTCGGCAATATTTCATTATAAAAGGCTGAACAAAAGCTAAGTGCATCCAAAGGATGAGAAATTATTTTACAATTTTCATAAACTTCACACATGCCATGGCAATTTAGAATGTAAAGGGATAATTCCTAAAACAAGAATTTCTTTTTTGGGGGCCGAAGTACTCCATACTCAATGTCTCACAAATGCATCATATTCAAAAAACACACAAGTGCTATCTTAGTAAAACACAAATCCACTGACATTGAGAAACTCTACAGAAGCCATCATGTAGAACCTTCTAATGACTGCTTACAGTAGGTGCTGCTTCAAGAACCCTCCCCAAGGAGATAAGGAACATTAGCAGGGTCTCCTGGAGTGTTGAGATAAAAGTGAGACAGCCAAGCCCAGGTCCTTTGCATCGTCATGATAAAAATGTATATCCTGGCGTGTCTAAAGCTTTGGTTTTGAAAAGGAGAACTATCCAGCTAAGTTTATCCAGCTAAGCCCACAGCAACTGGGAAACAATATTTCTGTATTAATGCACTACAATGTCCTAAAAGCAGCCAGCCTCTTAACAGTGTCTCAGTTTAATAGAAAGGAATCTCCAGTTCAGGATTCCTTTAAGGATATGGAAGGTACTATTATTCTGACAAATTATTAACTTACACAGTATCTGCCAGGTTTTGTTTATCATTTTAAAAGATCAGTTGGAAACTTGTGTTACATTTCCTGTTCCACAAAAGACATCCTTTGCAACATCAAAACAACTGATGTTCTCTCCTTAATTTTGTGTCTCTGCCAGAAAGACATCCTTTGCAACATCAAAACAACTGATGTTCTCTCCTTAATTTTGTGTCTCTGCCAGAAGTAGAGGAGTAGTATTAACCATTCTTTTTACCTATGAATTGTTTAAGTTACTGGGCTACAGAATCTGTGTTTTGTTCTGTGTTCTCTGCCACAGATTTCTTATGTATGGCCCTGCCAAGCCACTCAGCCCTTCTGTGTCTGTGTTCTCTTTCTGCTCATGACAAGGGCAAAGACAGTTCCATTTAATGTTGTTGGCTGCACACAGTTTCTAGAAGGAGGATGAAGACACTCTTCTCCCAGTGGTAACAGCAATTTGAAAGAAAGACCTTTTGGTACTGGTTTCCTTCTGTGCTGAAAGCATTCATGAAAAAAAAAGTAAAAGAAAAAGAGACACCAAATATCCCTTTGTCCTTCTCCAATCTTGAGAGCAAGATGAACCAATAGAGGAATATATAGAGAACAGCTGTCCTAGTCTCCAGGTCATGCAAGATTGCCATTAATACAAATAATTATGGCTGTTTTATTAGGAACTGGGATCTGACCAGGCAAAAAATGACAGATGAATACAAAGACAAGGACAGTGTTCAGACAATGCAGTGCTATTCGAATTCTTTAGTATTACTTCTCAAAACAAGAGATTGTACTACAAACCAAAAATACACAATCGGCCCCAAGATATCTAGAAGCAGCACCAAAAATGAACAGAGACTTTAGGAAAGAACAGAAGGGGTTGCATTGCATTGTACATTCAATAATATATTTAAACCAACTTTCAAATGGTACCTCTTCAAAAGATGACTATATGTTGAACCTAATCTTTTGTAACCCAGTATTTTAAAAAAATTTCATGTTTCCATGAGACCAATAGACAAACTATTATATCATCTACTCCTGCTTCTAAATAAAATCAATGCAAATTTGATGTTGAACTGAAAAGAACTTTTTTTTCATTTATGATATAGGCACAGTTTAAAGAGACATGCAATGAAAAGGAAATCAGACAATGAAAGCATACACAGCAACTATGAGGTTGTAAGTAAGCATTTGTAAGTTACATATGATCATGTTAAGTTACATATGATCATGTGAAAACAAATATGGAATACAGCACAATACTAGTAGTATCCCTCTAAAATATTACAGATGACTTGTCTCACTGAAACATAGAAGACCTAGTTACAACAAAGCCTAGTGACAAAAGAGGCTTTAGAATGGAGGTAGAAGTTCACTCATACCTTGGGAGAATATCAAGGACATAGAGAAAGCTCTTTGTCCGTGGGTCGGATACATCACCTTGCAGGCCAATTCTAAGAAAGAATAAAGAAACACCTGTGTATTACTCAGAGCAGACTGACATTTGAGTTACATTTTTCTACAGAATGCTGCCACTTTGCTTTGAGTTTCAAAAGTGGATTCTGCAAAAGCATCATGTACAGACAGGAGAACCTGCTTACAGAGACAGTGTCCTGAGAGATGCTCTAAGGAATGAAAGTCTGCCCCTGGAATCCATCAGCTCACGAGGTTAAAATTGAAGCATTCAGTAACGAAATCCACTCCCCAGTCTGCAAAGCCTTTAGCATTCTGGTCTTGTCCAGCAAAGCCTTTGAACATATTTGGCTCTGAAAGAACAAAAAATCCCCACAGGGTTTCTGGGAATACCCTGCTATTTTGCACTGAATATATTAAATTATTTCTATGAATTAAAACCTCATTGTTCACCATTTAGCAGGATTGAGCCCCACATGAATAACTTTGGAACCAATTTTGTAACATTAAACTGGACAGATTATGTAGCTTACAAAAATGATAATGATTCCAGGCCTGTATTTCTCTAGCTTATACTTGCATTACCTCATAAAAAAAGAACAAAAACATTGTAGAAGAACATTACCATGTAACTAAATTAGTCATACATAGATTTTTCTTTTCATCATATTATAAAGAAAAAAATCTGAAGGAATGATTCCTATATACATCATAGGTTTACATTAATTCATTTCTACAGATCAGCATCACTTTACAGGGATTTCTTTTCAATCTTAGAACATTCATTGAGACATACTTTCTCACACAATCAGTACTACCACTATCAACAGACTTTTTTCATTAAGCTACTACTTTACATGAGTGCAGTTACTAGAATCTACTAGAATCTTACCTTCACTAGTCACTGCTGTCAATTGACATGAATTACAAATTAATCTGACAAATAACATCTCAGTAAACTCAGTCCTTAACCAGCAAGATATTTCTCTTTATCATCCACAAAATCATTTCAAAATTATTATCCTTCCAGTCTTGGCTAAAATAGAAATATTCTTTAGAATAAACGATCTGTGTGCATGTGCAATTTTCAAAGTACAAATAAAACCAGACTACACACTTCAGTCTCATAAAGAGCTGAGAAATTCCAATACTCATTCTGGAGTTGCCCCAGGAACATATTAGATTGATATATAAAAGGAAAGGTAGCACTCCTAAACACTAAACTTCACTAGAAGAGGAACAATACAGTACACAAAATTGGTGCTGTAAGAAGCTTACTTAACTTAAACTGAATTGAAATATATATATATGCAAGAAATATGATCAACAATTAAGATGCAAATTGCTGCATTTCTTTCATTTCAGTAATCATGGTGAACAGAGCTACAACATATTTGCTTAGGAAGAAAAAGGTAACACAGATCATCCACACACAGTGTCACTCTTGAAAACACTTCTTTGACCATACATAGCGCAATAACTGCACTTTTTTCCCAAATGTGCTGCATCTACCTTGTAAATGGCTGACAAGGAGGACTCATCAAAATCATATCAAAAGATAATCTGTCAAAATCTTTCAGTGTTATGCCCTGAAAAGAGAAAAAAATAGAAGAATGTTGAGTGTTGTGAATTGTATAAAACTCTCAAGTCATCTTTCAGATAAAACTACCCCTCTTATTTCCACTATATGCTTTATACAGCAAAAAACTATCTCATATCCCATTTGACCTAGTAATTTCAAAATCTTTTCTACCTTGGTAAACCATAAAATGTAAATATGCGTTCACTGCTTTGAATATAAAACAAAACACTAATAAGGTTAGCATAATCATACATAATCTTGAGGTTTTTATCTGCTCATTCTTTGGGGTGTGTAGTGGTTCTTTCAGTAGATACTGACCTGTTATTTCTCCTGAAAATAAAGTATCATTTTTCAGATATGAAGCCTTTGTACATCAAAACCAGTTTTCACATACTCGAAATATGTGAAAAAATATCTGAGAAGAAAAGTAGCTCAAATGTAAACATGATAATTTTTACAGATCCAAACTATGGGTTTTCACTCTTAGGAGCTCACTGGCAATGCATCCTGTAAAGTTTTTTTCATTCTAGTTTTTGCCCAGTAAAAATTACTCAAAGATATTGTATGGCTGAAAGTCTCCTCTGCAAAATATTTCTGCTCAGAAAAGAAAGAATTAGGTCTGTGGTAGGAATTAATTACACAGGCACAAATTCCTCTAAACTAAGTTTTCACCAACACTAGAGGGTCAACATACTAAGGGGCCAGGAGGAAAGAAGGACAATGATGAAGTAACTATGACTTGGACAAAGAAATCACTCCTTACTTATTCAAAAGGATATCTATATAGCCAATGTAACACAACTACCCTCAGAAAACTAGAAAAAGCTGCTATTTTTTTTCCATTCAATTTGAAGATGTTACTGACTCTAATAATCTGCTCTTGTCTAGTATAAAATGACACAGGCAAGGATTCTTCTTCTTTTTCCATTATAAAACTATAAACGATCTTTTAGCCAGTTACTATTGAGTGCTGAATAAGCATTTAACCTTTAGCCACCCATTTAACTCTTACTTAAGCTGGTGTCTTAAAACAGACACAGTATCTTTTTACTGACATGTTGTAAAACCATAAAAGATTAAGAAGTATACAGTAATTTCTAACTCAATCCAGGCAAAACTCCATGCCTAGCTTGCCTCTCATTTATTAAAACAGAGCCAAATTTTACTTAGTTATTTTTCAAATAATTAGGGAAGTGACAGAATTCCTAAAACATTTTATCTATGTAATCCATTTAAAAAATATAAGACTGTTCTATCCAATATATTTTGTTGTGTTTTTCTGAGCTCAACTATAACTACAAAACAAAGGCTCCAAGTAATTTAATTAAATTCTTTCAAAGTACAAGAAAATATTTTTTTTAATCTAAAAATATGATTTTGACATTCCTTTACTAATGGTAAGCATTCCTCTTGACATTTATGTAACCTCTCTTGATGCAGCAGGCAAGGCTTTAAGGAAAAGCCTGCACTATGAATATCCTTCTTACTTCAACAAGCAACCACAGCACAAGAAATCAAAGTTATTGTAGAACTGCTTCATTCATAATAACATAAATCTTCTTTTTTCTCTGGTTACTAATAAGGACAGTAAAAACAACTTACATCTACACATCCCAGACTACAGTAAAAAATACATTAATTACTCACCTCAATAGTCTTTGCCCATAACGGCGTGTTGGGAAAGTTGTGCTTATAAACATCATTGGCAAGAGTGTTCACATCAACAGCAGCAACAACTTCTGCATATGTGCAGCTTTCTAAAATTAAAAAAAAAATTTGAAAACTCTACTCTTTACTACTCTTAGAAAAATGTATTTGCTCAGTTGTGCTACAGCTACACCCAAAACCAAAAGGTAAATTATACAATCAAACTCTGCTGTGTTGTCTTTGAAACTTTGAATAAAAAACATACTGGTTTTCTACTCATATAGGCAAAATTTCCCTTCCTTATATATCCAGAAATGGAAGCTAACTGTGCACTTAATCAGTAGATAAATAAATTCTAAACAGGGTGCACTTTTACAACGTTTCTACCTGCACTCTGCTGTGGCCAGCAAGTTCCCTGGCTACAGGAACCCCAAGTCAACCTGCCAAGCCCCACTGCCACTGCCTTATCCACTGACAACTTACAGGAACTGTGTTATTTTAGAGGAACACTACTTCTCACTATGAAAAAAGTGCACCAATACATTTGACGTATGTCTACTCTTCCAATAAAACTTTTAAGTTGCCTGAAAAACGTTTGTGCTTTCATTTCAGTAAAGCCTTAGGCCTCAAACTCAACTGCTGCCTTCTCTGAATTAAAGGTCTCCAAAATACCAAACTTGGTAGCTTCTCCTCTCTTGGATAGAGGTTGTATTGAAGAGAGGAATGTGCAACAAATATCCTCACAGCTAAAACACTGAAATAAAAATACACTAAAAAGAATGTAAATAAACAACTGTTAATTTATAGAGTAAGAGAATAATAGGTTCTACAGAAGCCAAAAAGATAAAAAGAGCAGTGTTTACTCCACTGCTCATCATGTCACACTATTTGTTATTACTAAACACAATACCTTCACTGAGGCTTTTTATCCAAGAAGATGGGCTGTGGTTACTGTTACAGCCGCAGGCAGAGAAGTGACCCCACCTCCTGATACCCAAGATCAGTTTCAACCACCAGGATATTTACATTATGGTCAGCATTACAAAGGCTCAGATGAAACACAGGCAATTTAAAAAAAACTTCTGTAAACCAAAAGAAACAAGGCAAATAGCCACATGCCTTTGAATAATCTCACAATATGCTCAAGTAACACATTAACAAATGACCTTATGAGACAGTTTATGAATTATTGCTAGTCAGCTAATTATTTACAGTTTGACAGGATGAAAGCCCAACTGGGGTCATCCCAGTGGATTTAATTTTGAATGATGCAGTTACCATCCATCTACTATCTTTCAGGTTTTCAAGGCTATCTTAGTCAAAACTAAGATGAAAGAGAAATCTGCGTATTGAAAAGATTGTAGCAGACATTTTAACAAGGACAAAGCTGGTTCTTCCGGGTTTACTTGGTGCAATCGAGGGCAAAAAGATAAGGATTTTCACAAGATAAATATTTACAGACCATTATGGGTCAACATACAAATCATTATTCAGTATTACTGTCTTGACCTTTTGACCATAAGTTGTAACTGAGAACTAAATGCAGGTGTATCCACAAGGACAATAGAATGACTACACCTGAGATTACAGAACAGGTATGTTAACACTGACACCTAGCGTGAAAAGCAGCTGGATGAATGTCTCAATTTATAAACATATTCAAGAACCAACACCTTCATCTTCCCAAAACAAAGCTGCAGCAACTAAGTAAAAGGAACTAACTTCAAATACTATTAAAGAGACTGCTTTTCTCACTCCTTCAGTTCTTAAAACAAATCATCCTGACAAGCTAACCCTTACTGTGTTTTCCAGGTATTCCAGAAAAAAAATATAATTAAAATTAAATAAAATTTTAAAAATCAAGACCCTCCAATTATTATCTAATTTAACACAGAATTTAAAATTGGCAATTGTGAAGGCAAGTTGTGTGCTTTCTCTCACAACTCATGATTCAGATACTCATCTTTTTTTACTGCCATCCATTATCTCCCTGCATCCATACAAGAAGAAAGAGCTACTGAGGATTTTTCAGGCCCAAAAGCCTGGAAGTACTGGAAGAGAGCACATAGCTAATAGTAACCTATTGAATCTCCTTGAAACAAATGTTCAGTCCAAACCAGACATGTAAACCAGCATGGAAAAAGGACAGGAGCTTTTCCTAAAGTATTCCACCCGAGATCCTCTCTTCCCATTTCAAAGACCTGATAGATTTTTCAAAGCTTCTTCTTTTCATTTAAAAGTTGAAGCTCACTTGGGAATTCCTGTTACAGAACAGACTTCCTCTAAAAGCTGATTAAGCGTATTTGTGTGGAAATGCCCTGGAAACGCATGAAGGAGCTTGAGCAGACAAGCAGCTCTCACATACCCAACCTAACAAAGAAAAGTTTGTGTAAATTTCAAACAATGTGAAAATGCAACATCTTTAAAGAACTTCTCCTGAAAGTTAAATAACTTTATGTCAAACTGTGATATTCTGCTTTGCTATAGCAATTACATTTACTACTTGAAAATTACTATAAGGAATGCATCATAAAATAAGCCTGAAAGCAGAATCTAAGAAAAACAGAATCAAGAAGGTTTAACTATCCCCACTGACAAAAGCAACAAAACCAACTCAGAAACTGCTGACTGGAGGGATGTTAAATCAATTCCCTAAAATACATAGCAGAACTTCAATACAGTAACAGACACAGCTCTGGAGACTTTTTTATCTCCCTCAAACAAGTACATCCAATTTTCAAAACACAGATACTCAAGAGAATTACACCAATGCAGAAAATAGTATCATTTTATTCAGACTAAATTAAAAATAATACACATTTCCTAAGTGAAACTAAGAGGCTGCTGGAATACTTGATTTGCAAGATTCCTCAACACCAGTTTTTGAACTGAGACTTTACATTTCTGAGCAAGATGACATAGTATAAGCAGAAGCCACAGACATGATGGGGAAGTTACTCAGGGAGGTGTTATGACTTATTTTTAGGCAGGCTAGATTGTAATATTCTGTCTTGGCTGAAAGCAGGTGAAATCAAATTTGAATCATTCTATAAGTAATGGACTGATTTAGCACCTGAAGCTTAAAACCTCTTGGATCCAGACAGCTCAGAACCAGAAATTCTTTAACTGTTACTTAAACTGCCTAAAGAGGCAGCAATCACACTTTGGGTCCCAGTTCTCTAATTTATTGAATACACAGTGCTTATGAGCCCTTTCAGATATGGAGTTGCCATTCATGAGGGAAAGGACACTGCTGTAATGATTGGAAGATGATCCATTCCAAACAAAGGAAGACAGGTTGCACCCACTAGCTTCTGATTTGAAAAAGTAAACCCAAACAGTGTCCCCTTCAAATGCCAAAAATAAAATTTCTGACGTTACAATAGCTTTTTCCTCTTCAGAATTGATTCCTTTGTCATGTGTTTCTGCAGACCTTAAAATTAACATAGATCTGTTTATATTCACTACTGTACTTTTGCAATAGAGTCATCAATGTCAACAGAACACATGAAATACACTGTGTTATAGCAAGGGCAGTTTGGTGGATTTCAGCATATTGGAAAACAGGAGCCAGAAAAATTATCTATTCTAACAGGTATATGGAAACAGATGAAAAAGGGAAGATTAGTCACAAGTTTTGTCAGTCCCATTTCCTTTTAAAACAGAGAACAAAGATTTAATTTCTCAGTTGTCAACTCTTGGCTGAAATGATTAGGCTGAACTGTCCATGGCTACAGTCAACACAACTATCAGTAAATTTGATACTTGCTTCCTGCAGGATACTTAGCAACCTCTTTCAGTTCTCTGTTTGTGCAGGATTTGATCATGCTAAGCCATATAAACTTTATAAACTTACATTATAGCACAACTGGAACCATCCCATGCTACAAAGGGCTATATTTTGGAGAAGCATTAAATTGAGTTTAGGTGTAAAAACTTGCTCAAACCAGCAATATTTTTGTTTCGCGTTGTGCTGAATCCTAAAGCTCCTTGTCAGTTTTGTCTCCTTTGCCTCTCCTGGTGGCATAGCTATGCTCAGTGTAAATACACATCAATTTATTATGCTGTGCAATTCACAGAGACAATCAAATAAAATGAATAAACATGCATGACAGAGCACAAGAGACAGAAATTTTTACTCTGTAAAATTGAAATATAACAATTGCAGAGGAAAAATATCACCAACTTTATTGCTGCAAAATTACAGTATTTTTTAAAGAATGCCCTTTAATATTTTATGCAAGAATACTTTTTTCATGGACCTGGCAGATTACAAATGCTTGTGGCAGAGACATGGAACCCATCTTTCCTGGGAAAACTGCCTAAATTAATAAAGTTAGGTTTGTTTCGGTTGGGAAGGAGGAAGAGCGGGCTGTTTGTTTGATGGAAAGTTGCTACGGAAATGAATCTGTAGCCATAGATTTTCTAAAAATAAAACGTTATTTTTCACCACAGAAACTTTGCACTTTATAAAGAATGAATTCACTCACACACACATAAAAAAAATTATCATAGATTTAGACATATATGACCTAAATATCAATCTTTATAAATCCCAAAAGATTTGGGGTAGAGGGTGGGAAGAAGAAAAAAATGCACTTCCATCCCTTAGCTGCCTCAATCTCTCAGGAGTGTGAATATGAACAGACTCACTGATTTTTTACTTTAACTAAGCTAAACTTTCTAAATTAAGTTTTTGCAAGTTCTGGTGTTAAAATATTATTATAAAGCATTCAAAAACTAAACCCAGAAATTCTGCATATGCTGAATTATCTGTAGCTGAAAGACAAACACAAAGCTAGACAATCCCCAAGACATTTATTTTTCAGCTTTAGACTGAAATCTAAATTCAGGAACAACCTTCTCTTCACTGTCAAAAAGAACATGATTCAACTATGAAACCATGTACTCATAACTTCCACATACTCTTTACAGAGAAACACTTACAAGAGACTATAAACTTCCATCAATATGTGAAAATTCAATTATTTCTTACTGTAAGCAAGGA
>JACBWW010000017.1:16970887-16995977 GCA_020086605.1 Lanius collurio | reverse complement strand
CTGGAAATAAGGAAAATACATCCTCAAAATAGGTGGTTAGGAACAATGTAGGAACCTCTTTTGTTGTTTACTTTTATATATAATAAATATATTAAAATATATTTTATATATTTATATTCATATATAAAACATATATACACATTCAAGCAAAAATAGGATAGTAGAAAAAATGCCACTCTGATAATTGTGAGTATGTTTCAAGTAAATAAATGATGCTAAGTGGATTTCACTCCCAAAGCATACTCAATATTCCATAGCTCCCTGGAAAAACAGTAAGATAAGGCAGGTTTCCACTTTATCTTGCAATGCCAATGCTCTCTGCTAATGCTCCTGAAGATGGAAGGATTTGAAGGATCGTAGTTACAGTTAAAATTATTATGGTGATTCTCATAAATTATACTAATGTGTGTTCAAACCTGGACTTCAAAGTAATAAGGTCCAGGGTACTTTACAAAGGAAATCAATAGCCCTACCTAAATTTTCAATTTGGGGAAGCCAATTCACAAAGAGTCTACAGGACCTGCTGAAGGTCACCCAGGCTGTGCTTTAACAATTCAGCAATTTGAGCTCCGGGGTTCCTTGTACAATAACAAAAACTCACCTGGGCACATTGGGCTGGTGTGAACTCTCTATACCAGTTCAAATTCCATATTCAATTTTCATGTTTATGTTATACCAGCCTCAGATGGTCAGGCTCATACTGGAACATGGCTCAGCTATTCACCTAACTATGGCCATGTTCATGTGCATGACAGTGGGAAACCCTGGCTAATGTGGTTATCATCCTGGGCATCCTGGGCACCTCACTGATCCCGATGCCATCTGCTGCAGGGATGCGTCTGCATTAGACAGAGCACATAATAACAAACACAAAATCACGGCCTTTCCAGAAGCAGCTGCCTGGTCCAGGGATCTCCAGTTTCCATCGCAACGTGCTCCTGGATACCTGGTGCCGACACGCCGGGCTGGAGAAGGGGCTCTGGGAGAAGAGGGGCCACCTCTGCCCTCCCCATCGAGAACAGGGCACCCTGCATAGTCCCCCCTCCCTCAAGGGCCGGAGCCCCCTAGAGAAGATGGAGCCCCCGAGGGCGGGGTGTCCCGGGCGGGGCAGGCAGCCCCGAGCCCCGCGGTACCTCTGAGGGCCTGGTGCATCCCCCCGATGCCGCTGTACAGCTCCAGCACCCGCAGCGCCGCCATGCTCGGCCAGCCGCGCCCGCCCGGCCCGCCCCGCGGCTCCCCGAGCGCCGCCCGCCCGTTCCGCCGCTCTTTCGTTCCCCCCGCCCGCCCCGGCCTGCGCCGCGCCGGAGCAGCGTCTGCCTGGGCTCGGTGGGCGCTCGGGAAACCAGAGGCAGGGAGGCCACCCCCGGCGCAGCCGAGCTTGCCGCCCCCTGAGGTGTCCGTGGGGCGGCTGCTGCCCGCGGCCCCGCCGCCTGCGGCCCCCCGGCAGTGAGGGTCGGGAGAGGGACCCGCTGCCCGCCGTGAGCGCCTCGGGGGTCAGGCGAAACTGATGCGGGGTGGCCGAGGGGCCCGTCCTCATGAGGGGCTGCGTCCTGCCCTGCCCGGTGGGCAGCTGCAGCCAGTGGCCTCGGCGGTGCCATGGGCCCGGGCGTTTCGCGATTTCGGCGTAGGGTGATGTTTTCGAGAAGTCCTTTCAAAGCCCGCATGGAAAGGAAGGAAATAACTGATGAAACTGCCCTAATTTGTCCCAGCGCTTGTTGCTAAATTGAAAAGGAGCAGGCCACCCAATGACACTGTTGCCCCTGAAGAGTAATCAGTTTTTTAAACAAGTAAATATGTTGCAGACTGTTACATGGGTTAGCCATCACAATCAAGCAGTCACCTACACCTCAGTTTGCAGATTCAGATTGTAAAGTGAAGATGAAACATTAAAAAAAATCAACCAAACCTGAGCATGTTTCTCCACTAGTTTCTTAATATAATTATATTGTTGTGGAACCTTTAAGAAACCTGTCAAGTACAAGGTGGATTTAAGGAATATTTATTTTTTCCTTAGAAGCTGCCTCATACAGCATGTCATCGTAGCTCCCAACTCTTGACTTGCAGTGGGGGAAGAATTTTTAGCTGAAACTGGAGGGCAAAAATGAGGTAAATCTGCTGCCTTTCAACGCACTCCTCCAGAATATAGGATGCATCAGCTGTGAAAAACAGTGGAATTAGAAACAAGTTTTCAAAGCAAAAATATCAGTCCTTGCCAGTTTTTTCAAAACGGCCCTGTCATTTACTTGTGTATCTTCATTATCAAAGTCCAAGGCTGCTGTTGTGTTTGTCAGCCATGGAAGTAAGCAGGTGACTAAAACAAGTCCAAGTGTACTTCTAGAATTTGTGAAAGGAAGTGCAGCAGCTGAGGTACCAGAGGAGAGCAGCAGGCATTGCAACTAGCTGCTTGTTTCCCACATGGGTTGTTGATGGAGAACTGAGAAAAGGGAATCACATGGCACAACAAACGTGCTCACTGGAGAAAACAGTCATGGGAGAAAGATGATGAAGGCTCTGAAGAAAAGGGGTGAAGATGATGAAGATGGCTACAAAGAGCAACGTTGTTATCAGCTAAGAAAATACACTTCAGTAGAACCGTTCAAAATATAGATGCAAGGTGAAAATAAAGAAAAAGACAACCTTTAGACTATTGTAATTAGTAAAGCTGGTGAATGAGTTGGAGTTTCTTGTCTTGGTATTCCTGTAACCTACAGATCACAGCAATGCCAGATACTGTGATGAGTGGGAGCTGTAGTCAGCCAGAAGTAGGTCATTTACTTGGAGCTGCCCAGTACCTGGAGCGATTAATATCAGACAGGGAGACAGAGCTGAGACCTGTTTTTCCTTTTCCTTTCCCTGACTCCAAGGTATTTTTGCCATTCACACATAGGAAAAGTGGAGTCTGATGGAAAAAACAGGAGAGATGTCTCTGCTATGCTGGTGGCAGTAGAGCATTCCCTGCTCAGGGGAAATCCTCCACCTACTTCCTCCACCAGTGTAGTAAACTGGAGAATATGATCAACATGCCTCCACTCAGGCAACAAAAAATTCATAAACTAGGTTGGGATTTTATTGGCTTCCTCTTGCAAAGAATGGGAAACACCAAAATTTCCCTAGTGCTCATTTTTAAAAAACTGGTAGCAGTCACTTTTATAATTCTTTATAACTGTCTGCCCATACCTGGTTCTCATTATTAATTGACAGCTGCAAAACGAACCAAAATGAAAACAGGGAATCTGGAAGCAATTACCTGTAGTGCTCCTCACTTTAAAAATGTAAAGTCAACATAATAATAACCATACTTTTTGGATCCAAACTTACATAGTAGTATTTAAGGTATGCTGCTTATTTCAGACAGGGGCAATGGCCAAGAAGTGCTGAGATCCATGGCCACTCATATCTTTCTTCTCACAGGAAAACCCAGAATGATGGCAGAAAGAGGATGAGCCCTGTAAAAGCAATTGTTCATACTTCACTGAAAATCTTGTTAACATGTGCTGCCACTGTCATGGGGCAGGCTAAATGTTGCTCACACTTTGTCTTGTGACCCCAAAGCAGCCACATGTCTGCAAAATTTCCCAATTGGATATCTCTGACTTATTGAAATTTGGTTATTGTGACAGCTCCTTTTAACTCTTCTCCATGCATATAGGATGGATAGGATTCCTGTAAAACTCAATGAACATTTCATTTTATTAACAGAGTTGAAGTCCAAAGTCCAACTCTGGACTTTATACTTTTTAGGACACAAGTATGGGCTATTTTATGTATGAATTATGACTCCACAATGTAGTTGGCTTTAAATAACACATGAAAGACTTTTCTAAAATGATGTTAATTTATTTTACATGGTTACATCTACGTAACTATGATAATGCATTGATGAAGCAGTGACTTGCTCGACTCAATATATTTATAGTAAAATATATTTTAAGCAAACTGATCATTTAATAATATTTTTAAAGTTGTTGACATAAGCATGTGATATCAGCTTTTTCACTGAGACAGCTTTGAAAACTCCTGCCTCCTACCAGCTAGCAGCATTTCCTCAACGCAGCAGTTTCTGCAGTTTGCCCACATCTCTGATGAGTGGTGTGATACAGGTAATCATGCTAGATCTGAAACTGTTGCCCTGGTAGTCAACAAACACATCCAGTGAAACAGCTACATACGGTAAGAGGAACATGCAAACGAGACCACTGTGATATTTTCGCTTCTTAAAATGCTTTAGAATTGTTAAAAATGTTACAATTAGCAATGCTGCCAAAGAACATCACAGAAACATGCAAAACCCCCTGCCTTAAGATTCTGCATTGTACTTGGCAACTGAAAAGTAAAATTACAAAATATGACTGGACCGTGTAATCTTGTCCTCAAAGTGAGAAGAAAAGATTTTCACTGCTCTGTTTCTGTAATTCACACCAGCAACAAATGCACACAAAACTCCACAGGCAGTTCCATGTAAGTTTCCTCCCTGCCCTCCCCTTTGCAGCAGAGCAGAGCTAGCAGGGCCTCTGCCCCCAGCTGTGACAGGAGGCTGCCAGTCTGCAGTGCCTGTTACTGGGCTTTGCTGAGACCACGAATATAACCCCTCAATCTAGAGGCTGGGTGATGAAAGGTAGTAGACCTGTAGCTCAGAAGTGTTTGTGAGCATTTCCTCTTTATTCATAAAATGGAGAGAGAGCAGGGAAACTCTCCCTTTCCTCATACAGCAGATGTTTAAAAGTGCCTTCACAGTGATCAGCCAAAACTTCAGTACAAGCAAATATCAATGTTGACGGCTGAAAAACAAAAACTGCTTCTTCTGTCCGAAAGTCCAATGTAACCTACTATATACCCAAGTAAAGATCAGGAAGAATATACGAACATCTAAGCTGTCTGGAAGGGAAGCTCATGTTCTGGATCAGAAATCACTGTGGCCAGTAATGAATGTAGGCCTTGCAATGCAACCAATGAATTGAAAAATATCATTGGGCACGTATAGCATCAATTATTATTTCCATTACCATTGGCCCAGTAGGTTACTAATAAAACTGAAAGCCTTTTGCATTTCATCAAAGTCAATCTTTATTGGATGTCATGTTTCAGGAGGATATTTATCAGACTTGCTTTCTGCTGAAATGGTGCTCAGTAAAAGTAGCTGTCAACCACAAGAGGTGGTGCTTCCAGGAAGCCTGCTGGGCTGTGCCGTATGGCTAAGGAAGCCTATGATTTTCATTTATAATGCCATGCATCTGCAAGACTAGAAATGAAAACCACATCAAACCAGGTTTGTCATCTTCTCTCAATGCATTTCTAAGAACTCTATACCAGGGAAATTTATGTAACTGAAATTATTTGGAAGAGCGATCAGACGCAAACATTTTTAACCCTTTGCTTTTCAAATATTTCAGGATTTTATTTGCAGGTTTTGGTGCTAGGCATATACTCTGTAAGGAATAAGGAATAAAAAGACATTGCTTTTCTAATTAAATCTTTACTTTTCATGTTTATATATATTTAAATCTAAATAAATCTGGCCTGTTGGTAATGTTTGGCCTGCAGTGATTACCCGGACTGGATGAGCGGCATATGTTTACATTATGTTATTGACTTTCTTGTACTTACACAGTCCAATGCTTGACAAAAAATATATATATAAAAAATTATATATTCAATAGACTGAACAAAATGGACTGAGAGCTGTTTAAGGCCCCTGCAGTCAGGCAAAAGATTGCTGGTGCAACGAATGTGTTTTGAGTCAGACCTCTGAGGGGTGACAGCAGGCACAGAGCCAGGCATTTGTTATAGGGGGATCAGTTAAGGATGAGGTAATGGCGTGGGAGATCCCAGCTCACTTGCAAGGGCAGGAGGAAATGCCTGCTGCTCTCTCAAAGGGAGGGGAGGGGAGATGAGGGAAAGAAAGGAAGTGCAACTGGTGAGCCTGGATATGCCTCTTAACTTTCTGCTTAAGGCAGGAATTGTCACCTCCTGTATCCCCATGTGATTTGCACAACTTACACTGTGCAAACTGAAAAAGACTTGTAGCTGTATGCCAGTGTTGGTCACACTTTCTGATCACAAGGCCATCTAGTATCACCTACAGCTTTTGTACACGGCAGTCTTGTCTTTTAAGGAGTTCAGCCCCTGCCCAAACTGTTTTTTTTTTCATTCAGTCCCATGTGGTGAGTTTAATCTCGGACTATGACTAGTGTTAGAACAGAAAATGAGATCTGCCACAGTGGTAGGATTTCAGGAGAAGGGATTTCCTCCAGACACAAAGAAAACCTTTAATGCAGCCATAGCTGTAACTGTGGCCCTGCTGAGCTACCTTCAGATTAGATAAACCAAAATTGTACACAGTGAGTGCTGTAAAATCTGCCCAAGGAGCTGAGCACTTGGTGCAGGCAACAGAGAGATGTCTTCCACCCTGGCTCTATTGCTAGCATTTGCAAATGAGTCACTTTAAAGCTAATATAAAACCATTTGATAACACTTACCGACTGCAATTACAAAAGTTATTGTACTTAAAATATTCTCTTTCTGGCTTTGGACATGTCCACAAATGTCTGTCAAACATTTCAATATAATACCCACCCGAAAGTTTCTTGGAAAGTAGTCTCTAATAAAACACAGATTTGAAGAAGTTGTGAGATTTTGTAAGGATAAACTGAAATAAAGGATAAATTGAAAAGTTATTCTGAAAAAAATCTAGGAAAAATATAACTGTCATTTTTGCCTCCCTTTGGGGTCCCTTCCCCTTTCCCCTTTGCCTCAACTAAGAACAAAAGCTTTAGGTTTTTCTAAAGTTGAAACAAACTATTTTACAACAAGGATTGTGAAACTTAAATGTTATTTTTGCCAAGACAGCTTGGAGAGAGAAGCCCCAAAAAGCCTAGCCTAAAAGGGTCAAGAAAGCCTAAAATACTTATTTCTGAAGAAGAGAAATCTTCTTGCACAAGGCATATGTCAGCATGGACTGGCAGTGTCAAAATTCAGCTGTAGGGAGCTGGGCTGACTTAAAACTCCAGCAAATATGTTTCACATAATTCATCAGAAAAATACAATGGGAGATTGTTAGAATTGTCTATTGGGAACCCTGCATGTCAGAAGAAGTCCCTGAGGATGATTTCACCACAGTTTTGCTGCCAAGTCAGTTGTAGCACTCAGCTCCTACAGTATAGGACACTGTTGTTCAAAAACTAACCATATTAAATCCAAGCAATTAATTAACTTAAAGTGCAAATGATTCCCATTGTCATTGGCAGTCCAGGCATCACGTATATTGTAGTACAATAGTATTGTGTCCTTCATCTGTGGGAAATGTCTCAAGGTTTGTCTTGTTAGGACAGAAGTTGATTGTTTTTGGAATGCAACTGCAGGACAGTGGCATTACCATATTCAGGGAAAACCATGCCTCTCCCTTTGAAATATCCTGACATCTGACCCTGTATGTTGTTTCATCCTGATGTGCTAGACTTACATGGTAGGCTTGGTGAATTCTGTCATGGAGTTTATAAAAATGCCTGATCCTTGTCAAATAAACAGCTACAAACATTGGCAAAAGTCTGATCAAAACCGAAACATCTATAAAGCTCCAGAATAGTTGTTAGGTCCTTCCTCCTGTCATCCTACACAAGCTCTCTCACACCCAATGACCATATATACAAGATCAAATTCTTAAGGTAAATTTCAGGTAGACAGTGAATTGTCTTTGTATTGGGAAATAGGACATCATTCCACTTGAAAAAGTATGGACACTTCCACTTTTCCAGACATTTGCTCTCTTCCTTCTCCAGCCATATGCCTCACCTCTTCTGTATTTAACTATTTTTCCACTCAATTCCTTGTAGCCCACAATATCTTATGCATTTTAAATCTGGATCATCTTTCCTCCTTAATCCCAGCTGGACAGAGCATATTTATGCTTGAAAATTAGGAATAGAGCTGGCATGTAAAAGCAGAATATCCTTTTAGAAACTCAGTCTTCTCAGCTTTGGGGTGTGTGCACCACCGCCTCTTCCCTTTGAAAGGAGCCAACTAATCCCAGAATGGCCAACACAATGTGCACTCAGTTTACGAGTCTCATTGGAACCAAGGATTTGGCACAAGAACTTGGACTGAGGCATCCACTAAAATCTTGGCCTTCAAAGAGCTAGTACTGTTCTTCTTGTCCTGGGCATCTCAGAGGAAGAATGGAACAATTGCTGCACACAATTAATGATTCCATTGCTGTGTCCTGCCTCTTCCTCAGAAAGATCATCATTTCCTGGTATGTCATGGCAAGAAAACATTATGCTATTTATGCTTTGTGTAAGTGATAGAACTGGGGGAGAGAGAAGAATGAAATCACTTCTCAGATTTAATTGTTTTTTGGCTAGAGGAGCCCTTTAAGCAGTTTGCTTTGAAAAAGCTTGGCCAAAAAAAGTAGTAAATGTTTAATTAATGGCATTGTAGAATCACTTCTTTTAGATTTTCCCAAAGAGAGGATGGATGGATGGATGGATGGATGGATGGATGGATGGATGGATGGACGGATGGATGACTCATCCTTGAAAAAGTTTGCAACTCAACATTTAAACCAGTGAACCCAGACAGGGCTTCCCATGGTGATGTGACAAGTGACTGTTATCCACACTGTTGATTTTACCTGTACCAACAGTTTGGGGCAGGAGTTGCCACCTAATGCTGAGCAAGGTGAAGATGACCAGGTCAGCAATGTGGCAAAGGACAGAAAGAAGCTACACACACTATGGATTTTGCATAGATTCTCCTGAAAACTTGAGCTGCTTAATTCATTTTATCTGATATTTAAGTTGAATGGTCCTTATAAAGTACCTATCATGATCCTTGAACAATTTCTTGGTCTTTGATAGAATACAGATTTCATGAAAAAAAAAGGTAGTGGAGAGAGAAAATTTAAAATTGCTTCATTTTGGGCACCCAAAATCAACACTGAGAGACTTTGTGTATTTTTAAAATTGGTTCTGCTTAAAGAGTTTCAGGTTAAGCATTGAGCCTTAAACTATGCCAAGCCTCTTCTCAGTTTGGAAAACCTTGTTCTTTATGTCCCAGCCATTGCTAACTGTATGGCTGCCATTCAGCAGTCAGTGCTATTGCTACTAAATGAAGTGAAACAGGTTGTCATTCTTAATTTGGGGTTTTTTCATTTGTTTAAGGGATGGACTAAATAAATTGCTATACTTGTGATATACTTGTGAAAAACTTCTCCTTCTCATGTTGCTAGAGGTGTGCATAGTGTTTGAGACAACCTCAGGGCACAGGGTTGTAGTGGCTTTGAAAATGAGCACCCAATTTGGTACAGAAATGTCCTGGTTTGATACAGAAAACTTTTTATTCTGGCAATTTGAAACCATAGTAGAGAGGAACTTAATGCATGACAGTAATAATTCTTTGGAAATGTAAATCATGCAACTGGGTGTCTTGACTCATGTTCAAATCACTTCCTTAATGATGAAACCCGTGCCAGTTTCATATAGTTCATTACACATTAAAATAGAATATTTTAGACAGACTTGGTTAGTTTTGAGTATAGAGCTTAGCCATTTACTTGAAAAAAGCAGCATCTAGTCATACCAATTTGATATGCTTTGCAACACTGGCAATGACAGTAGGCAACATAATTTTTAAAAGAAATTTCGTAAAAGAATTTGCCAATTTCTTTCTCAAGGCCAAAATTAGTCAAGGAAGTTACTCACAAGGGGAAATTTCAATGCTAGAACATTTAGATGTTCTGCTGCCTGGTGGTACTCAGAAATCCAAATCAGCTTCTCCTAGGCAGAACATAGGGAGATGGATCATCTGGGTTCAGAAAAATCATCTCTTCCCAGGATCACTGGCCTTTCTTGGGGGCTCCTCCTTGCACTTTGTTCTCAGCTAAAGGGAAGGACTTGTCCCACCTGAAGATTAGAGTCAGAATCCTTTTTTTTTCTTTTGAAACAGGAACGTTTCTCTTTTCAAAACCATAGCAGTCTTTATGTTTTCAGGCCATGGCTGAAGGTGCTCTTAGTGAAAGTCACAGCAGCCCCTCAAGCAATAGGCCACAGCACTTGCTCTGATAGGCTGAGCACTACAGAGAGTTCCTCCTGGTCTGTTGTCTGTAGGGTGTTAAGGATCTTTTATTTCCTCATGTTAAAGAGTGTCCCTATTCCCCAGAGTTTGTTTCACATTCATGGTGCAGGGGAAGCATGAAGGAGTGCCTCTACAGCCCCATGCATGCCAGGTCTTAAGGTTGCTGTATGGTACTGACAACAAAAATTATTGTATTTGCATTGCAGGATGTTTTTCATGGGTATTTTTTCATGGGTTTTTTCACGGGTATTATACCCATGAAAGTCTTTCTACACTTCCTGGAAGCAGAAACTTTAGAAAAAGGGCATAAATCTGATTAACAAAAGCATTCACATCTGTTTAGTCAAGGTTTAGATAACTGGAAAGCACATTCAATATTTGGACTAAATTGCTCTAATTTCATAGTGTTTAAATTAAATGTTAAATTTAAAAAGAAAAAATTAAATGCCAGTCTTTTCAGTGATGTTATTAGACCAACAGATATTTTTGCAAGGAAATAATAAAAATTCTATTTATATGGACTTTTTAATTTTTAGTACAATGGATATACAGTAAAAAGCTATTCAGGCAGCTGTACCTTCTCTCTATGCATATCCATTTTCCCTGTCAATGACACACACAATACAGGTGTCTTTTTGCTACACTTCTAGGACTTGATTCCATATTTCATTCCTAGCAGTAAACCAATATATAATTATCTTGAAAAAAAAAGCTACAAAAAAAAGGCAAAAAAGAAAATTTCAGTGTGAACTGAAACTCTTGTAATAAAAATACCTGTTTGGTTTTTTTTTTTTTTCATGAGTGTCATTGGTTTACCTCTGATCTACCTCTGTAGAGGTGATGTTGCCAGATGACCAGGCAGCTGCATGTACAGGAATTGCAAGGGAAGGCATCGCAGTAACAGCACAGATGACAACCAGTAGCTGATGAATAATCCCCAACATGGTGCTGAGTGATGCTGTTATCTGTCTGTTCTTCATGTCAGAAGTGGTCAAGATCTCCACCAGCCACCACCTCTGATATAGTCCCATAGCATTTTCCATGAAACAGGACAGATTCCTGTGATTTCATTTCCATTAAAAGTACACTCACTGTGAGTGGCTACACTGAGATAGAGTGTTTTCTGAAAAGGACAGTGGAGATCTTTTTGCATTTCAAGGGGACATGTTTTATTCCCCTTTGGGGTTTGCAATGCAAATGTGCGTTAAATTTATTACAACCTCACAAGAAACTTATGGCTTCTTCCATTTATGCATCTGTGTAAGTGCCAACCAGCAAAAAGCACTTAAAGGTTTCCTGTAGTCCTAACAGCCGACAATATCTGAACATTTCATAGTGAGACACGGAAATGAGGCAGGTGGCCAAGAGCACATATGGCAGCAGTGACATAAACATACAGAAATTACACTTGAAACATGAAGTGGGTGGGTCATATTTACTATAACAAATACCTTGTATTTTAGGGGCTAAGCATTTTCTGAATAAGGATGAGTGTTGCCTATGTGTGCCATGGAAGGTTTTGTGAAGTGTAAGTTGTGCTCTGTTAGGAAAAACAGATGGGCCACCAACATACCTTTAAAAAACCCACAGTGTACTAAAGCTATCAGTATTTCTGAGTAAAGCATCTTTAATCCATGAGACTGTTGGTAATGTGCTGTTTTGCTTTTTGCCTACTCATAGAACGAGAATGTACTTTTGTGCCAGGGCTCACAAAGGCTTACAGCTCAAACTTGATGGCTTAAATAGAGCTCTGAGAGGGCTGGGCAGCACAACAGCATCCAGGCTGAGCTTTGGGAACCCTTAGCCTCAGGAATGCTGTGTGACCTCTGCCTCTTATTCAGCGGGTGAATGGAATGAGCTGTAGCCCAGGACTTACACTGCAAGCACTTCAGTAGCTCAACCTTGTCAGCTTCCTTTGCTTGACTAAGCTTCAGTGAACAAAAGAAATTAAAACCTCAAGGACCCACATTTAGATACAACTGCATTCCTGCACTTCTGGTTGCCAACAGAATGAAAGCAAAGCACAATTTCCTTAAAAAAACCAGTATCTTTAATAAAATATATAAGTTGTAAAGCACATTACGTGAAGTACAATAGTTCACTACTGTGAATTGGAGTGTGAAGATTACCTTTCTTTCTACCCATTGTTCATGTTCAGGTTTATCAGAATGCCCAGTGAAGATACTGCTTTCTGCAGGACTGCAAGCTAAAAAGAATCAAAATTCAGTGGTAGTTTTGCATCCCCTAAGTGCTGAAGTAATACATTACAGATAATACTTCTACAATGTATCACTCACTTCCCATAGTGAAGTGGAAAAGATGTCCCTTAACTGATGCATTAGTGCAAATTTTAAGAGTATGAGTCGTGCTTTGGTCACTCAAGTTTTAAATTATCTAAATGGCAGGGATTCTGTCATCTTCCTTAATCAACCCCTGCATTCATGCTGAAAACAATCTGCTGCTGCTTGAAGATTTCTCTGTTAACTTATATGTCATTGCTATTGCCCTGTACTGTTCTTTTCCACTGCTAGTAGTCCCGTTTTAACAGTAAAATTGCTCTTAAAACACTAGGATTTTTGTCTGGCCTTTTACGTTGCACACATATTTGTAGATCACATCTAATGAACAATTATCATTTTGCCAGGCGCTCTCCTAAGGCTCTCACCATGTAACTACCAAAATTAATAGCAAAAGTCTGTTGGGTACAACAGAGGAGAAACAAACCTTTGTTAAAATCAAGCCTGCTACTATCCTAGTTGTTATCCAGGAGCAAGATCCTGGATCCAGGAATTTCAATAATGTACTGTCCACACAAAACCCCCTAAGTTATTGCTGGGATCATTGTTACAATAGTGGCAGAATTAAGTCTTAGGCACATAACTGCTTACCCAGCTACAGGGAAAACATATTTAACCTGTAAAGTTTGTGTCTTAAGTATGAGAGCTAAGATTGCCGTCATGGGAGGCAGCTAAAGAAAACACATATATTATTTTTCCAGCTGCTTATTTTATACATTTGGCAGCCCTTTATGAATAGTTAGCATCATTTTTTCCCTGAAGTTACTCTTTCAGAAAGCTCAGAAAGAAATGAAAGGTTCTTAGAAAGATATATAGATATACACACATCATACCTTTAGAGGGGTTTTAATAGATTATTCGAAGTATTTTGCCAGGCCTGTGGCGTAACATTAAACTTGCCCACCCCTTCTTGCAGCCACCGCGCTCACTCCGGAGGGGGACAACGAGAGGCTAAGGGGAAGCCCAGCGCCCATTTCCGCGACGCCGAGGATGCCGCTGCTGTCACCCCCAATCCTCCCCGGGCGCGCCGTGCCGGGGCTTCTCGCGCCCCCTGTGCGGGCCTCCGCCCCGCGGTGCCCGCCCTGCCACGTCCCGCAGCCCCGGCGGAAACCTCTCGGGGCTCAACCACAGCCCAGGCTGCCGCCCACCCCCCACTGGCCGAACCGCCCCCCGGCCGCCTTTGTGTCCGCGGCGGCCGCCGCCCCTTCCCCGGGGAAGAGGCGAGGCGGGGCGGGGCGGGCCCGGCGGGGGCGGGTTCGGGGGCGCCCATAAGTAGGGGCCCGGGCGGCGGCCACCGCCCTTCTTCGCCGCACACCCCAGTGGTCCCGCTCTGCTCACGGATTACAAAGACCGCGCCGCCGTCGCTATGAGCATCAGCACGAAAAACTCCTCGTACCGCCGCATGTTTGGCGGGGGCAGCCGCCCCAGCACCGGCACCCGCTACATCACGTCCAGCACCCGGTACTCGCTGGGCAGTGCCCTGCGGCCCAGCAGCGCCCGGTACGTGTCCGCCTCGCCCGGCGGCATGTACGCCAGCAAGACGACGTCGGTGCGGCTGCGGAGCAGCATGCCGCCCATGCGGCTCCACGACTCCGTAGACTTCTCCCTGGCCGATGCCATCAACACGGAGTTTAAGGCGAACCGCACTAATGAGAAGGTTGAGCTGCAGGAGCTTAATGACCGCTTCGCCAACTACATCGACAAGGTGCGCTTCCTGGAGCAGCAAAACAAGATTCTGCTGGCCGAGCTGGAGCAGCTCAAGGGCAAGGGCACGTCCCGCCTGGGCGACCTCTATGAGGAGGAGATGCGGGAGCTGCGGCGACAGGTGGACCAGCTCACCAACGACAAGGCACGCGTGGAAGTGGAGCGGGACAACCTCGCCGACGACATCATGCGGCTGCGGGAGAAGTGAGTGTGCCGGGGGGAAGCGGGTTCGGGCTGCCGGCGCCTCCCGCTGCCTCCCCCCCGCCCTGTCCCCTGGCGCGGAGGCAGCCCCTGAGCATCCCGAGCGGCACCGGGCCGGCGGGAGGCTGCGTGGGAGGATTTGGGCGACCTCCGCTCCCTCCTCACCGCTTTCTTGCCCCTTCCAGGTTGCAAGAGGAGATGCTTCAGAGGGAGGAGGCCGAGAACACCCTGCAGTCTTTCAGACAGGTTAGCGGTGGTGGAGGAGGGAGGGGCCCGAGGAGGTGGTGGCTGTGCCTGGGGCGGAGGGTGGGAGTGCAGGAGTTTGCTTTCCTTGCACAAAGAGATTCCGTCAGTTCTCACGCAAGCCCTCCGTGTTTTCTTTAGGGGGATGCTGCGGTCTGAAGGGAGGGGAGGGAAACTATTGTCCTGCTTTATCCAAGTCTAGCCCGTTTTACAAAAACCGCCCCAACGTGGAATCACTTTCCGATCCAATAAAAGTGAAAGGGGGCCATCTGCTCGCTTGGCTGAAGGGTATTAATGGTTTCTATGGGATTCACCGTGGAATGCAGATACAGGCATTATGGCAAGTGTGGTGGCAGCAGATTGAAATAATAGATCCCTTTGTGTCGGAGGGGAGGGCGCAGTGGGCTGCATTCTTACTAAATGTGTAATGCTGTGGGCATATTTCTAGCGAAATGTGTCTATTATGGTCTAGTTTTTGTATAAAGCAGAACTCCTTTTTGATGAATCACTGGTCAGTGCATTACTGGGCAACAGTTTCAAATTTAAGGTTTTTCGTGTGGGTGTTGTCTGCTGACAAGAAGTAGACAATATGTTCCTTGGGGCGAGGTCACAGGATTGAGCCTGCCCCCTCTTGGTGTCCATTAAGAACATGAAATTTAATGCTCTGTAAAACAAAGATGTTAACCTAAGAAACAAGTTATGTTAAAGTTTATTCTTTGTAGGATGCTGTGATGTTATCTGGATAAAGTAAAACCTACATGACAACCAGAAACAACTGTGCAAACAATGTTTGAAAATTCTTAAGCTCAAGTTTTCACTCGTGCGAAATCAGCTTTCAACTTAGATTAAGCCTTGTTTGGACTAGGAGATATTTAGGAATGTGCCTTCTCAAAACAAGGTCTCTTCCCTAAAACTGCTGGTGTAAAACAGCATAGCTAGCATTCTTCCAGACTGGAAGTGACTGCCCATATCTCCAGGCAGCTGGGTACGGGCTGACTTTGTCCCAGAGCTCTTCATAAGCATTAACAGGAGTCACCATTCAGGAAATCAGTACTTGATTGTCAGCATTTTCCTGGGAAAGGCTTTTGACTGCAGTATGTTTATAGTCCTTGAAGGAGAGCCAGTGTGTTCATGAGATAGTGTGGGGAAACTGAAACACGTACTCCCCTTCAGAGCCTAGGAATTCAGTCTCCTCTGGTGTTCTGAGGACAGAAGTTTGAAACAATAGTTTGAGATACTGCCTTAATTTAAGCTTCTGGGTTTTTTTTTTTGAGTGCTGAGACAATTAAATGTAGTGTGAAGTTCTGTGAAGGAGAATTTAACTTAAGTTTTAGAGAACCTCATCTACTCTGATTCATTGCTGAATTCAGTTGAAGGATCAATTGACTTAAGGTTGGCTTTTGAATGTTATTTCATATTTAATTGGTGCACTCTAGGCATGTCTGTATTTCAAACCAGTCGAACCTTATGAAGGCTCTAGGCTTTAAAGTGAACTTGGCTTGGTGTGCATACCCCACACTCATTATCCAGCCCTTCCTTTGGGAAGGGGTCGTTCAGCAGCTCAGCCTCCAGCAGATGTGTGCATGCAGGACAGTCAGAATTGGATCCATTAGCCTCCTGAGCTGTAGCTTGTGCGTAAGAAATGCAAATCATTGTCTGTGGAAACTCTACACTAAATCTACTCATGACATAACCGTGCATGCTGGTGTGCTTGATCTGAACATCAGTCATACCTCAGTTTTCCTTACTGGCAAGGGTGGAGTTAACATGCAGGTTTTGAAACTTAAATCTGTTTCATTGTAAGTTTTGTTCTTCTGAAAGTGAAATTAAATTCCTAGAACACTGAAGGTGAAATATCCTGTTGTGCTTTCCATTTTAAAGAAATGTGCAGCTTTTTATCAAATCATTATATTTTTCCACTGGAAAATTGTATAGATTTGGAACACTTCAGCAGGTACTTTCCTGTTCTGATGGATCATCAAAGCTACTTTTTACTTGATGGAACAATTGTGTACTTCAGTATTTTAAAATAAAGAATGAATATCTGAACTTAAGCTTTTATTTCCAAGAGCTGCCTGTTTCAGAGACTGTTCAGCTCATATGTACTGAATTTTAATTTATTTTTTCTGGACAAAGATGTGATTTTACTCTTGTCCTGAGGGACATACTGCATAAAATAAACGTTGGAGGTTCAGTGAGTACTTGTGGTGGCCGGTTAGCCTGTGGTACCAGGGACAGAGAGTTCCTTTGGGGCAGGAAAAGCATTCCAGTTAGTGAGAATGTTATTTACTGCAGCTTTGCCAGGTAGTCCAGCAGCAAGGAATAGGTCCTGAAGCTGTAACAAGACTAGCAAGTCAGGTCCTGGCTAACAGGAGGTTTGTCTGAGGTAAAAATGGATGCTCAACCCTGCAAACTGCGTGGCTTGCACTGAAGAATCTCCTAGAGTAAAATCAGTGCATACTACAACTGTATGTATCTATAACTTGTACTTGTTTGTTTAGGCTACAAGTAACTTATTTGTTTATGTGGTTCTCCATACATCTGGGCACTACTGAAACACTAAATCATAATGACAGGGAATATGTAAATGATAGCATATGGTAAAGTACATATTGTAAGCATCTTCAGTTTAAGTTTTTTTCAATTTACCATAAGGTCCTAAAATCCTGTAGCTATTATGTTGTTACAAAAAAAAAAATTAAGAGCCTTTAGGGTGAAGATTTCTCTAAAATCCTCTAGAATATCTTTGGATGTCTGGCCAATTGTGTAAACATTTTGGGTCATAGCCATGTAATTTTCTGCTAGAATGATCGTGAGGGGTTTTGGAGGGAGGAGAACAAATTAATTAGGAAATTCTTTCCCTGAACTGAAAAACAGAGCCAATATGAACTGTGGGTGTAAAACCTGAATTGATAGAAAACTTATGGAATGATGCATGAAAGGAATGTTTTGCTGGATAAAGTAAACAGAATAATTCTTCTGGAGCAAGGGCCTTACCCCAGAGTAGGAGTGATCCAAGGAAGGGCTTTCTAGGAGTCTAAAGAAAACACTCCTTTCTTCAAAGATGCCATAATAAAGAGAGCTGCTGATTAGGAATGCTTATGCTTGGGGCAATCCAAAATAGCTTTAGAGTAAGCTGTGAGAACCTGATATGTTAATACCCTGTGAGCACAAGCATGTGGCTTTGTATGTAACTAGTGCGAAAGGAACAATCTTCCCCTTTGCAGAGTAAATGCACTACACATTCAAAAAGCAAAAAGTTCCCATTCAGTGTTTAGTCTAAGGTTATGTTTTTTAACTAATTCAACCTGCTCCCATGTAACATTCATGACGTGTCTTCTGTTATGCTCTAAATGAATTTTTGCTGTTGATTAAGACTATCTCAGTCCAGCAAAAGGTGGAGTCTTTGCCAGCAACTGTGAGGGTGTAGGCAATGATGAGTAGCTCAGTTTGTTTATGCTCATACCTTCTTTTCCTCAAGGGAGGTCTGTTGACCTGCATGAAGTAAAGGCTACAGTTTCTATATGTACCTCACCAGCTTTACAAGTACACTTTAAAACTGTGGTCTGTGGACTTAAAGGACTCTGTCCTTGGTCACCAAGGAGTCCATAAGTTAAGCCCACTGATAGGCATGAAGGCACTGTTGTGTCACACTTTTAAGACCTACTGAAAAGTGGAAGTTTGCAAATTGCAAAACTAACTCTTTTTCATTGTAGTCAAGCTAGAAGTTCTTACTGCTGACTTCTGACTCAAGTACTTGTAGGATTTAAACCCACCATGATCTGTGTGCTCTTGATCATGCTTAGCAGCATGTCAGCAAAAATGATATAATCATCCTCAGTGGTATAGTTGCAAATTCACAACGAAGGTGTATATAATTGTTTAAGGCTAGGGTAGGAGATGGCAAAAAACTTTTTTTACAGCTTTTGATTTCCTGTTTTGTCAAAAAGCTCAGATGTAGCATCAGTCTGTATGCTGCTGAACTTGCTGTAAGAGACTTTTCTACATCAGTTTTGTAAGTTTATGAATCATTCTTCTCTCTCATCAGGATGTTGACAATGCCTCTCTGGCACGTCTTGATCTTGAGCGCAAAGTTGAGTCCCTGCAAGAGGAGATTGTCTTCTTGAAGAAGCTTCATGATGAGGTAAGCTGAGAAATGAGCTCTGTGTTTGGATGCAGACTGTCTAGCAAGGAAGCTTTTTGCTGGTTCTGTCCCAGAGTCCCCACCTGTGCATGATCTGTGTGCTTTTGTGCAATAATATTGAATGTCTGCTTTTCTCTAAGGAAATCCGAGAATTGCAGGCCCAACTCCAGGAACAGCACATCCAAATTGATATGGATGTTTCGAAGCCTGACCTTACTGCTGCCCTGCGTGATGTTCGCCAGCAGTATGAAAGTGTTGCTGCTAAGAATCTTCAGGAAGCTGAAGAATGGTACAAGTCCAAAGTAAGTAAAATGCATCAGGCACTGGAACTAATTGTATGCAACAGCTTTGCTGTAGCACTTGCTGTTCCCTCAGTCACTCTAATGGACATGAACATAACCGTGACACAAAGTCTTTTTTTAAATCCTAGCCTGGGAGGGGTACAACTGAAAGCATTTTGTGCCATAACTACAGCATCAAAGTAATGGGTGGGCACTGGCAGTCTTACCTGTGCTTGTACCTGAAAACAGATGTTGGATGAAGTACTGAAGAAATGAGTGAAAAGATTATGAAAAGATGGGAAATGTACAGGGTGGGAAAACAAGTATGAAAGTTTGCCATGAATTCTAATATAACAATTAGAAATAGGCATTCTAAGAGTAATGCTAATGTTTAAGCATTTCAAGTATTAATCCTTGTATTAATACCTTCAGTTGCCCTCAACTGCTGTGTCCGCAGAAAGCCTGTTTCACCATTTCTGTAGAAGTGTTGTGCTAACCAGACTGGGGTTTTCCAGTTTGCAGATCTCTCTGAAGCTGCTAACAGGAACAACGATGCCCTGCGCCAGGCCAAGCAGGAAGCCAATGAGTACCGCAGACAGATCCAGTCTCTCACCTGCGAAGTCGATGCTCTTAAGGGAAGCGTAAGTAGAAGACAGCAGTTGTTCTTCATTGCAGCTTTAAGCACTGCACTGCAGTTTAATTGTGAATTTGGATGTGAATGCAGGTGATCTGCCATGCAATTCAGCAGCATATTAGTACTTTTGAAAAGGATGCTATGGACTCAATTTGTGTGCATGCACAACAGTGCACTGGGTAGATTGACACACTGAACTAGTCTTACTGAAGCTGTAAACAATGAGTTCATTCTCTTGGTATAATATTCACTGTTTATTAAGCACTTTCTGTAAGTGTTTATGCCTTGTCTGTGAGGTACAGCTAAAGTTATAAAAAAAACCTTCAGGAGCAGTAAAATGTGCAAATATGCTGTTCCTAGAACGTGACTGGCTTAAGGACAGGATTGAAATGGATGTAACAGTGTTTAGCATGCCTGCAGATCTCCTCTAGTAAGGACTTCCTGCATGTTGACTTGAACTGCATGTGTTGGGCTTTCTGTAAAGGATTGCTTTGCCACCTGGTAGAGCAAATATGTGGCACACCTCAGATCACGTAGCAGAATAACCTTCTTTGACTTTCCTAAGGGAAGATAAGGATATGACAAATTTGGGACATGTCTGGGCATTTTCAGGAAGTATGCTAATGTAACACAACTTTCCCTCTTTTAAAATGTTAAGGGTCTTGAGGGTGGGGAAGAGTGGCTGAACTGCAGCAATGCTTGATTTCACTATTCTCTTCCAGAATGAGTCCCTGGAGCGCCAAATGCGTGAAATGGAGGAGAATTTTGCTGTTGAAGCTGCTAACTACCAAGACACTATTGGCCGTCTGCAGGACGAGATTCAGAACATGAAGGAAGAAATGGCTCGCCATCTCCGTGAGTACCAGGACCTGCTGAATGTAAAGATGGCCCTTGATATTGAGATTGCCACCTACAGAAAACTGCTGGAGGGTGAAGAGAGCAGGTAATCACATGCAGACACTTTTCTAAAACCAGTAATTACTGGAAGATACTTTATACCCATGTCTGATTTTATCCATTTCTTTTTTCCTTCAGGATTAACATGCCTATTCCAACCTTTGCTGCTTTGAACCTGAGAGGTAAGCTGTTTCTGCTACTTCAGTTTAGGCAGTTGCTCTATCATTAGCATGAGGGTTCTGGATAGGTCCTCTTATGCTGGTTTTTGAACTTGTATAAGTGCAGTTGGTTGTGAATACTCTTGGGTCTAACTACAGTATTTGCAGTTATTTAATCTTGGATGGTAGCAGCCCTTTTGTTCCTGGACACATTTTAAAATATTGGTACATAGCAAGTAATGAGTTTGGGTACCTGCTGAAAGTGCTTTAAGGGGCACAGAGAGAACATGTAGGAGACCTGGCTTATACTAAACTGGGATTCTGAAAGTAGACACTAAAATCTGTTACACCTCATTTCTTTGAGGGGGCATTTCATCTAGACTCTTGGTAATAATACATCTTCTTCTGCAGAAACCAACATTGAGTCTCAGCCAATGGTTGACACTCACTCAAAGAGAACACTTCTAATTAAGACCGTCGAAACCAGAGATGGACAGGTTGGTGGTAACTTTATTTCTATCACAGCTGGTTACCTTAAATTCTTAAGTTTGTCTGCTGCTTACTGCGGCTTGTACGTGGTAGTAAGTATTGAGTAGAACAGCAATTGGCACTCCAGGCTGTGTGACTGAACATGCAGGTATAGAAAACAGGATCATCTAGAAAAAAATCAAAATTCATCTGATAGTAAAACCTTAAGTTGCTTACTGTTGCTTGTGTATGGATGATTTAAGTTCAGTTGAGTTAGCAAGTTCTTGAAAGATTCCTGTAGGAAATCATGTGGCAGGAAACACAGGTACTTTACTTGCTTAGGATAAGATGCTGTTGTTGGTGTAAGTAAATGAAATTTAAATGATTTCTGTATGCTATTTACAAACTAGAATTTCTCATAAGTGAGAGCTGATATCTGCTTGTTCACATTTTGGAAGTGGATGTTCCACTTCTAACTCTTAAAAAACCCACAACAATCTTCCTACTAAAACTTAATGCAAGTGTTTCTGGTTTTCATTAGGTTATTAATGAGACTTCTCAGCATCATGATGACTTGGAGTAAAGCTGAAGTGACAATGCATACTTACTAAAGGAGAAATTCTTACCAGCAAGATTGAAAAAGTCCATGTCTTAAAGGAAGAAACAGCTTTCAAGTGCCTTTCTGCAGTTTTTCCATGAGCGCAAGATGATTATGCTAGGAAATAGGTCTTAGATCTTACAAACTGACTCTCCCTGAAGGATTAGAGTTTACAATGGAGCCTAGTTTACAAATAGCAATATCTTGTGCTGCAATACTGTTTTTAAGTATCTGAATTCAATAAAACTGCTTTTTCCAGCACAGTATGAGCAACCTGTCGCTACTTCAATAAATCTTTGGAAAATGGCTCTTGATGTGTTCTAATTTGTTAACTTCATGAGTTTCTGGAAAGCCATAACATAATGCTGGAATTATTATACGGTTGACATCTCTAGTACTGGCTGTGTGGAATGCTGTTTTTTCAGTTTAACTAGATAAACTGTCTTAACTCATTTACTACTTAGGTTTTGGAACCAATTAAAATGGATTATAACTGGCAGATGCATAATGTATTATGATATTTCTTATCACTTGAATAAAATGATACTTCAAGCTAATAAAAACTAATCTTGCTTCGATATACAAGTTAATGCAGTTACTAAATGTTAGAATGCCTGAAGTACCTTAAAACTTGCCTTTATAAAACACAGTAGTTATGTAGCAGAGAAATAGTTCATGTGAGCCCTTATCTCAGACAGCACCTGTCAAAGTTAACAGCTGACTTGGTGCATTAACTTATTTTTCCAGGAAAAACTAGTTCCCAAAGGCTTGGTGGTATTACAGAAGCTAAATGAAGGCTTTGGCTGGAGTGGGGCTTAGGAGAGACTAATTTGCCTTTAAACCTCTTTTGTAAAAGGAGAGCCACTATGCTTGATATTCTCTGCTGAGCATCAGTATAAATGAAAGTTCTGTTCTGCTTTGGCATGGTCTTTCAGGAGGCAGTAGTGGAAGTCCTCTTTGAATAAGTCCTCTTTAAGTTCTCTTCTGCAGAGCAGTGTACTTGTCAAATTTAAACACAGTAAAGGCCCACAGCACAGTCCCATGAAAGTAACTATCGTGTTCTGTATTACTTCTGTAAAGCCTGCTTTCTTTAAGCTTTTACTGAGGTACAAATTTTCTGGAATTAGTAAACACAAACTGAAGTTGTTCAGTAAATAGGAATAGCATTCAGAGTAAGGGTAGTATTTCCGTGTTGGACAGACACTGTTGCTAGCAGCTGGGAACTGATCTGTAAGAAAAACTTACTCTTGCCTCCATCTGAGTGGGATGCAAACAATTTACTCCTTTCCCATCCTTATTCTTACCTTTGCTTAAGTGTGTGACTAACTGGATGCAGTGCAGGCACTGGAGGGGGGTGTGGGGGCAGTAGGAGTCTGCTTTTCTTGTTCCAGTTGCTGGTAGCACCAGGTTAGGAGTCCTACAGCCAGGATACTGAAGAGGGAGGTGGGCAGTCCCTGGGGTGTGCTGAAACCTCTGCAGCTCAAACACACAGGCATCCTGAAACCCTAAGGTGGAGCCTAGGCATGAGGGCACTTTACACCTTTGAGCCACCTGAAGCTGTTCTTCACAGCAGAAAAGCACCTAAATTTTCAATCAAGGCATGGCGCTGTTCTTACCTCATTTTTTCTAGTAAGTATTCAAAGACTTCAGCCTCCCACTTCCCATCAGGCCAGGGGGCAGTTTTCACTGTTACACGTAGGCTGATCATACATGTAAATCCATTTGGCTGGGATATGTCCCTGTCCCTATGTGCTTCCCAAGTGAAAAGTCCTGCAGCTGGTCTGTTTGTTCTGGTGACTCCTTCATGCAAAAGGACCAGAAGTGACTCTGAGGAGAATGCCTGGACCCAAGCCTCAGCCACAGCTTTTGCCTCAGCAAAGCAGAACAGAGTCAACCTGGTCCACCATATGGTGGGTAGGATAGTCTCTCTAGAAAGTGAGAGTGAACCCAGCCTTTTTCATGTTGTAGAGATTACAGACATCAGGTTTTCTACTACCTTTCAACATCCAGACTGATAAAGCACAAATGAGCTTGCATCAGAAGTCTATCCTGTGATAATGCCAGTGCTGGGCATGTGTAACATCTCACTTTGGGCACTTTAAAGGCAGAGGTATCAACAGCCTTTTAGGACAAGTGTGGAGTAAGGGGCTGATGTCCTGCCTGTTGCAGACTACTTAGGTCTTTCTCTGTATCTACGTATTGAAAAAGTTGAGCCAGTGCTAAATGTAATTTCTTGCAGCTAAAGCTGTAAGAGCCCTGTTTGGTGGCATCTGGCACCATGTGGGTAGGGAGAGCCAGCTCCACTAGGGGCTGGTGGGGACCCTCAGTGGCTCTGGGCAGAGACCCACAGCACAGCGTGCTTTTTGATATGCACATTGACCTCTGTCGGCTGTGATAGTCTTTCAGATGTTGCTCCCCCTCTGCCACCAGCTACCTGGCTCAATGCTTTCTGTTGCTTTTGATTGCTTCACTCAGTAGATAAAAGAAGTGCCTGTATCAAGCACTGACTGCAGCAAAGGAGTTATTCCTGGCTCTTCAATGTTACTCAGAACACAGACAAGCATGTGGCAGAGTTCTCAGTCCTGGGAATAAATATGAAAATAAATAAAAATAAATAAACCTAGTTGCCTAGGGGATAAGAAGATTGCAGGAGACCTCAAAAACCCGCGCTCCTGCAAGTGCGAGAGCGCTCTCATGGTGGAGAGTGGGCAGTGGCTGTGTAAACTTCTCCGTGTTTCATGTAGGGACACCAGCTTTATGCTCGTATATAATTACTGAAAGCTGCTTAGTGTTGAGCCAGCAAATAATCTCAGAACTGTATTTCACATCCCAATAACTGTAGCCCCCACTGATGGCTGGGCACTTGTCCTGCCCTCCAACGAGCCCCATGAAGCTGCTCCCCTGAGCTTACATAGTGAGTGCCTCCAAATATGTGAGCTGTTCCCACAGTCAACAACATTAATCCTTTAGATGACTGAGAATCCTCATATTTAGTTTATTTTGCCCCATGTAGCCAGAATCTTGTTTTCATTTATTTTTTTTTTTAATAATCTTGCAAAACATGGAAACTGTTAGCAGAGACTTCGTATTCCAAGCCCCTGGGAACATGTAGCTAATGCAGTTCTTTTGCCATCCAGTTGGTCTGCTTTAGTATACAGTAAATATATTTTCCCTCCCTCCTTTTTTTCTTTTTCTTTTTTCTTTTTCTTTTTCTTTTTCTTTTTCTTTTTCTTTTTCTTTTTCTTTTTCTTTTTCTTTTTCTTTTTCTTTTTCTTTTTCTTTTTTTTTTTCTTTTTCTTTTTCTTTTTCTTTTCTTTTTCTTTTTTTCTTTTTCTTTTTGTCTTTTTCTCCTCCCCTCCCTTCCCCTCCCCCCTATTTATCGTGCGCATGTGAAGCG
>JACBWW010000017.1:16847888-16970861 GCA_020086605.1 Lanius collurio | reverse complement strand
CCGTATCAGAGGCAAACCCCACCCCTCCCCTCCCCTCTCTCTTGTCCAGTACTTCACTGTTAAACATACTTACCTGGCTCACAAAGTGCTCACAGTTCTGTCCCAGCCAAAGGCTCTGGCCTTCTCTCTTCCCCTCCCTGTGTCAGCTCTTTTCAGCTGTTACATCTGTAAATGAAGCTGGTGCTTTCACTGACACCATACTATGCTAGGTGGGAACATCTGTATTTTTTTAAAGTGCACTGAGGAAATACCTTCAAGACTGCTCTGAGGTTCTGACTGTTTAATTCTGAGGTTAAATTGCTCAGGACACTTTGGCAGCTGGCAGCTGATGCCTGCTGGCAGCATGGTGGAAAGCTGTCCATCAGTGGTGGGGCCTGGCCTCGCTGGGCCTCAGGCTGCAGGGTGCTGCCCCACAGACTGAGAGGGGTCTGGGCAAAGCTACAAAAGCACCCGAGGAACTTTCAGAAAACTGCTCATAGGAAACCACCCATCCCAGCCCATTTTGAAACTTCCCAACTGGGGCCTAGGCCAAATCCCACCAGGCCCAGCACCTGTGATTAGAGCACTTCCAGGGCTCACATTCAAAGTCCCACTTGCAGGTGGAAGGTCCCACATGTAGTTGGGTTACTGGGCACTTTGAGACTGGTCTGTTTTCCCATTAGTCATTTAAACATGTGGTGTAAATTCTCAATCACCTTTAGGCACCCATGTAGCATGGAGACACTTGTGGCTGACATCTCTGTCATAAGGCTGTTGGTGGCAGTCACCAAGGACCCAAGGCTGTGTGGAGATCACGTCCAGCTCGAGCACACCTGGTGTTGGGAGCGTCCTGCTCCTGGCCGTGGCTTACGTGTGCCAACTGCCGGAAAGGAAGGCATCCAGAGGATATAAATCCCCATGTTTGGAGAGGATGAACAGTTGAGTGGCTGGATAGAGAATTTTGTGGTGCCCTAATAAGTATTGGGAGATTTTAATTATGAAGTCCTTCCACAGGGGAAGGGAAGCCTGGATATTACAAAAAACCAAATTAAGTAATTTGCATACAATAAACTGCTCTAAGAGACATTTACTCAAGTGCAGTCATGCATGCAGAACTAGGAAGTGCCAAAAATAAAATTATATCTTCAGTCTTCATTGGGTCCCTTCATGCATAATCCTATGGATTTGAACTGCAAGGTCATGGACCTTGTCCCATGCAGTGTGCACACCCAACAGCACTTCAGGAATTACCACTGCTCACTGCTAGAGCATTTCAGATCCCCCGCCTGTGTGTTTCCCCAGTTTATCTGCTTTGAAGAGTCTGCATTTTTAATTTCCTCTATAGTACCCTCCGTTGTTCCTCATGATCCTTTGCAACACTGGTGTGAGAGGTGGGGTATTGTCAGCCCAATATCAAACATGGGGCCATGGAGCACAGCAGTCAAGCTCAGGAGTGGAAGCTCAGAAGTCCACTGGGAAGGTGGTTAGCACTGTGTAGTTTTAAGGAACTTACTGATTTCAGGTCCACGTACTTTCACAGTCTGGATTTCAGATTAAGTCCCCACAAAATGAAGCTCACACGTTATGGGGTACCAGTGTAAAACACAGTTCAAGTGAAATTCTCAGTTGCAGCCAGGAAAGCTGTAGCACAAACACGGAAAAATTGGTTTCTCCAACAGTGTAGTGAAATTCTCAGATTCAGCCAGGAAAGCTGTAGCACAAACACGGAAAAATCGGTTGCTCCCACAGTGTAGCGTTACCTTAGCCATAAGACCCTTTTCCTCTGTGCAGCACATTGAATCCTTCATTCCACCCACGTTCCCTCCTTCTGCAGTATGAGCAGCAATGCTCTGGCTAACAGGCCCCCTCATAACCCAGTCCAAGGCCACTCCCTAGGCCAGAGGGAAAAGTTCCTTGTGGGCTTCCGCAAACAGCAAACTCAGTGCCTCAGGAAAGGGCGAATCCACAGCAGCCACATCTCTGCACAGTGGGATGTCATAGTTTCCATACAAACGCCTCAGCCTGACATTTTGGGCTGGTTTCTTTTCCAGAGATGTATTGCAGCTGTCTCCCTGTGGTGGGTGACGTGAACTGCAAGGCAAAGAGAGCCTGCATGGAGCCTTTCTTCTGGCTGGTGGACCCCTTGCCTGCAGTGAATGTACAGGGTGGATGGTATCGCTGCAATGGGAGAGACATTGCTTTCCTCAAGAACTGTCCTGCAGTTATTCTCTGCTGCTGTCTGCTAGGCAGGAAGCTGTCTCAGACTTGAGAGACAGCATATAAATACATTTTCAGGACAGAGAAGAGTGGTGGGTTGAACCTAGCTAGCAGCCAAGCACCTACAGAAATGCTTGCTTCTCCTTGTCACTGCCCGTGGGATGGGGAACAAAAAAAGGAATAAACCAAAGTAAGGAAATTTTTGAGTGGAGATACAGACAGTTTAATAGGTGAAGAAAAAGTAGGGGGGAAACTCCAGGAAAAATAAAGGCAATCACACACGATGCTCCACGGCCAGACGGAGGCCCAGCTGGTCTCTGAACAATGGCCACCTTGGAAGCATTCCCTATTGCTTTACCCCAGTCTTTATTGCTGCTGATTGAGCTGATTGAGCATGACATTGTAAGGTATGGAATATCCCTCTGGCCAATGAAGGTCATTTGTCCCAACTATGTTCCCTCCCAGTGTCTTTTCCACCCTCAGCCAGACTTGTTGATGGGTCAGAGTAGCAAACAAAGAGAAAGCCTTGATGCCTTGCAAGCACTGTTCAGCAACAGCCAAAACATCAGTGCACCACACTGTTTTAGTCACAAATCCAAAGCACAGCACCCCTGGGGCTGCTATGAAGACAGTGAACTCCATCATGACCAGACCCAATCAAGAATCTTGCAGAAATTCAGGTGGGGGTGTGTGTCTCTGTACTTGGCAGTGGGATGGAGGCCATATACAAGATCTGAGAACAACCCACATTCAAAGTCCATATTTTCCAAATTAAGGGGAAGGTTTGAAGCCCAAACCTCCCAATTTAAGACGCCTTATAGATTTCATGGGTGTCTGAGGAAAATACTAGCTAGAAGATCTCTGCCCTTTTATACAACCAGATTTATAATATATGGAAAAGTGAGTAACATGGGGAGGTTTTGCTCTCTGAAGCACTCCATGTGAAGACCAGGTTTCCATTCCCATTCCTAGCTATTGTTTAAATACTGCAAAAAATACCTTGGCTCCCACCTACTGTAAACCATCACAATAATATTTTGAAGGTTTATTTTGCAAATTGGAGATGGTAATTGCAAACATACCTTCTGCTCCAGCAGTCCTTCTTTGATGGTGCTTGTTAGAGTGCATGACAGGTTTGCTGCCCACCTCAGCTTTTCCTCTCAGCCCTTAGTGTCCTGCAGCTGGGTGGCTGTGGAAGTGTGCTTCTATACCACACAAAGTACTTTCCCTGATTAGAACCAGTTGATCTCCCAACCCAAAACATTCTATGAGTCTATGATTCTCTACTCACTCTCCTCTAGCACTTCTGCATCGTTCAACATCTATAGTGCCTTCTCATCAGGAAGTCATCCTGTATCCCTAATAATCCTAATCACTCTGCTCCTCATGCTAGTTCTGCTATGATCTATTTAAAACAAGGTGGCTAAGAATATGTGATCTTCAAAACATGTGCATTGGAGCAATACTGTGACATAATGAGAACTCCTGTTTTAGGCTCAAAGTAAGTAAAAATATCCTAGCTACTTTTTGGATCACTGCTCAGTAATGGGCTGATGTTTTCAGAAAGTTATCCAAAGTGACTCAAAGATCTATTTCCTAAGGAGTAATAGCTATGAGTTATTTTTTCTCCCCCTTTGCTGTCATTGACATTCCCCATTTGATCACCCAGTTATCTAGGAACACAAAACCCTTCTGCATGTTTGAGCTCAGCATTAATACTGATTGCCCTTTTTTCTTTTGTCAGCCTGCCAGACAGCCTTGGCTAGTCCCCTGGGGAATGTGTTGAGGTAAAGTCCAGTGTATGAATACTGGAAGCCCACTGACAGCTTCCTTCCACAGTGAAAGGTCTCCATTATGTCTGTCATTTCCTGCTTTCTAGCTTAAAAACAAGAGAAAAGACATTTGTATCTCTCAGAAATCTGAAGTGATTGTTATGCAAAAGTTTTTGACAAAATTTTCCATCTGCCCCACCCTTACCCACAAAGCTTGTATAATCCCATAGATGTTTCCACCACATCTATGAGGCATGACTTCCCCAGGAAAAAAATACATGAAGAATCCTACTGTCGTGGTTTGACAGTAGGACCACGACACCTACCCAGCACAGCTGCTCTCACAGTTCCTCCTGATCTTTCCAGGTAAAAACATTAGCATTATTGCTCTCTAGATTTCAGCATCACCCTGGAGCCTCTTTTTAAGAGTCTGGAGTGATACCGACCATTGTCTATTCCTCTGACACCAGATGCACTGCAGTTCACAAATTAGCAGTTTCATGCTGAGTTGTTGCAGAGCTGTTTGATGGTTGCCATCCTGCCTTCTTCTTACCTGTCAATGTATTGATTTGTTTCAAGACCTTTTCACTTTGAGATTGTTTTTCATCTGTCTCAGGGGGCTCCTTCACCTTTTCCTTAATGAGCT
The DNA here is from genome assembly GCA_020086605.1 of Lanius collurio. NCBI lineage: Eukaryota > Metazoa > Chordata > Aves > Passeriformes > Laniidae > Lanius > Lanius collurio. The sequence goes on along the minus strand of JACBWW010000017.1, from coordinate 16,966,247 downwards.
GCATTCATGTAAGATTTTTTCTTATTTTTCCTGAGTAATCCTTTTACTTCTTGACTATCTCACTTGAAGCTGCACTGAATTTCTGGCAGACATCGTGGTTTGGATGTACTTAAAAGTGTTTTTTTCATTAGCAACTTGCCACTTGAACAGGTATTTGGTCCATCTCATTAGAGGTACACTTTTCAGCTGCCAGATTTTCCTGGGTTTCCCATTAGGACATGACTTTTGACAAATTCTAGTAGATCCTCTCACTGTCCTTCTGCACTTAGGTGGTGTTTTTCTCTGAGTTTTTTTGTTCTTTCTCCTCCTTTTCCTTTTCTTTTTCCTCTTCCTCTTCCTTGAGGGCTTTTCAACATGATGCTGGGCAGTTCTCAGTTTAATATGGTGTCATGGTTTAACCTCAGCGGGTAACTCAGTGCCACACAGCAACTTGCTTGCTCCCTGCCCCCTCACCACTGGTGGGATAGGGAGAAGAACCAGATAAAGGTAAAACCCAGGCAGTGAGATAAGAACAGTTTAATAATTTAGATAATGTAGAAAATATTACTGATAATAATTATAATAATTACAATGAAAAGGAAGATTACAAAAAGAAAAAAAAAAGAGGAATAAAACCCAGGAGAAAAAAGTGATGCACAGTACAATTTCTCACCACTTGCTGACTGATGCCCAGCCTGTCCCTGAGTTGAGCTCAGCCTCTCTAGTTCAACTCCCCCCAGTTTATATCCTGAGCATGAGGTTCTATGGTGTGGAATCTCCCTCTGGCCAATTTGATCAGTTGTCCTGGCTGTTCTCTGTCCCAGCTATCTCCTCACTTTCAGAGCATGGGACACTGAAAAGTCCTTGGCTCAGTGCAAGCACTATTCAGCAACAACCAAAACATCAGTGTGTTATCAACATTATTCTCATATGGAATCCAAAACACAGAACTATACCAGATACCAGGAAGAAAATTAAGTCTATTCCCACATGAAACCAGGACATAAAGTATCTCAAAAAATATCTTTGTGTCTAATCAGCATTTTCACATTTTTGGCTTCTAGGGCTTGTTGTGGTTTTTTGTTTGATTGTTTTTGGGGTTGTTTTTGTGTGTGTGTTGTGCAACTGCTATATCCTTTCAACCACTAACCTCTCCACTTTCCTCACAGGCTGTAAATTACTTGTCTCTCTCTCTCTTTGCAAGATATGTTTTTAGGTTTTCTCTTCTTTAACCCATAATTCTCTAGCTGCCTTTTCCTCTGTAGGTAGTAGAGTTACTATGTACTGAACTGAACTTGGAGCAATTGATGTGAACTTCACAGCATCTATTTCAGACATGAAGAAAAGCTTTCAGATGAAAGTCTGTTATTTCCCCCCAACTTTATTAGATGAACTAATTACACACAGGACCTCTATCCAAAGACCTTTACTTACTGTCATCAGATGAACAAGCACTGTAGATGTTCTCCACATGGGCTGACATGGAATGATTCAACCATCAGGGACTGTCCCACCTCCCCCAGCCAAGGAACAGGGCAGGTGCTGTGGAATGACAGATGGAGCAGCCCAGCCCAAGGTATCAGGCACCTCCATGGGGAGGGAGGTGCTTGTTGCAGAGGGTGTCTGCTCTGATCAGGAAAAACCAGTAGATGAGGCTTCTCACAGCCTCCCATTCTCTGGCTCTGGTCCTCTCAGCAGACTGCAACCATACCAATATCTGCTGGAGGAAGAGCACAACTTTGGAGGTTCCTGGAGAATATTGATGCTAACATCCAGACCCAAGGGATAGAGGAGCCAGTAAGGAGAGGTGCCCTGTTGCACCTCACACTTATAAAGAAGGGAAGGCTCCCTGAGGATGTGAGAGTCAAAGGCTGCCTTGACTGCAGCGACCAAGAGATGGTGAACCCTGAGAGAGCAGGGCAAAGATCAAGATCCCAACCCTGGCATTTAGTATAGAATATTTTGACCTCTTCAGGGATCCACTTGAAAGATTCCCATGGTACAGAAGCCTAAAGGGAAGAGGGGTCCAAGAAAGGTGGTTGATATTCAGCATCACCTACCTTATGCTTAAGAAGAATCCATCCTAAAGAATAGGAAGTCAAGCAAAAATGTTAGGGGGTCTGCGTGGAGTCTTTAAGGAGTTTCTGTACAAACTCAAAATGAAGTACGTAGAAAGTGAAATTAGGGTCAGGTAACCTGTGATAAATGTAGAAAAACCTTCTGAGCAAACAGACACTGTCAGGAAAGAGACAAAGCCATCTGGAGTTGACTCTGGCAAGGAATCTCAAGAGCAACAAGATAAGCTTCCATAAATACATAAGGAGCAAAAGTAAGACTATTGAAAATGCAGGCCTGCTGCTGAAAGGGGCAGGCATTCTGGTGACACAGGACATGGACAAGGCTGAGGCACTCAATGTCTTCCTCATCTCAGCCTTTGCTAAAAAGACAAAATGCCCAGGAATCCCCAGAGAGCAGTGTGAAAGATTGGAGCACAAAAGATGTACCTTGGTGGAAGAGAATCAGGTCAGAGAACACTTAAACAAACTGGACATACATAAACCCCTGGGCTCCAAGAGGATGTACCACTGAGTGCTGAGGGCACTGGCTGATGTCATTGTAAGGCCACCTTCAGTTGTTCCTTCCCTGGCTTCTGGTGCTTCTCATATTTCCATGCAAAACAACAGCAATCACTGGCTTCTCACAATAGACCAGTGTCCCTTATATTTCATATCATCAGCAGGCAATTGGAGAGTTGCACTTCACTGCTTCACACTTAGAGATATGTTGACATTAAGGTAAGGCATTGCGTGGGTAAAATCCTACATGAATAAATTCTGCATTCTGTAGTCTGAATGGAGCCTGCTGGAGCTGTTATGAGGGTAAGAAGAAGAAGCAGAGGTGGTAGAAGTGCTGCAGAATGAGAAAAGACAGATTGGTAAAAAGGTTATAAAGGTTTGGAAAACCACTATTTTATGCATGAGACAAAGCAAAGAACTGAACTGGCCTTCTACCTTTGTCCAAGCTCCTTTCCATGTACGCAAAGTAACTTCAAATAGAGGATTTGCTTTTCATCTCTCAAATATTATTTCTGTTCATCCAAGAAGCCCTTCCCCAAATGCTCGATATATCACTGGGGACATGCTCTACACTCCAAGTGTTTTTTTCATGTAATAAATACTTGACATTTAGAAAAATCGCTTCTAAATTTACACAGTGCAGAGCTCACAGTTTGAGATTACCCTCTAAGCACCCTGAAGTGCCAGGCGCATAAATAAATATCTTTGCAAATAGATTCTCATTTATTATTTTGCAAGAGTATTTTCCCTTCTTGGAGATGGGTGATTACTCTAGAGGAAAGAAACACTTCTGGTTTAACTTAAATAGTAAGAAAATGCAGGAGAAAGGCAGATTGAAAATTCACGTTAAATTCTCTCCCTGATCTTTTGATGTTTTCTATCTTTGTAATGTAAATTTCGTAACAAGAGTACTATATGCCTACACTGTCCAGTTGTGCTTTGTGTCATAGCCAACCAAGTATAGATTAAGCTGTGAAACAGCAGCAAGAGATTAACTGCCATTTTCAAGGACAGGAAATACGGTCTGTCTGCAGGTCATGCATCGTCTCCATTCATACAGGACACAAATAGATCTCAAGACGTACTATCTACTCCCATAATACTACTGGGAGATGACCAAGCATTACTTTCCCCATTTCAAAGAGGGAATAATACATGACTAAGTGCTTTGCCATAAAGAAAAAACAAGGATTGCTGTCTCTTCCCACTACATAAAGATTGAAAAGTTCCATCTGAACTGCAATTTCTCACCTCATTTCCAGGAGTGTGGAAAGCAAGAAAAGATTCCTGATGGCCATGAATTGCTTGGCAGCCCTTCTCACTATCATCTGTGGGTAGAGCCTGTGCTACACAGGCTGAAGTAATGATGCAGTTAATGGCTCCATGCAAGGATTTAACCCTAACCAGTAAGCAAGGTGATCTTTTCACTTACTTTTGCTGCCAAAACCTTAAACCTCTTGTTCAAACTGTCTCTTGGCTGTCAGGGGGGGCATAACAGTGCTGTGATGGATGGGGTAAAGGGCCTGTTTCTGACTACAGAAGGCAACCCAGATGGTTACCCTGGGACAGGCTGGATAGGCTAGGCTCTTCTTCAGTACAGACTGAGCCTTAGCAGCCAAAACCACAAGGGACCAGAGATCCTTGGACATGTGCTCAGAGTCCTTGAGCCCAGGGCCTTCAGCTCAGGGACTGCTTGTGTTTTCCCATGAAGTCTGTGAGTAACTAGAAGTGATAACCATGATGATTCCAGACTTTTGTTTTGGTCTAGGTGTGCCAGGACATTGTTTTTTGGCCAAGTCAACACTTTAGTGAAATTAAAGTAGTTTGACACTTTTTCTGACAAAAACACAGATGAAGCCATGTGGAACATATTGAGTCAGGGAGTGGGAGGAAAGGTGTGTCCCTGTTAGCACAAAATCATGGTTTTACTACTGCTTACATCTTTCTCTGAGTGTGCTTATCCAGATTCAATGAATATGCTGCCCAGTCAAGCTTCATGACATTCTCTTTGTAGTGTTGTGTTACACTGAGAACTGGCTATTACTTACTTCCAGGTTCTTCTTCCATCAGGAAGATCTCCATGGCTCCCAAAGTCCCTCACAGTTACTTTATGCCTTGCTAATGAATTTATCCAAGTGAAGCAGTGAAAATCCCCAAGTGAAAGCTGTTTGACTTGCACTGCTAGATTGACAAACTAAGCTAAAGCCAAAGCACAATCGGATTAAACCACTTTTAACGTGTCTATTCAGGGCTGCACAGCAGTTCAAGTACACAAATCCAATACTGATTTCAACAGTAAACATTAGATAAAGAGCTTTTACATTCTGATTAACTTTTTGTGACCATGAAAATTGTTATCGAGGTCAAAGAAATTAAGTTCACTAGGTTTGTTATTCGCGGAGGTTAATCTATACCTGTTCTCTTTCAGAGAATCCTTATCAACCTAATCTCATTATATGCTGTCTCTAAGGGATGTTACACAGTCTGCTATTGAGCTGCTATTTCCCTGCTCTCAAGGTGTAATGCCACAGGGTAATGACCAGACCTCAGTCATGGCTGTGTATGAGTAAAGTAGTAGTAGCTCAGTCTGCACCTGCATTTCACCCCCTCCCTCAGGGTGCAACACTGAACTATGGGCCAGCACACACACACTCCCTCCATGAACCAGGGAACCTTGGATTTATCACATGCTAATTTGGACACCTAAACAAGCCAGTTGTGTTATACTCCACTTCTCTCCAAGACCATAAAGGGAACCCACAGTGGTGACTTTGAACTGTAGCGATGACACCTGCAGTCATTTCCATGGAAACCACCTTTGGTGTCAAAATGCTTCTCTTCACTGCTAGACTGTACAGCACTGAACTCTCCCCTCTCTTCCTTTTCCCCGGGTCTGAGGTCACTTTGCAGTGATTTTTCATCTCAGCTGATCCCTTGCTGTCTGACTTTTGAAATTAATATCCTCAGCAAATCATTCAGCTCCTGCCGAGCACATACAACACAATCAGTATAATTACCACACGTCACACCTCAGCTGTCACTTCACTTTAATGGACTGCAAGTAAGATGAACTTGAAAAGTGCTCTAAGTTAATGTTCTTAGAGTCCCTATTTTAGACTCTTCTGAAAGAAGTTACATGTATTCTGGAAAAGAGATTTCATCCTAGAAATTTTCTATATTACAGTGACGTGAATAGGGCCAACAGAGTTCAAAGCTCTATGATTCAGACACTGTTGAAAAAACATTCAATGTAGATAGGGAAAGTGTAGGACATGATGGAACTGATCTAGTATATGTAGGTGTTTATGATGTAGGGATTCATATGTAAAGTAGTCACCCTGATTATGAAGGAGCCTTCTGTACTTAAGGACCACTGACCTTGGCACACAAGTCTCCCTACCCTGAACTGGAGACTGTGGGTGGTGAGATGAGTCTGGGGCTATTTACTCCTGTCACCTCACTCAGCTTTACAGCAAGGTGAGGTGCCCATCTGCCTCTCACTCTCACCCATTCAGTACTTCAACATGTTTGGCATTTTAAAAGACAGTTATTTTACACCCACATTTGATGGAGAATTGTGAATTCAACGACAGAGTACTGCAATCTTCCATTTTAGGTCACTCCCTCTGCCACTTAATAATTACAGCCCCTCATCCTTCCTTTGCAACATTTCTCCATGATGTGTCACATACAAGCATATCCAGAGTATCTTAAACTTTGTCTCTTACTCTTCTACTCCAGTGCCTCAGAGAACATCATTGTCTTTTGTTTTGATCCAGACTTGAAGCCTTTCCTGGGAGTGCAAAAACTCTTGGGGTTTTTTTGGTTTTGTTTTGGGGTTTTTTTGTTTGTTTGTTTGTTTGTTTTGTTTTTTAAAGAGAACCAACTAATTTAAAATCCAGTCAGGGTAAGAGTCCTTTTGCTTCTCTTTTATATCACAAGCCAACTTCAGGACTGAGGCACCATTCCACCACCCACCTCAACTCCTTCCCCTCCTACAGGTGACTCAGACCCATCATTCCCACCTTCCAGGCAGGAACCCGAGGGTGGGGGTTGGTAGCAGCCCAGAGGCAGGAGCTGTGCCTGTGCTCTGTTAGAGGCCACACACAGTGGGAGGCTGCAGCCCACTCTTGGGGTCCTGCTTGGGTTCAAAGCAGGTGTTGCACAATGCATATTGTTCCAGAGAAACTATCAGTGTTAAAGGGGCAGTTCGAACTGAGGGACCTTGACTGAATGATTTTACTTTATTAAAACTCTACACCTAATAAAAGAGCAATTATTTGCCTTATAAAGATTAAAAGCTAAACAAAAAGAACTGATGTCCCTGCAGGTTTGAATTTACACAAGCAGCACTGTGCTTAAAATTCAGTCAGAATATTTTTGCCCTAAACATCTCTCAAATTACCTAATAAAAGTGATTTCAAATATGAAAGTTATTCCATTTCTAATGCTTATATATTTTGCTCAGCACATCCAGCATTTCTTACTCCAATGACAGCAGCAGTATGTGAGCTCCTGGACTAATTCAGTTTTGTTTCCCTGTGCTGTAGAAAACAGACAGAAGCCTAAACCCAGTGCTCGCTGTGGCCTCTTTTTTTTCACTTAGATGATAAAAGATCTGCAGTGCTATACTTAAGAACTAATGCTTTCATTATGGTATAGCTATTAACCAGATGGTTCCATCTATCAGTCTGCAGTGGCCACGAGACATTAACATTCCTATTTAGTATCAATTTGCTCTGGTGCAGAGTGAGGATGACACAGACACTTGATATAGGATGGAAGAGGCAAGCTAAAACTTTGCCATGTATCTCAAAACCCAGGCATGTGCAGTTACCAGAACATGGGCATACTGGGATCCTTGAGAAGGAGGCAATCTCTCCTTACCTTTTAAAATGCTGATGACTTCCTCAGCCGTGTATTTTTCCAGCTGCTGGCTGTGCTGTGGCTGTGATCCCAGATCCCCTAGCCCACTGTTGTGGGACTTTCAGCTGGTGGACTTTGGCCATTCTCTTCTTTTGGACTAAGCCAGTGCCCTCATGTTGTAAAATCTTCACATGACACTTTTTGCCTAACAGAGGCAAGAGGAAAACTTAACCTGGTCTTGAACCATATAATTGCTCTTTGGAGCATTGCTTCTAAAGCCCTTCTAAGACCAGTGACCAAGTGTTTCCCACAGCAGGAATGCCATCTTGATGGCAGGTGCCCTACCCCTAGGAGCATGGCCTGTGTTTGGTGTGTTCCAGAGGTACAACAACTACGTAACAAGCATAACCTCAGTGCACAACCACTTCCCTTCCACTCTCCTCTTATCCAGCTCACTTTTCCCAGTCTGCTTCCCTTCTAAACAGGGGATAACAAAAAGGCAATGCTTTGTGTAGGGTTGCACTCAGTTGTTCTGTGCTTGGAACAAGCAGTCCTAATCACTTGTCAGTGCTGCTCTTTCAACATTTGTCTGTTCATAAATATTTGAGATGGCTAAGCTCAATCTAAGACACCTTCCTCAGCAGAAATCACACTTCTGATTTAGAACTTGCTCTGATTATGAGGACACATTTGCATCTGCATCACTCATATATGCAATTCCAGCTTACAGCACAGCAAACAAAAAAACCCCTTTGGTTCTGATGATCACTGAAAGACTCGTGCACCACGGGAAGGAGGTAGGCCACAAAGATCCAGATCTTAATCTTCGGGCAGAAGCCACTTGATGGTCCATGAGCCCAAATAAAAGCTTTCAGCTCTAAACCTCTGTTCTGTCCACAATAAAATTTGGCAATTGCAGTTCAGTCCCTAGAGGGCCCTAAAGGATAATAGTCCTCCTCACAAAACAACGGCATGTACATACTTGACCTGATTCAATGAGGCAGTCAGCTTCTATTTGGAGAAGTCACAGTAAGCAGCACAGAAGTTCTATGGCCACCTTCTGCCCAAAAGTAAAAAGTAACTACTTGGAAGGAAAATTCTTTCTCTGAACTTTATCTGCTTGCAATTCATCCACTACAAGCATCTTTGGATGTGACCAAAACCTATATTAAGAAAAAATCCCAACATAAGTGACTAAAATGTATGTAGAAATCTACTAGATACACATTCATCAGACATGTATGTACTGGTCAGTATTTCGCATAAAAGATTTTTGCATCTACAGTTTAAACACTTTCCATTAATCATTTTGTTTGAAGCATTTAGTTATTCTTAGAGATAGTTATCAAATTTAAGAGCTATTTTCAGAGGAAGATGGTAACAATTGTGTTTTCTTGTTTGGTTCCTTTCCTTGTTTGACATTTCTTCAACAAATAATCTTTGAAAAGGATTTCAAGTCATTAGAAGTATCAGAAGAAGATGGTTAATTGTGTTGCCATTCAAGAACACAAAAGACTGAGACCACTTGAAGGTACCATTTAAGCAAGAGATATTTACACATGCACCAGTGCCCCAACTACCTATACTTGCTTTTAAGCATAGCTTGCTTTTTTCCTTGCACAATCTTAAGGAACTGTCTGCATTTCTACTGTCAGTTGCTAATACTGTTCCAGAGGATTCAGACTAATGCATTTTCTTTGCTGCTGCCTCAGGAGACATATTTTTGATTGTTTAGTCTCAGAAATTCACAAAAGAAAAAAATCCACCACAATTATGCCTAATAAGTCTTTATTTCCAAACATAAATTGCAAAAATATTCTATTACAGAACAGGTAACAAGTACAGAATTCTAAGTATGCCTTATAACAGTGAAACCATTGCCTCCTTGACAAAAAAATCATCAGGCACTTAAAACATGAAAACAAAGTACAAATTAAATCAGCTGTAACAAGATGACTCAACAATACAACTTCATCTTGTTTTTCTGTAATAAAAGCACACACGGCTGAGGGGCTCCTGCCTCCTCCTAAACCCTGCGCAGACACACTTCTATATTTTGATGCACACATTCTACTCAGACAATACCAAGTTCACATCTGAAAACATAAATAAGTTCAGCACTGAGAGAGTTTGAGGAACCTTTTTGGAGCAGCAGTAGCAGAGCCTACTCTAGCAGCTTCATAGAGAGCTTGGTGCATGTGGAGGAGCACAATTATACCAGCTCCACAGGGGAATAAGCTCTGCTTTGACAATTGCATTGGAAAGAATGGAGCTCAAATGAAATCAAACAACACACATTTTAAGAGACAACGAAACCTCTGTGCAAAAGCTATCATGGTAACTTTATGAAATTACATTCTGACACAGGGACAAGTCTCTGAAAAGCCACGCATTTGCCATCCCTGTGGAGCAGCCCTGGGTAGGACCTCTCCATTCAGCTGTTTTGTCACTTGCAGATCTTGAACTAAATCAGAAGTGAAGATTGCCTCTTAGGCCTATCTTATAAAGGTAAATCTAAGATGCAAGTGTCCAAATGACTAACAAAAATACTCCTCCAGAAATCAGTCAAATACTCTTAAAATTATTCTGGCTTGTGACTGTTTTTTTAGGTGACAATATGTAACTTTCTACACACTTTACTCTGGTGGCATTACAAAACAAGAATATTTAAAATAATTTTAATTAGGTACTCAAATAAGAGAATATCAAGAATATTAACATAAAGAATACAAATGAAGCCACTACATAAATAGTAAATATAAAAATGCAGAAATGTCAGCTGATACACTTCAGTGTCACAAGAACCGGTTTGTATGGTAAACACTGACAATAAATACACCAAGGAGGAGGTGTTTTTAGGGAAACATCTCACAGCCAAGCCAAGAGCTGAGAAGCCTAGCATTTTGCTGACCTACAGACTTGCTGTGAAGAATATCCTCATGTCAGGGACTAAAGTGAATCATGAGGAATTTAAACTCAGCAATATTGACAATAGGCTATCCTGTCACAACCATTTGCATGATTCATTCTGATGGGCTCTTGCCTTGAAACCATGATGGGATCACTAAATACTTCCATCATGCCTTGCAAGTTTTCTCCCTGACTGGAGAAAAGAGAGATGAAAAAAAGACAAGATACAGAAGTACCAGGTGCAGCAACAAACGCTAATGTACTGCTGAAGGTACATCAGGATTCAGCAAATGTTCTTTTGAACGTTCTTTTGATGGCAACATGAAGATGCCACTCCTTGTGTTTCACAGCCAGACTGTTTTCATCTTAAACCAGTATCTGCCAGCACCTGCCACCCAAGGGCAGTTACTGCTCATGCCCAGAGTGATGTGAGCTCAATCACTCCACATCACAGTACTGCACTTACTCCTTGGTCAATGGCAAACTCAAGCTGATATTCTCCCATCATGTTGAGCTCCCGCTGTACTACTGGAATTTGCTCAACACTGACAGCACACTGATAGGCTGCTACCCCTATAGCTGTAACCCAGTAACCCCGGGTCATTCCCCTGGTGAGCTGCATTCTCAGAATAGGAAGGTATTCTGAAATGTGCCCTTATGAAAGGAGACCACGAAATAACAGCAATAGTCCCTTTGTTTAGTGGCACGCTGTGGAGTGTTTCTGCTCTATTTGATCATAATGATAATTTCAAGCCAATTAAATACTTTATGAAAATCTGGAACAAAATCTGAATATAAATCTGCCCACTTGCTGTATGCTGTAGGCGAAAAGCCTTAAGGATTTCCCCTGAGAGATTAGCAGTATTTGAAATTTGTCTGTCCAGAAACTCAAGAGAGTGACGACCTTGTCTAAAATGACAGAATTCAAAATAAAGAGAGGTGGGCCTTCTAAAGTAACTACATGCTCCCTTGTCACTGTTGTTGGCTAGCAGACCGAGAGATTAAAGAGACCTGCTGCTCAAGTACCACAAGATGAAGGATTACCTAGCTTTGAATATTTTAAACTAAGATATGTTTAACTAACAGGCTCACATGGAAGAAGTCTACTGCTTCAAAGTATGCAACAAGCGACTATCAGCTGTTTGAGATAGAGCTGTTTCAGAATAAAGCACTCCACAGAAGATTCCTTGGGCTTGATCTCACATTCACAGATCACATCCAGGTGGATGTGTGTTTTGTGGACCTGAGTGTCCCTGGAGAAGATTCTGCATGGATAGGCAGGATCTCCTTCCATAAATTTGTCACAGGAGAGCAACTGACACAACAAAAAATCTCTAGATCAAATATATCTAAACCTGGATTGCCTTGTTAGGCTGCAGCTCTGCCAGAGTCTGTGCAGGCTCAAGCTGTACATGATCAATTAACTCAGATCAATTAACTGATCCAGATACTTGCACTGAATAAAATCAACTAATACCTAACAACAGGAATATTTTGCTAGTAATTTAGAGAGCCATAATTCAAAGTCACCATGATAATTTAGCTTCTTTTCCTGAGTCACAAAAGACAGAGAATTTCATCTTTTGTCAAGCATGGTGGTATGTCAGTCATCTCACGACTGTACAAAGGAAAGAGAATCAAAATGAGAGCAACTGGTCTCAAACTGCCCAGGCCTCATTCACCTCTGTTCTCTGCAGATGCTGTCTTGGATGCTGGGATTAGAAGAGGCTTAGCAGAGGCATGCTGAATAACAAGCAAGTTTATGCAAGTTTACCATCAGTGAATTAAGAATTTTTTTCTGCTTATCATTTCTGAATTTGCCGGTGGTCAACAGCTTGTTAAAATGACTGTAATGGGAAAGAGAGAAGGGTGAGCAATACTCAGCAGTGTAGGCACCAAGAGTCCTTAGTGTGGTCCTTCTGGCACCACAGAACACTTTCCGGCCCACCAGAACAGCTGCTGTGTTGCAGGGGCCCACCTCTCCCTTCTGACCAGGCAGACACTCAGAGATGTTACCTTCTGGACTCAGTCAAGCTTTCAGGGCACCCTGGACAAATGGTGCCTGTTGTGTCCTACAATCCCACCTGCACGGTCTTACTGGCTCCTTTGCTTTGCGAAATTCCCCCGTCTCTTGGCATGACCCAATTTTCTCATTCAGCTGCCACGGTGGGGTTTCGCCATCTCAGTGTGCCAAAACAGCTCAGTATGGGATCAGGCTGAGGCCAGACACAGCGTGAAGGGAGGGGTGCAGCACAAGAACAGTGACCGGACCACACAGCCATTCCAGCTTAAGTCACCATGGAGCTGCAGACCAACTTTAGCACCTCCAGTTAGGCAACGTGAATATCTCACCAAGCAGCCTTCCCTGAGGTGTAAATCCAGTCACTTAGAGCATGTTTTACTATGCTGCAAGCGTAGCAGTATTTGATTCACAGTCACACAAACTCCCTAACAGACACTAAACAGGACTGCATAGCACTCCATAGGGTAAAGACAAATAACCAACTCAAGGCAGCACTGGATCCTGAAGGAGGATGCAACATTAGAGATTCAGAGGAGAAAAAGGAATAAGCAGCCAGGCAGGCTTTAATGATGCTGTGATGCAGTTGTGCAAGGACACTGTCAGCTTCTGCAAAGGTACAGTGTGAAATACCAGCAACTGTCAGTGTTTCTACCTTTAGAAAACTATTTGATCTCAATATTCATTCCACAGCATGTGACGGCATTGGAGACTCACAATCCCTAAAAATAAATATTCCTCATGTGAAATAGAGGGAACTGAAAGGTCCTTCCTAACCTTTGGTCAAGAATCCTTAATCCAAACTGATGTTGGCTCAGTCCTGCAAAAGCGTCATAAACATTCCCAGCCAGGTACAAAATCCATTTATTATTATTAACCTGGCACAGATGTAAAATAAATGAGAAATAATTTATTCAGCTACCCAAGAAAACATCATTTCCCACAGTGAGTGTCCTTCAGAAAGTCTTGGTCATTCTAACTGCGCCCTGTGATGCAGCAATGCCACTATTAATTTACCCAGCCTGTGCCTGAATTAACATGACCTGGCCAGCACACAGCACCAGTAGTTATAATAAAGCTGAGTAAAATGTCTGCCCTCCTGTAGAGTGAAGGGGATGCAACTAACATCTCATAATAACTTTATGTCTAGAGCAAGGCCTGAGGATCTTAAAGTCTAACAGAGTATATTTTTATTCTATGGAGAGTTAAGAGCATTTGTAGGAAAGGGTAGGAAAGGGTCAACAATTCCTTCACGCATTTCTCCAGAGCCCTATCTTCCACACAAATCACTGAGAGCATTGAGAGCATGGAAGATCAGGTCTTCAGGTCACTGGCAAGTTTAAACTTCATGGAAACAGTGCTAAAAAGTCAGTGGCTGTCCATACTACAGAAATTTCCATCTGCTCTCATTTGTGAGTGCTACATCACATTCCTTCAGTCAATACCTCTTTTCATCAAGGAAGCTACAATAGGTTTCCTCTTTTTGGCTAAACCTCTCTTAAAATGTATTCTGATGATCTTTCTAGTTACTAATCACGTGTGTTTCAAATAATGTAGCTGCACAGAAATAGTTCAGATGCACAGTAACTTCAGCTCTTCCTGGTGTGTCATGGTTCACTGTTCACATTTATTCACTGAAAAAATGAAATGTGGTACTAACAAGTGCTTTTGAAAAAAGTTGCTTCTTTGCTACAAATAAATTTAATTTTTTCCACTCCCCATCTTCTACTTCACACAACCAGGTTTTGCCTCTTTACTCACGTTGAGTAGTTAATTGAATTTAGTCTGAGCAATGGACGACGTTGCATTATCTCTATGTACACATGGAGCATTTGCAGTTGTTCTGGATACAATGCAAGAACCTCTCAAAGATGTATGAATTTTCCCCAAGACAAACCACACAGCCAGGATCACCTCCCTGCTCTACACCAGACTGGAACAAGTTACAGTCCTTTTGTGAACACAGGTGTGCCTTTGTCTCTCTGGATGAAATGCAGCAAGGTTCTCCTCAACCTCAGCTGTTTGCATCACCCAAAGGACAACTACATCAACTTTGCACAGCTTCTACTAAAAACACTCCATGTGAGTGATTTATAGGAGAGGAGATGCTCTTTTGGGAGCAAGTTTGTCTTTGATCTACAACTAGGTTGTTGCAATAGGCAATCATCCATAACACTTGTAACATGGATGTTCTTGCAGCAGCCAGTTTTCTGCACATGAGCAGCAGATGCCTGTGGTCAGAAGGCAGCAAAAATCTCACTGCTAGGGAAGAAAAAATGTGGATTGTGGTGCTGGAACTGGAAAAGATCAGAGTAAATCAAACCCTTGTGCTCCCCTTTTTCAGTCACCAGCTGGTAATGCAGATGGACTCATCAGCTCAATTCTGCTGTCTTTATTTCTGTTAAAGGCTCTACTGACACTCAGAGGTCCACATGTGTATTAGTGGCATCAGTTATTTCCCCAAAGCATTATGTAATTTCTAAAACCCCTTATTTTCAAAAATGGACTTTATTGCTGATATTTGCAGTCAGAATTTATGGACATATCTGCTTGGTAGGAGTAGTACTGGATTCTGATATTATTATCCTGGAAATGGATACAGATGCTAAATTTGTCTCAATCAAAAGACCTGTAACAACAATGATTGATTCTAATACTTCCAGGAGTGTTTATGTGATTATAAAACTGCTTCAAGGTAAGCTTTCAAATATTACATTGCAGTAATGCTCTTATGAGGTATACATTTAAAAGGCTTTTTTGAACCTTATTTCATAAGGTCCAATTCATTTAAGTGGGAATTTTTTTTTGCAGATATAATCCTCGAAGAGTGGAATACTGAATGCACTTTAAATCACTTGATTTGGGATTTAATGCTGAAGTAGCAAAAGGAGTTTTAGTAAACAGAATATCTGACAGTTTTTGACTGTAAAAGAAGAAGGACACTATCTTTGAACTGACCATCCAAAGGACTCTCAAAAAAAGTCAGTGAAACTCTTAACAGAATCTGATTATTACAACTTTCAATTTTTTTTTTGCTTGCCAGGGTGTTTTTTTTTTCTGCAGTAGAACATTTAAGCATATAAACAGTAAAAGCTAGGATACAACTGCTTGTCATGGTGTGACATAGCTCCTGTAAATGATAAAGTGATTCTTTCCACTGAGCTGATATTTCACTTTCTCTTCTTGGAGGATGTTGCTCCACTTGTATGTTTGGACTGCATGGAAAATTTAAAGAATTGCACAGGTTAAGTGAATGTAGTCACTTTTCTCATTTGTCCTGGTGTTGAAGAGCTGGGGGTTGATGGTAAGAGGAACATTTTTCTAATAATGCCTAGTGCAGTTTCATTATCTGTAGTCACATATGGATACAAGCTATACTACATGAAAAGAAATTGAATTATAGGCTTGGTACCCATCATCTTTCTCATGGCATGTCTGTCTCATGTATCAACCAAGACCGAGCTGGAATGGCAAGAATGTGGGCAAAGTCATGCCCTACCAGGACTCTGGGGATTGTTGTGTGGAACCATTTGGAGCTAAACTGGACTTTAGACAGGAACACAAGCAAGCAGAGTGGTTTATAAATAATTATATGGCTCTGGTCCTTCATACACTTGTTTTCAGAATTAACATTACTCATATGAGTAATCCCATTAAATCCACAGCATCATCTATTGCTCACAAAATGAAAGCCCATAAACCACTTTACCTCTAACTTGAGATATTTTCTCATCTGTGCACCCTGGGACAAACTAAGAATGACATGGTTCTGAATTAATTACTCCTCTGCAACTCTTCGCATCACTTTTCTCACATAGACAAATGCCAGTATTTACATGAATAAGTTTTTAATTGAAAATGTTCACTCATGCAGCCACCATACAGAAACTATTGCCTATGTTATGTGATAGCAACAAAACCAGAGATCTTACGTCAAAATATTTTAATGATCCTCGAAGAAGCAAAATATGATGAATGTCACATATTGCCACCATCCTGAGATTGTGCTTTGCTACCATTAAACCAATAGCAAGGAGTTTTGGAATTTTCCAAATAATTGTTACTTTGTTATTTTAAAAAATAATCACTCAAAATTTTTAAATGTAGCAGTCACTGTGTGAAAAAAACACTTCCTTTTCTCCCCAAGTGTAAAATATTTCTCTACTGTAATAATGCAGTTTAATGCTCACAAAATCACATCAGATCAAATCCAACACCGAACTGCTGAGACACACACAAATTGTCTCCTTAGGATCATCATTCTGGAATTAAAACAATAAAATATGTTATTGGTATTTCTTGTAGAGTAGAAAAATTGCTTGTTATATTTGAAATAAGCCAATAGTTTAGTCTTCTGTGTATGCATTGCACCTTCTGCATTTGCTTTTCATCTGTATTTCAGACTATGAGTCTGTGAGATGTATTATACAGAATCACAGGCTCTCAGAATCCTCCTGGTTAAGCTGGAATGCTCATGCCTGCTGTAACTCAAGCGTGTGCTCTTTCTAAAGGAAGACACCTTCATTTGAATACCCCCAGAACTGCTCACATTTACCCCACTTGCTCCACACTCTTCAGGCTTCCTAAGCTAACCAAGGCTAGGTCCAGCCAGTATCTTCATGGGGACACATCCACTGCCAATCTGAATATGGATATATTCTAAATTTTATTATCTTACTCATATTTTGAAATAACCAGAGATTGCAATTATTCTGTTTCTTCAACAGGATAGTTCTGCTATGGAAAACCAAATCAGAACCCTTCTAGATATGTGAATACTTCTTCATTTGAATTGAAATCTAACATAAATTCTAATTTTATTTAATCTATATTTTTCTATTCTGGTAGGTTTTAACTAAACCAGAAGCAATTTATCTCCACTTGTTTAATTACTGACATTATTCTTAACACATAAATTTAATTCACTGAATGTATGAGCGAAGCATGTGCTCAAAAGCGGTACTGCAGGGATTCTAAGACAGAAAACCTTTCTTTCAATATCTAATAATTTCACATTGGATAATATCTGCCCAAGTCAAGGATAGTCTACAATTTAACTGCCTGACAAGAATCCAGAGGCATCTTTACTTTAAAATGCGGTATCATTTTTCTCAAGGTAATTAAAAGTGAACTGTGGGGTTGTTCCTATTTCTCTAGCTACACCGGGATGCCACAAGCATAGAAGAATTTCAACAGAATTTAAGCTCACATTGGGATTCTACTGTTATAAATAGGCTATGTGTAACAGTATTTTTCACTTACTTGAATTGCAGCAAATTTCAAGATTAAAAAAATATCACATGCTGACAGAGTTTGGAACAAAATTATTCTGTTGCATGTCAGTTCCTGAGCAAGTAAGCAGGCATCCCCCTGCTTTACAGGATGCTGCTCTGGCAGCTCCATCTTGAGTGGAGGGAGTCACTGCTGCTCTCCATCAAAAATAGATTGCATGTAACAAAAAACTCATACCTACTTTTTACTTTCCAGGTAAGATACACTTAAGGAAGGTTCAGCAATTCTTACTTCCTAACCACCAGCACACCTCTTCTCACGCCCTCCTCCCTCAGTCCTTCTGCTCAGACAAATCTAACACTATTGTCTTCCCCAGGCTCAGAGTCTCAGTTTCATTCTTCCCTTCTGTGTTTTTTTTTTTGTGGTGACTGACTCCTCTGAGTAGCTGCTTAATGTTACTGTTCTGTATGTCAAAGAAACACATACTCATCTTCCCTGCTGTCTTTTCCTAGCAAACAGAAAACCTGATGGATTCTCGGACAGACAAAATTTGCATTTTAACCAGGCTTCTGGGCAGTCAGATTTATGCCATTCTGATTAATTTAACATCTGACAATTTTTCTAATCAGATTTTTTTTCTATTTTTAAATATGAATCAGGTCATTTCCCCTCCTTGAACCTATGTTTACTTGAAGCTAATGACATGCCCTTCAGGCATTGTGAGGTTAAACCAATGAACAAACAGGACTTCCTCCAGCTGCAGGGCCATACAGCAAAAATTATTTGGTAATATAATACAAAATAATAAAGATCATCATTTTAATTATATGTAAAGATTGTGCTGTTGCTGCATTTTCCATTTGACCTTCTGTGATAGGTGGATACCTACTTTAGTGACAGCCTGTACATGCCTGTTGAACATAATCATAGATGTACAGGAGAGGAGGCTAAGGCAGAATTTCCCACACTGTGAGACTCTACAGGGCTCTCACATCTGAAAATTCTCTTTATCCAATAAGAAAAATTCACCTTTCCAATGTCAAGGATGGTGTTTAGGAGCAATATTGCCAAAAATTATTAATTAGGATGCAGTTATACTCTCCCTATAGGTGCTTGCGGCAGAGAAGCTTCCTTCACTTCTTATTTACAGCAGCAAACTTTTGTGTCCCAGTAATGTGTGTGGGAGGTTCTGCCTGAGCCTTCTGTGGGCACCCACTGGTGTAAGGAACCTTCAGCTATCAACTAAGGGGAAAGAACACAGAGCATGGAGAAGAACATAAAATGGAAATTGAAAAGAGAAAGGAGATTGTTAAATTTTTAGAAAAGGTCATCTTCAGTGAAATATACTCATTATAGAATTTCAATTATCTCTAATAGTTGATAATACTAGCAGAATGGTAGCTCATACTGAAAGCCTTTAATTTCTTTGGTTTTCTCTCTGTAAATATAAGTGTAAATTAGGGCAGCACAACTTATTCTTCTTGTGTTTTTTTCTTTACAGCTTATTTGGCAAATGTGGCCACAAGTGATTTTCAGTCTGTCAAGCACGGATAGTATTTAATTAACACATACAGATACTTTAACATTTTTGTGGCTTCTATCTGCTTCTCTCCAGAGTAAACATTTCTAAAGAGCTGCCTTTCATTTTCTTAGCTGGTTTAGTTACTACAATTAAAATTACATAGTAGATCTCCAATGATTTATATTATAGGGATAACAAATACAATGATACAATGAAAACTGCTGGATATCAACAGCTTAGCCACTAAGAAAAAATACATTATGCATTTCTTAACCTTTCCAATATTCTGCAACCTTTTACACACCAAAAAAGCATACCTTACCCACATGAAACTGCATGTGTATACAATTCAACTCCTTCTGGGTAATCTCCTGCCATGGACTAGGAGAATGGATTCACTAGGTGGATTCTAGGTTCTTTATTACAAGTTTTACATTATTCCAATAATCAGAAAGCCATTTATTTTTCTATTTCTTAAAAAACCTCTTGAAACTGAATAAAAATGTGCCTTCCCGGTACTAGCAATCTGCTATTTTAAAACTTTGCATTCTCTGATGATAAACTAAGTGTGAATGTATCTTTGACAACATATTTTCTAAACACCAACAAAGGATATTTTCAAATACATTTCAGAACCTAGCCAGAAGAAAAGCACCCTTAGCTTTTAAGCTTAAAATTTCTGGCTGGAACAAGATGATGCTATATTATTTTATTTAACTTGAGTAATACTGTCATGAGATTACATCAGTCCAATTAAAGCATATTGTATACAATGACAGTTTTACTGTACACTTCACTTACTATTATATTTAACTTGAACCCCCTGGAAAAATAGAGGTCTGTGAAAGGAGACTTTGACAACAGTATTGTGAGCTCAGGAATTTCTGATTTAGCATAAAAGATGAAGAAGTGCTTATACAAATTGGTCTTATCTGTCAAAAGGGCAAATCAAGACGGAAAACATGAAGACAAATCTTTTCAGAGTCATCTCTAGTGTGTACACAGTAAATTGGCTCAAGGTCAGAGGCCAGACTGTGCTGGCTGTCTCTGAGGCAATACACAGAAGGTAGAGATCCAAGGGGTTGGGACAGAAGGGCCAGAGGAGAGGGAATGACACTTCATCCCATATTTGTAACTCCCAGATTCTGAGCTGCCTCAAGGTAAAATGCTCAGCAAGATCTGCTGTAGTGTATGGCAGCTCCCTCACTGCTGTCCACAAGCTGTTCTGCAGCCCCAGGCCGTGAGTACACACTGCTCTAATCTTTACCTAACAAGAGAGAACGAGGCCATAGATGCATGCTTCCCCTTCTTGGAACAATCCTCATCCTTACTCTGCTCTCTGTATACATCTGGAAAGGCTGTGCCAGAATCAGGCGTCTCCTTTTGGAGATCACAATGTGTGAATGCCTTTAATAAAGCAATTCTCAAAGGAGGCTGGTTCCTAGGAACTGATAGCAAGCCAAACACAGGTTGGCAGAGACATGTATCTGAGATAAGGAGACACTGCTGACTAAGATTTTTGTGGATAATCTGTACTTAGCTATGCTACCTATCTAACAGTCACAATTAGAAAATATTTCTCAACTCTGTGATACATATTTATTCAGAAAGATACAATCTTTCACTTATTTAGGAATACAACTTTCATTGAGCATAAGGTAGAAACATCTCTCTGAGGAAGAACAGACTCACACTTTGTAAATCAAGTTTTCTCTTGGCACATTAGTGAAATAAAGACATTTTATGTGGTAAGAATGGGACCTACCTTTTTAGTCTGATTCACATTTACCAAACTGCAACTTCAAAATGCCTTTGCCATGAAGCTGAAGGATCTGGTTGTATTCTTTGGGCATTGCATGGAAACCCGGTTTAGGCAGCTGGTTGTCATAATAGTGGTGGCTAATTGGCATCTTCTCTGTGTTTTTTGAGAAAGGCCAGAAGCCATAGAGCTTCACATTCTCACACAGCTCAAGAGCAGCACTAGTGATCATAAAACCAGATGACAACCGGTAGGCTTTCACACCCTTAGTTCTCCAGAACTGGGCAAGACTTTTCAGGTAAGTGGGGTGAAAAAATATTGCCCTTTGGGTTGCTTTGAACTCTTTCAAAGTGTGGTATACTTTAAAAGAAGTGGCCGTGTTGCTTCTGAAGGAAAATGCCGGCAGTAAAAGAAAAGCATCTCCATAGACTGCAATGTTTTCCAGAAATTGTGTCTTCTTTTCATTGAGCTTGTTGTATCTGCAAAGCACAAAATTTTAGGAATGGAATGTAGCATTGATACAAATATTACGACCAAAACAGCCCAACTGCACTTGCAAAGATGCATTATGAACTCTGCTGCACCAGTTCAGCCTGTCTACACTGCAAATTTATAGCACACTATTATAAGTTGTCATATGCGCAGCTATGAAAATCTGACTATTGTATAACAAGAACACACTAAATAGAATTCAGCTGGCAATGCAGGAGATACTGAAGCAGATCAAATTCACTGCTAATGAGACTAGGACCTATTTAAAGAATTAATCAATTCAAGAAATCAAGAAGAATGCAAAAAAATATTGTGTTCATACTTCCTCTGTTTAAATATAAATGCACTACAATATGTACTGTATGTGTTTGTGAAATGTGTTTCTTAGATCAATAGGTATACAAAAATCTCTCTTCAAAATCTCTGTCTGCCCTGTGTGGCACACATGAGCAGTCTTGGAGTGTTAAAGATTAGTGTGTGCTCAAGTTTTGCAGGGTTTTACCTGCATTTGATATACTTTTAAAATAGCTAAAAATATAGGCATCCCTGCTTATGACCTTCAACTACAAAGGGAACACATGGAGATCTATAAAGACTTAGAGCTCTAACTTCAAAAATGATGAGAATTTTTTCTGAGATGCTTTCAGTCCCCAACAAAGAGCAAAGAGACTTAGTTCTCACCCCTGGAGAATTCTGTACTCTCAAATACTGACTAGTGAAACTCCCAAGTTATCCCAGATGTGATACAAGCAGGAGGATCACTCAACTCACATCCTCTATAGATCTGACTTTCTGAATCACCTAAACATATGGAACTTCCACCCCCTTTGGGACTCAAAGCACTGAGTCCTCTTTTGCAGGTAGTTGTCTATTTGAGCAGTTTATTTTCAGCTTTCAAAGGCTACCAGAGTCCTCTTTTCACAAATGGCTCCAGCAGGAGCTGCAAAAAATTGGTTTCTCTTCACAGCTCGAGTAGGTTCAAACTCTCTTTTCAAGATGAAGGACAGCAGCCATGGCCATTTCCATTCAAAACACTCACACAAGAGTTACCTCTTGTACAACTAAATTAGTGCAAGGAGTGATACACCTTTCTCAACCTGAAGGGGTTACAGCTTCTGCTTCCCAGAAAGTGTCATTACTACCAGACTCTGAAACAAAATAAATGAGAGAGACTCAGGTCCTCCTGTTAACCCTGAACCTCTGTGCATGAAAGAGCCACACAGCCAAAACAAGCAAGAAATACCTAAGCCTATGTCTAAGAAAAGTGGCTGAAGGGTGAATTTCTGGCCTCCACTCCAAGAATTTTCTGTTTTCACTCAGTGTAAACTATTGAGCCTCCAGGACAGAACTGAAATCTCTCTTCTTCCTTAGCTAGAAACCTGGACAACTCAACTTTGTCTCAATCTCCTTTCCAGCTCTGCCACTGTAAGGGGAAGTGTAGCCCAGTTCCATTAGGACACCTACATTGTACACCCTGAAGATACAGTTCAAAAGCTGATTAACCTTAACAATAACATCAGACTAAGCCAGTATGCAAACACAGAATTAGAAATTACAGGGAATAATGTCACAACAGGTCTTGTGAGAGAAGAAACAAACTTAGTTCTGCCAAATGACACCAAGTTGCTTTCTGCTTCTTCTTCAAAAGCATTTACAGTTTTCTCTGAATATTTAAATAAATACTTTTTTAAAATCATAAAGTCCTCTTATAATCTCAGTTAATCCTCCCACAGGTTTATCTCCAATTTCCTTCAGTGTAACTCCTATTAACCCTAGTGTGACTTGATTTGGCTAAAAAATGAGTGCAACTGTGGCAGAACACTTTGATAAAGCCCAGAAGAATTGTGGATCAGGGCAGTAGTCACTAAGGATGCTGAGTCATTGGACACTTTCCCTTCCTCATATTCTTGTGCAGCCCCACTAGCATAATGAGCTAAATCTATTTTTGGAGAAGCAATAATTCGTCTTCATTAAAGTCAAAAGGGTTGAGTAAGCATTAACATAGCACTCATTGCAAAAAATGAAGTCCTGTCCCTGAATCAATGAAAAATGCCTGTTAGTAATTTTTATGTACCCACTGTACTTTTTCCTTCTTCCTTTCAAGGAGAAAAAAAAAGCTTTGCCTGATGTTGTCTTTTTTGACAATACAGTTATGACAGACAACAAGATACAGTAAGATTAGCAAGCAGTAAATAACATGGCACAGCAGTCCTTTTCATAGATAAGCTGCAGTTCCAGCCTGCTGAAGATGTCAGATTAGTCAGGCTGGCCTTATTAGATTTTCTTTTCATCAAGAAGGTGAAAAAACCCCCACCTCTGCTGAGAAAAAAGTGTGTAAGCAAGCAGCTTTCATAGGGACTGAAAAAATGGATTCCAGAAACTGGGCCTCTGTTCAGGAACAGCCCTCATCAGAGCAGCCTCTAAGCACATTTCCAAAGAACGTGTGCTCACAGACCTGCTGATAGACTCCGACACACATTTCCAGGCTTTCCTGACTTATGATTACAATTCCTTTCTAACTGCATGGGGTCATGAGCAGAAAAAGAAGAGGCTTGGGCTTATAATCACCAATTTTACTCAGCCATAAATTGTTAACTAGTATTAGCTGAGGCTCTTGCTAATCTAGGCAATGCTGACTCCTTTATGCAACAAAACAGGCCAGATTTAGAAGACTTCCATTTAGACTAGTACATATTTTACAAGGAAACAAAGTCTTAATGAGGTAATCTCATGCACCACTCTCTATGCTGGTATCCCAACGGATTTCCATGAAAACCTAAATCATATCAAACAATTATACACCACTGAGCAGAAACAGATTTGCAGCAGTACTCACTTCTGGGCTATGATACTCGGATTAACAGTCACAAGGTTTGTTTTATTGCCGACATCTTTGCTAATGTTTCCTGTGGTTGGAGGGAGGTTACACCTGAAATTGAGAAACACTTGCTTAAACAGATGTGTGCCAGAAATACTTTACAGTTATTATTTGCAAATTCCTCTCTTGTGCAATGACACTTTCACGTCAGCTCCCAGGGATGTCTAAGCACTTTACAAATATTAAATCAGGCTTACAGCACTTCTAGTAAAAATATTTAATCTACTGTACAGATGGTTAAAATAGGGCAGAGAGAGTTCATTTTCATAAATTGTATCACAAAGCAGGAGTACAGTCAAAATCCCAGGAGGAGCCAGTCTGTGAAAGCCCTATGCTAGGTGCTAGGAAATACTGCTCCTCTTGCCTAAACAACACTTTTCTGCTGAAAGTCTTCTACTGTGTCTTCTAACAACACCATAACTTGCCCTATTGCAGAAACAGTGATTTCTGTAAAATGTAAAGAAAGTATATTTTAAAATTCGATCACTTAGTTTATCATCTTAGTACACAGACTTCCAGTTTTTATTAAAATAGTTGTCTAACAAGAAAGACTTTTTTTTAGATTTTCAGAAGCCTAAATAATAGGTAAAAGTAAGAAAAGGAAACAATTTAGCATGCTGTGTGATTGGACATCACTGAGAGAAGAACCTTTTCTCTGCTGCTGTTTCTTTGCATGAACTACAAAGTGTGAGTCACATACTGACAGAGTGGGCCAAATTACACTGAGTGTGCCTGGTTTTCTCCCACTCTATAGAGGGAGATGAAAAAAGCTACTTGAATAGATGTTTAATTTTTAAATGAGTAACAGAAGATGAAACAAATATCAGGGCAATTAAGTGACTACATGAGTGAGCCAAACTGCAGCTAAATAAACACTTCATTAAACCAGAGATCTACAGGTGACATTAAATTCATAAAGGTTGTTAAATGACCAGAAATTTTCAGGTTCTCAAATAATCACGTTTCACATCACTGCAAAGTGTCTGCAATCACTGATCATACATATATCCATCCAGCCTGCTCTTTAATTAGAAAGCAACATTCTGAAAACTACAAAGCAGAAGTATCCTTAAAGAGGCAGAAATAAAGAATTGTTAAGATTCTTCTTCATTGCTACCAACTGGCATTGGCACACTTCAAGCCCTGCCAAGTTTTTAAAAATGTTGGAGACACTTCAGGAAGACGAAGCAGCTCTTACCTGAATACAAAGTCAGAACTATCGATTTCAGCTCCACAGCTGGAATTTTTCAGAATGCCTCCATTTCCAACCACAGCACAGTTCTTGAAGGGATAGACTGAAAGAGGAGAGGACTGGAAACAAATAAAAAGATGCAGCCAATTCTTTATAAATGTTTTGATTGTTTCTTTGTGTTTATTTGCTCTTGCAGGTTTAATCTGCTAAATCCTAGTAAAAGCATTCATCATTTAGCAGACAGGACTGCCAAACCTGGACAGCCAAGAGCCAAAACCAGGCACCAACAGATAGAGAACTGCTACTTCTGGTATCAGAACTTTGAGAGGATAACACTGGATTGTGAAAACTGGGTAACTTGAATACACTTAACGCTAAAACTATCTAGCAATGAATTGAAACCTTGACAAGCTAAGAAACTAATTTATACTGAAGATAGTTTAAATTTAGCTGTTTTCCTCTGCACTGTAACAGACTGGGGGTTGTCATATAATCATTTACTTTCTCAGCTAATAGAAGGTAACTTTGTAAATTCTCCTCACTTGTGTCATCACACAATTACCTTTGAAGCAGAACAACAAATTCAGGGGAAACTGAAGATGCTGTAAAGGATAATGATGTGCCCTGGCTTAACTCTTTGGGAATAGGAGACCTCACTGAAGAGCTTACTGTTTTCTGGCTGTTCACCCTTTCTGCTCCTCTTCTTGTTACAGCTTGTTGTCTTGCAGTGGGAAGCTGAGTGGGAGCTAAGTGCATCCACTTGAGAACCAGCACAGTTCACAACCCAGCAAATCAATGTAAATTGTTGGCTGTTTAGGTTGACGTTAATATAGCTGGCTGCTATCCCAGTCTCAGAAACTTTTCATATATCTTGCTCAACCTCTTCTGCTGTAGGAGCACTGACATTCAACAGAGGCCAACAGCTGAGATACGTGACTGCAGAAATTAAATCCAGTTGTAAAAGTGAGTTAAAATTTGCTTATGGAAAGCATTAGCCTTCCTTCTTCTCTCATCAGCTTGCCCAAAGAAAAGCAAGGGACACTGTTATGAACAAGGCAAAAAGTGTGGGGAGAGTGGCAAATACCATATTGCTTGGCAATATATTACAAAACAACATGTTCAAATAGTTTGTTCAATTCTGAAAGGACAGTAGGAGAACACAAAGGCCAGACAATTCTGGCTAGCTTAGCATGTATATGTGCACATAAAACATACTACTTTTTGCTTTCTTCAGTTTAAATTTGGAACCATTATATTGTCTATTGCAAGGAAGTCACTCAAGACTGATTCACAGCAGCACTAGGAAGAACTAGACTCGTGGTAGCTGGGATCTCTCACAAATTAAGAATGTCAGAGATGGGTAAGAGGGCTCGCATGTGCTCTTAGCTTCAAGAAACCAAATACAACCTCTTTGTCTCGTCTCAAGATCTTGTTTGTCTATTGTAATCCTAAGCTACAAAGTTCGATTCCTTTTCTCAACCAGTGTTTCTGGCTACAAACACCCTGCCCCAGTGGGTAACAAAGCTGGTGAAAGGGCTGCAAGATTGTCCTGTGAAGACTGGCCAGGAACTTTGGACTTGTATAGTTTGGAGAAAAAGAGCGGCGACCTCACTGCTCTCTACACCTTCCTGAGGAAAGGAAGTAGAAAGAAAGGTGCTGATCTTGTCTCTGTTGTATCCAGTGATAAGACACATCATAATGGTTCCAAGCTGCACCAGGGGAGGTTTAGACATGACATTAGGAAGCATTTCTTTCCTAAGAGGATGGTCAATTGCTAAAACAGGCTTCCTAGAGAGGTGGTTGATATCCTCAGCTGTCAGTGTCTGAGACATTTGGACCATGTTCTTAATAACTTGCTTTAACTTAGTCAGCCCTGAATCAGTCAGGCAGTTGGACTATGTGGTCATTGGGGGTCCCTTCCAACTGAAATTACTCTGTTCTGTTCTATTCTATTATGTCCTGTGCTATTTTGTATCAGGTTTACCACCAAAATGGTTTTCATAACTTACATACCCCAACCTGCATTGGAAATGGCATAGGCATATGAGGAATGTGAAATGTTCTTCCAGATTAAAATGCCTTTAAAAATGGGAATGATAAAAGCAAGGCAAACATTCTCAGAGTATTTGCTCCTGAATTCAGCTGGCTGCCAAGCCAGGCACTGCTTGTGTTCTGTAGCAACTTTACCTGCAATCTGTGATACCCTGTAGATGCCTCTACGACTGCAGAGGAAGGCTTACAAAAAAACCCACCTTGCAAGGTGGGTAAAGCAATGCATAAAGTGCATGCTGGGGCTTATGGGTCTCTTCCAGAGGAATCAAAGCATCTCAGTTACTAACTCAAAAATTATATATGATGCTGTGATTATAATAACAAATAAAGATACAGTTCTTACCACAGGCAGCATCTTAAAAATGTCCTCTGTAATGAGGATTGTCTTTTTACTGTCTACTTCGTAACTCATGTTACTTCCCAGTGGGCTGTTGTTTTGAGCAGCAATAAAATTGTGAACTGCATCACAGCAGGAAGCTAATTCTGACCTGCAAAAAACCCAAACAAACAAGACCTGATCAAAGACAGGCAAATAAGTAGGAAAGCAGTGCTAGAGAAGCAGACCAATGAACACCAGTTTGAATTAACTAGCAACAAGAGGCTATATTAACCTTCTCTGATGTCATTTCCTTTGACTTACTTTGCATTTTCACAGCAAATGTTCAGAAACTATTCAGACCACAAATGGATGTATTTATTTATCTCTTGGTCTCCTTTTCCCACCAAAAAAAAGTTGTTGCTGATCTCCTCAATATTATTAATTGCTAAGATTAGTACAGAAACACTGAGAGACTACAGTCCCCAAAGAATTAAAAATGTGATTTTCATCAACATAGAACAAGTGATTGTAAGAAACTAGAAAGCTGGAAAAGAAAAAAAAAGAAAATAAAAGAGATGGTGATAGAAGGTACTGGCAATGGTACTTAGTGAACAGCTCGATGGTTGCAAGCCAATAAATTAATAATTAATTTCTACAACTGTTCATCACAATTTTCCTGTGCACAGTATCAGAGGTGTTAAATAAATTACATCACAACTTCCACATAAGGAAGACAGATACTTATGCGGTAAAGACAGATAGCCTAGCTGCTCCCCAAAACACCTAGCAGAAGTCCTTAAATAAATAAAAATGCAAGGGATTCACTCAAACCTTTTGCAGGAGTGAAGACTATCACTCATCTTACAATTCCTGTTACCTCCAAACATATAAAAATATTATGTGTGCAAACAATCTACATTATTAACAGTGAAATGAAATGAAAGTCTCCATCAGGTCTTTGAAATCAGACCCGAAACACTATAATTCATTTTGCTTTAGGCAACAACGTCCTCTCTGCTGCCATGGGATCTCATTTTCAGGCTGTAAGGCTGAAATATTCACAGCCAGACATTATGTATCAATTTCTAGGACACAGCTTTCTCATTAGGTGAGATACTAAGAGAACTACTAACAGACTAGAGAGGGAAATACATTTATAAAAGAATTGACTAGAATTTTGAAAATACAACATTGAAGGTTAATTGAGAAGAAAAAAAGAATTACAGTTAGAGCCAAAGGAATAGAAATTATTTCATACTGTTTCAAAGTGTAAAGTAAAACAAACTGTTGAAACTAGTTAAATATTAGAGGCCAAATTCTGCTTGAAATTGAGCTGACTTTAATGGGGTAAGACACAGGTAAGAGAAGTTGCTTCATTTCACTTTTTGAACAATGTAGACAGAGAAAATACAATAGGAAAAATAAGAAAAATACACATTATTATTATAACTATTATAAAATATTATAAACAATAATAATAATGTTTCTGATGGAACTGTAGCATAGTCTAGCACATGGAAGAACCTAAAGATTATGTTTCCCATTTTTATGTTAGGAACAGGTCTGGGATAACTCTCAATCTCACTTCTCTTGAAAAAAAAGGTCAAAATGAGAGGGGAAAAAAAAGCCTGGGAAGGTCAGTTTGAATCATACATAAAATACCAAAGGAAGGAAAGAAAAGAGCACCATGTCAGATGACTTACTGGTATATATCAACCCATTTTGAATACTGAGTTCTAAAACTCCTCCATGACAAAGTTTCCAGATGTATGAGGAACTCTGCAAATGACTGAGCGCTGGGATGGCACAGATGTGAAATAACCACTCTGGGAGAGTAACCAGGAAATGTCACTCCTCCTGAGAGAGGAACCAAATTTCCATAACCTGCATTCCACTCCACTCCCTAAATACCATGATTCCCACTGCCCTGCTCCAAGCCTTAAGGGGCAGGGAAGCTTGGTGGTCAATGGAAACCACTAGGTCCAAGGGTGTGAATGGAACTGAGACTGTGCTCTGTGGTTATAAAGTTGCCCATATGGTGAAAACAATTGTTCCGTGCATATATATAGTATATATGGGTGGGATGAGCCCAGCTACCAGTTTCTGCTCTGCTGGCCAGGTTACTGTGTTTGGATCCCATACCCTGTTCCTCAGGAAGCAGCTGTCCTTCACTGCTCCCTGGTGCTTACATGGAAATGCGTAATCATATAACCCTTAATTTTGATTTCCTTCTTTATTTTCTTGAAGCTAAATGATGTAGGCCTAAATATTATCTGTGTCAACCATGGGACATTCAGAGGAGAAGGAATAATGACAGAATATTCCTGCCAGCTTTAGTAAAACAGTTCTTTTGTGTGCAACAGCTACCAGAACCTGAAAAGGCAAACTGATAACAGATCCCATTCATTAATAGAGATGACATGTTTTTGCTTTTTATTACTCATGCCAACAAGAATGAGTGCTTCAATAAAAGCAGAAACAGCACGGAAGAAAAAATAGATACCAGAATTAATAAGAAAGTAATAGTTTAAATTAATATTATGGATCCACTGAGGAAGTAAAACAGGGTTAAACTAGTCCAGAAACACAGTAAGAACAAGATAATACATACTGAGTAATGACAAATATTCTTAGAGCATCCATGCCAAAAATTTGATGGCAACAATAGAAACCTTTTACTTAGATCAAATAATGACACAGAATCAATCACACTGTGCCCAAGCAGCCCTGTAGAGAGCTCCAGTGGGAATGCATGTAACCTGCAGACAGCAATACCCATGGCAGTGTATTCAGCAATCTGTTTGCATAGGATTTTGTACATTGGGACACGTGGTAATCTACAACTGACAGTAAATGATGAGGAGGGTGTAGAGACTGGGCAGTTCAAGCAATCTTTTACTGCAATTTCATCAGAGTATTAATGTCACTCATATGTGGTCTGTCAGGAGGTGACAATTCACTAAAGAGCATTTACTTTGTAAGATTAACACATGTATTCTACAAGCCAATCCTTTTAACAAGTGCTATATGTGAGGAGTCACAAAGCCAAGACAACATTTTAACTTGTGTATCATGCCACCTGTATAGAGGGAAACTTACAACAAGGGTCAAAATCTTAACAGCATCAAACAGTGGTAACTTAAAGCCAAATTCTGGTTTGTTTTTTTTTTTTTTAATTATTATTTTAAGAATGGAAAGTGATTCACGTTGTCTGTTCCGACTGGGAGAAAGCCCTGAGATACAGAAGTAGCTCTTGGAAGATATGTTGCTATACAGGCTGAGCATCCACCTCATAGCTGTCAGAACATGAATGAAGCTTACAGGAAGAAGGTTTAAGTTCCAGCTTTTATCAGAGACAGGAGGGTTGCCCTAGAACAAAGGGTGTTTATGATCCAGTCACAGCATCACAAGTCCAGACAGAAGGTGATGCTTGAGTCAAAGTACCCAAATTTTGTAGGGCACCAGTTTTGGAAAGTATCTCCTCTGTAGTAGAGGTTATTACTGATAGTTGCTTATTTGGAGAAGCCTTTTCCTCAATTTCTCCTGCAGGGATGTGGAAGCTGAGTGATATCTAAGAGATATTTTTAAATCCTGAGGCACAAGTCCAAACACAGATATTTCTTATGCCAAGATAAGCAGAAAGGGAGTTGATTGCATTATCTAGAAAAGTCACTTGTAAAATCTGAGGAACAAACTCAAAATCTGGAAAAGGACTACACTATTTTGACTGGTAATACATATCTCATAGGACTGAGTAAGTACAGTCATGATTATCTTAGTCAATAACCTAAGTGGAGTCATGTGCTGCATATGTCTAGGAAGCTTTGATCATATTAGACAACACGGAGTCATGCAAAGTTGCACTGAAGAATTTATTTTTTATTGCTCAGTATATATTTTCACTGAATTTTTTTTCTTTGGGGCTGAAGGATGCAGGACCCAAGTTATATTTAGCTGCTACAGAATTTTGAGCCTACACGGCATCCAAGTAACTTCTTGTTCATGGTTGCTAAGACCTTATGAAAATCCCAGTTTCTTGAAGCCAGTTACCAAAATTGTTTTGGGTTGTGAGACAAGCCAAATAATGTTATTTTCCAACTGCTACGCAGTTTTTCCATGATGAACTGTTGGCAGAAACAGAGGGCTGTTGCCTTGCTTACATGCTTCCAAACGTTTCTGCATTACAAGCACCTGACATGGACAGTCCACTCTAGTTAGTGGAATACGCAGGCTCTAAATATGCTGATATAGTCTCTTTGTAGCGCCTGCAGTTGCTCTGGAGCCAAGACAGCAGCAAAATTAGCTACCTTGGTTCAGTGCTAGTATGAATATATGTATTTTAGCCGATTCAGGCCTTGTGTACAGGCTACAAGTGTCTGCTGACAAGTCACAGAGTGCACAGATCCTGAAGATACTGCCAACATCTCAACAACTCAGTGTAGACCAACTATAAAGGCTAAAACAATCAACAGTTAGTCACTTAGCAGACTCTCTCTGCTGGTTCAAAAGCCAGCACTGCCCGTACTCTGAGTGAAATGGGAAGAATCTATAATGAGGGAGAAATTTGTCTTTATGTAAAAAGCTTCTGCAGAGTTTAAAATTTTCCCATTCCTCCAAACCTTTTCCATTAAAAATGCTTAGACAAAGTGATTTTGTTTTATGTTTTAAAATATTTTAGTCAGATACACGTCTAGTGTGAAGAGGCACTTGCTTCTGCACCCAGACTTTACACAGCATTACTCTGGGACACAGGAAAGATGGACCTGGTATACTCCAGCCTACAGCTGGACCACTGGGCCAGCAGTTAACTGTGATCCTCAGGGCGGTACAGTGGCCTCAGTAAGCCTAGAGAGCCTGATGAAGCTGTGTGAAATTAATAGTATTTCTTTTGTGCAGACTACACTTCAGTATGACACCAGTGCCTGTGGATATGTGGCCTGAGGGCATTCGTCATTGCTGAGAACAGTGTGAAATATCTCACTGTCATTATACATTGCACTAAACTGGCATGGGAGGAGGAGAAAAATGGATGGAGATAGACACTGCAGGAGTATCAAAATACTCAAAACATTGTTCAAAATAATAGATGCTCGACTGTCCTTTAAGACCACGGTGGGAAGGGTGAGGAAAATAATTTTAATTTGCTCCAAAGAAAACTTAAGTTCAGTATTAGAAAACATTGAAACAGGTTGCCTAGGCAAGGTGCAAAATTTCAACAGTGGGAATATTTTAATAGCAATCAGGACAAACCTTTTTCAATGATGGTGTAAATCGATTTGGTTCTAAGTCATCAGTTGCAAACATCTATAAAGTGAATGTTTGTTTGCAAAAGCAGCATCATATTGGTTACAAAGCACCTGCACATTACTGCCACCAGCAATGCTTACACAGATGCATCTCCTTGTGGATCTTCAGTCGCCCAACACACAAAAATACCACATAAAAGAGAACCAAATGCAAATTGAAACTAGCAAATATTTAAAGCTGTAACTCCTGTAAGCTAAGTGGATTTCACAGCACTTCACATTTTATAATGTAATCTGAACAGTGGGCAAAGCATTCAAGCAACAAAAGTCCATGGATTATCACAAACCAGATAAAGTTTTGTGCTTGCTTAACAGTTTGTTTTAATAGTTTTCTAGCTTGGATATTTGTAATCATTATGTCATGTGAGTTATTGTACTGTATATGTGAAGATATCAAAGGCTTTGAGGTTTCATACTGCAGAGACTGTTCAACAGTAGAAGAATGCACAAAAAATTCCACTATGTAATAGCAAAATTTCAAGGTCTCAACTACAAACACCAAGACTACTTTTTATCTATGCCCACTGCTGTAATATTTCATAATGAGCAAGCAATTATCTTATTGTACTGCACTGGAGCCTCTAGACAATGATACAGGTTTCTCTAGGCTCTTGTCAATCCAAGTCAGTGTGTCAATCAGAGTGCAATGAGGCAAATTATGACATATTCCAAACTCTTAGAAAAGAGTGGTTAAATCTGATATTTGAAACAGAACATGTTGAAGGGGAATGCTACACTGACAGCCCTTGAATTGTCTATAAATGAAGTAACATCATAAATGTCTAAGACAAAGAAAGCCAAAAGGGTTGAATCTGAAATCAAGGCTGAATATGTAAGAAGTGTAATAAAATTTTCATACTAAAGACTATTTAAAGAGTCTGCCATGAAGACACAATTAGCTCAGACTGATCCAAAATTAGGTTCTCTTTATAGGAATCCTTCAACCTTTAGAAAAGTACATAATAGTCTGTAGACCAATTAAAGGATTCAAGCATTTCTTCAAACTTTCACTAATTACTATCTCTCCACCCAGCTTTTTCTCTCCTGAAATAAAATATGTCTTTGTATATATACTCATTATTTTACATATGAACTATTAAATCTGTGCAGTAAATATACACTTAAACCACTCTGCAGTCCCAGAATTCTGTACATTTTCTTGTAAACTGGAAGATTTCAGAGATTACAGCAGAAATATTGATCTGTTTCGTGTTAGAAAAGCTATTGATTATGTGGTGGTGCGAGCTTATATAAGCATAAATTGACCTTGGAGTGTGTTTTATTTGTGTTTCAGCTGGGGTTCATTGCAGTACACAGATGTAATAAGCAATACTGTTACATGGGTTAGAGTGCAGCTTGCAACAAAACTAATTTCTTCAAGAATTCTATAATCTGCAGGAATGTTTAACATACACTTTTGAGAACAGATATTAAAGTGGGAAAAGGGTAATAGAGGTCAAGTGGAATAAAAATGCAGAGGGAAAATAGCAGGACTAGGAAAATGGTTGATCATTTAAATCTTCAAGAGTCTATGTTCTTTTTTTAAAGTAGTTCCTCTAAGAAAGAAAAAAAATTAAAATATTTTGGTTGGGGGGAGCATTGTGCCAGCTAAACTACAGTGTAACAGCAGGAATTTTAAAACTGTATTTTACACCTAGGAATATCCTTCTCCCGTCATCATAAGATGCAAATAAGGTTTGTCTGGAATGGTCTTTCCATGAGGAGAGGGCCCAGCACCCACAGCTCACTATTTCAGTGTGATACCCCTCCTGAAGCACTGCTGCATTGCTTTGCCAGGCTTCAAGCTCAGATAGCCCAGAAGTACAATGCTCAGAGCCTTCTCTGAAACACAGCATCTGCTCAGCCTTTCTCTGTAACCACTCTCTCCTCATTTTGAGGGCTGTTTTAACTATTTTGTAGCTTTCCGCAAAAACTGAAGTCACAACTATTTTGAAAACCTGCAGATTATTTGATACCATTTATGTATATCCCAAATGAGAATAAATCAAGCTTAAAAGTCTGTATAGCAGAGAGATGTGGAGGTGTAAAAAACAATTACAGCTTGCACTTAATTGGGCTCTGTAATTTGTTGCACTAATGAAACATTTTTATTAAAGTGGAGAACCTTTGAAGAATACTAATATAATAATTATTATTCAGGTTACCTAGGAAACTTGAGACTGCTAACTGTAGCTAGAAGACCCTTTGCAGAGGAAGCTATCCAGGCACAGCTTTTTTTCCTAGAGCTTTAAGGATGACCCTTCCAGGCAACTGTGAGATTATTTCCCCTATCTTTCCAAGTTTCTCTCTTACAATCAAGAAATCCAAGGACTTGCTCTGTCTAAAACAAGTTAGAGCTGATGTAAAGATGAAAAGGGAGGAAGAACTCAGGTGGGCTTAGAAACAAAGGCATAATGTGGACATGCTAGATGATTGTAGAACTGTAAAGACCAAAAGAAATTTAAAAAAGGTCAAGAGAAGATGAACTTCATGATGAAAAACTCTGAATAAAAAGTAGTTTTCCATATGTCCCTAGCAGTCAATGTTGGAGAAGACTCCCAAAATCACTACTAGCAGGATGCTACTTACATCACTTCTGGTAACTCACCTTTGCTAGCTTCTATTGTTAGTTAGATAAAGCCTCTTTAACAAGGACTGAAAAATACTACTGTGCAGCACAATAAATCTTAACTAGATTTCAAGAGCAATGAACCAAGTGCTTGCACTCGCTCCTCTGAGGGCAGCCTATATCTGGCAATGCTGATGTCACCATAATGGATACTAAAATAAGTGAAATGCCAGGATATTGATTCCCTGACAGAGTCTGGACAAAAATCAACCACCGTTAGAGTGACTGTAGATATGGGAGGTATTAAAGAGAATGTCATGGTTTATACTTGCTTCCTGGTTCTTCTTGATTTTGAGAAATGCATGTGTAAACACCATGTAGCTGTCAGGAACCACTGAGCACTGCCAGATAGCAACCTAGTCAAGAGCATGTGAGCCTGCACAGCAGAGCAATTTTAGAGGGAGCCATTTGGGAATGGGCAGCTCTCTGACAGCAAAGGGACACACTTTGCACAGCTGCATGACAAAGCTGAGCCTGGTAGGAGAGGGTCAACCTGGACTCCTGCACTCTGCTCTCCAACAGCAAGTTGGCAAAAAACACTGTAGTTTGTGCCAGACATGGCTGTCAGCTGTAGTCCTTTTGCCAAATAAAAAGAAGTATTTCTTTCCTGCATTGCACTTCTAACTTATATTATTTTATTTGGCCTGGATCTGCTGGAAGAGTGGCTTACAATGAGAACAGATGTGTACTACTTGGCACACAGTGCTGTCTTCTAGGAACATAAGAGTTACTGGCTCAGATCACATATTCCTTCACTCCACTAGCAGCATGATGGAAACCAACAGCAAAAGCTGCAAAGGAAAACACAGGAGAGCTTCTCTGAAAAATTAACTACCCTGGGAGAAGCTGCTCTTGAACCTTATTAATTAGAGGTTAGTTTATGCCCTGAAGCATAAGACATTAAATGCCTTATAAATATGCATGCCTGTTCTTCAGAACTTCAGGATAATAGAGAGATGTCATAAAATTGACATTGCGCCTGAGAAGCATCTAAGCATTCTCTCCATTTAACAGATGGACAAACAGGAAAAGAAGTCAAGCAGCTTCTCTGCAGTCTTGTCAGCAGGCAGACTTCAGGAGGCACTGGCAGGTGAATAATGGGACGCAGGCAGCTTCAAGTTTCTCCTGCTGAACGTGGCTGTAGTACCCAATTTCTACTGCACAACCCCTCTGAGATTAATTTCCTCTTCTGCAAATGGGTGTGTTTATCTACCTACTTAATGAGATTTTCAGACTGTACAATATTTGTATTACACAGCTATTACTGACACTAGGCTAAGTCAGACAAAGGAAGAGATCTACTGCCCAGGGATTATTAATTCATTTATTTCACTGCAATTCTAGAAACTTTTTCTTCCCCATAGCTCTGTTAATGCATCATTTCTCAGCTAAAGTGCCTTTGCAAAGCTAGTTCCAGGCTTAGTCTGATGAATAAGTCTGGGAGTGCTGTAAGCATGGAGATTTAGGCAGAAAATTTTATGTAAAATTTGGTTTCCTCTTTTTACAATATCTTTTTGTTAAAGTCTCTATTGACCAACTGCTAAGAGCCTTGAAAATCTCCAGTATAAAAAAATCCAGGTCTTGGATTAAGGACAACTGAAAAATTTTAATATCTTACCAACAGTGAAGACTTTAAGGATGAAAAAAGAAAAGACTTATGCAAAAGAACCCATCTTTTGTAAAATAATGATTCAGAATGCCCTACAACAAAGTACCAGTCCTTGGTCATACCAATGGAAATCTTTGATGACATCAAATGTAATCAAATTTCAGTATTAGAAGAATACACAGTACTGTCATCAGAATTGCAGCATGGGTTATGTACACATGAACTAGCTAATACTCCAGCTGGTTTGAATGTTAAAAACCAAGGAAACCATAACAGCACAGACCTTGAATGTTGATTCAGTAACAAGTTTCTCTAGCCTGTGCTGAAACATGGATTTAAACGATGGTTTTCTGCTTGGTATTTGAGCAAAATTAAAGCCAGTAAGATTACCTCCATGTACATACAGTCCACACCTTTTTGGTGGCTTAGCGCATCCCACAATTTTGTCTTTTGAATTTTTCCAGTTTGATCATTGCATAACCCACCTTGAGTACTTCTGACTCACACTCCTTGCTAGAAGCCAAACACAGCATGAGGAACAGAAGTATCCTGTACTTAAAGCCCAGTCTTACATGATGTTTGAGATGTTTGATTCCCACAGGCCTAGATGAAGTAGAAGTTGGCCCAGTGGTGGGGAGACTGTACAAGCAATAATTGAAGTCAGGTTGGACCAAGGAGTGGCTACTGTGTCACCGATTCAAACACCCAGTACAGCAGATGCAAATAGCTGGTATGTGGTGGCTGGTTGGTTTGGAAGGAAGAGAAGTTAAAAAACCAACAGATTGGAAAACAAAAAGCCTAAATGTAGCAGGGTGAGGAGTAGGTGAGAGCAGCTTCACCTCCTGTCAAGTCTGTGCAAGACACTTGCCTGTTCTGAAACAGAATGGGCTGCTTTACAGCTCCTTATCATGCTTGACAGCTCTGTGCACAGCTAAGGCCTGCCTGAGTCAGTGCAGAGTTTCTTAAACTTTAACTCCATGTATACTTCTACGTCAGCTTTGGGAAACACTATTAGTCAGCTGTTATACACAGCAAACAGCAATTTATGTTGCACAAAGCCCTTTACCCCATCCTGCCCCATCCCAAACCTACTTTTTCCAAAGGGATCATGCTGAGCGTGTGGATATTTAGTTCTCAACACTAGTTTACTCCAAAGAGTTGGAAGATAGGTGAGTTTATTTATTTATAACAATCATGACAGAATCTTTAATTCTAATCCATGCAAAAACGTAATTCAAGAGAGCTTTTTGCCCTGGACAAAACAGGGCTGGCACAGTGAAGCTGTTCTTTAAAACCAGCGTGCTGCATTTCCAAATGAGAGTTTAGGCTTTTCAGAGATCACCATCCCTACTGAGCATGTGCTTCTGTGCCGCCCCAAACAAGGACAGATGGAATCATGTGCTGTCCTGTTCAGGGGCCACAACATGCAGTGTCAAACCTAATGAGTGCCTTGGGCACTTGTGTAATAGAGGCAATAGTCTTAGGGTAAGGAATACACTGCTTCATTACAGCCTTCTATCACAGTGCCTGATCAGATGGACAAAATAACACTATCAACACTTTTTTAATATTGTAGGGTTTGTGCCAGGAATATTTTACTGCATTCTACCTAAGCTGGCTTACTATTCATTATACTGGATGTAGGTGAAATTATTCATGTAGTTCTTTTATTCTACTCAGTTTGCACAGTTA
The DNA here is from genome assembly GCA_020086605.1 of Lanius collurio. Taxonomy (NCBI): domain Eukaryota; kingdom Metazoa; phylum Chordata; class Aves; order Passeriformes; family Laniidae; genus Lanius; species Lanius collurio. Next base: position 16,927,214 of record JACBWW010000017.1, on the reverse strand, counting down.
AGTTCCAACAAACAAGAAGAGCCCCAGCATCGAAAGATTCATAGAAATTACTACAAGCAATATAAAATTATCTGTTTAAAAGGGAATATTTAAATTTATGTCTTGTTAAAAAAATCTAGGGTAAACAACTTTTCTAAATGAGAGAATTAAAATTACCTGAATTTTTTAGATTCTTCTGGTTTCCTTACCCAGGTGCAGTTCTGCAGTTTTGTGACTATGTGAAGATAATAATCTTCTGAGTATCTAAAAAAGGAAACAACATCAAACACTAGAATATATATGTATGTATATTTAGAAACAGTCTCTAAAAACATTCAAATGATGCATGTATTAATAATAATGTGCATGGTGCATATATAATAGATTGATTTCAGAACTAAATGACCCATTTTATTTTTGTAATTTGTAACAGCACTATCCTCATTTAACTAGCATGACCTATTAAACATCTCTTCTTAGTACTGATGTCCTAATGAACTTCAGAAACTTTCAAAAGTACACTTGTTTCAAACTTACATAATTGACCATAAATATATTGAAGTTTTTAGAAATCATAGCAAGTGCAAAAGTTCAAAATAATACAAATAATTCTCTTATACTTGGTGGTTAAAACTTTAAAAATGTTTTGAAAAGTGGCTCTAGCAGGCCAGGATGACGCATAACACTTCTTATGCCTTTTCTTTCATTCACTTTAAACCATCCCCAAAGCTCAATCATCTAAAGACCATAGATGGATATTTACAGATTTTAAATTGTCTCTAAAATAAAACAAACAATCTCCTATTTTACATGAAACAGAATGTCGGTTACATTGGTACATATAACCAAAGAGCTCTCTACTCTTGAAAATATGTTCAAGCCATTTAAATTTGTTCATAAGTGAAATACTTTGTAACATCCAAGTCAAAAGAATGGAGACATTTTTTCCTTTCATGTTCAGTGTTACTACGGCTCCCATTTGTGCTTGGATCATAATACGGGATTTAAAAAAACAGTAACTGACTTATAATAACTGGGGGAATAGGAAGAAAAGATGGTATGGATGCCATGACTAAAATTCTGTGGGACTCAAGTCTCCATACAAGACTCAACTCATAATATTTTAACAAAAATAGCTTAGTGTTGACCCAAATGATCATGAGTTTACTTAAGCTGGAACTTAGAAGTGTCTGTTTTGAATAGTTTTAGAAGAGTTGGAATAGCAAGAGACATCACTTGTTTTAAGTGGAGCATGAGAATTGATTAAAAGTCATATATAAAAACACTTAGGTGGTTGCAGCAGCAGAGGTCCATTATCTGAAAGCTTCCTTCCCTCTGTTCCACATTTGAAAAAACAGATTGTTTGCTTCATAAAAGTACAGCAATTGCTAAACATAAGTCATTTATCTACCCCTGAGTAAAATCACGTCCAATTTCCACATGGAAAAATAAATTGTACTTTAAAGAGGAATACTGCATTAGAACTGATCTCTGGCTCAAGTTTGCACCTGTGATAACATGTACAATTTTCATCCACCACACTTAGCAAACTCTTAACAGAATTAGATTATTCTGACTAAACTGATTTTACTAAGCCTTTCACAACTCAAAAAAACTCAGTCGGTAGAAGCAGGAAAAGAAAAATACTAGTTTCATTGCAGCTGTAGCTGATCAGACGTGGTGCAGTACATTTTTCCTCCTTCCACTCCAACTATAAATGATTTCTCTCCCTTGTGTCACTCCAGGTACCTACCTGACTCCACCTCTGTTTTGATTTTGCCAGGTTTTATACTTGTCATATGCCTTCTTAGGCCACTTTTACTACCACGGCAGAAAAATAATCCAGAAGGAAAAGGATATGCATGCATATTTTCTTCTTTCGCATTGTCTTAAACCAGATCAAGAAAGAATCCATCCAACCCCACAGCCAAGTAAAGAGGAACGGAAATGGAGAAACTGGGATCAAGGCCCTCCTATTTTGGCAGCTGCCTGCTGGTATGTTATCAGCCTTGGAACTGCAGCCAGAGAAAACGGAATTACTATCCTGCTGAAGCTGCTACGTAAATTGAGTCACCATGGGGTCACACAAGTGTCAGTAGCAGCGCAGGGCAGGGAGCATTTGTGGGGTGAAGAAGAGATAAAAGCACAGGACCAAACCAGCCTATTCTGATGTTGAATAACTCACCTAGTTTTATTCCTTAATCTAAACAAAAAAATCACTCTTAGATATTTGGATTCATGAAAAAATTCCAAAAATTAATAGGATAACAGACCATGAAGAGTTACTTAGCCTATAATTATCCAGGAGAAAAAAAATAGAAAAAGCAAATTCTAGCCTAAAGACATTGATAAAATGAAGATCAAAGACAGAAACAAAAAGAAAAATTACCATTGATTCAGAAAGAAATTGCATGGACTGACAAGTTATCAGCAAGTTACAGGGAAACATTTGGTAAGAAGAATGAAAGCATCATCCATAATGCTAGTTCTGAGGCCTCATAGGAAACAGGCACTCACTGTCAGAAACTGTAAGGACCTTCTAATACTTGCAATAGAAAATACACTTAGGGTAAAAACACCAATCACAAAGCAAGAACACTACTTTCACTGTTGTCTCTACTGGATTGAACTACTCTTGCTCAGAGGTATCCAAGCTCACCAGCTCACACGGAAAAGCACCATTTCCCGGTATTTACAAGTCAGAACACCACCTCTGCTCACCCTCTGCACCCAGTTTAGCTCCTCTTGTGACTGACAAAGACACCCTGGACTGTCAGAACGTGTCTTTGCCAGCTGGCACAGTGCCACAGGCAGCAGAGACATCCCAGCACGCTGTCCTGGGGGACAGGAGCTCCCAGCTGTGGCAGCTCTGCAAGCTATCTGCTCACACCAATAAAAGGTTTCTATGAAATGAACTCCACTTGATTACAGACAGAATTCCAACAGATAATTTTTTAAAGACTCAACATGAAGCTCTGGGATTTGCTGCAGCTGGGTTTACAGCCCAGAAAGCTTTCTTTTTCCTCTCAGAAAGCCAGTTTTAGCCTTTCCTGCATTAAATGAGGCTTTGGGACTCACTTCTCCAAAGGAATCAGTTCAGATTATGAGGGAATCATTTCAGGACTCTGCTGTAACCCAGACAGTCATCTTCTCCACTGTTCCATTTCAAAGAGCTGGAACATTACATATATTTCCACTGACACCCAAGAGCCTACAGCACATATTCACTGGTGCTAAAAGGGTTTTATTATCAAGATTAAAAAAGCTCAGGTAAATTGAACCATAAAAATACTTGGACAACATAATAATTACAGTGCTGAGAAAAGTGAATGAATGGAACATGTTTTGTCCTGTTTTTGTCTGCCACCTGCACCACAACCATTATGAAAATTTGCTGTCCTACCAAACTCGCACTATATGAGCCTGACTGACAAATAACACCTGGAAGGCTTTTTTTCTCTACAGTATTTATCAGGTAGGCAGTGATCTTCTATGTTAACTGCAGTGACTTAGGTGGAATTACTATGCACATTCAAGGCACTGACAGAGTATTAGTATCTTCTGATTTTTGGCAGATATCTAAAGGACAACAGCAAGGACAGAAGTGTTGAGATAGTATGGAGACAACAGGTAAAATGTCAGAACAGACAGATGCAGTGCCACTGGTTATTTGCTAAAACTAAATACCAACAGGTAAAAAAGGTATTTGAATTAGAAGGAAGATTGAGCAGCAGGACTGAAAAAAAGACACATTTCTACTTGGTAGTTTATGTTCAAGAAAGAAACAAATAAAAAGAAAAGCAACGGCAGGAAATGCAAAATAAGGGGAGGATCTGTTTTACCTTTGGACATTTTAATACTACCAAAACAAATATCAGTTTTATAAGCCCTCAGGAGAGTATAGACAGGGCTTGCTCTAGAATAAAAATGGAAAACTGCTAACAAAACTCGGCATTTCAGGCTCTTTGTCACCACCAGCACATACTTACTATAATAATAATTTCCCACTTACATAGCATTTCTTAATATCAATTCATTTGACAAGCTTTAAACCAGTAATTTTCTTTCTCTTTCTTCCAACTTAAGAGGCAGGAGTTTCCAGAATGTCCCTGCAAATTTAGAGCTGCAATATAAAGCATTTATATACCATGCCCATGGGTCATACCTTGGAAAAGCATCAAAATCCCTGCAGCTCCTCTCAGTGAAGGGAAATAGCTGCCAATATTCATGGCAAAAAGCAATCCCTTGCTCCTTTGTTGCAAGAATCTGTTTCTCTTCCTACCTGCCCAATTCATCTTCAATCTCATTAAATGGTGCAGCCCCTTTCTCTTTAACCACAGAACAAAGATCTTGTACTTTTTAGAGTTTCTCCTATAATCTCAGCTCCAAAAGGCTCTCAATAGGAAGAGCTCCAAAGACTGTACAACTTTGAAATGCATGGGATAAACAACAGCATTTACATTGCTGTTACTGGATTTTGAAGGCAATACAGGGACTCCTTCTCCTGATGTTAATCACTCAAGTTTTCTGTCAGCTGCATTCTTTGACCTCTGCCAGTCTGTGTTTCAGCTCTCACTGCATCAGTAACCAAGTGGTATACCACTTTTCAAAAGAACAAAAGCTTCAATGATAGTGTTGCTGAAACAGGTGGAATATTAATGGGAGAAGAGGTTGTAAAGAAGGGGCAGGGGAAAAGAAGAAATAAATAAGAAATAATAAGAGCAAAGACAAAATGCCGGAAATATAATGACTTAAAAAGAGGTGAAAGATCTTTAAACACAATAAGAAAGTGAGGAGGGGGGCAGAAAAGACAGAGTAAGTTTTCAAATCATCATTTAATGCTGTTTTGGCCTCAAGGAAAAATTTGACTTCTCCAGGATTTAGAATAGGGAAAGTCATATAATTATTTTTAGCTCATTTTTTGTTTCGCATTCCATTCCTCTTTCCCAAATGGATGGGAGTGGGGAAGGAAGCTCCCAGTTTTAAAGATACCATGGCACCATCCATTTTAAGTTGCAACTCCTAATTGGAAGCCTTTCTTACTTATGTTTTATTTTTTGGTGTATTCATATAGGAAAAATGTTGCATGTCAAAAACAATGGGCTGCTTCTCCCCTTTTCACTTTAAAAAGTGACATGGAATTCGAGCAGGGCTGATCTCCAACTTAGATTTTATTCCATGCCAGAAAAATACAGAACAGCAAGTTGAAACCCCAAATTAATTTGGGGTGGGTTTTTTTTCAATGTGCCTAAAATTGGACTGTTAGTTTCCTGTGGACTAATTATCATGATTCATGCAACTAACCAGCAAGTCTTCGTACGAGCGCATTTCCATACTTACTCCAGTTAATATGCTGAACAGAATCATTAATTGAAGTTGCTCAGAACAAGGAGGAGTTTTCACCAGTCAGGGAAAAACACTCAAGAATGAAATTATACCCCACATTTCTACTCAATATTTTTGTGAATAACTTGGAATGAAATGTTGGTAACTGACAAGAAGAAATCTTGTATTGTGAAAATAAAAAAGTTAAAATCCAACCTTGTATAAATCTTATCCATGTAAAAGAAAAAATGCAGCAAACATTGGTTGAACAAATTCAGTTTTCTGTTGCATAGCTCCATGTTAATATACCAAGAGTTATGTAAAAAAGGACAGTCTTTTACCCTTCTATTTAAAACAAACAAAGAAGAGAGGACAGCAAACACCTACCTTTTCTTCTTGATAGAGGATGACAAAATGTTGTCCTGAATTGCCTTACACTTTGAAGCCTGTTCAAACTGGTAAATTCCATTTTTATTAAGAGTTGTTCTGTTAAAACAGAGCAGGAGGAGAAAAAGCAATAATCTTTAAAAGAGAGAACATATTCTACCAATGTTGTCACATTTACTTTGCTATGACAATAAGATTAATAACCGTTGATTTAGCTGAAAACATTGCCAAACAAATCTTATTGACTTCTATTTTGAAGTTCCTATTATTAAAGGAGAGTTTGCTGCTAGGGACTATAAAATATTCGATTCTTTAAAATAACCCTATTTCATAGTCTGAATTATATTTTCCACTTTACACTGTAATCAGCAAATGTAATTTTAAAAAAATAAATTAAATGGAAGGCCTCTTGAACATTATGTTTTGAAGATATTTAAAATATTCACTAGTAAAATATTTAGCAGATTTGATTTCCTAAAACGGTTGATGAAATGCAATATTCAGAGTGAATATAAAACATACAGGAAACACCACAGGTGAAGTGGATCTTTGTACTTTGACTGTAACTTACTGACTCAAGCATAGTACTTCCTGCCTTGTTTATTCTTTATTTACACAGCAAGAAAAAATATTTGTAAAAGGAACCAAGGCAAGTGCCAGATAGTGATCTTTAATTCCTGTCTTATTTTCACGAAACTCCTGTGTGGTCCTCTTGCTCTGGGCAGCCCTGGTAGAAGACTGAGATGTAAATAAGTAAATGAATGAGATACCAAGGTCTTATTCCATTCACCTCAGTTCATCCTGTATCTAGGTCCAATCTCACACAATCGCCCTCTTCTACCATCAGCCTTCCACTGTGTGGATTGCCATTTATCATAAAGATTTGTCCTCTGGCATTTTTATTTTCTCTGCCCCTCACCATCTTCCTCCCTGCCACCTCCCCCTCCTTTTTGCTTCTTTCCACTGATTCACTACTTACAGAGCCCTTGGGCATTGCAGCCTATTTGTCCAAACCAGAAGTAGAAACACAGAAGACAGACATGCTGTGTGCTGTTCTTAAAGAACAACTGATAAATCTCTGTACAGAGACACTGACATACAAAGAGAAGGGGTCTTCCTGCTTTGCACTCAGCTTCTGAACCATCACTGCTTTTACTGACTACGACCAAAACTCCATTCCCTTCACCTGCTACAACATAGAGACCCTTTACCAACAAGATTTCTGACAAACTCATTTTGAAGTTTGTCATCTTGCTTGGGAAAGATGCCATTTCAACCTACAGAATCAGAGTGGCTGAGGTTGGAAAGCAATTGTAGAGGTCATCTGGTCCACACTCCCTGCTCAGGCAGGGTCACCTAGAGAGGGTCATCAAGGACTGTGTTGAGATGTTTCTGAATATCTCCAAGCATGGAGACTCCACAACCTCCCTGGGCAGCCTGTGCCAGTGCTCCGTCACTCTCACAGTGAAAAAGTGTTGCCTGATGGTCAGAGGAAACCTCCTGTGTTTCAGCTGGTGCCCACTGCCTCTGTTCTACCACTGAGCACCACTAAGAACTTGGCTCCATCCTCCTTGCATCCTCCCTTCAGCTATCAATAAGGTCCCTCCTGAGCTTCCTCTTCTTTAACACTTCAAATGAGAAGATTGACTGAAGAAGAACAAGAAGAATAAATGCTAGTTTATGTTGTTATTGAACTGACTGTCACGGTCATAGCTGACCATTTCTTTCCATTGCCCATGAATTTTCTAGAGACTCAGTCACCCCTAGCAGCAATTCCCACAGGACGTAGGCTACAGAGGAGAGAGAACAGCCCTCTTCCTTTTTTCCCACCCCCAAGAAATTCTTCCCAGTATATACTCAGTGCACCTAAGGAAGCATCCAGTTTGTATGCCTCTTGTTGAGGACAACAGTAAGACAACACAACATAAATCTCTACCCTTTCAGTTCTGCAGTGACTTCAATAGATTGTAACAACTGGCACTGGCCACTGAGAGCTCCTTGGCTGCCTTTGCATACAGCTCTTTATGTCATTTTTTCTCAAGGAGTGGCATAGAAATACGAGAAGGCTCTCAGAGCACACAGTTCAGAGCTAAAAACTTTGCAGATCTCCCATAGCAAGTACTAGCAAATATTCTGCCTACAAAATTTTGGTACACAGGTTTATTGCAGCTTGGTCTGAATGGTTCTGTCTATGCAGAACAACCAGGTAGGCCCTTTCCAGTTCTCAAACAAATTTAGTTAGCACTAAATCATTCTTTCTCTCCCTTGCTTCTTTAACTCGGTAACCTCAAATGATCATTCTGCAGCTGCAGCTTGAAATAAGAGAAATGGCTACAGGCAAAAGTTTAGCTGCCTAAACAGCATCTTAAATAAAATAAAAAAAAAAAAAAAAAAGGAACTATTGATATAAGCCAAGTGCATGTTACTGCTGCAAATAAGCCTTTCAATATAACTAAAACCTAAGATGCTGATTTGAGAAGTGATCCCAGCCCTTCTGAGCCACAGCTGGGCAGAAGAGATCCTCTCTAATACGTGAAGGCTGCCAGGATGACCAAGTCAGGCAGTTAGGTTTGATCAGCTCCCTGAGAGGTGCGTTTGCAGGCAGCAGCAGAACACCAATATTCTTTCACAACTCTGTGCAGACAATCATTACAAGGTCCTTACAACTTCCTATTAATTTACGTCCTGAGATCTATGGGGCAATGAATAAATATCCTCTCAAACACAAGCTTCGCTCCACAGACTTTTAGTCCTTTTAAATTCCCAAGATCAACGCAAGCAAGTTGCCTCATTTTTTAACGTGTAATTGTTTCTTATGCATTCCTTTTCAACACCTGAAAAATTCAAAAAGGAGGAAGTCAGAGAAGAAAGAAAGAACAAAATAAATCCCTGTTCTGTTTTGTCATTAAATCCTCACAATCACTTTACAGCCATCATGGGAAAAAAAAAAAGAACAAAGAGTCTTTCCCTCCCTTTCCATAACCCATGCAAAGACTGGTGAAAATGGCACAATTGAGCAGAAAAACAGACAGGAATTGTAATCTAAATTGTTAATTCCTATAGTGCAGGCACATGATAGATCACCAAAATGCTTCTACTGTGGCTTTTTACACATAAAATTTACTCAATGATCTTTATATGGTGCAAAAGGTACAAAATTAAAACAATTTCTTTGCAAGAGATGTAAAACAATGACTCATTCCATTAAAAGTTAAATTTCTGAATTTCTGTTTCACTGTCAGAGTGGCCTCTGCTTCACATGAGTGAAATCTTTTTGCATTTAGGTAAAAATGGGTGTGCAAGAGGCAGTCCAGACTTCTATTGCATTATTCATGGCAAAGCTGTGCAGACATCAGATTCAGGTTAAGTTTCTGCTCATTTTGGACAATTGTGCAAGGCAACATTTATCACTAAATGAATTTACCTGACCTAGTGGATGACAGTCTTTGTTCACTACTTAGAGCAGCACTACAACTTCTGCAATGAAATCAGATAACGCGCCTAACAACACAGGCATCAGGCTACATTCAACTAATTTCATTAACTATTAAGCTAAATGAGAACTCGAAGTAGAAACATTCGGTTGGCTTGAACTCATAAAACTGATGATATAGTGAAATTTCAGCTGCATTTTCCTTAGGGCTTAGATGTTTTCAAAGCCAATCTCATTGGATCAAATTGAAAAATAGGGTTTTTTCAATCATATACGAACAGCTTGAGGACCACATACTTCCTATGGTAATTCTAGGAACTCAGGAAGTACACCATCTGCACTTTAATAAATCTGCAGTAGATTAAGACCATGTGCCATATTTATCAACATGTTTTTATTCTATATCTTGCTCTCAGGAAGACAGCAGATCCTCAAACTGTAAAATTCTTTAAGACAAGGATTGTATACCCCTTTAGAATAAGAAATACAGAAACTATATGGAAAGTCCATGGTCCCTTTTGCTGCTCCTGTAGCATTCAGTCCTGAGACAACAGGGAACTTTAGTGCAAGGAATCACCAGACAGAGAGATATGTCAAGTAACAAGGGATTCTGGGGGAGCAGAAAGGTAGAAGGTAGGAAAGAAAGGAAGCCCTTTAAAAACAAAACCAAACTCAACCCCAAAGAGTTATGAGAGTAGGAAAAAGGTATGGGCATAAGATAGAGGAATGGTAGGGAAGAAAACAAAAAGGCAGACGGAAAAAGGAAAGCTGGTGCTGTGAGTTATACTGCAATATGAAGATATGCCCAAGATTGAAAGGCCACTCCTCTACAATGCCCTCAAAATCAGGTGGAAACAAAGAATGTGGGATGAAATTTTCAAAACTGTTCAGAACTGGACTGTCTGGAAACAGTGAAAGCAACAAAAATTTCATCTCTCTAGTAAGTCCACACTGAAAGTAAGGGAAAATCCCACTCATTGGCTATTCACTCCACACCCAGAAGAACCAGTTGTTGCTCTTCTTCTCAATAACTTCTTGCCCTTGTCTGTCTGACGCAGCACAGGAGCTCTAAACATGTTCCAACCAAGCATCTCCAGCTATAAAGGATAACTTCTGTATGCAAAATTGCACATTTTTATTATTCTAACAAAGTGGCACTGAATAGCCTTATCCAGATTGTGAATATCTTCTGTCTCAATCTCTCCCTTGAAGGGACTAATTTATATTTGAATCTTGTCATCTGTTAGTTGAATACTATTTAAAAAAACCACAATTCATACCTTCCCAGGAAGGGTGCTCTTAAGCACTGTCTTTGATACTATTTCAGATTAATCAGATGACAAGAATATAGTCATGTTTTTAAAGTTCACAACACCTTGATTAATAAGGCAATACACAGTTTAAATTCTTGGTGAAATGGACTATAAAAATGGCTTTATCAAAACACAGGAGTAAGAATTTCTCTTGAAAAATTAATCACAGTAACTCTTAAAGAGACTGATTCTACTATCTTTGTTCAAACTCCTATGGAAGTATTGCTTATCTAACACTAAATCAGGTCTTTAAAACAAACTACATCTTTAAGTTATTTGAAAGACCCTCCAGTGCATTCACCAGGGTTATGTATAACATCAGATACTTTTTATTTATAAAATTCATAAATTGCATGACAGGTAACATGACAAGCAACATTCAGAGCCCCATAGTGGGTGAAGTGAAAAGAATAAGGTAGTTACACTAAAATCACGTTACAAGGGTACATCATAGAATGACAGAGCAGTTTCACTCGGACCAAGTAAACAGAAAGAGTCTGGGAAACCTTTCACCACTGCCAGAACATAAATGTGTCCTGGCAGCAGCTTTCAACTGAACACCTATTCATTTAGACAGAACTAATACATGATGCATGTGTTCAAAATGTGCTCTTAAAATACGCCTGCATGCATTGCCTGGGAATGAGGGGACAAAATATTAAGAGAGCAGTAAAATTAGTGAAGTGGACCCCACTGCTGACTAATCTAAACCATGGCAAATTACTTGTGCCATACACTAGGCTACTCCATAATTGCAGTATTAGCCTGTATCTTCTTTCCCTTCTGACTGCCTGAATGCAATATTTTGACAGGAGACAGAATGTACAGGTCTCTGTAGTATAGTTAATTAAGTATAGCTGCTTATTTCATAGGCCTGCATAAAGACCTGCTGCTGAGAGAGGAATTGGAGAAACCAACACTACGGAACACTGTATTAATACTAACTTGTTTACTCATAGCTCCTCAATCACTTCCTCCCACTGTTCAATTACCCCAGTGGTCTTTATGCTGTGCTTGCCTTGGACCTGCAGAGACAGAGAGCAAGCGGGAAATAGTTAAGTGAATGCCTTAAAACTAGCAACACAGAGTAACAGAGCAATGGTGGTCAGTTCTTCAGGGTTCTGCTGCCTTGTTGTTACTTTTATATAAAGTACATATAAATAGTGCTATTTTCACTTCTTCTGCAGGAGCTAGAATTATTTATCTGCTACATATACCTGGGTAGTATAATAGGAGCTAGAATTTCTGCCTAAATTTAACCTAGCACAGCCTGGGCCTCATAACTGAGAAAAGACTACCTAGCTTCTCTTAATATTTCCACTTCTTCTGATAAGCACTAGCAGTACTGAGCCTTCTGCTCTACTATTAATGCAACCACTACACAAACAAATATGCCTGCACAAACACAGCTGGGGAGAAAGGAAAGGAGAGAGAGAAGACCAAGGGTCTAAAGGTGGGAGAAATGCAAGACTTCCGGTTTTGGTCGTACTGTTGGCTTAAGAAAATAGAAATTGCACTTGCAGTTACAGCTTAAAAATTGAGAGGATGGTAGGAGGCATAGATGGGAGGATTTGCCAGAGAACATAGTATTGCAGTATAAATGATACTGCTTCCATGAATATATCTGGGGACTACTAGACATACCTTACTAACAATGGCGTTTCTTTTCAGTAACAAACCCTACTAACAGGCACAGTAGGCTGTGAAATAAGCCCATGACAAAATCTGCAAGTCACAATATAGAGACAGTCACATTGCTCCAATCAGCTATAACTTAACAAAAAAAAGGGGTAAGCAATGTCCTGTAAGAGACATCCTCAAGGTTATTTACTACAACACAGATCTTCAAGAACTTTAGGTGCCTGGTCACCATGTATTTAAATACTGCTGCGCATAATAGCTGCCAAAATATCTGAGACAGTCTGATTCAATCTCCAGCTTTTCATCCTTTCATCCTTCAGTTTCATGCTTTTAAAAGAATTACTCAAAGTAAAAGAACAGATTAGCTTTCAATACTGCAAGGCAACAGAATAATAGGGCCTTAGAGATTATTCGGGAGATGTCTGGTTACAAATGCACCTCCAACAGCAAAGGAAATCATGATAAGAAAAAAAATTAGCTTGTGACTGTGAAGATTGTTCAGATTACTTATACTTAGAGATCAAGAAGGATAGTGCCCAGGTTATTTTCTTTTTCCTTTCCTGGAAAGATCCATGCACATCCTCTTATGCAGGAAAGAATGTTGCTGTCAACAACACAGCAACGCCATTCAAATGATCGGGGTAGTTTAGGAGAACCATACTTCCCCACTGAGCACTGTAATCTAATTCCTACTGACCAGACCATCCATCTCCATCACTGAGGGATTGGTCTGAACCTCCTGAATGAGTCCAGATGCTCTCTGGATCAAACCTCTCCAGCACGGCCCTTAGCCAGGCCCAGCCCAGCTGCTGCCTGGATCAAACCCCTCCAGCATGGCTTCCTGCCCAGTCTTGCTGTTCTCTGGATGAAGTAACAGCTCCTGGTCAGTCCAATCCAGCAGCTCTCTCTCCTTTCTCACAAGCCAAACATGCACCACAAACTCCTGTCAGGCCAGCTTACTGAGCACAGTCACTCAGGTGGGAAAGCACATCCACTCCTGGATTCAGCTGGCAAGACATCTCTCCAAAGACACTGTGGTAACAGGAGCTTCAGTAAATTGAAACTTTCTTTGGTGAATTATTTATTTTACACACTTTTGCAATCAGATAGTCATGAAGAAATACAATTTCAGCTTGACCAAAACTAGCTCCAAATTAGTGCCAAAATCTTCAAAGTAGAATAAGGAAAAATACACATTTACAATCTCAAGTTCACTTGCCCTATTACAAAGGTTAAAAACATGCCACTGATTTTCAGACCTATTTGGTATGTGTTGCTTCTACTTTCTTTGCTCTAGTTATGAGTGTACTAACAGCAGATGGGAAATAGCTGGGCTGTTCTCTGAAGTGCTCTCTGCCAGCATTCTAGTCAATTCAACTCCATGGTATAGCACACAGAGCTGAGTGAAAGGAGATGCAGCTGAGAAACTAACAGGAAAGAGCGTGAGGAGACAGGCCAGGGGAAACCACAGACATAACCCAAAACAGAGAGAAGAATGGAGTAATGGCTACAAAAAAAGGCAAAGCAGAACTGAGTACATATTGCAAAGCCAATACATTGCAACGGGGGAAAGAATGGGAAAAGACAGAAAAGGAAAAAATGAGAATAGGAAAGAGAAGCAGGCTAGAAGCTCATAACACCAGATAGTAACATTTACAGAATTCTGTTTCTTTTCTTTCACTCTAATTTTGAAAGATGCTATAAACTTACAGCTTTTGAAAGTTCTGAATTTTGAGGGAGGGAGCACAAGGGTCTCTTATCAGAAACACACTAAGTAATGCATTGTTAGGGTACACTGCAATGGTTACTAGAACATCACTTGCATTCACTTAGGGAAAGCATAGGCTGTCAAATTCAACTAGATTAGGTGAGATGGTGGCCTTGTAAGGTTAACTGCACTGTCACCATTGTCTTCAACACAACCAGGACACGACAGTTTCTGTGGAAGACCCAATTCTTAAGTTCTTTCTAATTTTTATTATGTGTTTTTGACCATAATACATATTCACATATAATAGTCATGAAAACTGAAATGTTTATAAGGCCATATAAAGTAAAAGAGAAAAGCAAAAAATATTTCAAAACTACTTCTTATGTAATATTTATCTCGTGTGGATTACACCATCGTCTTCTGCCTTATTAGTTTTTCTACAGTGTGTGAGGACTCAAGAACCTGAAAACAAGTCACGAGTATTGAAATCTACATGTAAGACACAACTTGTTTCACAGCTGATTTTATGAAGTATTTCATATTAAACTTCACAGTATAAAATAACAGGCTGTAAAGCAAAGATCTACATTGATCTGAAAGGTCAAGACACAGGATCAAGTGAATGGGCTCCCACAAAGTATGATGCCAACACAAAATGAAACAGGCTTTGTACATCTCACCATCATCCTATGGTCTGTAAACGGTAAATCTGTATTTTTACCTAAATACACATTGCAAAACCAGTAATAGTATTACACAGCCCCAGCTCCACCTTCCTGGAAAGAAGAATAAAAGATACCTGGAACATGCCGTTCAGCAGGCACTTTTTGCCTCGTATACTAACAAAACTGCTCTACGCAACATTTTATTGGGCTCAAAACCAACGGCAGAGTGACAGCCGTCATTAAGAGGGCCCCTGAGCAAATAATTCATTACCGTTAAAGCAAAGTATCCTTTTCTCTAATAATCTCTACCACTCTCTCTGATCAAGCTGCCGAAACAAAAGGAAGGATGAACCAGAGCGAAGGCGAATTTCTGCTTTTGCAGACCCGACCTCACGGACCCACCTGCGGGCGGCCAGCCCGTACCTGTTCTCGGTCTGAGGAAGGGGCGTCAGAGGAGACCTGAGGGCTCGCACCACTTTCGGCGTGACAGCCGCTACTCCTGCCTCCTCCTCCCAGCCCCTGGCAAGCGAGACGGGAAAACAAAGTTGTCAGGACCAGTGACTGAACATCACGCCGCTCGCCTGCCCACGACCCCGCTCACAGCCGCCAGCGCCCAGCCCAGACCGCGCCGGGGGCGCCGCGCCGGGCTCCGCCGCACCCCGCGGGGCTCCTCACGCTCCTCCCTCCCTCCCCAGCCGGCTCCGGACCGCGGGCGAGGCCGCCCGGCCGCCCTACCTGGCGCGGAGGGGCTGCTGGCCGCCCAGGCGCAGGAGGCAGCCTCCCAGCAGCAGGCTGCCCAGCGCCGCGGCCAAGGCGATGACAGCCCGCATGGTGCGCTCGGCAGCGGCACGCACCGCAGTCACGGCCGCCCCATAGTATTTAAGGGAGGCTGCGGGTAGGGGGAGGCGGCCATGGCAGCCACAGGGTCTCTGCGCTCCGCCCCTCGCCCGCAGCCCTGCGCCGCCGCCATCCGCCCCCCCTCCCACCGCGGCCGCCGCGCGGGCCCGGTGCTGGCGGGGCTCGGCCGGCGTGAGGGCGGCACCCGCGCGGCCTTTGCTCTCGGCCTTTGCTCTCGGACTGTGCCTGCGGCCGCTCCGGACGCTTCCCGGTGTCGAGGGCAGCGGACCCAGGAAATCGAAAGTGCCCAAA
The DNA here is from genome assembly GCA_020086605.1 of Lanius collurio. Lineage (NCBI taxonomy): Eukaryota > Metazoa > Chordata > Aves > Passeriformes > Laniidae > Lanius > Lanius collurio. The sequence goes on along the minus strand of JACBWW010000017.1, from coordinate 16,911,611 downwards.
CTTTAATAGGGGAGAGGGGCGCCGTGCGGGACGGCGGCAGGAGTTGCGTACGGGGCTTGTCCGGCGAGGGCAGGCAGTCCTGCCCCGTGGCTGGCGTAGTGAAGCCTCTGCTGCTTCAATAGCTCTTTGTTTGAATTAAAAAATAATAGTCAACGTGGCCTGTGTTTTGTCTTATAAAAGGCATGTTATAAAAATATGTATTTTATAGATAAGAAATTACCGCACATGGAATTCTGTGTGCAGCTCTGGGGTGTGAACCTGTTCAGAGGAGGCCATGAACATGGTCTGAGGGATGGGACCACCTCTGCTGCGGAGACAGGCTGGGAGGGCTGGGGTGGTTCCACCTAGAGAAGAGAAGGCTCAGGGGTTATCTGAAGGGGGCCTACAAGAAAGCTGGAGAGGGAATTTTTAACAAGGACATGTAGTCATAGGACAAGTGAAATGGCTTAAAACTGAAAGAAGGGGAGATTGGATTGAATATTAGGAAGATATTCTTTACTGTGAGCATGGTGAGGCACTGGAACAGGTTGCCCAGAGAAGCTGTGAATGCCCCATCCCTGGAAGTGTTCAAGGCCATCTTGGATCAGTCTGGCCTAGCGGAAAGTGTCCCTGCACGTGGTAAAGGGCAGTTGGAACTAGATCATACATAAGGTCCCTTCCAGCCCAAAGCATTCTGAGTCTATGATTTGCAGTGGTTTTGGCAAAGAAATGTTTTTGTAGTAAGCTTGTATCTTTCTACCTAATGGTGCACACAGTGTTGCTTTCCCAAGCCAGCCATTGGTATGAGAAACCTAGTAAGGTGCCAATAACTAGGCCTCCTTTATTAAAAGAGTGGGTAGTAGATGCTGTGACTTAAAGCAGCCTTTCAATCATGAGGTGTCTGACATCTTGTTTTTGCAGATTCTTCGCTATCCTTCCTGTTTTCTGTATCTGTGAGCATTTCCTTAAGCCTTGAAGCCACTGCTCATCTGTTCTCAAACAATGGCTGGAAAGCCTGAAAGAGCTCTGCTGCAACTATATTAATGAAGTACCATGGACTTGATATTGTGGGTGGTTAGATATAACAATAAGAAGCAGCATGCCAATAGTGCACCAGAGGAACAGCACAGCGCCAGCTGTGATTGTGATGGGATATACAGGAAAACATCTAATGATTTTTTGGGGCATTCATTAGCTCACTGGCAAGCAGGGCTGTGGTTGCTGGTGGGAGGCAGCTAGTAGCAGTTGTCTGGTGTCCCAAGGGATTGCAGGTATCTTAACGGCTCACTGCACAATCCCCCTGGAAGCACAGCTCAGTTGTCTTCTTGGCTTTGAGGTACTTAGTTGTAATAGCGAAACAAAGCCAGTGTCAAGACTTCTGAAGTCCTGAAGAAGTTTGCTGGTTTCAGATTGTCCTGAATCATAAATGTCTGGAATATAAAGATGGTTCATCACCATTTCCCAAGAGCTTGCTTCAGGCCTATCCTATAAAACCAATTGACACTGCATATGAACAAGTAGGGAGCCAAGCTTTTCAAGGTTGGTGTATGTTTATTGATCAGCAGATACTGGAAATTTCAATACTCCATCACCTCTGTAAAACATGAAGGCTCCTGCATATATTAGTGGATATCATCAACTATTTCATAATGTCCATTAAATACACTATGTAAAACAGTAAGTATTTCATCTTAGAAAGCCTAGTGGTGTTCAGTTCCAGCTCTGAATGAAAGAAAACTAAGAGTTACAGTCCAGAAAAAGATTTGGTTTTTTTCCCTCACTGTTATTTCCCTCTGCAATACAGTTTTCCCATGAGTCCTGAAGTATTGCTGTCAGCTAATCCATGGGAAATTTAGTGATGCCAGTGAGGACATCATATTTCAAGTTAGAGGTCTGCTGCCAACACTAGTCTATAATACCAGTAAGGATTTTTTTTTTTTCTGAGATCAGAAGGTTAATCTTTGTGTCATATTAAAGTTCTTGCAAAGAAAATGGGAAGATTATAAACTATATGTGTTTAAATTAGACTTGGCACTTGGTGCTTCTTGTTTACTAACAAGTTTACAAACTTGTATTGATTGATTGTCACAGTGTCTTTAAATGCTACCAGCCTTAATTTCCTGGCACAGCAGCTTAGTAGAAAGGTTAAGTGACCCTACTGGAGGGTGAGATGAGAATCAATGGTGAATCAGAATTCAAATTTAGGAGTGCTGGATTCAAAAGACCAAGTTTCTCTTACATGATGTTGCCATGTCAGAAGTGATGGTGTGAGGTGATGCAATGTAGAGGGTCAAAACGGTAAAGGCAGAGGTGCCAAAGATGCCACACAGGAAAAGACAGAGACTTACATAGAATCTATGTCCCATCTCGTCCTCCTCCTCACAGCTGGAAGCTGCTGCATCTTGGCAGCATCCCCCATCCTCTGATTCCCATTATCTTCTGAAGTCAGCGGGAATTGATAATTGCTGGCTTACACAGAAGGAAGAGATCACTAATCAGCCAGGTGGTGTCATCATGACTTTGTTACTGAGCTCCTACAGCCCTACTTAGCTGCTTATTTGGAAAAGCAAAATGCAGCCTTGGTTATCATCCATGAAAGGCTGCTGCCCCCAGGTTTGCAGGATTGCATATTGAAAGGAGTCTGGTGGAGGTGCCTGTAGGACTGCTGGTCACGTGGAGCCAGCTTAGCCTTCTTATTTCCAGCAGCTAAATCATATTAAGAAGCAATTAATGTTCATTAAATGCTTTCCTAGTGCTGCCTTATCGTCTAAGCAATGGCTGTCATAGAGATATTAGTTATTGCAAATAGGAGGAGAGAAGACTGTTACAATTAGGAAGAAGAGAAAGGTACTAAAGATGTTCAGTGAAACTGGAGTCCCATCATCGTGAGAGTCCCCAGAGTGAGGAGTTGGTGCAAGACAACCAGTTTGGGTATTTTTAGTGTAGTCATTAATGTGAGTGCTTTTAGCAAAAAAGATTCCAGCAAATTCACAAAACTGAAACATATGTGTTTCAAACTGGGAGAAAGTCATTGGTTCATTGCGTTTCACAACTCCATTTATTTCCACCCACGGTTTTGGGCAACATGGTTTTACATAATGATAAACAGCAAGAACTAAGGTGCTGTCTGTCAGACTCCAGGACATCAAATGGCCCCAATAATTTCACTAAAGAAAAACAGCAAAAAGCAGTGCATTCCTGTACGCTATTAAAATAAAAAAAAGTCAAGGCCGAACACAGTAATCACCTTATGTGGCTCTTGCTGTTATGATTTTTCCTTGCCTTAATGTTTTTTCTCTGTTTTTTCAGGACAGAATTTTGTATCCTCTAACTTAAAAATTAGGCTTTATTAAAATAATTATTTAATAACTAAATTCAGCCAGAAAACAGTCTGTTGAGATCTACATAAACCTAGCTAAATTATTAGGTGTTTAAAAGCAGTTACATGTACCATCTCTCTGAGGTGCTCATCAGGTGTGCCAGTGATGACTCATCCAGTCAGGCACCATTCACTCTCTGGAGAAGGTCAAGGTGAAAAAAAGGTCAGGGCACATGGAGAAGTCTTCAAGACTCTAAGTGTCTCATAAGATGTCATATTTACAGTATCACAGAATATTCTGAGTTGGAAGTGACAGACAAGGATCATCGAGTCCAACTCTTAAGTGAATGGCCTGTATGGGGATTGAACTCATGACCTGGTGTTATTAGCTCCCTGCTCTAACCAACAGCAGGACTTGCTTCTTGTGCACAGAATTAATGATTTTTCACTGTTGTAAGCTATGTTTTTATATTTGTCAGAATAATATATTGTGTGCACTTCACCAGATTCCTTTATTTAGTTTAGCTGGGAAACCAGCTTCTCCTCTTTAGCAATGATGATCCAGCCCAATGGCAGATAAATACTCATTGCCAAAAAATGCATCTTGTAGCATAAGCAAAGTTGAGGCCAGTAACTACTGAAAATGAGTGCTCTACTGCCAACCACCGTGCAAGCCTTCATCCAATTAAGGGCAGGCATGTGCCCATGACTGTAGTGCAGTACGGTTTGTATGCTTTTTCAAAGGAAGCTGATGGGCCAAGAGCATCTGAATTACAGTTAGATACAAAGAGGGATTTTAATGCAGAAACTGAAAAACTTGCAAGTTGTTAACCTGAAGGGAGATGATTTTTTTCCCCATTCTTTTTTCTTTCTAAAGGCTCTCAGCACGACATCTTAACATGACACTATGAGAAAGGCCTTATGGGGTCAGACTAGAACAACGTGTTCTTCAGGCAGTGCCCAGTAGCACAATCCCGGGGAAGAACTGTGCAGTGATCCATCCCTGGGACCCTTTCTCAGCTTCCAGCAATCAATGTCTAAGAGAATTTCTGAACTAGAGCTAGCTGTGTGTTTAGTTGCCTTTCACTGATTTTTCTTCCAAAATTATGTCTAATTGCTTTTTGAAACCATGTAAACTTCTAGCATCAACAGCAGCTTGTGCCAATGATTTCCATCCAGGATTAATCCTTCCATTACAATTAGCCCAGGAACAATTTGCAAGTCTCTGTTGTTATTTGGAAACTCTGATGTCCTTCGCTAAAGGAGGTGATGTACTAAGTATTCTTTTGAAAAGAATTTTACTACAGTTGCACAAAACAGCGCTGCTGTTAATACAAATTCACAGCATCCATTGCTAGAATTCAGTGGGAGTTATTATAGAGCGTACTGTGAATGCAAATTAAAAATAATGCACAACACTCAACCAAATCCTAATGGACCAATGGCACAATGTCAAATACATCAGGAGCAAAGACTTTTAATACAATTATTAAAACTCCAAATAAACAAACAAAGCAAGTAAATTAGCACTGAAACAAACAGTTGGAGCAACATTTACTTGTCATAGATCAGCATGCAGACTGACTGTACAGCTCCCAGATGCTTTTAAAATGCCTGCATGGCTGAAGGGGGAATATGGCCCCAGGGATGTCATATAATAGAAGGGTTCTCATTGGGCATTGTGGTCAATGGTTGAGGTAATTAAGTCAAACTAAACATTTTTTTTCCATCACTGAGTGTGGCACAGTGTGTCCAGCTGCCCATCTGTAGATAAATCCTATTTGGGATCACATGTTTGTTGAAGTGTGCATATAAAATACACAGTGATAGAAATGAGAGGCCATAGTGGACTCCAGAGTCATCTTTTATGATACATGTGATGGGGTGTGGTGGTCAGTCAGCATCATTTATGAAAAATTAGAGCAACAATTCAGGAAAATAAATGCATGATGAGATCAAATAGCAGGAATCACTTGGAAGAAGAAGGAAATAAAAAGGAATGGGTGTATGAAGACATAATCTTGTGATGGAAATGTTATCAATTGAATTTCATCCAAGTGGGCGGCCTGATTGCTCAGCTCCAAATGTCTTTTTGGGATCACAGTGCACTGCAAAAAGCTAGAGCCCTTTTTTATTTTTGTTTTTTTTTGGCATCCCTACATTTTCTTTGTTGAAATTCACAGAGTACAGTAAATGGAAAAATAAGGAAGAATCCTATGTCAATATATGGGGATAGACTACTTCACTGGTATGGAAGAACACCACAGAAGTGATACAGAGCACCATGAACTCATGGGCTTGACAGGTTTGGAGGAAGAAAGACAGGACCTCTGTCTTTAAACTGGAAAAAAGCCATTAACCTCATTAAAAGAGTTAAAAATATAACTGCCCAGATTGCAGCCTAAACATATTCTTACATAATAGTGATTCTCACAGTCTCTTCTGCAGTAAAAAATGTTGAACACTCCATAGAAACATAGCAGCTGCAAATCCCAGATTTTCCTTCTTCTGTCATCAGGTACTTCTTAGGCTATTTGCAGCAGTAAAGTTAATACTGATGAGGCTGTGATACAAAGGGGCTGCCAGAGGGGTGCAGGTGAGGGATGTGGGGGTAAACAGACAGGGCTTGTGACTGTGGGATACCTTGCTGTGAAAAGATCACTGGAGCAGAAACCATGTCCCATAAATCATGGGGCTGTGTAGGAAAGTAATTGGTGCTTCACAGCCAGGGTTCAACAAGGTCCCTTAGCTCTGATGCAGCTTTAAGCACGTGTTAACGTGGGGCCAATCTTGAGCTTCTGGTGAGGCACATGCCAGAGTCCTCTGAAAGCTCAATGTGTCTCTGCAGTGTTTACACAGGGCAGGGGACCTATCCATGCAGTGATGAGGAAAAGCAAGACAGTCACTGAACCTTCAGCACATCCTGGGAAGAGAAATAGTATAGGAAAATAAGCCATACAAAAAAATATACCTCTCTCGCATTAGGGCAGCTTCCTGTTTCAGAACCATTGGTGAAAGCAAGGTGGGAAAAAACTCTACACAATTCTTTATTTCTGTTTGTCTAGTAACATCTTGAGCCATTTATAAACTGGAACTGAAAGCCTTTATGTCCAAACAGAAATAAATCCAGGGTACTTTAAGAGCTTGTGAGATATACAGGCATTTGGGAATACTTGTTGTAAACTGGAGTTGTCTCAAATGTCTTTTTTTCTCCATTCTGAAGTAATTTTGTGTCTGAATGATGCTAGTTGTAGACCAGAGTCCAAAATGAGCCAAAACATGATGGGATTCATGCCAACACATGAGAGAGCCGTCTCAGCCAGTGCATGAGCAATGGTGTCCTGCTGGGGAGAGGACTGGCAGTGGGGCAGCTGGACAGGGGCTCTCCCCAGCAGCTGCAAAGCAGCACAGCCCCTCTCTGGCATGGGGAGAAAGTGAGACACCTTGGAAGGCCTGTGCCATGGCCAAGGGGTGTGGAAGGTGGCAGGCAGAGGCCACCTGCCTTCTCACATCAGATCATCATCAATTTGGCTTAGCTCTCTCCCTCTCTCTCTGTATCGCTCCTGTAAAAATGTAGTGCGAGGTACAGGACTTCAGTAAATATACTGATATCCCACAGCTTGGTGACAGGCCTTGCTGATCATATTACAGCCCTGGCTCACTTTCATTAGGCTCTGCAAATATACTGCCATTCCCGCAAAATCTATGTGCTGGGTAAGCCAGAATCTCTCCTATGGTCCTCAGATAGCCACTTATCTATTTGTCTCCCTCTCAATTACTGTACTCACAGAGAAAGCACATTTTAGCTTATTATATCCAGTGCTTTTGAGGGCCTGGCAGGAAAGAATTAGGGTCTAGCAGAGGGGAAAACCAAATGTCGCTTAGGAAGAGTGAGTGTCATCTGAACAGAAGGAACCAATAACAATTTTTATGTTTAGCATTATTTTCAGAACAGGCATTCAGTACCTAGCTCCCAGATGAGACTGTCTGCAGCACATGGTCATTTTCTTCTTACAGATTGACCAACCTCATTTTTAACCTTGAGAGCTTTAACACTCATGCTACTTATTTGGACATGCCCTACAGATAAAAAATCCATCTAAATAGACTAAGCTTATAAAAATATGGTTTGCATACACCATTCCTGAGTCTTCTTTATTGAATAGCCTTGGCCTTACTAGTAGATCAAAAAATGTGAAGAAGAAATCTAAAATTTTTAGAGAAATCTAAAAACGTGTCAGTGTTTGGGAAGAGGACCCAAAAGGGAGATCAGGAGCAAGGAGAGGAGGATGGAGGCTCCAGGGTGGGGAGGAGGTGCATGGGGAGCACAGGGGCTCACCGTGTGGGACAGGATGGCATGTGAAGTGTGTGGAGCCTGAGTCCTAAGGGCAGAGGGGAGGGAGGATGAAGGCATTTTCAGCTGAGAGAAATGCTGATGCTTAAAGTACCATTATCATATGCTGGGGAGATGTGCATTTTAAATACCAGCATTTAAAATCCTTCGCCTTTAATGTAGTGTTTGCATATTGCATGAGTATGCATTTGACCGAATAGCTGAGTGTGTGTAAAAGTCAATTCTAAAGCAAGGAATCATCACTTAGAACCTGCAGCTGGAGAAAATTTATTCAGGCTTTCCAGATGCGTTCAGGCTCAGCTTGGCTGTCCTTAAGAGCAAACTGAAAATTTAACGAGTAAGCAATATGTGAAATTTTTTTGAATAACTGTTGGGTATAGTAATGAAAAACTGAATGAGCCCCCTGCTGACAGCTGACCAGAGAGTACCACAGAGAGCAGCAAGCAGATGCAGCAGCACTTCCCTGAACTGCCCCAAACCACACTACTTGGATGTTCTTCGAGGAGAGACATCTTTGCTTCACCTTTGCACCACCTTTTTCCTTCTTGTGGACTCAGTCTTCACTATGTGTATGGTGGAGTAACTTTTGGGGAAAAAAAACCCTAACAACCAACAGTCTTTTCACCAGGGATGACACTGAGACCACAAATTCAGTCCACATTGGAGGAGTTGGAACTAGCTCCCTTTCTCAACCACAGTGAACCAAATTTTCAGCACTGACTTGCATGTTTTCATTTCTGATGCATATTAGCATCTAGCTGAGGATGAGTGATGTGTAGTGGTCGGTATCTGAAATATCTGCTGCACGGGATATTTGCATGTAGCCTACTGAGCACCATAAGAGGAACCAGTGCTGTCATGGGGCCTGTTTCCTGTCTAGCCCAGTGATGCATGTCAAGATCTGAAGCTAGATGATCTCTGAAAATTAAAAGGTGCCAAGTAATTTGAACTTGTGACATATTGATTTCTCTGTTCAGACACCATATAATTTGTAAAGCTGCAACACAGCACTATAACTCAATGCTTGGTCTTTAATGACTGGCCCAGTTATAAATACTGTTTTACCATTTACTGACATTTTACTTTTATTGAGCATGTATTTTATCCAGATGCATAAACAGAGTCCAGGCCATTTTTAACAAACACAAAAACATTTCAGGCTAAACAAAAGCAAGAATGCACGACTACGTGAGTGCACTCCCAATGCATGATGAGAAGGTGTTGCCAAATGTTCTGCAGGAAACTGGGGAAGGTGTGGGCCAGGGAGATGTGGACAGAGCATGGAAAATAGCATTGGAAGAGCTGCATTAGGAACCCATGGCCTGGACACCAATTGGCTGAGGTCCTAAGCTGGATGTGACATGAGTGGCAGTGCTTTGAGCTGCACACTCATTGACCCCACACAAAGCATCATCCTAATCACAAACACCTGTTGGATGGGACAGCAGGGAAGGGAGCTGTGTTTTCCCCAGGCTCTGGGTGAAGAAACACTGAAGGAGCTCTATGGTGGGCACAAGAAGATCAGGTCTGTGTTAGGGGTTTTTTTCCTGTTTATAGCAAACAGGGATTATTTTCTGTAGACTGTAGCATCTCCACTCCCAAGTTCAGGTAATGTTACAGAAAAAGTGACAAAGCTCCCCCTTTGACTGTACCAATCTATTCTGTAATCATAAGGGTAAAATTACATAAAATTTGGAAGTTCAGGTTAGATTCCTGAGTCTGTAGATAGTGACTTCTCTTTTATTTAAGAGAACATTTTTAGGAAATTAAGTAATTAAGAAATATAAACTTACCTCCCCATTCACAATTTGTTTTTAAATAACCTATACTGTGTTTACCTAGACAGGATGCAAAATGAATAAATTATGTATACAAACAAGCTGGTTTTGCCAGTTATGAAACCTTGTAAGGACTTCTGGTATTAAAAGGAAGTTGAAATGATACATTTTTCACAGAAAACATTAACATTATTAAGTCTATTTACTTAAAAGATCTTTAAAAATATAGGACACAAAAGTTTACTTTTATAGGACACAGATCATGGAAACCCATCATGGCTGGGTTTCACATTATGAGATATAGTCATATGAAATATATACATCTGCACTCAAACCATTCACCCTGGTTCAATTTGTACTTAAACAGAAGATACTCACTTCTGGAGAGAAATTTATCTCATCCAAAAGTGAACACATTGAAGCTGAGATTTATTATCATGTGTATAAAAAAAAAAAAACCCCAGAGAGCCTGTTTCAGCTACAGGTGAGGTAAAGCCCTCTTCTCCTGAGAAATGTTTAGAGGAATTAAAAGCATTCCTGTCCCCATCTGAAAACACACATTTTTTTTCATTCATTCATATTATTTTATGAGATGATGGCAAGCTTTTAAATTAGTATTTCTTACATAACCTGGCACACAACTTCTACTGGAGACACAAGGTTGAATCAAGTCACATTTTGACATGGACTAAGGTTGATAGATATAGGGTTTAATTACACTTGCATATTTAATTATGTGGAAAAAATAATTTAGAGACTTGGTACAGTGCTTGTTCTCATTGCTTTACTGACATGAGTTATCTTATCCATGAATATAGCTATATTCACACTACCTACTTTAATTTCTCCTGAATTTAAAGCCAAAATTAGCCTTTACCCTTTTCATGCAGAAGATGTTTGCCACACCTTACAGGAGGTGGAATTTTTCAAGCACTTACCACAGAAATCAAAGGCCGTTTTGCTGTTAAATTCCCCAGGGAGCAAAATTAGTTGGTAGGAGCTGCACAGAGAAACCCTGCATGCACCAAAATAACTCATCCATCATCTGTGAAGGGCTCTGGTACCCTGACTGGATGGCACTGGTGTGTGTGCAGAGCACTACCAGGGCTGTGGCTCACACTGTGTTAAGAAGGTCACAAAGTGTGTGCTTGTTTTGGGAATTCAACCATCAAAAGCCCATTCTTCTTGAAGTTATAAGAGACTTGGAAAGAATATTGGATTTTTACTTACATTCATGAGAAAAATAATAATTAATGAAAGTCTAGGTTCAAATCAGTGAACCACAGGATCATTTAAGCTGGGAGAACTCTAAGATCATAGAGTCCAACTCTTAACCCAGCACTGCCAAGTCCATCACTAAGCCATGTCCCTCAGTGGCCCACACACGTCTCTACAACTCATATTCTATCAGGCTGAGCATGCTCCTTCAAGAAAAGGAACTGCCACAGGTCTTAATGTACTAAGCCATAAATGTGCAAAGTGATTACAGCAGATGTAGCCCCTGAACAGGTTAATAGGTCTGGCCACAAAGAACAAAAGAACACTGAAAGCTATAAAACATGGTGAGTACACACACAGCCCAGCTGTGCAGGAGGCCTTCCTGGGCAGCAGCTGGAATATCTTAGTGAACAAAGAGGAGCTAAACAACTTAAAAAAAAAGGCTTGGCAAAACTATTAAAAAACCTCTTAATCTGTAAAAAAAAAAAAAAAAAAAAAAAAAGACGACTCACTCTGCACTTCCTGGAAAATGACAGTCAAATTGAAACAGGGCAAGAAGTCTGCTCCTAAACCTCTCCCGTGAACATGTTTTAAGAAGTTTTGCCTTTTGCATTTGAGTCATTGTATTGAGTTACAGAAGTGGAAGTGTTAAAAGAATTTCCATCATGCAAAATGTCCAGCTAGTCAAAAAAAGCCATTTTAATTTTGTAAATTCTTCCTAAAGAAGTGACTGTTATGGGGAAGGGGAAGTAGTAATTAATGTAGATGGTGCTGTCTCAGAAGCATGGTGAGCTTGGCTGCACAAAGAGTTTGTTTTATGATTATTTAGGTATTGCCTTTTCTCAAAAAATATTTACTGAGGAGCCCTGTTAGTTTGAAATAGTAGTTTCCATAGGATTTCTTCACTGCATCTGCTATTCTTAATTTGAACAAAACAGACAAAAGCTTTGAGTAGCTTTTTGATACTGTAGTCTAAGCTTTATGTAAATAACCTTTATATTTATACATGAGCCAGGATGAGTAACTTGTCCAGGATATAGCAATGTACTATACTGCCATTGAATTGAAACACAAACAGTTTGGTCACGAGGTAGCTTCATTGTAAACCCTAAATTAAATTAGATTAGATTAGGTGGAGAAAGTGTTTGCCTTTCCCTGGCCAGTATTAAAATGTTAGATGCTTTGGAGATCAGGAAAATATTCTCAGGATAAAATCTCAAGAAACTGAAGGATGCCTGTGATTTAATTCAGCATCTTGTGTCATTTAGTGTTTCCCCAACTGCTCAGTCACTGGAGTCATGAGATTCTGAAAAGCCATGCTTTTCCTTTAAAAACTAAATTATTAGTCCTTAAAATTGCTGAGGGAAGAAAAATTAAAAGGAACCTCCTCAGTGTTAAAGAAGCCAAAAAGAAAAAAAAAGATCAAGTATTTTGGAAAAACTGGTGCGTTTCTATGCAGGTTTTGAGAAGCTGTGTTTGATAATATCAGCCATTAGCAAGAAACTAATGTGGAAAAGAAACTGTATAGTTCACAGGGATAATTTTTTTTAACCATTTTGCACCCCTTGGTCCTTAGAAGAAAGCCCCAAACAAATAATGATCAGGCAGAAGAGCCCCAGCCTCGGTCGGAGCAAAGTCCTGAGCCTCCTCCAAGCCAGCGCAGCAGACGGCAAGCGGCACACGTCCCACATTGCTCCTGCCTGGCACAGCTGGAACTGCTGCCTCCCTCCTGGCACTGACATTCACAGTGCTAACGACTCAGTGGCAACTAGCCTCAATCAGCAGCAGTATCGATGGTTTCCTACAGATCTCACAGCTGTGCTCCTGTTCTGGGACTCGATGTCGATGCCAGACTGTCCTGAAGGTGAGAGGAGAGATGGGGGGAAGGGGCCCCAGGGCTGCTGCGCACAAACCCCCGCCCCAACACATAGCCGGTGGCGCCAGGTCTTTGCCTCCACAGTGCAGCCCGGGCAGCACAAAGAGTCTGAGACATTTAAGATCATAACAACCACTGAGTATGTTTAGAGTAGCCTCAATACCTCTCTCCAACCATGTCTGACAGGAAAAAAGCAAAAGAAGGATGCAACCAGCAGGGCTTTCCCTTAGTGGTAACACTCAGCACTGGAAAATCTCCTGGTTACTGGTTAACTCTGGACTGTCTTGTTCAAAAAAACCCTAAAGGTTTTTTCTTCCAGGAATTTGTCTAAATTCCTCTTGAACTTTCTTTTTACATAGAATTGAATTTTGCACTTCGGTTGGGAATTATGTGAAAAAAGAAATAATTCTGTCATTTCATTTGCATTGGATATCTGATAATTTCAGAACTTGATCCTTATGTTGTGCAAATATTAGCTAACATTTTCTCATGATCTTCCTACCAGACATTGATTCAATTAGCATTGTCTTAATGCTTCTCAGCTTGTGAGTTCTTTTCAATTTTTTTTACATCTGGAAGTAATTCGCAAAAGGTTTGAAAAAAATTTAGGAGCACAGCTTATGAAAAATCCACATTTTACAGTATCTGTCTTTAAGACAGATAACTTGGCATTGTCCTTGGTAATTAAATTGCCAGTACCACATGCCATATTTCTAACAAGGTCTTTTTTGCACAAATTCAAAACACAGTAACAAGGAACTGGCCATCTTTTACCTGTGGCTGGATAGAAGCATTGAAAAATATACAAAATCGGAACAACAACATTAATGTTTTAGAAAGGAAAAAAATGTGATACAAGATTGTGTCTTTTACCAGCGGTAGGAAAAACGGATGCCAAAGAAACACTGCTTCAAGGTTTTGTAGAATCCTAATTTGGGGCAACTATTTATAGGTGCTGTGTATTATGTTAATTTGGCTTCTCCTGACACACAAAAGGTTTTCTTTGAGAGCTTTTGTAGTAAAAGAAGGAAGAAAGCGAGGGCCCCTCACAAATAGAGATATGATAAAAGCTGCTGTCATTATAACAGATCATCAGAAAGAGAGAAGGAAATGCTGAGACACCATTCATCAGTTTGAGCAATGCTCTCAAATAGCTCCTGGTTAGGTAGGACTAGCTGCAATTTTTATGAAGAGGGATATATTATCAGAAAAGTGCAACCTTTCCTTTTGCAGGCTGTTTACAAACTCATCCCAATTTTCTGCCAGTGTTATTTGCGAGAATTCATTCAAATACCTCACTCAAAACAGTAAGAAAGAATAAATTTCTATTTGAAAATAAATTTCTTATCCCTGAAATGTTGTTGGGCTGGGGTTTTTTTTCAGAAATGAGATATGAAGTTTTCAGCTTCTAGACTGTATGCAAACAGATAATTTTAAATGGGTTATTTTCACTGTATTGAGGTCACTGATCACACTGTTTTTTCTACTGCATGACTGTAGTCATGAACAACAAGATTTTTGACATGAAAAAACAGACCAGAACTAATGAACGATCAACAATGCATATGAATAATAGATAACAACCAGAAATGAATTGTGCTTTGTAGAATTTTAGGTTAGTTTTTATTTTCAGTGGTTTAAAAGGAATAGTGGCACCTTGGCCACCTTCACTGATTGCTTTACCCATAAAAATGCATTTTTTTCAGGAAGAGAAAAAGAAAATCTTTACAAATGAATGTCTGCAAACACATATCATTAGGGTATAAATGTCATGTCAGAAATTATGCATTCATGGACTCTGCTTAGTGGCCAAATTCTTTCCACTCCCCTGCAGACAGACATAGGGGAAAGAAACCCTTTGTACGGTGAAAAAGTCCACTCACAATGTAGACATCTTCTAGAAATGTTGTGCTGGATTTATTTAAAAATAATAACAAAACACTAGAAATCATTCACTTGGAGATTATTACAACTCATTTGTATCAAGCTGTTTTTTCATTAGTCTGTACTAGTGCCATTAACCAGACACTCAAAATACCACTTGGGCAGTGCTCAATGAGGAGCTTCTCTCCAGTCTAAGGCAGAGCAGCATCAGCCACTATACCCAGCTGCTCTGGGTGCTGCCTGTGGTAAGGGGACGAGGCAGGAGATGGGAGGAGGTGGCAGGCCAGCTGCTTGCCTGCACAAAAACTCCATCCACCAGCTGCTGGAGGTGGCCTGGGAGCACCCTGGAGGATTTGTACTGCTCCAGGGAGGGCACAAACGACAGAGGGGCTGACAAAGTTTTAAAAATTACTTGTCTCCACTCCAAAATCATCAAGCATGTCATGTTTTGTATATTGCCCACATAATATGGACACGTAATTTAAGCAGTGAGGCTCAGAAGATCTGATGTCTGTGCAGGTGCCACTGGCTGCAAAGGCTCTGCCAGCTTGCACAGGGATTTTGCTGTGGTATGCACTTCATGGTGTTGACTTAACTTCATCCCAGATGACTTGAATGAACCCATACCATCAAATGACATCTTGAGCTAGGAAATCTGTGTCTAGACCAGATGTAAAGATATATTTAAAGCAGTCTTGCCATCCCTTATAATTCTCTCTCCTAGCAGTAGTCCGTAGTGAGGCTGGAGAGATGTAAAATCAGGGGTATTGTTGTTTTTCAGGTCAGGGATAGCAAGTAATCAGTAGCTTAGAAACATCACCATTGCACTCATGTCCTTTGAGGTAGCAGCTGATACCAAGACTACAGAATCAAAATTAATCTTTCTGGACATATGGTTAAATCAACATAATTTCTTATCACCCTATTCCTTGGGGATGGAGGCAGAGAGCATCCAGATCTCCTGCATCCTATTATTAAGGATGTTATTATCATTACTACATTGAAAAGCAATGTAGACTGAAAAAGGAACACTTTCTTCCAGCTAAAGAACCTGCCTTTTCATTTTTATTCTAGCATTGTTCATGGTAGGGGGTGGTGCTATTAACATGATCTTAATTCTGCTGGGAAAATTAATTCATTTATATACTTCTATGCAACTGTATTTACCACACTTCGTCACTGAGCTACTCTGAATTTTCAGTTGATGCAACCAGATAGAGTTGAATTGGAAAAAGCTGACATTTCCAAACGTGCCCAAGTAGGAAATGATTCAGTGGTTCCAAGGAATAGAGCCAACTGTAAAAGACCATTTGTAACATGATACATCTGGAACCCTAAGCTACCCTTTTGTTTTATGAGCTTCTAATCCTGATATTTTAATGTGTGGTGCTTTCCTTTTCCATAGGACGATTTTGATCCCATGCTGGTTTCTTTTGCATCTACTGTGAAGAATTTGGATTGTAGCTGTCTAGGGAACTCATCATAGGGACAACCAGTGGTCCTGGCCCTCTGCAAACCCTACTGGGTCCCAGTCAGCTGAGAGCAGTCTGTTGATGTAAGGTGAAGAATATATCTAAAGAAATTAGTCAGTGACCGGGTCTGTGCCATTTCAATGATTAGATTTTGACCTTGGATTCAAAATATTCATTTGCATTTGTCACAAAAGTGGTCACTGAGGTATGCAAGTCATGCTAGCTTATTTTCTAACAGCCTATTTTGCAGCATATTGAGGAATTGTATGCCCTGGGAGAACAATCAAAAGCTTGTTTTACCTAATAAGGAAACTGCTGAGGCATATGAATAACCGTTCTGTTTTCCAATACATTTCACACCGATTAATTTTCCAGTTTTATGAAACAAGCTGCAGTTATCTTTGAGTCAGGTTCAGTGAACCAGTGCTTGACTTTAAATAGAAAACTACTGATGTTGCTGGGCAGATGCACACAGGCTTTCAAAAGACCAGTGCTCCCATCAACACTGAATGAAACCATCTTCTTCAATCTCCCACTTGCTTGCTTCTGGCTATAGAAACACTGACTTCCCTTGTAACTGAAGTAGATTTTTATTTGATACTTGCAATATTTTCTTGTAAGAACTTGTGTATCAGCCCTGTTCAAGTTTCATAGAAGTTCAAGTTTCAAAAAAGAAGAAACGAAGTTCAATTTTACTTCTATAATTCCTTTTCTATAGTTTACATGTTTCTCTGAATCAGGTACTTTGTGGTAGAGAAGCCAAAGATGTGTTTGGCAGGCTGGCTAAAGGAACAGCTGAGCTGTTTGCTACTCAGATGGTTTTGAGTTGCAATTCTGTCCGTGAAGAGTGTTCCATAAACTACCAATATTAAATACTTAGTCTTCTTTCTAACATTAGTGATGCTAGGCACCACATTCCTGAGAAAGCAATTCATGCTTCTAAGGCACACAGTCAAGTCCTGCTTATGTTAAGCCAGTAGGAACAGAATAAACATAAAGCTCATGCCACTTACCTTTTCATGCTCAACTGCCTGGATCTCTGCAGCACTCAGGAGACCACTGGTTGTGCTAGAGGATTCAGCTGTTGGCACATGAAGAGAGATGAGAAGAGGTGCCTGTGACATGGCTGCAGGACCCTCACCAGAGGACTTGCACAGTTCCCTTCCATTGCTGTTCCCTGCAACATGGCATAGGAGCACCATAATTCTCTGTGTAATCCTTATGCCTGCCAGCCAGGTCAGAGCCTCACATACAGATCCTTTCCAAGGCAGTAACGAAGGGTGTTGAATCCTCACACTGAGACCTCCTGGTTTGTGCCTGTAGAAAGGCTCTGGCATCGTACTGACAGCACAGCCAGCAGCCAGGGAAGGATTCCACACATAGGTTTAAACATTCCTAGCATGAAAGGTGCCATTTAAGCATCAGTCATCATGTTCACTCTTGGCAGAGGGCTAGGTGACTCATTTTATCACCAAGGCTATTCCTAGAAAAAGAAAACTTAAGTGCCTTAGAAAGGCAGAAGGGCTCCAAGTACACGAAATCTTATAGTCTTTATAGGAGAGCCTAAAGTATCGCCATTAAGCACCAATGAAATCCTGAGTGATTAATGATCAGAGGAAATAGAAACGGGTTTGTGTTTCTGGCTATGCAGCATCACCTGAGGACTCACAGAGTGATCAGAGATATGTGGTGCCAGAGACCAGAGACTCAGGCACAGGTGATCAGCATTTGCTGCAGTTGTGGGTCTATGGTATTTTACAAATTGTTAACAGCTGCATGAGAAATACTTCAATATTCTAAATAGAGAACTCTGGAACAAGCACTGCTTTGTTTCCCATAAGTATTAGTTCACCTCTTAACCAAAATTTTTCCTGCCCATGGGAATGATTTCCACTCAGCTTATTGTTATATATTGTTAGAGAATTGGAGAGGGTATTACACTCAGAGAATGTTTTTAAAGTCGGTCACCCTATCAATCCTATTTTTGTTTGCTTTGTGGAGTTGTCTCAGGGTACACAAGATGGCTTGCTTTCAGATTAAATTAAACCAGAAGAAACACTTCTAGGCTGTATCTAATGGGCTACAACCACTAATGGCATTAATAGCCCCCTCTGTGCCCCCACCCTGGATAGTGTGGACACTGGATCTCCAGTGCAAATTGTTTCACCCCACAGACCTACTCCTAGTGCAAGCCATTACTCAGATGCTCCAGCCAGGATCCTGCTGATTTATGACTTTGCTGATCTGGACAGCAGTATGGGGTCTCTGATGCTTTCAATTCATTTTGAGCATGTTAGCTGACACATCTTCAGCCTTGCAGGTTGTAAACTTCAAAATCTGTAGACTAAATTCACTGATTGTAATGTCAGAGTATCCATGCCCTGTCCATGTCTGTGTCTTCCTTATAGAACTCTCTAGCCTCCAGCTCCTTACTTCATGATTCCTCATAACCTTTCCTTATCACTTCTTTACAGAGGTGGATGCACCAGCTCTGTTCCTTCCCTGAAATATGATTTGAAGTCATGCAATGTAGCAAAGCACAAAGAAGTCAAAATCCATTAAGTTAGCAGGCTTGAGAGAGGGTATTATGGCAGAAAGCATTCTGGATATTGCTTAACACCTATTTTACCTATCTCACTGTCCTGTTTTCAGCTAGACTAGAGTGAATTTCTTCTCAGTAGCTGTTACAGTGCTGTGTTTTTGGATTCAGAATGAGAGCTGTTGATAACACATTGATGTGGTTTTTTGCTAAGTCATTTTATTCTGAGTCAAGGACTTTTGTTTTTCCTTGTCTCATGATCTGCCAGTGAAGAGATGCACAAAAAAAAAAACATACTGGGAAGGAGCATAGCAGGGACAGGTGATCCAAACTGACCAAAAAGATATTCCACACCACAGAACATCATGCCCAGTGTATAAACTGGGGGGAGTCACCCAGAAGCACGGCCGATCAGGGTTTGGGAAGGGAAGTCTGGCATTGATCAGTGGGTGATGAACAGTTGTACTGTACATCAATGGTTTGTTTCCTTTTTATTATCATTATCATTATTTACCAGTATTATTGTATTTTGCTTTATTTTCAATTATTAAACTGATCTTGTCTCAACATACAAGTTTTACTTCAGTTCTCCTCCCCATTCCACCAGGGAGAGGGGGGGTTGAGTCAGCAACTGGGGTGGTGTTTTGTGTCCAGCTGGGCTTCAAACCATGACAGTCCTATTTTGGCACCTGAACAGGGGAACCAAAGTTTGAGATAAGGACCAGAGCGTGTTAAAAGAAAATTGTTATAAACATTCATGTATTGGTATAACAATAGTTGCTAGTTGAAGTGTGGACTTATTTGCCCTCATATTTGTAGTGTTTTGTCTGGGTTATAACTGTAATACCTCACTTGCAGAACGTGTTCTTTGTGGTGTATTTCATAGGTGAGTTTATGTTGTGACAGTGTTGCTGGTTGGGACACCAGCCTAGTGGATATACTCAGTATTGCAGGCACCTCTGTGCTTTGGGAGTCATCTGCATGGAACAACTGAAAATCACACCTTTGGCATTTTCTCCTTTTTCTCAGAGGAACAACATATGGAGAAAACATTTTCCTTTTTTTTTTTTTTTCTCTTTTCTTTCCTTCTTTATTCCTTCCTTGTCCTCCAGGCTGATTACAGTACTCAAGAATTTTAAAGATTTTGAATATTCTGTAGCTACCCTTGAAACCAAACTAGTCTTCTTGCTAGGAGCCAGCATGTTTTTGCATATGTTTCAGGCCTTCTTTCCTCCTTTTACCCTTCTTCTAAGGTCAGACAAATAATTAAGAACATTACTAGAGATCTGCCCAAAAGCTGGATAGTTCAGAGTGGCGGGGTAGGTGGGATTGTATGAGCAAGTCCCTAAGGCAGTGGGCACCTACAACATGTTTGCACCTTACCCCTAAACACATGCAGAATCCAGAAAAAGTAGCATAGTATTTTTTAAAAGTGTCTTATCACCCTGGTACCACAAAGAAGACCCAAATCACTGCAGTGTGTTGGTGCCTGGCCCAGGCCTATTGAGCCATGTTCAACACTGCTCTGTGTCCTCAGGAGGAAAAGTCTTTAAATCTGACAATGTGACAACAGGCCCTGCAGCTGCTCCAACTCCAGCAATAGGCACTGCTACTACTCCACCCCTGGAAATTACTCTGCATACTGCAGATCTTGTTTCTATCTTCTCTCCATTTTTGTTTTCCTCAGAATGAATTGGTTCAGGAGTAGATGGCTTCCTGAAATCTGAGGACTGAGAAACATGGCCAAAAGTCCTTATTCAAAAATGGCTCTCCTTCAGAGAGAAAAAACCAATCAAGATAATATATGGACTTGACAACTCAGCTATAAGCACCTGTTCATCTCTGCATAGGTGAAGTACAGTTGAGTGCATCTTGCTTCTAAAATTGTCCTGAGAGTACTGAGAATCTTGGCTCAGAGTAAAGGATATGAACAAACCCAGCAGCTCTGCCAAACTCAGTGCTATGAACACTAAGTGTACTAGGGAGCAGAGAGAAGGCTTCTTGTTCACCTCACAGTCACTGGCAAGTTCTAATGTCATATTTAATTTTCCATTAAATTATATTCAGACATAGGAGGGAAGTATCAGAAAGATTATCCATGTCTTGGCTGGGGTCACAAGAGAGGAGGGCTATTAGTGATAGGAAGTCTTAGTTAAAGGGTTTATTTTGTTCATGAATGAAGACCAAGTTTTCAGATGTGAGCAAGTTGTGGTCACTACAACGAGAAGGGAGTTTTGCTGTCAGGTTAGATCTCCATGCTGCTGCCAGTTTCTTTTCAGCTGCTGACCCTCAAAATAGTCTCCAGTTAAGGAGCTGCTCAAAAAACATGATGATATGAAGACAAAAATAAGTAATTCACTAAACAGGAAATATTGTAATAGTACATACATTGAGTCAGAACAAAAATTTGTGACTTACAGTACTTTGACCCAAGCTTCTTCTGAGACTGCTAGTGACAGAAAAAAGGCAAGAACCCCTCCTTGACTAAGAAAGTTGTTTCTAGGTGCTTAACAAGGCACCTAACGTATTATTTGCCTTGACAAAACCCAGTTTTAAACCCAGTGACTAAACAAGCAGGATAATACAGTGTGGAGGTTTCTTGGTTTATGAGGACAAACTGCTGCTTGAAACTTCTGTGACTGGTACAGAGCCAATAGTTGGCAGGCAGGTTGCTAGACCACTTGGATGGGCTGGGAATGCCTCTGTGATAACATATTTTAAGGAAAGAGGAAGCGCAAGAAGTTCCTTTTGCTGCTTCCCCGCTGAGGGTGCCGAGGCAAGGGGCTCCTAGGCCTCCTCTTGGAGCGGGCTGCCAGGGCCCCCCGGCATGGCAGCCGGGGCTGGGCCACCAGGAGAACCACTCTGGGGCCGCAAGCAGCCGTGAGCAGCCATGAACAGCCGTGAGCAGCCGTGAGCAGCCGTGAGCAGCCATGAACAGCCGTGAACAGCCATGAGCAGCCGTGAGCAGCCATGAACAGCCGTGAACAGCAGTGAGCAGCCATGAGCAGCCATGAACAGCCGTGAACAGCTGTGAGCAGCCGTGAGCAGCCATGAACAGCTGTGAACAGCCGTGAGCAGCTGTGAGCAGCCATGAACAGCTGTGAACAGCCGTGAGCAGCCGTGAGCAGCCATGAACAGCTGTGAACAGCCGTGAGCAGCCGTGAGCAGCCATGAACAGCCATGAGCAGCCATGAGCAGCCATGAACAGCCGCGAATAGCCGTGAGCAGCTGTGAACAGCCGTGAACAGCCGTGAGCAGCCATGAGCAGCCATGAACAGCCGTGAGCAGCCGTGAGCAGCCATGAGCAGCCATGAACAGCCATGAGCAGCCGTGAGCAGCCGTGAACAGCTGTGAGCAGCTGTGAAGAGCCGCGAGCAGCCATGAACAGCCGTGAGCAGCTGTGAGCAGCCGTGAGCAGCCGTGAACAGCCGTGAGCAGCCGTGAACAGCCATGAACAGCCATGAACAGCCGTGAAGAGCCTTGAGCAGCCGTGAACAGCCATGAACAGCTGTGAACAGCCGTGAGTAGCCGTGAACAGCCGTGAGCAGCTATGAGCAGCCGTGAACAGCTGTGAGCAACCGTGAGGAGCCGTGAGCAGCCATGAACAGCTGTGAAGAGCCGTGAGCAGCCGTGAGGAGCTGTGAGCAGCCGTGAAGAGCCGTGAGCAGCCATGAACAGCTGTGAACAGCCGTGAGCAGCCATGAACAGCTGTGAAGAGCCGTGAGCAGCCGTGAAGAGCCGTGCAGCCAGAAACATGCAGCGTGGGCCTTTGGGGCTGGCTCAGCCAGCAGGCCCTTCCATGCAGCCGGCGCGGCTTGCGCCAAACTGGCAAAAAAACACCACGCAGCTGGCAATGAGAAACATGGTGAATATTTCCCCAGCACAGAGCCCAGACGAGATCAACTTCTCAGCTTCAACTTGACAGACACTAACTTTTTTCCAAGTCAGAGAGAAAAGTGAGATCACATGAGGAGGCCAACACGGTGGTGCCAAGGTCGGTGGGGGAAGGGAGAGGTTGGAGGCGCTCCAAACACCAGAGCTGAGATTCTCCTGCGAGCTGTGGTGAGGACTATAATACAACAAACTCTTTCTCTATAATTCATTGAAGTGCATGGTGGGGTGCAGAGATCCACGCACAGCCCATGAAAAGAGTGCTCACGCCAGAGTGCATAGATGCTGTGAGAGGCTTTTAGAGATGGAAGAAGAGAGCCTTTGCTTTCAGGCTGGAATAGCTCATCCTTTAAAGACTAAAACCCCATGAACCATTATGACCCACGCTGGCAGTTGTGGGAAGACTGCGAGACTTGTAGAGAGATTTTTCACTGCAGCAGATTTGGGCGGAGCTGTTGTTTGTGAAGTTTGAAACCATGCTAGAGAAGTTCGCAGAGAACTGTCTCCTGTGGGACGTATCCCATGGCACAGCAGAAGAAACTCTCTTTCCTCAAACATAAAGAAAGACTCTTAAGACATGAAACACTGACCAAAACCCCATGTTTGTTTCTCTTGCGCGGGTTGGTGGAAAGAGGGAGGTACTGGAAGTGAAAGATGTTATGAAAGTTTGCTTTGGTTTCTCATTATTCTTTTTACTTTTAATTCTGTTAATAATAAACCTTCTTTATACTGTTTAAGTTTGGACCTGTTTTGCCTTGAAGTTTTTTCCATTTTTCTCAATAATCTGTATTTCACCTCATGAAAATGAAGTTTCAATTTCCCCTTCTCTGCTAGCTATAGCAGAGGTAAGTAAGTGAATAGTTTCTTCGTGGTACTGGCGCCTAACCAGTGTCAAACCACCACATACAGATGTGAAGCTATTTATCCAAGGGGAGAAATCTTATGATTCAAATCCAGGTCTATTTGCAATGCCTGTAAATTCAGACACCACCAAAAATTGTCGACTTCACAGAATTGTGGCAGCTGGTTTTCACTGAACTCCTGGGTTGATGGAAAAAATTTTTATTCCTCATACTCAAAAGCTAAACACTGTTTCCAATGCAAAGTTCACTTCTGAAATGAGCTGCTAGAGACTCTCCAATGGAAATTGGTGCTGCTTTGTCAATGTCAAGGGAAGATCTAACCTTCTGCTTCAGTAGGCTGGAGAATGGTACATGAGAAGATTCCTGATTGAAAAATACAGCTCCACTAGAGGGCTGGTAAACAAAACCTGTTTGTTCAGGTTTTATTATAGAACAGCACAGCCACATGAAAGATACAACACATCTTTGCTTCTGCATTGATCTATAGGTTGAGAAAGGGTTCAGATGTGGCCAGAAGAAAGAGCACATTCGTGTTTTCTTTCAAAGTGCATTCTTGCTTTTGTTGTCCCAATTCACTATTCTTAGAGCTGCTAGGGGCCCAGAGCCTTTTCAAGTCACTTTTCTTATTTACAGTCATTTGCGGATCATCCTGGCTCCTTCCCTGTCATTCACTCTCAGGTACTTCCAGCTGCTGCTGCTATTGTTGTCAGCTATTGGAAAAATAAATAATTTTAAGAAGTGAAACACCCCTTCTCCCAGACCTGTTATCCTCCATATTTCACCTATAGAAGCTGCCTTTCACATCATTAAATTGCTTCACCTCCTGCTGTTGGTTATGCCTGCAGAGCTTTTGGTAAGTCCCTGTCTCTGTTGCTGAATGAGATGCACCTTTCAAAATAGCTGTGACTTACCTGGAACCATAACCCTTTGTCTCTTTCATCTCTGTTGTCTCAAGGCTTTCAATAACCATTCCAGGAGATATTTATTGCTGCTAAAAAACACACTAGTCACTAGTCTGGTTCATCCTGCAAATGCAGAACAGCACGTTTTGGCAGCAGCTTTTAGGGTAGCAGTGCAATTTTTCTTCAATTAATCTGATTCGTGGGGTTTAACTGTGTCTTTCACACACATATTCACCCCCCATAATTTAAGAAGCATCAGTTTCCAGAAGCACAGATCCTCTTCACAGTCATCTTACAGCTCAATTTTATCCTTTTTTAATTGGACTAGTATTTTTACAAACAGCTGGAAAAGGTTTCATGTTTTAAAACTATCTATAACTCTGTCAATAGTTGAAATAATTACCTACACCTTCTCTTGCACAGAGGACTGTATAGCTTTTTTTCAGTGTCCAGAATATTTCTTTAACATGTTTCTGACTCTCTGACAAAGTGAGTAGTTTTTCTCAAGGTTAGGGGTTTATAGACTGTGTGTGAGGACAAGGGGCCATGACAGAGACTGAAATGTGCTGGCTTGGAGCAATCCTGTCAGAGTTAGCCATCTGCAGGCAGGCTCAGAGTGGGCTACATAGACTCGTCTCCCTCCCTACTGTACTATTTCTTCACAGTGTCTTTCTTTTTCCCTTTTGTTGTAGTAATGACTCACTGTACTTAAAAGCAGTAATTCTGAATTCTGAGAATGCTTCCAAACCAAAGAACACTCCTTGATGCAAGAAGCAAGAGAATAAGGAAAAGTAGATTCAAAAACAGAGAGAAGGTTTAAGAAATAGAAAGAAGTAGTGAGTATAGCATTTCATGGAGAGGCATGAGGTAAAAACTGCGAGAAATGTGACATTTTCCAGAAATGTATCAGGCAAGGGGAAAAAGTTCAAGTGACCATTAGGTTTTCTGGGAAGACAACATGAAAGAAAGATGGCCCTGAAGTGGGTTTTTTTAAAATATTGCTAGGAGACAGGCATTGCATTTTTATATAATCAGGTTTGCATAGGGAAGTGTTGAATTTTGAGCCGGTGATCAGGCAGCATGAAAGATAATGAAGGGGCACACACTTCTAGGAGAAAGAAAGTATTCTTGAAGGTATCAGCTTTACAAGAGAAATTGATCAGAGGGGAAACATTTCTGAGCCATGTATAGCAGA
This sequence comes from Lanius collurio, assembly GCA_020086605.1. Taxonomy (NCBI): domain Eukaryota; kingdom Metazoa; phylum Chordata; class Aves; order Passeriformes; family Laniidae; genus Lanius; species Lanius collurio. Next base: position 16,886,341 of record JACBWW010000017.1, on the reverse strand, counting down.
TTTATAACTTGTTTTAACTCAAAATAAACCATATACTGTTACTATAATCACTGTGTCAGAACAAATAGTAATGGGGATCCGATGTCAAAATAAAAGGGAAAAATCCAATCAACAATCCTGACTCAACCTGTGAAAAGGCAGAGGTTATTTAGCACTAGCAAAGAAGAACCAGATCTGATTGCAAGAGTTAGAAGGAACAGAAAACTGTTTTACAGAATAGAGAGTAACTAAACCCTAAGTCAATGAAGGACAGAGGAAAATTAAAGAATTCCTGGATTTCTACAGGCCAAAGACTGAAAATCATAGTTGGAATCAATGTACACCTGCAGCCCTCTGAAACACAATGCAAGATCAAGATGTGTTAAGCAATCAGATTTTGGCCAGAACTGTTGCAATCTTAGGGGAAAGCATTTTGTAAGAGCTTGCAGAGCAGGATTTGATGCACCTATTAAGAAACAAGGACTCATTCACAGTCTGTCCAGTGAAAAAGAATTTCTCAAAAGGGAATGTGAGCAGAACATCACTCTGTTAAAATTTGTGTCAGCTTGATACTGGCTTTTGAACTACCTTGAGATCTCAAAGACAAAACCTCATACTGCAGAGCACAGACAGAATGGGGGCCATGGTGGGTGTTCTAGAGCTCCCCACAAAAGGGCAAAAACATCTTGAACATTCACTTTTAGGGAACAGACTACTGCATCTGTTTGTTCTAAGGTGGAAAACAGATCAAACACCCAGTCTCATTAAAAAGTAGAAGATTCCGTAAAGACAGAAAGAAATTGCACAGATAAAAAGTAAATTGGACACAATAAAGGTCTAGAAAGGGCAAACAAAATGTTTAATTCTGAGGAAGGAAACAAGGGTCAAAAAAAATAACAAAACATACAATTACTATTAAAAGTGTAAAAAAGTCTTGTGTTTTATGAACAGTGTTTGATACAGCATGAAATTGACTTATTTATGCTAACTCCTGAATCATGGAGTCTCAAGCTGACGGGCCAAGAAGTTGGTCAACAGGACAGGCCAGACAATCAGGACTGAGCAGAGCAGCACAGGGAACACAGAACATCACAAAGCCCATGAGATGCTCTGAAGACCCAAGACAAACTCAAAGACTGAGGAGGTCTAAGTCATTACACACAAAAGTGACAGGCATGTGCTCATTTTAAGCAGTTGTTCGGGTTGGTTATAACCTGCCTGACAAGTGAGGAGAGACAGTTTTTCTTCCTTTCTTACCAGTGTTTCAGCCTGGATGTTAATTCCCTTCCACACTGAATTTGTGTTGTGTGTCTTCCAGAATTTCCACTGTTAAGCTTTCCCTTATTCCTGTACCTTTTTCTCTCATTAAGGTGTTTAAGTAGACTCATTAAGTATAACATTTGGACAATACCCAGGCAGCAGAGATTACCTCTTTTCTGTTAGTTAAACAGAAGTGCAGACAGAGTGCAATTTTCCTTACACTTGTGTTTCAGAGGGATGCTAAGAGGATTTCATAGCAGGAAACTGGGGATTGCAGGAACCAATGCTGCAGGTGAAGGCAAGTCAGCTGTTTGCTCCAGTTTCTGAAGACTATGTACATTTTATTCCCTCAAATTCTCCTGATCCTTCTTTGACCTCTGGAAATGAACAGTATTTACAATGTTACAAGTGATTAGAAATGATGTTCAGAACAATGAGTTTAAGCCTGGATTCCTACAGATTATCTACTCAGCATTTCATCACAAACCCAGCAACTTCTTAATGCCTTTCTCTCTCAGCAACCTGAGATTCTGCTCTTATATTTCTGAAATCCTTGTTTTCTATTGCATCCCCTAGGTATCATCTAGAGAAAGAGCAGGGTGCAGTGGCTTGTCCAGAACCTGTTGGTGCTGGCAGGGAAGCAATGTGCGCCAGGGGCAAGTCCACGATCAGCTGAGGGTGCCACCTTTCTTTTATGGTAACATTCACTTGGCTTTTTTTTCTCCATTCAAGCACAAATTTTCTAGGAAAAAACCTAGGAATATGGTGTCTTTGAAACATTGTCTCTTTTTCACGTGGCTGAATTTTGCAACTGGATTGAAAAGCCATTGGAGAGAGGACATGAACAAGCATGAACTGAAAGGACATTCACATTCATGTCACTCCTTAGGAAGCCATGAAGAGGTGCAGAACTTCTAATTTTCTCATAGACAAGATCCTGAAAAAGATAGGATTGATTTTTCCCTTTAGAGATAATCTGCAATGTTTTCCTTCATTTGCACCAAGTGGGACTTACAAGCCCTGGAAAGTGATCAGTTTTGGAAAGTGATCTGTTTTGGGCAGTTTCTCAAACAAAAGCTGTTATGCAGCAGGGATACAGCCAGTCTCCTCCTGATGGGGCAGCCTGTGAGCAGTGAGGAGTCCTTTATCAGTATGCCTCTAGAATACTGTTTGCAGAGCCAGGTACAGTATGGTATTTATAGCCAAAGAGGCTAGAGTGGGATCCTGTGGAGAGAGATAAGAAAGAATTGAGCTATGGGCTGTGGGACGTGCCTGCAGAGGCACATGGCAGCACAAAGGAGCACAGGGTGGCACAGAGAGGCTTGTCTCTGCCAGACCCTGGGGGGAGGAGGTGTCACAGGCAGAACCCTACGGAGAGGAGCCTGCCAGGAGCTGACAGACACGTGAACACCCCATAGAAGGACATTTAGAAAGCGTGTTACTGATGTGGCAACATGGGGTAGTGAGAATTGCCATGTAAGGAAATACTGGGCCTTGAAAAAGTGTATAAAAACAGCTCATTTCTTTTGAATAAACGATTCAGATTCCCTGCTGGTCTGGGTCCGTGTCTCAATCACTCACAGGATTCATCTCAATTAAAATTTGTTGTGTACAAAAAGTTAAATGAACCACCCATTTCTCTCCCCTGATTCTAATGGAATGCCTATGTACCTGCCCTGGCAGCTAATGTATGCAGCATAAAAGTCTAAAGTTACTTGAAAGGAATCTCACCTTAATGTTCAGCCAATAACTTCCCTTCTATTTTACTTCCAAGTAGCAATATTCTCAAACGGAAAAATACAGGCAGATATAAAGCAACAATGCAAAACCTTTTTAAAGCACAATCTTACTTTAAAATGCATAGGTGCAAATTAATCTGTCCCCTTGGTGACAAAGTTATCAACATCAACATGACAGGATGCTATCATTCAGCTTGCAAATGCTAAAGTTCCAGTGCAGTAAGTGGACTGCACTTCATTAAAACCCATTTCTCAGTACAACCACTGCCAACACCATGATCTCTCTCTGTAATTAAGAAAATGTAAAATGATCTCCTGCAGAGAAGAGTACAGTAGCAATGAAGGGAACAGAGTTAAGTCCAAACCTAAGCCAGCAAATAATTTTCTTTTTACAGCTTCCCAGAAAGGACTTGGCAAGGAATATCAGTAGACAACAGAGCACAGTAAATTGAAGGCTTTATCATGACCCCACTTCTCTGCCATGCTGAAATGCATTAAAAAAAATGTTTTATATATGGATGCATGTACATATGTATGAATGAATGCACATATTTACTTCAAAAATGAGTACTTTGTAACTAGCTCCAAAGTTCCAGCAGTCACTGCTGTCAAGACTGACCACTTCTGCCTTTTTGCCTTGCAGAAGGAGCATGACCAGCTAGTCACTGACACCATTTACCCTGAACTCTGAAGTTCACTTCCACAATGTATTTTGCTGCTAGATTCTCGTTATCACACATTCTGATCTGCCTCAGGCAGCTTTAAGCCCCTTGTCAAGTCACAGCTTACATATTGACTGTGAATCATATATTCTTTTAGCCCAAATTACCTCTGCATTTCAAGAATCTGAAATAGATACTGTGCAATTAAAGCATTTTAAAAGCACTGACACAGCAATAACCCATTTTGTTGTTTTGTGTCAGACAAGCCATTTGTCTGCAGAAACTGTATAATTATAATTGTTTTTAATGTCCCCTTTAGTTTTATGTCCAATAAGCAGCATCAATCCTTTGTAAAGACAATATAATGTTCTCAGTATCAGAAGGGACTCATATATAAAAGAGAGGAAAAATTGTATTTGCTATAGCCTGAAACCAAGTAAGGCCAAGTACAATGAAATGAGAGAGTCACTGATTTCTTTCAGCTTTCCGAAGGATGATCTAGAGAGATGCAGTTTTGAAAACTTAAAGCAATCTAGAAAAGAAAAATACATGTGATGTGGGTTATAGACACAAAGGGCCACATATCATTTGCTGTAAACCAGCAACTTCACTTTCTTGGCACTACATGAATTCCCACCAAATGACCAGCTGGTCCACTTTAAGTGTCAGAAAAAAAAAATCTGTGAAACATGGAAACATTCTCTGTTTACCTCAGACATGCAAGATCAGCATTTATACTTTGGAACTAGCTTGTTTTTACTATGCATTGTTGTTAAATCCCATGTTCCTACTTTCTAAACAGTTCTTGCTGTCACTTCATCCTTTGTTTTCTCACCCAGTTTCTTGTCTGTCACAACATTAAGCCCCTTTTTTCTAAGCTCCTGAGAACAAAATATGGTTCTTTCAGTCACTCATCCTTACCAGAGGGCATAGTGGTAAAAAATGAGATGGGTGAACTGTTAGAACAGGGTTTATTTTAACTCTACACTCCCAGGCTGAAAGCATGAACCACTGCTAGAGTCCAGATTCATGGCAGCAGTTGGTTTCTTTCGAAGATCCACCCCTGCATCAGAAGAGGACTGGAAGCTACCAGAGTCTGAAGCCAAATGCTTGGCAGAGGTGAAACTCAGACAGCTGGATTCTAATGAAACTCTACTTCAGGGATATCAAAAGGCTTCAGGGGAATGGCTGTGCAGGTGTTTCAGACGGACCCTAGAGAATTTTCTCAGTGCAGAGTTAAGGTGAATCAGGGTTAATCCCCTGATGCACAAAACAAGCCAAACACTCCTTTGGGGATCTGCAGTAAAAAGAGTTATTGGTTCCCCATTCAAGTTCTGCCACTGTTCTCCAGATTCCAAGTGATATGCACCAGGAAAGCAAATAGATGCCATGACAAGATAGAAGAAGTTTCCATCACACTGCTTTTTATTGGAAAGAAACAGATTAATTCAGAACAAAAGATTACTCTGTCAGTGACAGAATGAGGTAAAATTAATACAATGAAATCTCATTGATTGAGACTATTCTTCTCAAATTGGGGATTAATTAATCTTCACCCCTTTGTCAACATTATCTCCTTTTGTTTGCCAGGCAGATGACTCAGGAAATCTTTCCTTTAGATTTTACGACCACTGTTATAACTGTTCCTTTCTGTGCCTTTGCCTCCTGTGGCCACTCTCTGCTTCCTTAGCTGTCTCAGTGTGGGAGCCTCTGCTGGCTGCTCACAGCTGGGGAGGCAACCTGGCTTTTCATTCACCTTCTTTCACTCGCCTCCTTCATCCCCAGTCTCTGGACTTGAACATTGCACTAGCCAAGAATTTCCTAGGAAAATAATACATTTTTGACAGGAAATTGCATTTCACATTATTAGAATATTCAGAAAAATGTTTAATCTAAAACTGGTTCAGAAAAAAATCCCTTACTGTTTCTAGGTTTGTTAAAGGATCTTGTTAAATAAATTAAAATTCTTTTAAATTAAAAAAAGAAACATATCACCATTTCAGATGTACTACCTATTCAAATTATGAACTATTCTTAGAAAAGCGCTTTTAAAAGTCAAGTCTTCAAAACTGTTTAAGTCAGCATGATTCCACTGAGGCATGGCAGCAAAGGATCTGGCCCCAGGATCTGTATCTCCAAACCTACTGTGAACTGCAAACCTACCCAGCTGTGACATTTCGAAATGTAATCTCTCAAGGGCTTTTGTAAATTATCACATCCTGCCTGTGCACACTCTCAAGAGGTATTATTTGCAGATGAAACCTCTTGGTAAGTAGCGTACCTAAAGAGTAACAGCTATTTAGAGCTCACGGTAGTTCCATGGTAATTATTGCTCAGTTTCTCACAGAAGAGGAGCTGTACAGGATGGCACTGGTTAGTCCTCAGGGCAGTGGCCATCAAGATGAGAGCAGTAATTCTCTACCTGTGGTTTCTCAGAGAGACATACTGAAATAATAGCTTGTCTGCAGCTGACTTTAAACATGTCTAATTATCTCATTCAATATGGACCTGTTACAGTCTCTGAGGTTCTAGTAAATAATGAAGTAATTTAACCCCTTCCTCCAATTTAAGGTTTGTTGCATATCTCACAGCTTTGAAACTAAGCATGCCTTGATCAAAAAACCTCCATGCTTACAATCACCAAATCCAGGGTAATAACCTTTCTCAACTAGAGGAAATACTAGGTAATTCTACTTGGACTATGGATATTTTTAGATACATCAATCTCAGGGAAATAAGAAATGCACAATGAAGAAAGATGATCACTGGAGGGATGCTATGGGCCTGAAATTGGAGTTGTACTAGTTTGAAAACAAACTAGTGCTAGATTGCAAGTCAGAATTATAATTTCATAGGAAAAATGAACATAAATGCAATAGTAGAAGAACACTGACAGAGTCAGGATACAATCTGACATCCTATTAGTCAGGGTGGTGGTAGTAGCAGTCCAGATGAAGTGGTGATCCTGTAGAAGGGTCTGGTCTTCACCTGAAGGTCCAGTAGTAGCTCTTGTCCTCTGGGAACCCAGTAAGGGCTACTTTCACTCTTCCAAACCTCAGATTGTATCCAGGTGGGAATGCTTGGCTCCTCACCCTGGGCAGGGCATCTCACAATGGGATGATGTAATTCTCTGAGTCATGTGGTGGGCCCTTGACTACCCATTAAACAGAGATAATCCCCCAAGAGAGTTATCAGGGATGAGTCATGGTAGGAGATAACAAACACTGCCCCACCTGCTCTAACAGCTTGTGAAGATAATAGAATGCATACCCTTGGTTACATCTTGTATTGTAACCTAGGACAGGAGTGTAACTGAAAGGTTAAAGCCCTTTGAAAGGTGGAAATCTTAGCACTAGCACAAGACACCTTGAAGGTTTAAGCATCGCCTCTGCAATTAAGTACACAGAATCATATTAAAGCAAAAAGACCACCCTAAAAAGAGCTTGTGACTGAATTCTCAGCAAGTTCTTACGAGAAACACATCCCTGAGCAGATTCCCCTCAAACAGTTTCAGTCAGGAAACTTAGACCAGTGTTGGTGACCAACAGTTTTGCTATTCCTCAGGATTGTTGGTCTGACATTCCTCCCACAATTGTCACAAAAGATTGCAGTAAGGAAGGAGAGGTCCCAGATTTTCAGTATGCTGGCTCACCTACATACCTCCTATTTCTCTTTCATACATATTTTATTCTGTGTAATGAGATTTCATAGCGCAGAATGAATTAGAAGATACAGACTATGCTGGAGAAGATGACATCAGAAAGATGGGAGACAGGACAGAATGAGCTGCCAGAACTATTTATGGAGGGCACCCAAAACCCTAAATAGATTTACTTCTGCTCCTTGAAAAGTTTGTGCTCTCAAGATGGAATCAGATCAGTCCAAGGTGCTATTTCTTCCAAGAAGTTCTTAATGTCTTAGAATTAAACGACATTAAAACACTGAAGGAAGGTGTTAATTCTTTCAACATGTAGAACCATGCAAATTGCAGGCACACAGTGTGCCCAGAACTGAAAACCAAGAGCAGATATATAAATGTTACCTCTCATCAGTGAAGCACGTCTCATGTGTCTTCTCAATACCAAAGGCTAAATAGCAAGTTTGTTCCAGTCACAAGTACAGCAGCCATCCAGGGGTTGCTGACTCAGAAACAGTCTCCTTTTCAGTTCCCTAAACATATTTCCTACATACTACCCCTGGCATGTGGCTAAAGCCACTCACTCTTCACCTAACACGCAGTGTTAGTTCTGTTGTTCTCTGCTGGCTTTCTGCCCTCTGCACAGTCTAACCCTGGATACTTTGCAGACCATAGGAAGGTGATTGAGTTACCCCCAATTTAGTGCTGTTTAACAGCTCAAGGACTGTAGCAAGTGTTCAAATGAGTCAAGGGAATGAAAAGAGAACAACAACCTGATGTAATTTACAAGAGAGCTCCTGATTGTTCCCTCTCTGTCAGCATCCTGCACAGATCAGAAGGAAGCAGGACTAAAAGAAAAGTATGTTTAAACATTGAATGCCTTCAGAAAGATATTCTGAGGTCTAATGCTCACTTCAGACAGAAGGTGAAGTCACTCTTTCCCACAAATAATCTGCACCTAAGAGTTGAAGCTAATGATCAAGGAAGTTGACTACAAACTTGCCATAAACTCAAGGGATTCAGGTATCTGAAACCACAAGTCGATTGACTTCATATTCATTAGGCAAGGGTGTAATTAGTTTTTAAGTAACTATATAGGTGGAAACAAACAAACAAGTAAACAAACAACCAACACAGATCCATTCACACAGACAGTTCCAGAAGGCAAGAGCATTCATAAAAAATGTTAGTATAGAATATTTTATCTTCATCCTGCAATTTTTGGGAGAATAAAGTTATTCCTAAAGACTGCAGCCATTGCACCAATTCAGGAATATCACAATGAAGTGTTCTTCCAGCTGCGGACTACTGCTGACCTGTTAAATAGCAGGGCCCTGAGACAACTGAGAAAATCACCAAGACCACAGATTTATTTTCACACAGCAAAGAAATTGTGGGAAAATAATAATCTAAAAAGTAGCTTTGGTTTTGTTTTATGGCAAAATAAAAATATGATGGCAACACAGTCTAATATGGTTCTTAAGACAATCTTTCAGTTTAAAAGGGTTGAGGAATGGAAATACCATGCCCTCTTTTTTTTTCTTTTTTCCAACTCAAGTTGCACATAACAGTGACACATTCCTACCACCTAACTACATATGTATACTGATTTTAAAAAAACCCAAAAAATTTCTGTGGCAAGTATGAACACAGTGACATTTCTAAGAGACAACTGTGGAGACTGCCTATGGATCAAATGAAGCTGAACATGCATGTATGCTATTTCAGCTACTCTTTCAATTTAAGAAGAGTTCGTTTGTGCCCCTGCTTTCTTTCTGGTAACCCTGAGATATGATCATCTTTTTAAAGATTCAATACCAGCATGTTTAGTGTATGGGCACTGTTCTCTTTATTTCCAACACCTTTTCAAGCATTTTATTATTGTAGTTAGAAAAAAACCTAACTAACTAACTAAATGTTCAAATTATTTAAATAAACATTTCTCAACTGTATGAAAATGTTCAAAAGTGTTTATATCTCATGAATTCTAAAATACATTTTCTATTTAAGAATCTCTAGTGGAATTGTTTCAATTTTTTTTTTTTTTTTGTAGAGACATAATTCTTTTGTTAAGAGTTGCCTGACTGAATATAATGCAGAGATCAGAAGGTTAAATCAATTGAGCCCTGGTCAGAGATGATCACTGTAAAAGACTTCAGGCAAGAATTCAATTTTTTTATTCTCAGTAATATCACCTCACTTTGAATGAAAACAGAAGTAACGTTAAATACTTGCTTTCAGTTGGCAGCAAGTGTCATTTGCAAGATCCACAATACTGTCTCTGTTTTGTCACTGAATGAGTCTCAATCTTAATGGTCTTCCCAGACTTCATTTACAGAATAAAATGCAATTTGCTCTCTTCGGTAATGAAATTTGTTTCTTTTCTTCATGAGTTGAAGGTCTATAATATATTATTCAGCTTCATACATAATAAGTTAAAAGGCATGCAAATGTGGCTGCACAGCCAGGAGTCAGGATTCTCTTCCGAGCGCAGGACGGTGCTTGGTGTGTGGAGCAGGACACCCATTTGAATCTTGTCTTGCTTGTCATTTGCAGTTTGTTCTACCAAATCTGGAACAGCCACTTAAGGGCAGGCAAAGTGCCATCTTATGAATGGGGTATGAGCACAAACCACCAAGAGATTATATATGAAAATCAGAGTTGTTCAGTGAGGGCAGCATTTCAAGTTAGGAATGTCCAAGCAGCTGTGAGGAATGATTTATCCTGCCTATTTTTAATGGGATGTCTCACTGGGGCTAGATTAATTTCAGAAATTAAAGATACTTTTGTGAACAGAGTTTCTACAACTCTGCTGAGTTCAAATCAGTGTAATGCAATAGTGGTGTACTACTGGAGATGTCCAGGTGTTCTGGAGTGTTCTGCAGGGAGCAGTGCTGGGTGCCCTGCAAAGCTGGGAGGAAGTGTGCACTGTGCAACAGCAAATGCACAACAAGCACGGGCTCTCTCCCAGACAGTACTAACAGGGAGGATACAGCTCACTCTTTTCCCTGTAAATCCAGAATTACACAGAACAGAATACAAGAATGTCTATGTCCCATTGCACTCCTGTTGAGATCAGTGGCTATTCTTCCACTAGCTTCTATAGAAATCTGAATGGCTTAACCTTGGTAGAGGGCCAGGACACAAATCCTGTCCTGTAAATTAAGATCAGAAGACCATTTCTGTGACTCCCAGATTAGGAGATCTACATCTCCATTATAATACATCTGACTAACAGGATTTAAGTTTTGTATGCAGTTAAGCTTCTTGGGGTTACAACCACTTGATTCCTAATTCAAAAGAAGTAGGTGTGAATGCTCACATACTGCTTTATCATACTGTCATGGCAACGAAATCCTCACAGCTGCAATGTCATTGTCAGTCACATAGCAAAGGACAGCCAGAGGATGTTCTCTGCCTCCACCCCTCCCAAAGGTTAATACCACAAAAAAGTCCTGTTCCAAAACACTAAAACATCTACTACTGGAACATCTATTTCAGGACCACTGTAATGCAATTTTTTTCATACATGTTAACATTCTCTTTAATGCCCTGTGTTTTCTACTCTTTGATGAAAAGGCTATCTGGATAAGAGTAAATATCTTACAGGGGACCTCAAGATTAATTTGTGAAATAATTCTAGATAAAAAAATATAGCATTTGTAAGCAGAGGCCAGTATGGTGTAATATGTTGCATGCTTGCATGAACTGATTTCTACATGCTAAAGAAAATTTAAAAAATCAACTAGAACAAAGTTTAGAATATGACTTTTAATTGAGGATTAATTTCTACAGTGCTACAGTATTAACAATCTCTAAAACAAATATCTGAATCTATATCCCAAAAAATATAATATTTGCAAATAAATAAGTTATTAGAAGTATCATATCGTGTTGCTTTCCTGTCTATGTAAACGTCTAATGATAATGCATTTCAGAAGAAATAACAATAATAAGCAGTTGCAGTGCATTTACACTATTAAGAAACTTTAAGTACAATTCTATACATATATATTCTACACACTTACATTTTTCTGCACTTACACTTTTACAAAGCCATAAACTGAAAGGACATTCAAATACATTCAAGACCAAACAGGGAGGCAAGAGAGGTATGAATAAAAAGACAGCATGTTTCAGGTGGTACAACACGACACAGAAAGTCCCGTACATCACCAGCCACTACCAGCTGCAGGCATGAAATTGGCAGCAGCTTCCTAGAGAGGGCTGGAGTCACCCAACATTCAGGTTCTCCACAGTTCTCTTGGTACAGCTCTCAGGTCACTTGTCAGATTTACTTTTGTGACCTAAGAGTTCACCGGACAGGTCTTCTCCATCTGGGAAGTCACAGGGATGAATCACCTGGGGACATTGTAAAGCCGTCAGTCCTACTGAAGGCACTTGGGACCCCGAGAACGGTGCCGGGGCACACTGAGCCCGACACTGACCCAAGAGTGCCACCCACTGTGACGCTGTGCCCTCCTGGAAGCAAGTTCATGGAGCAACCCCTGGCAAACTGAAACCTGCCACTTTAGCAGCCTGGCAAAGCATTGCGGGCGGTAACAATACTGCAACTCACTTGAGCAAGAGAACACAGAGCTCTGCCGAAAAATGGGGAGTTTGTTTTTTAAACAACCACTGTAACAAACACAGAATGAAACATTTTAATGGGATACAGTTAATCTTCTATAAAAACTGTAGGTTCAGCATGAATTGTAAACTGGTAATAAACAATACAGTAAGTCTCAGCACATTTTAAAATATACATTATTAAACAAACCTTGATTTTCAGAAAAGCTTTCAGCTTTTTTTTTTTCAAAAAAACCCACTTAATCAATCCTTTATGTACTGCAGCCAGTTTGCCTGTCTGAAAATTTTGATTTATGAAGCCCTACTGCCTAGTGCAGAACATTTATTTGTATTAACTTTCCTTTTTTTTTTCTTTCTAAAGCAGATTAAGCATGAGCGGAATTAAACAACTGTTAATGTAACAATTAATTTAAGATTATAAATTATTACAATGGTCGTGATTTGGTTTCATTCTGGTTTATTTAGTAATTATACACATATCCAAATATCCACTGAAGTAGCTACTGTGAAGAGTGCAAGTACCACAGTCAGAACAGTAGCTAGACCCAGATTTAAAATGCACATATTTCTATCTAGGCAAGAAAAGGTAGGTTCCATCTGGCCACAGAAAGGGTCTCCATACATTTCCCTGTTAATCAGCCTTGCAATCTATCCATTAACATGAACCTGGCTAAATGCTGTGCTCAATGGGAATTAGAAACAGGAGCTTGCACCATTTCTCCAAGGCAGTTACTGTTGAACTGTGCTGTTGAGAGCAGTATGCCATACCCATCCTGGCAGACCAGAAATCTCAAGACATATATGCTAAGAGATAGCAAAAGATAGCTGAGTGGAGCAGGAAAGCCCTTTGTGCACTGAGATTCTCCCAGCTGATCTCCTGAGCTCCCCAGGCAGAAGGTAATGAGAGCACACTGAGCTTCCTTTCACCTCACACCCTGTGTGGTGAGAGGAATGACATCCATCAACTACTGCTCACAATGGCCTCAGTGACCCCTTGGCACACAAAGTAGGGGATGCAGTATCTCAGCACCATATTCCTTTCTGCTGCCCATGCCCTGAAGCCAGGATCTGACCTCCAAACATTCTGGGCCAAGGTGTGAAACAACCCAATCTGTCCCAAAACAGCTCTTCACAGTGTGTGAGTGCCGGGGAGGACCTCAAGAAGTCCAGTTGGTTTCAGGTGGAGTTTATACAAAGGATAGTGTGTTTTGGTTTTGTTTCTACTGATAGCAGGAAATATCACCTGATTAAAAGGAATCTTCCTATTACTCTGCACTGCCATTCAAAAAGTTTCCTAAGGCCATGCTCTATATGAATTCATTTCAAAAGGCATATATTGAACAAGTAAGAAAATATAACAACAATTTGTTAAAGACTACATGCAAACATTAGAGATGCTGATGTTTGAGTACATTCCTAATCTTACATAAACAGGATTTAAATGCTTTAGAAAACTAGGAATATTGCAGAGGAAGACAAAAAAGACAGATGTAAAAAAGAAGTTGGAAAGAGAGCACCATATGAAAATCATACTTAAGCTTTAATGTCCATTTAATAGGTTATTTAAATGTTTCACAATGTTATATTGAAATTTAAATAAGATACCTAGGATAAAAATCGAGCTCATCTGAAGTCAATAGCAAGAAGATTTTACTCTCACTACATTTCAGAAGATATGCTAACAGAATAGCAACCAGCAACCAGACAAGAAGAAAAGGCCTCAAGATTAGCCAGGGGAAGTTCAGGTTGGACATCAGGAAGAATTCCTCCACAGAAAGGCAGGTCAGGCCCAGAGAGGTGGTGGAGTCCCCATCCCTGGAAGCATTCAAAAGCAATTGTACATTGCACTTAGTGCTATAGTCTAGTTGACGTGGTGGCGTGCAAAGGTTGGACTTAGTGATCTTGGAGGTCTTTCCCAACCTTACTGATTCTGTGAAGAGGCTTCAGCAAAAGGTTTCAGTCAAAAAAGAGAAGGAAGAAAAGAACATGTTGCTTACATTTTTTTAGGTAAATGCCATGTAAACTAAGCTGCATGGCAATCTCTCTGGTCTATAAAACATTGAATGTGATACTGTAAGTAAACTTTAGCTTTACTTTTATTAATTCATTATTTAGCAAGACTGTTTTGTAGCTGTACATCAGTTTTTAAATGGTATCATTACCTTGTACATTGTTGCTTTATGGAAGTGCAACCCAAGATTGTAGAAGTGTTGAATTTTTTTCATTTCACATGTACAAAAGGATATAAAAATAAGTCCTTAATTAATATATGATAATATCCTTAGGCCACAATGAAAACAAATACAATAAACTTTTATAGTGCAAGTATTCCTTTTAGAAGGAATACTATCTGTGGGATATGCTCATCTGACCAAGGATTTCAAAATCACATCCTTAAGTGTCCAATGCATTTTCAATGAATTGATAGCTATAGTCTTCAGTGAGCTGCCCTGACAGTAAAAAAGGAAACACAGAGCTTAATCTAATCTGTTTCTAATATTTCATCACACTATTCTGCTTGCTTACTGAGATATATGTCCCAAAACTGCCAATATGTTCCTCATAGATCAAAAAGCAAGTGGAGTTTATAAAGCAGCACCCAAAGAATGTTGGACACATACGACTGCTAGTCTGAACATGTAACACAACTATTTTGTGATTCAGTGTTGTAAATGCCATTTATATTTAAAACTTTTCAATAAATTTAGCTGCATATAAAACAAAAGTAGTAACTTAAATTAGAGCACCTTGTGTGAAATTTAAGGAATACTAAGATTACATCTTTTAAAATTCAAAGAAATACAACTGTTCTGTCTCAAGTCCACTATGCACCCGTCATTTAAAAGGAACCTCATTTATGTGTAATGAAGACATATATAAATATCACAAATTTAAGGCACTAAATGGAATTTGAAAGTTAGGGATACAGTAAATCCTTGCTTTTTTATCAAATTACCTGATACGTATTTTTCTGCTGTATCTACAAATTTTAAAAAAGCTGTATTATCATAGTAACATTGAAGCTAAAAATGGAAACTGTCTATTCAATATGAAGTTCAAACTCTTGCCAGTTCTAACTGAAAACCTTCCAAGACACTGTATGCATTGATAAGCACCACTGTGTCATTCTGTAACCTAATTGATCTTATTGGTAGGACCTTTCTTCTGATATTCATTGGCTATTTACCTTGTTTCAAATTCATATAACCAGTTCTAGCTACACTTTCATACTTAGAAAAGCTCTTCCATGTATTTGTCATATAACAAAGAATTACACATGCATTCCATCTTTCCGACTTCTTCCTCACTTCAACTAGTTTTGTTATTGTTCTCTGAGCTTTTAGCAATTATCCAATTCTTCACCCCTGAGGTAGCCAAAATATAAGACTGTACTCCAGAAATTACCTCAGAAATCACAAGTATTCTGATTTCTAGCTGCCTGATGCAGCTCTTCCACATACGTACACTCTTCTTTTGACTTTAGTGAAGCCAGAAGCAAGACAGGTTTGTTGCCTACATTTTCAAGGCTTCATGCCACATTACTACATTTCATCTTCTCTCTCTCACTAAGTATCCAAGTTTCCTCAAATGTATCACCTTTTCTCTGAATCTCTTAGGCTGTGTCTAATTTGTAGGACCTCTCCCACTCAGGTTTCATATGGTGCAACATCATCCGTAAATTTTATTAATATACTGTAGATCCTTCTTGTAGATTATTGAAGACATGAAATAGAATTAGGTTAACACAGTATAAACAATTAATGGAGAGGGAGCAATTAAAATTGCCCAGTGGGATGAATTAAAGCACAATTTATATTTTAAGATGTTATTTCAAATATATTTTATCCCACTGAGGTATTATAAGAAGCCAAATATCTTACCATAGCTACAGTTTTTCAATGCAATGCTGATTTTTCTGCATACATAATTTAAAGGTAGAATAGGAAACATGCTGACAATCAGCTTTGCTCTGCAAAGGAGTCCCATTCCAGCCACTGATTAGAGAAAGGTAGGCACATCATGTTTAGTCCTCAGCACAAACTTTTAACCAGTGAATATTATATCTATTATTCTATGTATCTTTTAAATGACAAATGAAGGTACAGGGAGGTCCAAACTTGCACTGACAATCACAAATTCAGCTCCTTTCAAAAGTCCTTCTGGAATTCTGCAGTGTGATACTGTAATTCAAAAAATGTTGAACAACATGCTACAGTACTTACAACTGGAAAGGTATTACTTAATATAAAGCTTAAATAACAATAAATTCACCAAGTCTGTGAAAAACATCACGTAATTTACACTCTGTTTTCCAGAAGATTCACTTTCAGTACAACTTACCAACTCTCCTTCTGTTCTTGATAAAGATTACATGTCATAATAGAACTTTCAGAACAGAAGGCACAGTAGCCAACTATTCTAATTCTTAAAGCTACTTGTCAATCTATTGAAAATAAGAAAATACTTTCTTTGAAGAAATGAACAATTAAAAATCAAAGCGAATCCGAAGATGAAAAGGTAGGTCTGAAAATATATTAATTACAAAAATAATACAGTCCATGATATTTTAGGCACAGTTGTTTATTCTTGTTCCATGCTTTAAAACTTGGACTCAGAAAAATCAGGAGTTTTGGGTTTTTACCCTCTTTTCTCTTCCTTTCCACTAAAAGCACCATGGTTACACAGCTTGACTCAATCGTCCTTTTCCACAATCACTTCTCCATGAAGCACCCTTCTCCTCTGCCGCAGCATGTGGAAGTAGAGTTGTGGAAATACTTGATCAAAGCATAAAAGAAAGCAAATTAAAAGAAAAAAATCAACACACAACATATTGGAAAACCACAATTTTACAGAATGATGAACTGAGTAAAAATTATGGCACACAGGGGTTGAGTTGATTAAGGTAAATAACGAGTCATAAACATTGCAGTGATTTGAAAAACAGTAATTACTCAAAGCTCAGACAAGACCCTCTAAATACCATGTGTTCAAGGAGCTTCACCCCAACAGTTTCCTTGTGGAAACAGGATTCAACCACATTCTGATAGTGCTTGAAGCCTTCAAATCTGTCCTAAGCATGTTTGAATTAAGATTTGGAGGAGGATACAAATTTACCCTACTTGTTCAAGTCTGAATCAAGGAGATCCCACTTTCCTGTCCCTCTGCCTTCTATTACTGTCCTGCTGACAGAGTTGATCCTTATATTTAATGGTGAGAAAACTGGATTTATTCCTGAAACATTGTTTCATAAACAGATGTAAAACTGTTAGTAAGTTATCACACCTTAGAATATGTTTCACTGACATAAATCTCTCTTGTTGGCCTTCATGATTTCTTGCCACAAAAAATTTCAGAGTGTGTGCATTTTGTAAAAGTCCATATTGAAGGTCACCTTCCCAAATGAATACCTTTCATGAATGCAGATCAGACCTTTTAACTTCAATTTTCCTGCTTTTCAATTTCTCTCCCTGATCTGCTGCCTCAATGTACAGATTATATTAAAAAAAAAAGTGTTATATATTCTATTATTAATATTATTTAAAATATTATATTTTCTGAGTTTGGTCTAGCCCCATTCAGAGTGCAATATCTGGTATATCAGTTTGCTTTCTCCTTGTCTTCACTGCTTAGGTAGCAGTGGAAATAACACTGGAAGCGAAAGACAGATACTCTCCCTACTGTTATCTCCATGGTTTCTGGTATGTGTAAGCACAAGCACAAACTGATGAAACCAGGGACTGCAAATGTTCAGAGACATTTGGGGGGTTGATTTCTGTGAAATGAAATCTTGGAGAATACTACTTCAAGTTTTTCCCGAGCATGCTTGGATGGTGATTTTTTCCAAGGTAAATGGTTATTAGTAGCAAAAAAGCCACAGCAAATCTCTGGCTCAACTTGAAGGACCATTTTGAAGCCATTACTCAAAGTGGGAGAGGCACCAGAAAGTCTCAGCAACACAGTTACAGACATTTCTGTGTGTAAGCAAAAAGTTTTCTTACTTTGCCCAAGTCTGAGAAACAATTTTAGCATTTTCATTGAAATTTTTAAGGAAGCTTATGTTCCCAAGCAGGTCACAGGACAGAAAATTTCAGTCTAACCAATTAACACATTGAAGCTTGGAACAACAGAAAGCAGGCTTTTATAGCAGAAAGTATTCGGCAAATTTTAATACAGGCAGTGTTTACAGCATCACTGAAGACTGATTATTATGTTGTTGATATGTTTCTACAATTAAATAATACTTACATGGCACATAGGAGAACATGACAATAATAAGGAAGTAATAGTAGTCAAAGGAGACATTATATTTGTTGGGAAGTCTCAGTGAAAACATTCCTGTTTTCTTCACATAGGGTAAAGCAGCATATATGGTTAGCAGTTCACCTGCAACTCCAGCAGGATACAAAATGATAAAAAAGTTGTATCTGCATTTAAAAATAAAAAAAACCTTGTGAGAAACACCTCATAAATTTAAAATTTTCTCTTGTTATTATTAGTGGCACTGCAATGTATTACAGTATCAAGGACCACATCCTGACTTGACACAGAATATCAGTTTCAGTTACTTTCAACAGAGTTGCTTAGGCTGACCAGAGAATGCATTCCTCAGTGCTTTTATTTAAAGACAGTGAAGTATCAGAAGGTTTTTATGTCTTTCTAATAAAACAATCCTCACATTTTAGTCTCCAATAATGATTTTTTTAAAATGTACTGATCTTTCTCCTGTTGTCACTTACAGGATTCAGACCAGAACTGAATTCCAAATTCAGATGATCTTACATATTTTCATCATAGTGCACACACACTGGGTCAACTGTATGCACTACAATTTGTTTGAAGATAATGAAGATGTTGAAAAACATCAAAAGCTGTTTTACTCACTGCAACATAGGAATGCTACATTTACCACTAACGGAAATTGGAATAAAAAGAGAAAAGAAAATTACTAGGAAGTGCTAGAAACTTATCAGATCCACTTTTAAGTGAGATGATGTTCAAATAAAAGGCAAAGCATCCAGTTTAAAGAAAATGTGGTTTGAATGCCAAAGGCCACATAGGCAGTGACAAATGAAAATTGTCATCAACAGGCTTTGTGCTGTCCAGGGTCTCCTAAGGAACAATTCTCCAGTTCATATAGGGAACAGCAATGAGAGCTGTCACACAGAGAGGAAGGTACAGTGTGCACTCTCTGATCAAAACAAATGAGATCCAAAACAGCAGCAACTAAGCATGAAACCCTCCTAGAAGCAGAAGGGCTTAGGAGACTCACAGATGAGGGGAATCACAGAATAGTTCAGGTTGGAAGGGACCTCCCTGCTCAAGAAGGGTTGTACTACAGCACATAGCACAGCCTTGTGTCCAGATGGTTTTTGAGTATCTCCAGTGAGGGAGACACTGGAATGTCTCTCTGGACAATCTGTTCCAGTGCGTGGTCACCTGCACAGTAAAGAAGTTCTTCCTCATATTCAGTGGAACTTCCTGTGCATCAATTTTTGCCCTTTGCCCCTTGTACTATTGCTTGGCAGCACAAAGAAGAATGTAGATTAGAAAAGAAGGAGCTGATGCCTTACATATAGTTTGTCTATATGCAGTAAAGATCAGAAATTCTATCTCTCTTGGTACTGAATTCATGCCCAGTTGTGCCATTTGTTTATTCATGAATCTTGACATTTTGGACTCTATGAAAAAATAATACCTTTTCAAATGTTTTGTTTCTATTAATATTTCACCATATATCTCTTCTGTGAGATGTCAGTTTTCCCCTATTGTCTATATTAAGGAAACAAAATTCTGCTATTCAAGGGACACTGACCTGATGGCAAAAATGATTATCTGTCAATGTAATATGTTCTGAATGCATTTCTCTTTCTGAAGTCTGTATAAAAAGCTACTGATGACAGCTAATCTGCTTATCTTTAAGTTCGTCATTTAGTGCTTAAACAAGTCTCTAACTCAGGCACTAGCAAAAAGATAATATTTTAAAAGAACAGACATAAATATCAGACATATCAAAGAAGTGCATTAGAAGCATCAAACCTGCATTATCTATAAAACAAAAATAAAGAAAAATAACAAACAAAACTCTTAAAAATAAGAGTTGCCTGCACTGAATGTAGGTTAGGTATTTTTCTTCTAAAACAGTAAGTCTGCCTTAAATGTATTTTTCAAATAATGACTACACAGAATACCATTCCAGTTAACTCTCCTGAAAAACACAGTCTCTGTAGTGTATGTGATCTAGTGGCCAACCTTAAGTATGCTTCAAAATCAAAATAGTTTTGATATGGAAGACAATTTTTGTTGGGCTAAACTAAGTCAGTATTTAACTTCACTACATGGATATAATCTTACAGAAGCTCTGATAGAGCAGAACTTCTTACCAAGTAGTAATAACACAGAGTGAGTGACAACGATTCCCACATTTTCAAAGAACTAACATCCACAAAGACTAGCACACGTGCTTCATTTTGGGCACTGTATTCAGGAGCATCATAGAGAGTTATACTGCAAATAAAAAGATGACTCCAAAGATAGAGAAAAAAAATTAGAGTAAGTGAAAGCAGAGTTCAAACTGTGAGACACAGAAAGCAAAGAAAAAACCTTACCCCAAAAACCTCAGCTAAAATATTTTTGACATTTTAAACCAAGCAAAAATGATCCCAAGTACTGTAAGCAACTGACTTGCACTTTGCTGACACATAACCAAAGCTCAAACATCTGCTCTCCTGTGTGTTAGTTCAGCATGCATGAAACCAACATGCACAGAATCCTGAGAAACTCAAGTGCAAGACATCTCCACCTGGCCCATTTAATGAAGTATGGCAAATGGTTGAGCAGGTTGAATGTGTAGAAGGAATATCGAGTGATCTCTGTCACAGTCCATACGACCAGAAAAAGAATAACGCTCTCCTCATTCTGGATCTGCAGAAGTATAAAGAACCAACATTTTCTTCATCCTTAAGCTTCTTTTCTGTGCAAACTGCAACAGACTTCTCTTTAAGATACATAGAGCATAACTAGTATCTTGCAAAGAAAGAAAGTTTTGGCACCAAAGTGATATGCTGAAACCATTACCATGTACAGTTCACAACTGAGCAATATTTATCCATCATGCAAATATCAAAATATAAAACTCTAAGCTTATTCCTCATCTTTATTATCTACCTGCATTTCCACCACACATCTAACTATCCTTTTATTTGTGGTTGACATACTTGTTTACCTTCTTACTCCTCAAAACAGCAGGAACAAAAAAGTGATACAGAAGATATGTCTTCTCATAATCACTTTTAAATCATTCTGTGTTTCACTACTTCTTTTCTTAGACTTTCTCTTACTTTTTATCTTGCTCCTTCCTCAATGTATGATGGATATCTCCATGAAACTTTAGACAAAAGGAATTGCTTTATATAACCCACTAACTGGAACTTGGTCACAGAAGATCAGGTTTGGCAGACTTCAGGGAGCTCTAAGATAGTAAAGGAGCTGGGGCACAGATGGCTCACTAAATGAAGAGTAGGTGGTAGATCAGGATGTTTGGGTAAACTCACTGAACAATCCCATTTAAGATTTAAGTTCTGAGTCATTAAACTGCCTCATCGGTAGGTAGCACATCTCTGCTGTTTCAAAACACAAGTTCTTTTTCACTCTGAGTGAACAAATAAACAAAAGTCCCCACATACAAAGAAGGCACCTGGGGATCTATTACAAACACTACCTTCTGTGAGGAAGAATTACACACAAGTAATTTTCTTTTCTTTTCTTTAAGAGGGAAGGAATTTTGTAATACACTTCAGTGCCTGAAGGCTGAAAAGCTCCAGGGATGTCTGTGAAATAGAATAAAGCAACACAAGTTTTGTTAAAATTACAAAAGAGGGAAATGATTTTTCAAAATAAAATGCAAGGTGGCAACAAAACTTAATATATCTCCAGGATGCTGAAAATCCACAACTGTCAAAAATCAAGAAGAATTATAAATGCTCATAAAATCGCACCCTCAATGTGTCAGTCAAAGAAGGTGCACTTTTAGCAGAAGGATTTCAGCAACATGATAAAAGAAAATGGAGACATAAAAATAGCACCAAAATCACAAACAAATAGCAGCAACTGAAGTGCAAAGACAACCAAACAAACAAGCAAAGGTAAAGACAGAATTAGGCTGTTCTTTGCCTCATGCAGTTAGAGAGACAAACATTGATAACTCAAACTTGGATTCATGTCACAGTGCTAAATCCAAGCAGAAGAGCTTTAAATAAGTATGCAGAGAATTCCTATCTGCTGCCTTGCAAATCTGCAGTCAAGAGGGGAGGTCTGGCTCTGGCTATTATCACTGACATGCCTCTCACTACCTAAAGTGACCCTGAACATTATTGCCTCCTAAGCAATAACAGCATGAAATACAATCAGACATACATTCAGATGTACTTTTTTTTTTTTTGGACACAGCTTGGCCTACAGTAGTGTAGATAGAGGAAATAAAAGAAATTTCTGGACAAGCTAAAGATCCACTGCAAATAATAAAAACGGCAAAACGCAGAGCTACACTCCAGCTCACGTGTAGACATTCAATATAAAAATCTTGTTAATCTTTGAGACATCTTGCTTTACAGAAAAAGATAAAAACACTTAGCTTACTAAAAAAAAAAAAAAAGAAGAAAACAACAGCAAACCTGTGAAAAGCCTATTTAATTTATTTTGTGGTAAGAAAATTGATAGTAAAGGAAAAGATGCAGTGTAGAAAACAAGTCTTCTAGCCAACTGAAGATTTTATAACTGAGGCAGGTGCTAGGACAATCCATCTGCAGAAAGGCCTATGCCATCTGCTGGTGAGACAGTTTAATGGCTCAGCTTTTCAAGTTCTGAAGAAATTCAGGAGCACAAATCTATCACTTAATTTTTTTACATACCTTTCATAGAAAGCACACCTCACAAACTGAACCTAATGTCCCACCTACTACCTGTGAACTGCTTGTTTCATTCTGCTAATGGATCCTTAGCTTTACAGTAGCCACCTACAGGCAGTCAAATAAACTATTGTCATTTACACAGGTCTGAAGTGCCATTGTGACATGCTGGATGTCATCAAATGTTAATACTACCAAAACATTAAAATTTTGAGAAGGTTTCTAAAAAAAATTGAAAAATCATAACCATGTTTATCCAGGTGAATTCCATTTAAGGCATAAATTTAAAGACATAAATTTACAATTTCTTTAGATTAATTCAGCAAGTGCTTATTAAAATTTTTGAAAGGGAACTGTTAACACCGGGGTATTTTTAGTCATAGATAATAGGAGTAGAAATTGATTTCACTTAGGCAGACCACAGAGGGCACGATGCTGAAGACACTGCCGACTCACAGCTAAGATCCAGACTCAGTATCCTGGGAAGAATCACACAAATTCCATTTCGTAACCCTAACTTCCAAAATTGCTTTCAAGTATGTAAGTATTCTCTATAGGAATATAATTAATTTTTAAATTGGTCTTCCCAGTGAAATGAGAACTGTATTAAATAGCTTCTCCTTAAAAGCTATCAAAACATAATTTTCTCACACACATACCTGTTTGATACTATGTGCAATGAACCACACCATGAAGATTCTTGAACTCACTTGGACCCCAGTCACAAGCACAGATGTGCGAACTATTCCTTAAAAAGAGAAACATGTTATCTCTGTTCCACAATTCATGTTTTAATTAATTACAGAAGAAACTAAAACAAAGAACTCACCAACTGCACAGTGGACTACCTGTAAAAAAAAAATAAGTCAGAGGTTACTGATGTGCAGCATGTTATTAGCTACCCTATAAACATGGCATTATGGTATTATTATAAACCTAGGCTCAATTCTGGTTTTTGTCTCCCACTAACAGTCTTAAAAAGAAATACATAGCAGAGTCCTGGCAATCAGTGTTGGGATGGGCTCACTATCTGAGTTGTGTAAATACACGAAAGACATTTGTTTTCCAAATTGATTGTAAATACTAGACATTTAGATACTTACAAAGCATTTTTTTCAGCTAGTAAGCTTCCCTTCCTTTACCTTATTCACAGAAGAATTTTACAGGAAGGCGTAGAGGAAGTCATATAAGGAATGCTAAACACACAGCAATTTTAAAATGCTCTGCATTAGTTACAGATTAATAATGTTATTAGACTTTTGTCAATTATAGCTACGAAGCTTTAGATATAGTGCATTTTCTGGTCAGTAATGTTTAGCAAATGAAGTACTTTTCATTATTTTGGCAGGTTTGAATAGAATTACTCACTGTGAAAGTTTAACAACACAAAAGCCTATATACAGCTGGTGACATGATTTTAATAGCTGTTTGAAGTAGATATGTCGTAGCCAGATCGAGGAAAGAAGTTAAAATGTAGATAGGCACTCTTTGTTGTGCCTGAGAAAGAACTGCAAGTGCTCCATAAACCCAAGCTTCATTCCAGAGATGTACCAGAACTGAGACAACTAGTGCATGGTTTGCAAAAGTATTACTTAAAGAATACTTTGCACATCTGGCACAGACCCGTTGGAATGGATTATACGGGGTACATTAATCCAGTCTCGCAATAAGCAGAAGCAGGAAAGGCACAGAAGGATAGTAAGTCCAGTATAAAGAATTATAGGTAACCTATAATCTCTGAGATGGTCATGAGATTCTACTACACTGGAGGGCTGATCTGCTGGCTGTAATGCCTTCAAGATTTTGCCTTTTGCATTAAAGACTTTCAAATCAAAGCAGTTCCCAGGCACTGTCTGATTTAAAGAAATATTACAATTAAGTTTGAAAAACATGTGCACTTTTGTTTCAAGTAATCATCTTTCCCGCCCCCAAATCTTCATTAAATAATAAAGTAAAAAAAGGCTTTTAGTACTAATATAATATTTTTATTTTAAATTCAGGATAATAATGTGCTTTGTCTGTGATATGCAGCATCCAATAAAGCAAACTAATGTTTAAAATTTACCTCAAGCAAAGCAAATGTCTGGAAAAATTTAAGCGTCTTTTGAACGCTTCTGAATAAGCCTCTATGTGTTCCTTTCTGTATATAAAACCGCACCATGGCAATACCTAATACCAGCCACCTATAAAAGAAAGAGAATGGATACATTTCAAATTAGAATTCTAAAAATATCCATCCATCGTAAATAATTTAGTAGAGCATTTTTCTTCATGGATTTTCTTTGATTCTTCACTTGTCAGTGTTCTTAGATCATCAAAAATATCTTTAGACATAAATATTATATAATATGTAAACATTACACTCATCTCTTTAGGATGATCCTTCAGGAAAAGGATGGAGGATAACTTACTACCTTCAGAGGACTGACTTAATCGAGGGAACCCCCCAACACCACCCAACCATCAGACTTTTCTCTAGCTAGTGACTACATATTTTTACTATTAAATCCTAGTGCATCTTGACTATTAAATACTGTTATTTGAAATCACATGATGAACTTGGCACTAAAGTCACTGTTTTGGTTGCAAGTTAGTAAAAGTAAAGGACTGGAATTTATGCACACCAGTTTTTCCATTTTTCATGGCCCTTAACTCACCAATTTCAGGACTGACTAGTGATCTTAATGCTCCACAATGTTTGTGATTGTCCAAATGAAGTTACCACTACAATTATGTTTTCAAAAGTGTTGAGAAGTGTTCTAAAATGTGATTTAAAAATCAGACTCCCAAGTTCTGCAAGACAGGTGTTCTACACTCCTGACTTCCACAAGCAGATATAGTTAACTAGCACATTTGAGGGGGTTGGATAATATTTTTGGGGTTTTTTTAGGAAACTGAATAACAATGTCAACTAATAACCCTTCCAATGTAAAAGAAAGAAAAAGTAACAATATCTTTTAATCATAGTAGAATTTGATATAAAACTTAAATTGAGATTTGGGATGGAAATTGAGATTAAAAATGAATTTCTAAACTGTGAGTTGATCCCACCACCAGCCCAGACTATAAAATAATCCAAGGCATGAGGAATTCCTTCCACATAGTAAACCCATTTTTATATAATTAAGACTTTCAAAACAGCGTACTATATGTTCCTTAACCATAGGATTGTTTGGGTTGGAATGGACCTCAGAGATCATCTAGTTCCAATCCTCCCTGCTGTAAGGAGGGACACCTTCCACCAGATGAGTTTGCTCAGGGCCCCATCCAACCTGGCTTTGAACACCTGCAGGAACCGGGCACCCGCAGTTCCTTTGGGCAACCTCTGCAAGTGCCTCACCACCCTCTGAGGAAAGAATATCTTCCCAATATCTCATCTAAACCTTCTCTCTTTCAGTTTAAAGCTGTTATAACTTAAAGCCTTCTATCACTATAGGCCCTTGTGAAAACTCCCTCTTCCAGCTCTCTTGTGGGCTCCCTTCAGGAACTGAAAGGTTGCAATAATGTCACCCTGGAGCCTTCCGTTCTCCACACTGAAAAAACACAACTCAGCCTTTCAGACCTGTACCCCATTCTTAAAACATCATATTAGCAAGAAGACTGAAAACTTCAGGTTTCAATCCAAAAATACTAGGAAAATACAAAATTTCTTTAATACAGACATAACAAGAGCTATGGATGGCTACTTTGAGAAGTAAAAATAAAAATCAAAAATGACAAAAATTTTAGTTTAACTTTTTCTCTGATGTTGCTGGGAACAATTATTCAGTGCTTTCATTCTCCATAAAGCCATAGCAAGTACATTCTACAGCAACATGAGCCCTGGCTAAGGAAGGGCCCAAGTGACAAAGCAGAAGGGTCTTAGAAATACTCAGAGGCATATTCAGAGAGATTATAAATATTCAGAGCAATATTTACATAAACATTTGGATAAATATTTAACTTGTTTTATTAATCCCTGAGCATAAGGTACAGGCTAGCACTGGAAACAGGGTACCAGGAAATAGTTATCTTTGGTCAGATCCGTCCTGCTGTGACAGCATGAGAGCCAATGGATCCTGACAGCTCCCTGTTCACCTCGGATGGCACGGACTTCAGTGTCAGCCCCTTAACAACTCCTACGCACGGCAGCTACTGCTATGCAGTCACTTGGTGTGCCCCATTCCAGCACTTCATGACAGCATTTCAAACTCACAGAGTTAGTCAGGCTTCCCCACACAGCAGGAATGATTCCCCTCTTTGATCCCTTCTACTTTAAGCCCATGAATCCGATCTGTCAGCACTCCAAAATTTTCCCCTCCAAGTGTTACTAAGATTTTATAACGGATTTTAAATATGAGTGCATTTATTTCAGGTTCTCTGCTACCACTATGGAAATGAGGAATTACTGGGATATCACTGGTAGTCTTTCACAGTGAAGCTGCCCTGTTTTATAGTGAGGTGTTTGACAAGAGGAAGGTGACAGTGAGTTTGCATCCAGCTGGCAGCACAAATGCGACAGCAACAGCTCTGTCCAAGACTTAGACTGGTAAGTCATAATACATTTAACCTAACAAGGCATTCTCTACACCTCATACCACAACCAAAGCATTGCAGAGAGAAGTAATTTTGGACTATACTCAGAATCAAAGACTGTAAATGTATTTTTCTTAAATGATTTTTTATGTGGACATAAATTTCTATAGATGGTTTTATAAAGCTGTAAGTGGCTTTGACTTCGAATCTCAGGAAGTCCTTGTACTTAAAACATCATATTAGCAGGATATCATATTACGAATCACCAGGAAATGGAAAATAATTTCTATAATAAAGGCAGCATCTCCAGTTAGAACTTTAAGCAAGACTGAGTATTGATCTGTCTTTTGAGTCCCTTAAATCTCTTTAAGAAACAAAGATAAGCTACTTTAAAAAAAAAAATTAAAATGGTTGTCAACATTTAGCAGGCCAATGCATAACTCCAAAAACATTTTGCTGTACTGCACTGTCTGGACAACACTGCACTGCCTGGACAACTGGACGAAGATACTTTTCTAGTTAAATATTTATCCTGTAGAGTGTGTTGGTTAAATAGTGCTCTATTTCAAATATGTATTTTTCTCTTAAATTGTACCTATAAATGATTATAAGAATTTAATCTTATCTCTTTTTTTTTTCTCTGTTTGAACATAAAAAATCCAATTTTGCCTGTCTTAATTCCTTTTGATATTAATGAAAACTGAGAGAGAAGGAAGTGGGAGATACTGAAGCATCACCTTAGGTCAAAACTAATATGGTTCGATAATCTTTTAGAGACTTATAAAAGAGAGTGGCAAGAGTCAGTGTTCATTAGCAAATTCACACATGGAGCACAAGACTGGTAATTCAATGAGGTAACATCAACCTCACGTAAAAGCACTTTTCAAAAAGTGCTGCAATAATATATGTATTCAAGTCTGTTCATATTCAAGATTCACAGTTGCTAGTGAGAAGAAAGTCATTACGATCACATTCCCAGCTTTCTCCATCAGTGCTTGAGCTCCTGCCTCAACTGCGGCGTGCTAGTTTTACCTACAGGATTCAAACGGCAGAGAGATCACCCACTGATAAGCAAAGTAAAACTGTTCTCATGATGAATATCGCCCTAGAAGTTATGAAATTTTTAGTTCTTAGCTTTCTTTTAAGCATGTGGAAATTAATGGGTTGGGTTCTTTTTCCCCCAAGAGTTAGTGAACGGGGAAAACTTTCAAGTGAGAATATGTTCTCCGAGCGCTAACAACATATAACAACCTAAGCCTGCTCTTATGATCTGTTATTCAAAATAAATACCCGCTTTCCTCACAGCAAAGCCTCGCACCACGGAGCGCAAGCTCAAACGAACCTGCTGGGCTACTGCAGCTCTTCCCCCCGCCCGGTCCCCGCTCATCCCTGGTGCCCGCGCTGCCTTTGGACAGCTCTGCGTGCCGGGAGCCGGGCGGGCTCCGCAGCTCGGAGCCGGGGCGCACCGACCCGAGCGGGACCCCGGCCCGTGAGGGCCCCAGCGGCACCGAGGAGAGCTGTCGGCTCCCCGCGGGCGGCCAGCAGTCCCCTCCGCATCCGGCGAACCCGTGCCGCGGGACGCGGCTCCCCGCCCGGCATTCCGGTCCCGGCTATACTTAACCTCCGCGGCGGGCGCGGGGTGACGCACCGGCGGCTGGCAGCGCTGCACCGTATTAGGCAATGCCTAGCAGCCCGGAGAGCCCCGCTCCCGGCGGCTCCCCCGCGCCCCAGCTCTCCCACCCAGCCGCCCTCCGGCCCCGCCGGGCCCCCGCCTCGCCCCGGTCGCACCGCCCCGGCTCCGCCGCTCCATGCCCCGCGGAGGCACCGCGCTGCCGCCCGCGCCCGCTCACCCCGCGGTCATGGCGACGTTGTAGAAGATGAGCCAGGTCGTGGCCAGGGCGCCCAGCTTCTTCTTCTTGCCATTCTCCTTCTCCTCTACCGCGCCGTTGCCGCCTCCGTCCTCCTCGCTGGACGCCATGGTTCCCCAGCCGGGAGCGCGGCGCACACGGCGGGGAGGAGGGGCTCCCTCCGCGGCGGGGCTGGGGCCGCGCTGACAGCCGGACCGAGCGCTGTCTCTCACCCCATCTGTCTTCCCCGAGGGCCGCTGCCGCCGCCAGCGGCTCACATGGCCCTGCGCGCTCCTCCCTCCGCGCCGCGGGGCTCCCCGGGTCAGCCAGAGCCTGCGGGGGCGGACGAGCCTCCATCGGCAGGGAGCTCCTGATGGGATGGTACCCCGCCTTGCTGCTGACCGCCAGGCTGCAGCAGCGGACACAGCCCACCTCAGAAAAAGTGACAGAAAATAGCGCGGTTCTTGGAAACGCAGAAATGTATGGCTGAGATTGAACACCTGGGAGTCTGTCCAGAGACCGACTGGTGGGAATATGCCCAGGCCCCCACCTCGAAAGCCAAGCAGCAACCTGCCAGGGTGACCTCGAGAGTCTCCATAAATACCACCCTAAATACCCGAGGAAGACTAAGGCCCACACCTGAGAAGGGGAAATCTCTTCCAAGGGCCTGAGGAGCACCCAGCTGGCAGACTGAAGGACGACATTTGTATATTCATGTTACCTTGTAAAAGTTCACTCTCTGTGCAAGTGCACACGGAAGCTAAGCCAGCACAGGTAGCATTGCTGGGACTGGCTCCGAATGGGGACAGCCTTAGCCTGAACAATGTTGATATGACATGACCCTTCAAGAGTGTGGGCTGCACCCACTATCCTGACACCTGGCTCATCTCTGCTCGCCTGGGGATGCCACTTGCTGCTTGGGGCAGGCTCCTCATTTCCACGGCTAAGCATGGTGACCGTGGCCACTCAGCCAAAATACCACAGACACAGGCATACACAGACAGAAGAATTCCAAAACTGGGCCAGAGTATCTTTTAAATGATACTTGTTCAGTAGATTTTAAAGAGTCCAAGTCTATCTACTTTAGGATGGGGTAGGTATCTCAGTGTTGAAGACACCTGGATGTCTCAGGTCGAGGGCCTTCATGTAAAAGATAAGCAGATAAGAAACCTAAGTCTCCCTCTCACCACCAAAACACACAAGCAGATGCTCACCTTTGAGCCTCAAAATACACACCCAGTGGCAACAGCAAATGTATAATGTGTGCAAAATGAGTAGTTGGCAAAAGAGCATGTTGCATATGCTAGTAAGATTACAGTAGGTACCAATATTATACATGCACAGATGCTTTTTTGTGTTCAAGTCATAAATATAATCCAGTTTGAGACTTCTGTAGTTAAAAAATCAAGACAAAGAATTTACACACAGGATTGAATAACCAAATTCAGAAATTTTTGCCAATACGGGTTAATTTCAGCCTGTCATCTCAATGTAACAGCTATAAATTCGTTTAAACGGTAGCTTTCCAAAATATTTTCTATATTTATTATTTTAATTCTGGATATTCCTTCTATCTTACATGTTTTCTCCACTTGAATTCCTCTTCTCTCTTCAAACTTTTTAACTTTTTGGCTTTGGCAATGTAGTGTTGAAAGGGGCATCAAAAATTAACCACATACTATGAGTAAAGTGTTTTTTTCTCTCATTTGATTTTGTCAATTTATGACTCCATTAACTGATGAAGACTTTCTTACTTTAAATTATGATCCATGGAGAAAGGCATGACTCGATCCCAGTTTTTAATATCAGGGTTTTTTTTTACTGCTACTAGCTGTCATTTGCCATTTTTCTTTTGAGATTTTTCCACAGCAGATTTGAGGCAACAAATCCTATTTTCTTTCTGAAGTAAAAATTTTCCATTTTTAAATCCCTTCTTGGATGTTTTCCATGCTTTTGCTCAGAATCTTTTGAAATTTGATAAGCAGTGTTTGTCTAATTCTCATTAGAATTCTGTGTTACTTTCCATCCCCTATTTGGATACACACATTATCTGTAATGATGACTGGCTTCATCTTTGGTTAATTGAGCAATTCAGAACTTACTGGTGAGGATAAGCATCTCAATGTGTTTGCTCCAATATTGTGGTTACTATTTATTGACCTTACAGTTTCTTTTGCTATCACACTACCCATTCACCCAATTGATGTAAAATTTCTGAATACCCCCATAATCTTTTTTTTGGATTTAAATAAACTAAACATTTTGTTCCATTTGCAAGTTTTGTTATCCCCATTTGTCTATGTTTCCCAACCATTTATTAATGTATTAAGCACAAAACTTATTACAGAACTTTCATAAACACCCCAGTGCTCTAATTTTTGCTATAATAAACTTGCTCTTTGTTTCCATTTCCCATGTTTTAATCCATGGAGGTATTTTATTCCTTAATCTGTAGCCGCTTCATAACCTTGGTTCCTGTGTGACATTTTTGGCCGCATTTTCAAAACATATTTGTTGTGTTAATGCTTTTTTTTACAAACTTGTTTTTATAATTACAGGACTTGCAATAAATTAGTTGAAATATAATTTCTTTTTCATCAGTTTCCTATTGTTACTCTTTAAATCATTATTTCTCTCAATTACAATATATATTTGTGGTTACTAGTCTGTATTTTCTGTATCCTTTATTTAAATTTGATAAAGTGTCAGCTATTTTCAAAGCATTAAGTACAGGATCTGTACTTAATTTGAAATAATGTTCTTTCATAGTAGTGAAATTATTTCATCTAATATTTCAACTTTGGCTAGCACCTTTTAATCCCCCAAAAATCTCAAAATTGTTCATAAGACAGGTTTTCTTTACATACAGAAATTTAATCAATGGAAGTGAATAGGCTTTTTGAACATTAACCACATTAGCTAAATCAGCTTTTAAAATCCGTTATGACTGGTTTATCAATTGAGGTGAACTTTGCAGTTATTCAAACACAAATCAACTTTCCCAATAAATTTCAAGACAGTCAAATCAAGGTCTTTTGTGCTGTAGATGAGAGCATCGTTGTGTTTCATATTAATTCGCAACCTTCCCTAGCAGTTTACCTTTATTCACTCTAGCTCCAAATCATCAACATTGCTCTACTGTTACTACAAAAATGAGCGGTTTTCCTTGTCTTCTTCATGATTGATATCATAAATATATATTTTAGTTCTAGATTCTTATTGCCCACATATATTCAAAACCTTATAAAGCTAAATGGTTTTAACTTCCAATCTATTTCCAGAAATATGAAGTGAATCTTTCATGAGATTATTTTCTAATGAAATGTTCTACAGTGTTTTGGGGTTCTTTTACAAAATCTATCTATTTAATATGGAAACATTTCTACAAAAAAAAAAAAAAGAAAAATTGTAGTGCTTTGAAAATATTACAATGACTTATCAGCTCCACTATCACACAGGAAGGTCATCTACTATTGAACTCTGCAAGAATTACTTGATATGAACCCTGCAGAATCACCTTTATATTTCAGATTAGTTAAATGTTAGACATTAACTTAAAATCCTGGCAAGGGGAATTTGTTAAAAAATTTAACAGCTTAAATTCCACTTGTCCTTCTGCCCTGTCTTCAGTTAATGTTCCCAATACACTGCAAAAACAACGTGTTTTTATATAACACATTTTATATATACTACTTGCACACTATTTTGGGTTTATGCTATGTAGGAATCAGTGAGGTATTCAAGGATAAATGCAAGTGAACAGAATTATGTCTCAATTGAACAATATTGTGTATGTGTCTTTTTGTGCATTCATCCAGGTGTGTCTATCTATTATTTAATTTACTATGCTAGGAGTTTGATAGAAGATGCTTTCAAAAGATATTGTGTAGAATGGATTGCATAAATCTTGTGGGAAGAACTAGAAGATCTGCTCATATTTGGCACTTCTGAAGCAGCTGGAGGTTTGCACTGCTACTGCAAAATAAATGATTCATATTAAGCCCCTGACTGTTCAGCTCAGTCGTCAGCAAAGGAAAAGAAATGTCATGAAGTGACATTCCAGGCTGAAGTAGAATTTTATATTTCTGTTACAAAAATAAAAATTTCTGGTGTGAACATCTAGAATTTTTTATATGGTAACTATTGATTCTACATATCCGAAACCCACTGGTTTAATAAATGTTCTGAAAAGCACCAGTCTGGGATGCCCTTGTGTACTGTTCTATTTAATCCTCTCCAGGAATGAAACCATAACACAAGCCACAATGCTGAAGAACAAACACATGTTAAAGAGAGATGCCTATGTGCATTTGAGTTTGGTTTATCTCTGTTTTTGGTTTATCCAAACTCAGTGTACTTTTTGCTATATTAGACTTTGAATTCTGTACAACAATTATTTTCTTTCTGAGATATTTTAGATATGATGTGATCTGTGTAGTTGGCATCTTTGCACACTGCAGACTGGCTGTGTCAAGAAGCTAACTCCACTCTAATATTCTAATTGTGTGAATACATATGTATATATATAAAATACTTAAAACTGAAATTAGTACCATTAGCTTCAATGGTAATGTTCATGTGAGTAAAATAAAACACACTTTGGAAATTAACTGCTAGCATAAACATATTCTTAAACTCCCTTTTCTATATTATGCAATAAAACAAATTTTCTTTTTATAAAGAAGCTTTGCAACCTTGCCTGACAGATACAGGCAAATTTTTCACAGGGTTTCACAAAAGATACTTCAATAATACTAAAATTTCCTTCTGATTTTCTGTGTATTTCAATGGTAGCTTGCTTGTGTGAGAACTACAGTCTCTATAGAGGAGCCCGCTGCCATTATTAGTTTCAGAGCACACACAATCTAAGCTTGTTTGTTAGTTTTATTTCAAGAGCTTGAGTTAAAAAGGGCTCTTTATCAAGTGAGTATTGCTCCAATCTGATGCCTGTTATGGTCAGTAGAAGTATTTCTATTTCCTTCTTCAAAGAGTGGTGGAGAACAGAAAGATTAATTTTAACTTTATCATTGGTTGAAAACTGGTCTGAGTTATCAGCATGAAAAAGTGACCATATTGGGTGTAGTCAGTTTGGTCACACTGAGAACAGGTGTTTGTGCCAAAAAAAGCACTAGGACAAGTGGTTCCCTACAGCAGTGTCGGGAAGCTGGCACAGAGTGATGCTCTGGCCAGCATCCCCAGGGAAGCCCAGGCACACACAGATCCCTGCACCTTACAGGTTATCTGCCCTTTACAGGTGTATCAAAGTGCATTACTACAAGATTACTAAAGGAAATAGCATAAACACATTCTTGTGTTTCACTTCAATGAACTCGTCATCCAAAATCATTTAACAAAACTGCAGTGTTAACATATGAAATCTTACTTTATGTGAGTCGGTTTGCAATTACTGCTTTGAATTCAGAGAGACTGAGGAGTATAACCCTTGTTTCTGCCATCTATGTGCAAATATTAACTAGAAAGCTGCGCATCACAATTTTTAACATGGTCAGGGCAAAATGAATTTTTTTATAAAATCTATTACTAGAATCTTTGCCTAGTTCTAAGATTACATGGATTTGAAGGAGCTCCAGTTATATGCTTCATAAAATCCTACTTGCATATTTCATAAATATTAAAGTAAAAAGGGACAAATAAATGGTTTTAGCCTAATTTCCTATATAACAGCAGATACCAGACTTACTGTATTGATACGTTTCATATATCTTCTCTATACATAATGAAATAGATAAGAATACTGTAAGCCATGCTACTTGGACACTTGCAAAATATTAGGACATATACAATAAGATTATAGATGGGCAGTAAATCACTGTGGTCCAGTAGTTAAAACATCTACATGTACCCTGTAACTGGGAAAAATTTTGTCTTAGTCAAATCATCACATGGTTATGGATTACAGCATCTTGTATGCCATCCAAAACATTTTGTACTTGCCCTGTCAGAGACAAAAGCTGTGATTAAATGGACAGCTGGCACTTGCTCTATTCTGAACCTTTCTCTTTTCCTTTGATTATCATTTCTTCACAGCTTCCAGTTCCAAAAGAAATGTACACTGGAGACTATAATGAAAATGCAGTCAAAATAAATGTCAGTGGGAGTGATTCGTGAGACAATCATTGTTCTTCATATCTGTCTCCTTGCTAGAAGTGTAGTGGCCTGACTTTTTCCTGGCATCATAAACCTTATTTTACAATGCAGCAGCCATAAAACTAATATATGCTAAAATAAATAGGTATGACAAGTAAAATGGAACTGTAGTGGACCTCCATACCAGAACGGTTTTGCCTTCCTCTTAGAGAGTGCAGATGGATGTCAACTGAATGATTGTAAAGAACATTTAAACTTCCCTAGGAGATTGTCATTTACAAGTTACTGTTCCTAAGTATCCTTTCCTTCTGAAGACTATAGGGAAACGAATCATAGTATATCATCAGAATCCAGAAATAACCTTCATATGGATTAACTCGTCATAATTTAAAAAATAAGTCATAAATTTCATAAACAAACAACATAAAACACCTACCTAATCAAATTTAGAAGTATGTCACATCTTTAAAATCCAGGAAGTGTGTTATGCTGGAAATTAACCAAATACATGCCTTCATGAGACTCCACCTCATTCAGCTCTGGGGAACCCAACATAAGAAGGATATGGACCTGCTGTTGGAAGTGCAGAGGAGGCCATGAATATGATCAGACAGCTGGAGCAGCTCTGCTGTGGAGACAGGCTGAGAGAGTTGGGTCTGTGCAGCCTGGAGAAGACTCTGGAAGACCTTGTTGAAGCCTTCTGGTATCTGAAGGGGGCCTACAACAAAGCTGGAGAGGGAATTTTAAACAATGACATTGTAGAGATACAGCGATAAGGCAAGGGGTAATGGCTTTAAACTGAAACAGGGTAGATTTAGATGAGATATTAGGAAGAAATTCCACACTGTGATGGTGGTGAGGCTCTGGAACATGAGAAGTTGTGGATGCCCCAAACTTGGCAGTTTTCAAGGCCAGATTGAAGAGGGGACTGAGCAATCAGGTATAGTGGAAAGTGTCCCTTCCCATGGCAGGGGGATTGGAACTAGATTACCCCTAAGGTCCATTCCAACCCAAGCCATTCTGTGATCTCTTAGCTGTATCTGAACAACATTACTATACAAAAAGAGAAGTGTTCAAAGAAAAAAGAAATGCCTGCATCAGTCATCTGTGACTGCTTACTTCAAACAAAAGTAGCACATATTTTAAAAAAACACCCTACTTAAAACTTGCTATAAGGCTGTCTAGAGACAAGCCCTAAGTCAGCGAACTGTTGGACAGATAGGCTCATCTGTGAAATCAACACAGTCACTGTTGCAGAGGCCATCTTCAGAATGAGGTCCAAAATAGAACAGATGAATAATCCCCTGGACATGCCTGTTTTTCCTGACCCAGACTGCTGAAGTACTGTCCCCAGCTGTGCCTTCCCACCTCTTCACATGCCTGATCTAATTC
Source organism: Lanius collurio (assembly GCA_020086605.1). Lineage (NCBI taxonomy): Eukaryota > Metazoa > Chordata > Aves > Passeriformes > Laniidae > Lanius > Lanius collurio. Next base: position 16,849,708 of record JACBWW010000017.1, on the reverse strand, counting down.
CAAGGTGAGTCAGAGGGATGACATGGTCCAACAGGGAATGTCTCTGCAGTGAGGTAGTTTTCAGCTGGATCAGCTGATTGTACAGCCACAAATGAAATGGATCAAATTCCAAATCTAATACAAGAAATGTGGGCACAGGGAGTACAGTGTTGCTACATTCCCTTTCAGCTGTAGATACCCCAAAATTAGATGCAATTTGAGACTGTATTTGAACTAGACTCCTTACTTTTAGATAGATAACTTAGGCAGCAGTAGGAAATAATACAAAAATTTTGAACTACATCCAGTAAAGATGTAGTTCCCACCTGTTTATTAATAGCATATAGATTAACACACCTATTTTTAATAGCACATTCATTATACTACTCATACATAAGGTGGAAGAGCTGGTTTTAATGGCTATTTGTGTTTGAGAGAGCAAACCCCACACTTCATAAGAGAGTGTTCTAACCCATTGCTGTGTCATGGAAACATGCTAGAGCCATGAGACAGGGAAAAGAGGGAGGAGATACAGTACAATATGGAGTTTTGGATGGGCTTCACACTGTGCTCAACAGTAAAAAGAAATCATTACAGAATCAAAATATGAGCCATGATTACAGAGCCTTAAGATGCTTCCTGAGTATAAAATACCTTTTTCAAAATGTTGGTTAGGGTATTTGGAAGTAAAGTTGGGTTGCAATGCTTTCAAGCTGAAGGTACTCTAAACCCCCAGTTCCACATGTGTTCCCCCTGCAGGGCTACTGAATAAAACTGCTTGTTTTGAAAGGATTCCTACAATTCATTTTGAACCCATCAGAAAGAAGGGATGAGAAAGGAGGGGATAAAACAGGCTCAGAGAACATCTACCATATGTCTTTTGTGAACATAATGGGGGATGATGAATGGGGAGGAGGTAAAGCATCCTCTGAGAATATCTAGCATATGTCGTTTAATTGAGGTAGAATCCAAAGATGCAATTCCTCACAAGTTGTCAGTTCTAAGCATTAGATTAATGCTGACCTGCATTAGCTGCTGAAAAGTTGTTATGGATAGGTAAAGAAGAAGAACTAGAGGTCTGGGGAACAAATCTTAGTAAAATAAACAAGTGCCTAGTGACTGAAAATTCCTGTGGGAAGAAGCTTGGTGTGCAGTTTTCATTTGATGTGTCAGAAGTTTGCCTAATGCATGCAATCACATTCATTATTGAGCATGATTAGTGCTATTGATTGCATCTAGTGTTTCTGCCCTGCAGTCATAGTACCCTTTTCATTTCTTGTTTGCACGCCTGTGATGTGCCCTTATTGCTCTGACTCTTTCTCCAAGTGTATATATGAGCCTAGTTTTACTTAATTTGCAATCCAACTAGTTCAGAGTAATTGATCAGTACTAGAAGGCTTTAAGGATAATGACTTGAGTTTTATGGGACAGCAGGAATAGGCAGAACGTGTCTTATCATATGAGTCATATTGTTAATGTGAGACACACCCCACAGAAGCCAGCAACATAGTCTTACAAAGTGGAGCAGCAAGATAGGCAACCAAAGGCCACGGGCTATTCCAGGCCCTGTTACCAACTGACAGCTGCTGATCTCCATGGGATGTGACCGCAGAGAACTGGTCATGCTCCCGTGCTATGCTGTGAGAGATGCTGGCATAACCACCATCAGCACTTTGCCGTCAGGCTAACCCATGTCACAAGCACGATGGCGTTACCAAGAAAAGTATTCAGTCAGTTCAACGTATAGAGAAGCTCCAAAAATCTTCCATAGGAAGCAAGTTCGTCTGGGCACAAAGCCGTCTCGCCTCCTAAGCAGGGAGGACAAAAGACCTCCGTGTAAC